>CM065591.1:288838910-290038910 GCA_033119425.1 Bufotes viridis | reverse complement strand
AGGTCGTGCATCCCTGCGAGGTGGAAGTCCTCGTCACCTCCTTTAATTGGCTGCTGGATTCAAAAGGTGGAGGAGATCTGGAGAATGGAGGAACTTACGTCGCAGTTACGAAAAGCTTTCCTTGATGCCTGAGCCCCGTGGTTTTCTTTTCAGGACTCCCAGGAGTACCGGAGCCTCTTCGGCGTTCCATTCTTTGCACTCTTCTTCACCTTTCTACCCCACCCCCACCTTGTGGTCATTGTCCGTCAATGTATTGTCTTGTCTTGTGTGTTACAGTAGAGACTTGTTATTTGTTTCTTTTTCATGTTTAAAAGGCACCTTATGCCAGGTTTCCTAGGTACTGGTTGAATGCACCTTTCAATATGTTTAACAGGTCTGAAAAATATGTTTATTCTAGTCATCTTCGACACTGGCACCAGGATAGCGCCTTTACCATTGTACTGTCGTATCTCTTATCTAACAGTGACTTTTCACAGTGGACCTGTTTAAACAGGCTAGATACATTGTTTCGGTGTGCACCTCACCCCACATTGCAGTCACCATGATATTGTAATAAGCTGACCTTTTCATTGTAGTGCACTCATTTTGGAGTATGTCCTATACTTTGTCTGTTATTCTGATGCACTTCATGTTATTCGTATATGCTTAAATAAAGAATAAAAGTAATAATAATAATAATATAATAATAATAATTTGTATATAACATTATCTAGTCTCCTAAGACTCATGATTTTCTAAAAGCCTCAGCAAATTAACTTGAGTCTAGGAGAAGTGAGAAATGTAATATGTCTCACTTTCAGTTAAATATTATGTTTGGAGTCTCTCTCTGGTTTGTCTGGAACAAATCCCACAAATTTGGTCTTATCAGAATCCAAATTTTTGGGGGAAGATTTGTCTGAATTCTAAAATGGTAGAATGAATTTGCTGATCCTTAGTTTTGACAATCACAAATATTTTGTAATTCATTTCAGGGAAATAAAGAGACATCCAAATATGAAAAACATGTGCAATACAGCTTTATTTTTCCAAAGGATTAAAAAAAAGCTAAGTGTTTCACAACTACGGAATATCCATCCAGTTATTGATCACCATTTTAAACATACTTAGATAGGAAAACTAGGAAAATAGCTAAGCCTGCCTCACATCTGCAACTAGCTTTTTCAGGATAAAAGCCATTTATCAGAGCAGCTTTTCTAGTAGAGAGGCCTTAGGGGGGGACTTCTGGGAGGGTACTATTTATATTATTGAGACAAGTTAAAGGGAACTTGTCACATGGAACATATTGTCTGAGCTGAAGACAGAATGTTATAGGGTAGGAGGAGCTGAGCAGATTGATAAATAGTTTCATGGGAAAAGATTCTAGTAGATAGACCTTGGTGGGACCTCTGGGTCAGTACTATCTGATGCCAGCTGATGTTAGAGATACTAATTTGCATATATTTTTCCTGGAAACCAAGAGGAACTTTGCCTAGCCTACAATAGTCAGCACATATACTAAGTGGTCTCCATAATAGAAGGAGCACCAAGCCAGAAGGTCCCCCCAAAGGCCTCTAAACTAGAAAAGCTGAATAAAAAAAAACTTGGGTTTGTAACGTAGACTCTTTTTGGGAAATAGCAAAATATTTAATGGAGGAACGCTAAAACAAAAATAACAAATAAAACTTTATTAAGTAATCTGCAGCTAAAACAGAAGAGTGTCTACCCGATCACCCAACTGAAGTGAGGCACTGGGGTACCAATATAATTAGTCAGGTATGTATTGTTTGTGAAGGCTGAGATCATATCCAGTGTTGCGTATTAATAGGCCCCATGAAACCGCTAGGTGATTAAACAATCCCACATATGAAGAAAAACACACGTGTGTTGAAATACTCTAAGCAGGGTACCCTAACACCAATAGGGAGTGGTGCAGGATATTACAGGTGATCACGGTCGATGGCTGCGCGCATTGCCACCCACCGTGTATACTCAAAAAAGAGAGGTGCTTGGCTGGACATAGAGGGAAAGCACTATTGCGGTCTAGGTGGCAAAGACCGCAACCCCTCGGTGCCAGTCATGTATAATAGAGCTCAACACGTTTCTGTGCACAAAAGTGCACCTCATCAGGAGCAACCAGCACCAAAAACAAAGATTGGACCTGCTAAGGCCAATTGTCTCAGTGATGGAATACTGGTCAAAATTTGCCAGTGATGAATTACTGGCAGAACAGCCAGGAGAACGTGCCTGAAGTTTTGTTTGTTGTTTTTGTTTTAGCGTCCCTTCGTTAAATATTTTGCTGAATTAGGTTATGAGGACATGTACCTATCCACTACCAGTTTTCCAGTTTTTGACTTTTTGGAAATAGGTACAAATTCCAAACCAGTAGAATCAATTTGCTCATACTTCATAGACTTAATATAAAATAAAATAAATATTACAAATTTAATTTATTTAGTATTGTGTATGAGAAATACACACACTTACATAACTTAGAATGCTATCAATGAGCTTATTAATGGTCATCTGAAGAATGTTCTGCCACGCTGAATGCGCTTAGGCATGCAAATCATCAAGATTTGCTGCTGGCAGCTCCCTTTGTAATTGTCAACCAATGATGTCCTAGATATGCTTGATGGGAGACAAGTCCAAAAACACTGCAGGCCACAGTCACACGTTTAGGCTACACAGGCAGCTCACAGTAGCATGAGCAACATGTGGTCTTGCTTCCTTTTGAAAAATGGCTCCTGGGATACTTTGTAGAAACGATTGTACTACTCTTTCCAAAACCAAATTAATGTAACACCAAGCTGTTAGTGTGCCTGAAGTGAAGAATAAAGGGGTTACTGTAAATTATGACACCCTACACCATATTTTCAGGAGTAAAACCAGTGTGATGTTCCCTTGTTAAGGCCTCTTCATGGTGTTGCCATCATGGTCTCCAGACCAATCTCCAGCTATTATTGTGTTAGAGACAAAAACAGGACTCATCGCTGAAGAGGATGGATCTCCATTCCAGCCTCCACGGCCATCATGCTGTGCACCATGAGTAAAGTGAGTTCAATGGAAAACCTGTAGCTGAACGTCTGGCTCATAGCCCAATGTCATATAAAGTCTTCTGATGGTTTGTGTAGACACTGTTTGCCACCCTAGGCTTGAGTTGTGATGTCTAATTTTATTTGCAGTACAAAACGTATCACTATTAGTGATAAGCGGCATAGGCAATATCGCAATCTTTCGCATAATATTTGCGAATTCTAGAATTCGTGATCTCCAGTCATTATTTTCGCGATTGCGCACATCGGCACTTATGATGTGCATATTTTTTGCGTAATACATGCAACTTCACATTTTAGCAGGTCTGAGTGGATATTACTGTCTGGTGTACTAAGTATTGTTGTGACCTCACAGCACTATGTCTGTTACATGTATGTATGGACAGCAGAGAAACAGTAATTCCTATCACACTACCTAACACCCTGCACTGGAACAGCTACACTATATCACAATCTAACCTACACTGACTATCTCCCACTAACTATCTGTATTATATATATGAGCTAAGGGTACTTTCACACTAGCGTTTTGGATTCCGTTTGTGAGATCCGTTTCAGGGCTCTCACAAACGGTCCAAAACGGATCAGTTAAGCCCCAGTGCCTTCTGAATGGATAAGGATCCGTTCAGAATGCATCAGTTCGGCTCCGTTCGCTTATATTCTGTTTTGGAGGCGGACACCAAAACGCAGCATGCAGCATTTTGATGTCCGTCTAAAGAGGCGGAGCCTAACGGATCCGTTTTTAATTACAATGTAAGTCAATGGGGACGGATCCGTTTATAATGACACAATATGGTGCATTTGAAAACGGATCCGTTCCCCATTGACTTTCAATGTAATTAATTTTTCTTTTAACTAATGCAAACGGATCCGTTCTGAACGGATACAAACGTTTGCATTATTGGTGCTGATCCGTCTGTGCAAATAAACAGACGGATCCGCACCAACGCAAGTGTGAAAGTACCCTAATAACTATCTAATGTAATTGATTACGAATATATAGCACTATATTCTACATCTTCGCCAATTCTCGAAGTGCCGATATTCGCGATAAAAGTTCGCAATTAGAATATTCGCGATCAACACTAATCACTATAAACCATTCTTCTGATCAGATAACCCATCCATGCACAGGTTCGCCTCCCTGCAGCTCTCGCTGTGATTCCAGTTCATGTCCCCTGCAACATGGGATGGAGCAATCACCATGCCATCGCTTATCCCCATGCAGGACAGCGGTGTGCCGGCGGCAGATCCACCAAAAAGGTGGTTTTGTGCAGAATGGAATCCTGCTACTGCCAATTTCGACGATTGCAGAACAGACAAGACACTTCATCCATTAGTGAGAGGATGGCCCTCTAGGCTGTAAGAGTGCCCATGTGCGCCCTTCCTTGATTCAAGAGGGGAGGAAAGTGGCCACCTCGTTGCAGGACTAGTTCTAGTTGGTCCTTCTTGATCTTGTGTTGCAGGTTCCCATCATTTTAATGTCTGTAACTCCCCATCATCTGTGGTATACCATACATTTAATAGATTTTTGGGCCAGGGAGATAAAGAACAGGTCTGATCTATCCAATCCACTCACTGTGCTGTTACAACATGTCCCCAAGCATCGATGCACCCAACCTTTCTGCTCTTTGTTTCCAACCAAGGGCTCTGGTGGACTTTCTAACAACCGCGCATTGAGACTAGGGTGTTTGCCTGCGGGCTTCCACTGTCCCAAATCAATCCATTAACAACATCGCAAATTCATTGGATCAGCAGATCTGTCCAACAGCAAATCAAGGTGGCAGCCTCCAGAAAATCAGAATGGCAGCTCCATGCTAATTTCCTTTGATGGAACACTGCATGTCACAGCAGGCTCCCACAGCATCCAGGGACAATGACATCACAAAGGACCTTCTGTGGAATTTCATACATTTAATGGATTTTTGGGCCAGGCCGATAAAGAACAAGCCTGATCGGTCAGATCCATAAACTGTGCTGGTAGGGCATCTCCCCAGAACCCTTGCACTCGCCCTTCCTGCTGCAGGTATCTGAAGGCTGGATCCACTTCAGTGGTTGGAAAGAGCTTTAAACAGCTGTGTTTGGAGACTATGGTGCCTGCTTAGGTGCCTCTCCTGTCACAATACAACCCATTCATAACAGTGCTAAGTCAAAGTGGCAGCCTCTAGAAATTCACTATGTCCACCTCATATAAATTTGCATAGATGGAATACTACACTGGCCACAATGGGGCCCCTTAAGGGACAATGAAATCACAAGAGAGCCTGTCTACCAAGCTAGCTGGAGCAATAATGGCTTCCTTCGTCAGTGAAGTATGGAGCCATGGACATTAGCAGGTGACGACGTGTGTGTGTGCGTTCGTCTGTCACCTGTGGGTGCGTCAATGAAGGTAGGAGAGTAGACCGAAAAGGGGGTTTTGTGCAGATTGTAATCCTACCGCAGGGTATTTTGGCAAGCACAGAACAGACAAGAGGCTTCACGTGTTTGTGACAGGAAGGCCCTTTGGGTTGAAGGAGGGACCATGTGCACCCACTCTGGCTTGATGGGGAAAGCTAAGAGACCAATGCATGTGTAAAACCATTTCTGGCTCTCAATTCTTAGCCTCTAAGTTGACTGCTCACATCAATTTAGTGCCGCTTCGCCCTCCCCAATCCTCCTTCTGTGGAATACCATACGTTCAATGGATTTTTGCGCCAGGGAGATGTTGAACAAACCTAATCTGTCCGATCCACACACTTGTACAACGCGCTTGTACAGCACTTCCCCAGAACCCCTGCACCAGCCCTTCCTGCTGCAGCTGTCTATGCAGCTATGTTTGGAGACAATGGTTCCTGCTTAAGTGCTTCCGCTGTCGCAATTCAACCCATTCATAATAGTGCCAATTCAGTGGATCAGCAATTCTGACCAACTGCAAATTAAAGTTGCAGACTCCAAAAATCAGTATGGCAGACTTTTTGAAATGTGCCTAGACAGAACACTGCAGTGTCTTAATGCGGCCCCTCAGAATCAAGGGGTAATGACTACAAAAGGGCCCTAGCTGTCTACCACCCTTTCAGCGACCATGACAACTTCATTCATTTGTCCAATGTGCAGCTACATCAACTTACAGTCTAAGGGCTCATTCACACAAACGTATGGGTTCCGTTTCCGTATTGCGGACCGCTTATGCGGATCCGCAATAAACGGACACCGTTCCGTGTGCATTTCGCATCGGGTGATTGGGGGCACATTTAGATGGCCAGATTATCGGGAACGAGCGTTCTCAGGAACGGTCATTCACGATAATCTCGACAATTATTGGTTCGTCTAAATCCACCATAAGGACAGGTGTGGGCACACGTGTCAGCTACGTGTGCACATCCATGGGAGGGGTGGACATGGTCCAGAAAGGCGGTTTTGTACAGATTGGAATACTGCTGCAGCATATTTTGATCACTGCAGAAAAGACAAGCCACCTCACCTGTTTTTGACATTATGGTACACCCGCCATCACTTCAAGGGAGGTGCCAAGCAGCCACTGCCAATGTGGGAGTGAGATTGAGGACAGGCCTGATCTATCTGATCGATGCACTTTGCTGGCACCACACTTTCCCCAGGACTTCCTCAACACCTTTCCTGCTGGATCCAGCCCGGCATTCCAGTGTCTGCTTGTAGGCTTCCTCTGTCTCAATCCAACCCATTTATGATAATGCTAATTGATTGAATTTGCAGGTCTGTCCATGTGCAAAGCAAAGAGGCAGCCTTTATAAAACTAGCAACCTTGCAAATTTGCATAGACAGAACACTGCGTATGCTCCAATGGGGCCCCTTAGCATCCAGAGGCTATGGCTTCAAAAAGGCCCTTTCTAGTTACCTCTCATGAGGCAGCCGTGATGGCTTCATTCATTGGTCAAGTGTGCAACCATGCAAATCAGCAGGTGAATGAAGCTATGTGTGTGGCATTGTTTGTGTGTGGTCAGCAGCAGGTGCAAGACCATGGAAGGAAGCAAATGGTTTGAAGAGGCAGATTAGTACAGAGTATATTTTGGTAAGCAGACAATTCACCTCCCCTATTTGCAACAGGGTGAACTTCTGGGCTGTAAGAGTGCCAGATGCACTGTCCTTGCTCCAAGGGGAGCGCCAAGCCCTCACTGTCAATGCGGAATCACATGTTTTTGGCTTCTGCATTACAGATGCACATCGCTGTACCTGCCCTTCTTGCTCTAGGGTTTCTGAAAGCAGGATCCAGCCCAGTGCTCATGTGCAGCTGCAAGCAACCATAGGTGGAGACTAGAGTGTTTGCTCGTAGTCTTCCACTGTCGCAATCCAACCCTTTCACCAATGCTAATTTATTGGATTTGTCTGTTGGTTATAAAAATCATTCTTTATACAGATGACACTCTGTATTTAGTCTTTCCTAAGCCTTTCCATCAGTTCTACATATAAGGAGAAGATATGGCATAATAAAATTAATTGAAATAAGTCTAATCTTGCCAGTTGATATAGGAGCACCTTTCTAGTTAGCAGTGTCTCACTCCCTTCAATGGAGCTGGGAATACACTTATCCTGATCAGTTTTAGATTTTTATGCTGTCAACCTCCTGCCCCAACTAAACTTTGTCAAAAATAAGATATGCATGGTCGAGATGACTTCTGTCAGTCCCTGCCTGAGACTCCTTAAGGTTTTATGCTTAGTACAACTGTCCTCTGTGTACAGTATATTCTTTTTCATTTCTTAAGAAAAATCTACATATTATTGAAGCTTCCTTTATTTATTACTCACCTTACATTAAGGCAGGTTATCTTAGTTTGGACCGTGGCTTGCTACTTTGGCTGTAGGTAGGGTTTAATTTTTGCATTCCATTGTGGGATAATCCTCCCCTTGCCGAGTTACTCTCTCTTCCCTGTGCGATTATATGGGCAAGGTATGACCCGGCAATGTAGTCAAATCCTTTCAACAACTTAGGTACAAGAAAGTACAGTACTCCAGACCTGGGGGTATCTGCAATTGTTATACGTTGTGTCATGTATTGCATTGTAATGTGTTGCATTGTAATTGTTATGCATGTACACCAGAAAAAGAGGTATGGTTGTCAGTGACAGGGTTAGCCACTCTGTTTCTCCCTTCTTGGTAAGAGTGGGCTGGTCTAGACTGTGGAGGAAGGAAGCACATGTTTGAGTTCCTCCTCAAAGAGACCTTATCCAGACCATATCCAGATCTTCTGTGAGGTAACTACTTCTATCTTATAAGCATACTTAGTCGGCAGAGTGACCAGCAATCTCAGCTTTGCAGCCCCTGCTCCATAGTGAGGACAATTATCCATAAATGGAGAAAACGTGGAACAGTGGTGAACCTTTTGAGGAGAAGCTAGCCTACCAGAATTGAATTGATCATTTATCAAAGGGATGGTGATAGTGGTGTGGTCTGGGGCTGTTTTGCTTCTGCAGGACCTGGGCAACTTGTCGTAATTGATGGAACTATGAATTCTGCCCTCTATCAGAAAATACTAAAGGAGAATGGTCATTTAAAGCGAGAGATAATGACTTTTTGGGCAGATTGTGGAACCTGTGAAGCAATACTGTAACTATTATATTTAGGAACTATTAGTGCATGAATCTGTAGAATATAAGGCAGCAATTTGAGGCTGACCTTCGCATTTCTGCTGCAGATTAGCATTTAATAATTTTGCAGATCTGCACATGAGATTTAGCCCCATTCAATGGGATTAATCCACGTATTATTGTCAGCTGTTGTTTCCATACATAAACCAAAATGGGTGACTGGTCTATGAGCTACAGTGCAGATACACATAAAAAACAATGCAACGTTTATGTTAAAGGGGTTGTGCATCCAGTACACATTGATGACCTATCCTCAGGATAGGTCATCAATATAGGATCGGTGGGCATCCAACTCCCGGCACCCCTGCCAATCAGCTGTTTGAAGATGAGGTGGCACTCATACAAGTGCTATTTCCTCTTCAAGATTACACTTTGCGTTGTCTCAGAAGTCTCAACAGTGCAGTGTAATTAAAAGTGCTTGTTCCATTCATTTGAATAGAACTTGTAATTACACTGCACGGCTGCTGCAAGAAAGACGACACACAGTGTAATCTTGAAGAGAAAGTAGCACTGACGTTGGACCCCCAACCATGAGATATTGATGACCTATCCAGAGGACAGGCACATAAAACACACCAACATGTTTGCCAGAAATCCGCCTTGTTAACATATCTAAATCAGCATTTTGAATACTGCTACATTTCTTTTTTAATAAATTCTTTATTTAAAATTTCAAACATACAGACAAATAATGTCAAAAGAATGTGTAAAAACAGGAAATACAAGCAAAGACCACAACTGGGAAGTCCTAGCACTTAGTTACATAGTTGTTATGGTTGGAAAAAGATAAAAGTCCATCAAGTCCAACCGGTAATCCTGCTATATTGATCCACGGAACAAATCTCTGGATCAATGTCCATCTTCCTTTTAAAAGGGGGTTGGGCCAAAGGGAAAGGGTGTGTAAAACATGAGTTCTATACATTGTCATAAGCCTCAAAGTTATTTTGAAATAAAGTCATCTAAACCTTTTTTGAAGCCATCTACTATATTTGCTGTGACCAGCTCCTGCAGCAGGCTATTCCAGATATACACAGCCCTTACTGTAAAGAATGCTTGTCGCCTCTTATAAATGAATCTTTTTTTTCTCCAGGGGTAGGGAGTGGCCCCTTGTTTTTTGAGGGGGTTTAACACAGAATAGCTTCCCTTGATATTTTTGGATGGTCCGTTTATAAATTTGTACAGGTTAATCATGTCCCCCCTTAGAGGTCTTTTTTCAAGGTTAAACAAATTAAATTTGTTTAATCTTTACTCATAGCTAAGATCTTCCTTTATGAGTTTAGTTGCTCTCCTTTGACTTTTTGTAACTCTAGGGCATCCTTTTTATGAACTGGTGCCCTGAACTGAACTGCGTATTCGAGGTGAGGCCTTACCAAACCTTTGTATACTGACAATATTACATCCCTGTCCCCACGAGTCTGTACCTTTTTTAATACAAGACAAAATTCTGTTGGCCTTAGAGGCAGCTGACTGGCATTGCATGCTATTAGTTAGTCTATAATCTACTAATACACCCAGATCCTTCTCAACCAGTGACTCTCCCAGTTTTACTCCCCCTAGGACATATGCTGCATGCAGATTTTTAGCCCCGAGGTGTATAACTTTACATTTATCTATATTGAAACTTGTTTGCCAAGTGGAGGCCCAAACAGTAAGTTTGTCCAAGTCAGCTTGTAACTTAATAACATCTTCCACTATACCGTATTACAAAGTTTGGTGTCATCTGCAAAACTAGAGACAGCACTATTAATCTCATCCTTTATGTCATTAATAAATAAGTTAAGTAATAGAGGACCCAGCACCGAACCTTGGGGTACACCACTTATAACCAAGAACCATTCAGACTAGGAATCATTGACTACAACTCTTTGGATACTCTTCTGTTCTTAGTAAAACCATGTTGGCTATCCCTTATTATATTATTGACAGTTACATAATCCTGTATGTAGTCCCGTAGAAGGCCCTCAAATATTTTTCCCACTATGGATGTTATTCTTACTGGTGTATGTTTTTCTGGTGAACACCTAGCACCCTTTTTTGAAAACGGTCACCACATTTGCCTTGCGCCAGTCCCTTAGTACAATGCTTGTCATTAAAGAATCTGCAAATATTATGAACAGACGCAAAGCAATAAATGAACTGAGCTCCTTTAGAACTCTAGGGTGTACTCCAACTGGACCCGGGGCCTTGTTTTTTTTCATTTATGTATTCGAAGAATGTTTTGGGGTTGGTCTTACTTTCTTTGGCAACCTGTATTTCATTGTGTATTTTCGCTGATTTTATTACCCCCTTACATACCGTATTTTTCGCTTTATAAGACGCACCTGATGATAAGACGCATCTAGGTTTTAGAGGAGGAAAATAGGAAAAAAATATTTTGAACCAAAAAGTGTGCTCAAATATTTAATAAAATAACAATAGAAGTTTACACTGTTATGGGGGATCTACGGATGACACACTGTTATGGGGATATTTGGGAGATCTTTGGATGACGAACTGTTATGTGACTATAACCCCCCTCATCCTTTAGAATGCACCCATGTTCTGCAGTACCATGTTCTGCACCCATGTTCTTAAAGATGAGGAGGGTTATAGTCACATTTAATATTAGCACTGTCCAAAGACTATAATGTAATTAGCCTGTCTTTATAAAAATGACTATAACCTTCCTCATCCAAAAAATGCATCTATTTATTGCAGTACATGGGTGTATTCTTAAGGATGAGGGGGGTTATAGTCATATTTAATATTAATACTGTCCATGTAATTGGCATGTGTCTATGTTAAATATGACTATAACCCCACTCATACAAAGGAATCCACCTCTATACTGCAGTACATGGGTGAATTCCTATGGATGAGGGGGGTTATAGTCATATTTGGAACACATTTTTTATTAGGGTACTGTATATTGACAGGCAGGAATCTATGGTACCAGGACAGGGGGCAGCTCAGATGGCAGGCAAAATATAAGGAGCTGATTGGTGGAGGGGAAAGGAGAGGGGGGAGCAGGACGTGACGAAGGGGATCCTCCTGCTGCGGTGAATGACAGCAGCAGTGGCGGCGCTGTTAGCAGAGCAGGAGCTTGTGACTGCGAGCAGTGCAGGGCTGAGGGAGCGGAGCACTGGGACTGGAGACACAATCTATCTGCTAGAGGGAGGGACACCGAGCCTCTGTGGAGATCCGTCATTTGCTGCAGACAGCGGGAGACGCCCAGGAGCTGTGCCCCCCGCACTGCAGTCTGGAGATAACTTGGCTGGGTGGCGTGGAGGGGGGGATAAACCATGCAGATGAATAGAAGTTTTAGCAAGTTCCTGACGCTGCACTATGTGGCAAGCAGCGCCGGGCAGGTGATGACGATGATGTGCGGGCAGGCGGCAGTATAAATTATACAGAGAAGCCACCAGCCCGCCCAACGATAGTGAATGGAAGCGCGGACTGCCGGCATCATTTAGCATTTAGTGAAGCCGCCAGCCCGCGCATACATCGCAACACCTAAGCAGCACCTTGGGCGGGCTGGTGGCTTTACTAAGTGCTTACTTCTGTTCCCATCTGCGCCCACCGTTTCATGGCAGCTCAGGAGCCGTTAGTGAGAGCTCCTGAGCTGCCACAGCCTGCACTTTTGGGGTCACCTTGCGTTTATAAGACGCACTGACTTTTTGCCTCCACTTTGGAGGGAAAAAAAGTGCGTCTTATAAAACGAAAAATACGGTAATTTATTCTGTCTTATTTATACTTTTTAAAGGCTACAGCTGACCCTCAGATTTGTATTTCTCAAAGGCCCTCTTTTTGTCATTTATTGTCCTTTTTACAGTACTTTAAGCCATGTGGGGTTTAATTTTATTCGCTTGTACTTGTTACCTCTAGGAATATATTTAACAATATACTTACCCAAAGTAGATTTAAAGCACTCTTATTTAGCATTAGTGTCATTGTGTGGCAATAGTTGCTCCCAGTTGTGCAGCGCTCAACTCTGGGAAATTTGCTTTTTTCAAATTAAGTGTTTTTGCGCTACCGACCTGAGTTTGTTTTTTAGTTAGTTAGAATATAATTATATTGTGGTCACTGTTACCAAGGTTTTCATGGACATTTACTTTTCTCACAAGCTCTGGATTGTTAGAAATTACTAGATCCTGAAGAGCATCACCTCTAGTAGGATCTTCTACAAACTAGCCCATAAAATTATTGTGCAAAAAGCTGAAGAATTTTCTCGCTTTTGCAGTAGAGGCAGAACCCAATCTATGTTTGGATAGTTAAAATTCGTGGTTGGCGTGATGACGTGAAAGGTCACGTTGCGTTCTCCTCCCCTGCCTTCCCTCCCTCTATGCCTCCTGTGTAGCGTTTGGGCGCTAAGTTTGAACTGAAGAACTGAGAGCTTGCTCCTACAGCTGATGGAGCTCCGGACTGCTCCTGCCGCCTGCCGACCGCCTCCCGCCTCCTGACCTCCGGCTTCATCTTATCCTCCTCTCTGTCCTGGGGGTTTGCTCCCTTGGTTGGCGCTGCTTCTGGACTGCTCCGGCCGTTTGTCTCCTGCCTCCTGACCCTTGGTGTCCGCTTCTCTGCTCCGTCCGTTTGTCTCCTGCCTCCTCTCCGTGTGTGGTCCGGCGTCTCCCGTCTCCTGCGGTGGCCTCGTCTGGATCTTCCCTGGTCCTCTCCTTTGCCCTCTCTGTTCCTCCTTGCTCCCGGGCTTACCATCTTCCCCCTGCTGGAGTGGTGTTGCGGCGGTGCTGTGCTCGGCTTTCCCTGCTTCCCTACTGCCGAGCTGGCTGCTCTTGCGAGCCTCTGCTCGCTCTCGTCCGGAGCTGCACCTGTGAGTGTATGCTGAGCGAGGACATCTGGATCTGGGCATCCAACGGACACGTGAGATTAACCTGAGGACTGTGTGTATTGATTTTTTTTTTTTGCTTTAACCTGGGCGCATTGTGGTTTGTGTGAGGCTTCACAGGGTGTTGTTTAACTGGACATTGCCCACCCGGATATTGAAGTAAGGATAAGGGGAAAAAGAGGAAAAGAAGAAGAAGGAAAGCGGAGAAGGAAGGGAAAAAAAAAAAAAAAGGAGGAAGAGAGGAAGGGGAAAAAAAGGAAAACTTCTCTAAAGGATTAAAAAAGAAGAGAAAAAAAAAGAAGGAAAAAAAAAAAAAGGGGCAGTTAAGATAAGGAAGAAAGAAGGAGAGGAGAGGGGAAAAAAAAAAAAAAAAAAAAGAGGGGAAAAAAAAAAAAACCCTTGGGAACCTGGGAAGTAAAAAGAGGAGCGCTACGGAGAAAGAGAGGAGGGTAGAGGGGGAATAAAGTGCCCAAAGAAAGTGCCTAAGGAAAAAGAAAAAAAAAGGAAAAGGGGGAAAAATTTAAGAAGGGGGGCGAAGAAAAAAGAGAAAGAGGGAAGAGAATAAAAAAGAAAGAGAAAAATATATAGAAGAGGAAAAGAAAAAAAAAAAAAAATTGTTTCTCTAAATAAAAGACGGGCATTAAATAGCCGCTATGGCCCCCAAGCGGCGCTCAATTGACTCCTCTGTAATCAAGTCGGGGTCTAAGACCCTAGAGAGCAAAATTGATAAATACCTGAAATCTCCCTCTTTAAATGAAAAAGATCTACTTAAAGGGAAAACTGTTAACCCCAAGAAAATTGTCAAAATTTCTCAAGCTGAAGAACTGTCGGAGGATGGGTCATTGGAGGTGGGTCAGGAAGGAGGGGAGGAAAGTCTGCTGGCGCTAACAGAGATTGAACACGATCCCTTAGCACTGGGAAAAATATTGGCCGCTGTTAGAGATAATGGAACTTTAATGCAGCGGATGTCCGTTCAGCTGGGGTCTATGCAAAGTGATATATCTTTAATAAGAGATGAGCTGGTAAAGATCCGCGAGCGAGTTCTTAATGCTGAAAAAATGGTTGACTCCCTGCAAACTGATACTGTTATGTTGAAAACTAAGACGGCGCTGCTAGCCTAGGAAAACTCCATTTTACAAAATAGGCTGGAGGATCTGGAAAATAGATCAAGGCGTTATAACATCCGTATAGTTGGATTTCCAGAAGGAGTTGAAGGGCCACCGCTAATTGAGCAACTTAAAGACTTGATTGTCGGAAACCTGGGCGGTGAATATTTTTCGTCTATGTTTCAAATAGAAAGAGCCCATCGGATCCCAGGGGAAACCCACCCCAGGGAGGCCGCCACGCGCAATTCTAATAAAACTGTTACTGTCGACGGATAGAGACATGATACTGAGAAGAGCTAGAGAGTGCTCACCTATTGACTATCAGGGTTTAAAACTGTCATTCTTTCCTGATTTTGCGCGGCAGACCCAAGAGAAAAGGAGAAGTTTCATTGAGATAAAGAAACGTTTGGCGTCTAAGGATATTAAATATTCTCTTCAGTATCCAGCGAAACTGAGAGTGATCTATAACGGAACTTCCCAATTTTTTGAAAAACCGCAACAAGTGCTGGACTGGATGGAACAACTGGGCATATGAAATATCCTTCTGAAAAGAAATGCACTGAAATTAATTAGCGGGGGGCTGGAGGGGAGATGGAATAGGTTGGGGGAGAACGGCCGGAAGATAGAGGTTTGCCGATTAGATCGGGCGGACCAAGAGAGGGGGAGAGGGGATGGGTATTGCCCTGCAGGGGTTTTTTTTGTTTTTTTTTTATTTTTTTATTTTTTCCCTTTTCTTTTTTTTTTTTTTTTTTTTTATATAACTGATGTCTGTTAGAACTGTCAAAATTGTCTCTTGGAATGTTAGAGGCCTTGGGGAAAGGGTTAAGAGGCAGGCCATTATGGATGCAATAAAGAGACATCTCCCGCTATTATCTGTATAGTGGAAACTCATCTTACTGATGAGTCCGTGACTCGTCTGACGACGGGATGGCATTCTCAATCCTACCATTCAACTTTTAGTAGCGCTCCAGGGGCGTATCGGTCCTGATTCATAACTCTATAGATTTCTCTTTATTTGAATCTTACATAGATGATCAGGGTAGATTTATTTTTTGTATGGTAGGCTTTATGGTCATAGTTATACTCTCGCCTTCTTCTATATACCTCCGCCATTTTCCATGTATCCACTTATCCAATTACTCTGTTTTTTGGAAAAGAGACCAGAATGTCGGCTTGTGCTGATGGGAGACTTTAATGCTGTTATGGATCCTGAAAAGGACAGATTGTCTTTGGATGCAGAACTGGGAAGTAATATTCGTGGTTCTCCACTACCTCAGTTCTGCTCAGAGGTTGGATTGGTGGATTTATGGGAACATCTTGGCGGAGGTAAGAGAGTATATTCCTGTGTTAGTAGAGGGGGTAGAGCAATGTCTAGGATTGATTTAGCGTTCACTAACGAGAGAAATTTGAATAATATTAGAAAGATAAGATATGGAGTAAGAACAGTTTCAGACCATTCACCCGTTTTTATTGAGGTTAGCACTGGGGAGGATAAAGATAATAGAGGGCCTGGTTTTAGGCTGAACCCATATTGGCTTACCATTATGGACAATTGTCAGTCTATTAAAAGACTTGTATCCTCCTTCTGGGAAGTGAATCTCCCCTCTGCTAAAATCAATTCAGTTTGGGATGCCTTGAAAGCCTACTTGAGGGGGGTTCTTATAAGTGATATTGCGGGTGTGAGGAGAACATTTAGAAATAGAGAGGACGAATTGGCTAAAATCTTGGCATCCACAACTGAGCGTTTTGTTGTTCAACCTAGCGAAAATAACAAAGAAAAGATGCAGAAGGCCAGCTGCTCTTTGGAGGATTTTGTCATGGAAAAAGCAAATCACAGATTGTTTTTAAGGGACAAAAGCACTTTTCAGAGTCTGGACGTCCTGGTAAGCGCCTAGCCAGAATAATTACACAACAGGACAAGAAAAAGAAAGTTATAATTTCGATTCGTAAGTTAGATGACGTAATTACATCAGATCCAGAGGAAATTAGAGAGACCTTTTTCCAATATTTCTCTCAGGTCTATAGAGCTCCCCTGGAGTACCATCCGATCTGGTGAGACAGTTCCTGGAGAGAATCCATCTTCCAATGATAACGGAAGCCCAAAAAAACATTTGGAAAAAGAACTGTCTCTTTTAGAGATTCAGGAGGCTTTAGACTCCATCTCCGGGAATTCGTCTCCAGGGTTAGATGGTCTTCCGTATGAATTCTATCGCAAGTATAAAGATGTTATTCTTCCTCATCTAATGGAGGTGTTCTCTGAAGCCCTACAGGGAGGAAGCCTACCACAGTCCATGATGGAAGCTTTGATAGTCTTGATTCCTAAAAAGATAAAGATCCGCTGGATTTGGGTTCATATAGACCCATCTCCTATTGAATTCGGATATTAAGATACTATCAAAAATTCTGGCTAGGAGGCTTTCCGGGGTTATGTCCTCTGTTATTCACCCAGACCAAAATGGCTTTATGCCAAATAGGGGCACCCACCATAATTTACATAGGTTTTATACCAACATTCAATCTCCCGGGAGTGGCGCCCGCTCTATTCTGTCATTGGATGCCACTAAGGCGTTTGACAGAGTTGAGTGGGGGTTCCTCTGGGAGGTGATGAAGAGGATGGGCTTCGGCCCCAAGTTTATGGCGATGGTGCAGTTGCTATACAAATGCCCAGTAGCTAGGTTCAGGGTCAATGACACACTTACAGAGAGCTTTGCACTGGGAAGAGGTACTCGCCAAGGATGTCCCCTTTCTCCTCTTCTATTCAATATCTACATTGAACCTCTCGCAGCTAGTATTAGACAGGACCCGAAAGTAACTGGTTTTGGTGTAATGGGGGAGCTGGATCGTATATCTCTTTACGCAGATGATATTTTGTTTTTTATTCAGCAATCAGAATCCTCACTCCCTCGAATTATGGAATTGGTCAACCTGTTTTCTGCTCCTTCTGGACTTGAGGTTAATTGGGAAAAAACTGCTCTTCTCCCTGTAGATGAATTGCGAGAACCGAGGGAAAACTCTATTATTAATCGGTTAATGGTCTCTGACTCAATAAAATACCTGGGGATAACAGTAACTGCCAAAATTCAAGATTATCTACAACTTAATTTGTGTCCCTTATTGACAAAAGTGAGATCTAAAATTAAGGTATGGCAAAAAATTTTGCCCGCAAGAGCAGATAGAATCTCATTAATAAAAATGGTGGTGCTTCCCCAGATATTGTATGTTCTTCGCAATTCGCCTGTATGGATTGAAGAGAAGTACTTTAGGTTGATAGAGCGATTGCTTAATGATCTGCTTTGGGGGAGAAAGCGCGTGAGATTAAAGGCGCTATATTTTTCTATGCCCTACAGTCGGGGAGGTCTTAACCTCCCCTACTTTAGGGGATACTATATGGCCTCCCAACTTAGCTCTTTTTGTGATTGGGAAAATAGCCATCTTTGTAGAAAATTGGTAAAGGACTCGGGTTTTTCTGATTTTTTCACAGTGCTAGAGTCCGATTATTTAGTTAACATACAAACCGGATATAAATTTTTCTGCAAGATGGCTATTAAAGCTTGGTTGGTTATAAAGCGCTTGTGTAAAGTGGAGGCCCTACTAATTTGTACTCCACTATGGCACAATCAAAAACTTCTGAACTTAGAGGACCCTAATTGCAGGCAATACTGGAGGATGAAAAATATACAATATGTACACCAGGTGGTTAGAAATGGTCAGATTCCATCGTATATGGAGCTAAAACAAAAGTTAAATGTAGGTGAGGTGGCTTGGTTTGCCTACTTCCAATTGAGGTCGGCACTTCTTAGCACGGTTGTTAATCATTCACTTAATGTAGATACTCCTGAATTTTTGCACAATCTGATTAGTAAGAAAGGATGTATGAAAGTTAAACTTTCACATTGCTACAGGCACTTGATGAAATTTTTTTTTATGGATTGTCTTTCTCCAGGACAGAGATCCTGGTCCGTTTTACTGTCTGAGGTGGGTTCCCCGAATTGGGAGAACATAGGTGAAGGTTTGAGTTTGGTTTCTCACAACTTTAATCACGTCGTTGTTCAGTTTAATATTCTACACAAAATATATTTTACACCCTTATGGCTCCATAGGAGAGGATTTAGAACTTCTTCGGATTGTCTCCGCTGTGGGGACCCTGGGGCAGATCACCTTCATTTGCTCTGGGGCTGCCCGATAGTGAACAAGTATTGGAGAATGGTTCAAATAGTTTTGGTCCAGAGACTTGGTGTGAATATCCCTTTATCTCCAAAGATATGGGTCCTTGGTGATCTATCGGAAGTCAACTGTCGGCCCCCGAGCGCCAATTGCTGACCAAAGTGATGTTTTTGGCCAGGCTTCTCATTGCCAGAGAATGGTGCTCCTCCTCTGCTTTAGAATGCAATCACTGGCTAAACCTAGTTAAGAAGGTGAAAAGCTATGAGAAAGTGTTATACAGACAAAGAGGCTCACTTATTAAATGGAGTATTATTTGGAAGAATTGGGATAACTAAGAGATTCAGTTATTTATTTAGTGGGTTTTTGTTTTTTTTGTTTTTTTTTCCTCTTTCTTCTTTTTCTTTTTTTTCCCTGCGGGGTTGGGAGGGGGTGGGGTAAGATGGGATAGATAGGTTTAATTTTGTATTGCTGGAATTCTTTTTCTGGATTGTATGTTTTATGAATGTTAAAATAAATAAAAGATATATAAAATAAAAAAAAATAAAAAAAAATTTCCCATTATCACCACTAAGCCAACCTGCGCCACCCACTCCATTTGGGCATACAGTTGATCTTCCATCTCCTCAGTAATATTGGGGGGTGTCTATAGAACACACCAAGGATTATTTTTTTTATTTTTTTCATCCCTCTATAATTCCATCCACAAGGTTTCAACATCCTCACAAACTTAATTCACAATTGTTTCTTTCACACTTACTTTCATATCATTCCTAGCATACAGACATACACCACCAGCTTTGCATTTAGTACTATTGTTTCTAAAGAGTGTAAAACCTTGAAGATTTACAGCCCAATCATGAGAAGAGTCCAGCCATGTCTCTGCAACTACATCAATATGTTTCTTCAGTACCAAGGCCTTAAGCTCTCTCATTTTCCTTGCTCGACTTCTGGCATTTGTGAACATACATTTTAATTTGTCATTAAATTTTACACTTTTAGGAAATTTACTTTTAGATTTTTTATGATTATTTTTCCACCTTCAGAGTTGGTTTGGAACTGACGGATTTCCTTATCAACTTTTTTAATACTCCCCCACCATCCATTCCCCCCACCAATATATTCTGACCCCTCTCTAACCTATCTACCTCCATATTTATAGGCATACAATCCCCCCTTATCCCTAGTTTAAATGCATTGCCACCCAAGCCATAATTATTTCCCCCAACACAGCAGCTCCCCTTCAATTGAGGTGCAAATTATCTGCGGAAAACAGTTTGTACCCCAATGAAAAGTCAGCCTAGTGGTCTAGGAACACAAACCCTTCAGCTCTACACCAAGACTTAAGCCATGCATTTAACTCCCTAAGCTCCCACTGATGATCCTGTGATCCTGTATTCCAGAGATTACTACCTAGGAGGTCCTTCGTTCAGCTTGGAGCCTAGTTCTTTAAAATGATTCTTAAGGACCTTCCACCTACCATTTTTTTTGTCATTGGTACCAACATGGACCACGACAGCTGGGTCATCCCCAGCCCCTCCCAGTAATTTATCCACCCCGTGCGATTATATGGGCAAGGTATGACCCGGCAATGTAGTCAAATCCTTTCAACAACTTAGGTACAAGAAAGTACAGTACTCCAGACCTGGGGGTATCTGCAATTATTATACGTTGTGTCATGTATTGCATTGTAATGTGTTGCATTGTAATTGTTATGCATGTACACCAGAAAAAGAGGTATGGTTGTCAGTGACAGGGTTAGCCACTCTGTTTCTCCCTTCTTGGTAACAGTGGGCTGGTCTAGACTGTGGAGGAAGGAAGCACATGTTTGAGCTCCTTCCCAAAGAGACTTTATCCAGACCATATCCAGATCTTCTGTGAGGTAACTACTTCTATCTTATAAGCATACTTAGTCGGCAGAGTGACCAGCAATCTCAGCTTTGCAGCCCCTGCTCCATAGTGAGGACAATTATCCATAAATGGAGAAAACATGAAACAGTGGTGAACCTCCTCAGGAGAAGCTAGCCTAACAGAATTGAATTGATCATTTATCCAAGGGATGGTGATAGTGGTGTGGTCTGGGGCTGTTTTGCTTCTGCAGGACCTGGGCAACTTGTAGTAATTGATGGAACTATGAATTCTGCCCTCTATCAGAAAATACTAAAGGAGAATGGTCATTTAAAGCGAGAGATAATTATTTTTTGGGCAGATTGTGGAACCTGTGAAGCAATACTGTAACCATTATATTTAGGAACTATTAGTGCATGAATATGTAGAATATAAGGCAGAAATTTGAGGCTGACCTTCGCATTTCTGCTGCAGATTAGCATTTATTAATTTTGCAGATCTGCACATGAGATTTAGCCCCATTCAATGGGATTAATCCACGTATTATTGTCAGCTGTTGTTTCCATACATAAACCAAAATGGGTGACTGGTCTATGAGCTACAGTGCAGATACACATAAAAAACAATGCAACGTTTATGTTAAAGGGGTTGTGCATCCAGTACATATTGAAGACCTATACTCAGGATAGGTCATCAATATATGATCGGTGGGCATCCAACTCCCGGCACCCCTGCCAATCAGCTTTTTGAAAATGAGGTGGCACTCATACAAGTGCTATTTCCTCTTCAAGATTACACTTTGCGTTGTCTTAGAAGTCTCAACGGTGCAGTGTAATTAAAAGTGCTTGTTCCATTCATTTGAATAGAACTTGTAATTACACTGCACGGCTGCTGCAAGAAAGACGACACACAGTGTAATCTTGAAGAGAAAGTAGCACTGACGTTGGACCCCCAACCATGAGATATGGATGACCTATCCAGAGGACAGGCACATAAAACACACCAACATGTTTGCCAGAAATCCGCCTTGTTAACATATCTAAATCAGCATTTTGAATACTACTACTATATTTCTTTTTAAATAAATTCTTTATTTAAAATTTCAAACATACAGACAAATAATGTCAAAAGAATGTGTAAAAACAGGAAATACAAGCAAAGACCACAACTGGGAAGTCCTAGCACTTAGTTACATAGTTGTTACGGTTGGAAAAAGATAAAAGTCCATCAAGTCCAACCGGTAATCCTGCTATATTGATCCACGGAACAAATCTCTGGATCAATGTCCATCTTCCTTCTAAAAGGGGGTTGGGCCAAAGGGAAAGGGTGTGTAAAACATGAGTTCTATACATTGTCATAAGCCTCAAAGTTATTTTGAAATAAAGTCATCTAAACCTTTTTTGAAGCCATCTACTATATTTGCTGTGACCAGCTCCTGCAGCAGGCTATTCCAGATATTCACAGCCCTTACTGTAAAGAATGCTTGTCGTCTCTTATAAATGAATCTTTTTTTCTCCAGGCGTAGGGAGTGGCCCCTTGTTTTTTGAGGGGGTTTAACACAGAATAGCTTCCCTTGATATTTTTGGATGGTCCGCTTTATAATACGCACCTGATGATAAGACGCATCTAGGTTTTAGAGGAGGAAAATAGGAAAAAAATATTTTGAACCAAAAAGTGTGCTCAAATATTTAATAAAATAACAATAGAAGTTTACACTGTTATGGGGGATCTACGGATGACACACTGTTATGGGGATATTTGGGAGATCTTTGGATGACGAACTGTTATGTGACTATAACCCCCCTCATCCTTTAGAATGCACCCATGTTCTGCAGTACCATTCTGCGTGTATTCTTAAAGATGAGGAGGGTTATAGTCACATTTAATATTAGCACTGTCCAAAGACTATAATGTAATTAGCCTGTGTTTATAAAAATAACTATAACCTTCCTCATCCATAAAAATGCATCTATTTATTGCAGTACATGGGTGTATTCTTAAGGATGAGGGGGGTTATAGTCATATTTAATATTAATACTGTCCATGTAATTGACATGTGTCTATGTTAAATATGACTATAACCCCACTCATACAAAGGATACTGCAGTACATGGGTGCATTCCTATGGATAAGGGGGGTTATAGTCATATTTGGAACACATTTTTCATTAGGGTACTGTATATTGACAGGCAGGAATCTATGGTACCAGTACAGGGGACAGCTCAGATGGCAGGCAAAATATAAGGAGCTGATTGGTGGAGGGAAAGGAGAGGGGGAGCAGGACGTGCTCACCAGCAGTCAGCAGTACAGAGAGGGATCCTCCTGCTGCAGTGAGTGACAGCAGCAGTAGCGGCGCTGTTAGCAGAGCAGGAGCTTGTGATTGCGAGCAGTGCAGGACTGAGGGAGTGGAGCACTGGGACTGGAGACACAATCCATCTGCTAGAGGGAGGGACACCGAGCCTCTGTGGAGATCCGTTATTTGCTGCAGACAGCGGGAGGCGCCCGGGAACTGTGTCCCCCCCGCACTGCAGTCTGGAGATAACTTGGCTGGGTGGCGTGGGAGGAGGGGGATAAACAATGCAGATGAATAGAAGTTTTAGCAAGTTCCTGACGCTGCACTATGTGGCAAGCAGCGCCAGGCAGGTTATGATGTGCGGGCAGGCGGCAGTATAGATTATACAGAGAAGCTGCCAGCCCGCCCAACGATAGTGAATGGAAGCGCAGGCTGCCGGCATCATTTAGCATTTAGTGAAGCCGCCAGCCCGCGCATACATCGCCGAACCTAAGCAGCACCTTGGGCGGGCTGGTGGCTTTACTAAGTGCTTACTTCTGTTCCCATCTGCGCCCACCGTTTCATGGCAGCTCAGGAGCCGTTAGTGAGAGCTCCTGAGCTGCCACAGCCTGCACTTTTGGGGTCACCTTGCGTTTATAAGACGCACTGACTTTTTGCCTCCACTTTGGAGGGAAAAAAAGTGCGTCTTATAAAGCGAAAAATACGGTAATTTATTCTGTCTTATTTATACTTTTTAAAGGCTACAGCTGACCCTCAGATTTGTATTTCTCAAAGGCCCTCTTTTTGTCATTTATTGTCCTTTTTACAGTACTTTAAGCCATGTGGGGTTTAATTTTATTCGCTTGTACTTGTTACCTCTAGGAATATATTTAACAATATACTTACCCAAAGTAGATTTAAAGCACTCCCATTTAGCATTAGTGTCATTGTGTGGCAATAGTTGCTCCCAGTTGTGCAGCGCTCAACCCTGGGAAATTTGCTTTTTTCAAATTAAGTGTTTTTGCCCTACCGACCTGAGTTTGTTTTTTAGTTAGTTAGAATATAATTATATTGTGGTCACTGTTACCAAGGTTTTCATGGACATTTACTTTTCTCACAAGCTCTGGATTGTTAGAAATTACTAGATCCTGAAGAGCATCACCTCTAGTAGGATCTTCTACAAATTGGCCCAATAAAATTATTGTGCAAAAAGCTGAAGAATTTTCTCGCTTTTGCAGTAGAGGCAGAACCCAATCTATGTTTGGATAGTTAAAATCTCCCATTATCACCACTGAGCCAACCTGCGCCACCCACTCCATTTGGGCATACAGTTGATCTTCCATCTCCTCAGTAATATTGGGGGGTGTCTATAGAACACACCAAGGATTATTTTTTTTATTTTTTTCATCCCTCTATAATTCCATCCACAAGGTTTCAACATCCTCACAAACTTAATTCACGATTGTTTCTTTCACACTTACTTTCATATCACTCCTAGCATACAGACATACACCACCAGCTTTGCGTTGAGTACTATTGTTTCTAAAGAGTGTAAAACCTTGAAGATTTACAGGCCAATCATGAGAAGAGTCCAGCCATGTCTCTGCAACTACATCAATATGTTTCTTCAGTACCAAGGCCTTAAGCTCTCTCATTTTCCTTGCTCGACTTCTGGCATTTGTGAACATACATTTTAAGTTGTCATTAAATTTTACACTTTTAGGAAATTTACTTTTAGATTTTTTATGATCATTTTTCCACCTTCAGAGTTGGTTTGGAACTGACGGATTTCCTTATCAACTTTTTTAATACTCCCCCACCATCCATTCCCTCCACCAATATATTCTGACCCCTCTCTAACCTATCTACCTCCATATTTATAGGCATACAATCCCCCCTTATCCCTAGTTTAAATGCATTGCCACGCAAGCCATAATTATTTCCCCCAACACAGCAGCTCCCCTTCCATTGAGGTGCAAATTATCTGCGGAAAACAGTTTGTACCCCAATGAAAAGTCAGCCTAGTGGTCTAGGAACCCAAACCCTTCTGCTCTACACCAAGACTTAAGCCATGCATTTAACTCCCTAAGCTCCCACTGATGATCCTGTGATCCTGTATTCCAGAGAATACTACCTAGGAGGTCCTTCGTTCAGCTTGGAGCCTAGTTCTTTAAAATGATTCTTAAGGACCTTCCACCTACCATTTATTTTGTCATTGGTACCAACATGGACCACGACAGCTGGGTCATCCCCAGCCCCTCCCAGTAATTTATCCACCCGTTCCACCACATGCCAAACCCTTGCACCAGGGAGACAGCAAATCATTCAGTTGAGGAGGTCTTGGCGACAAATTTATCCATCTTATAGAATCCCCTATAACCACTAACTGTCTAGGCCTACCTGCACTACCATCCCCCCGACTACTAGCTGGGCTGTTCTCCCGGCTATTAGGAACAACAGTATCTGCTAGGGCTACCATTTCTGAAACTGACACTCTTGCATCTTCGCCCAACTTGGCAATTTTGCTTGGAAGCACAGAAACAGGATTGGCCTTCCTCTTCTTGGATCCCTTTTTACTCCCTCTAAATACATGAACCCAGCTACTTGCCTGTTCCTGTTGCTCCACTTCCATATCTACCCCACTAACTGCTTACTAGGTGAGCATCATGCTTCTCTTAAGATTGTCAATTGCCCTCAGTGTTGCATAGATCTCTAACACGAGTTTTAAGATGGGCAACATGCTCACATCTTTCACAGCCGTATGAGGGTTTATTTTTTGCAGGACAAGTTGTACTTTCTAATGGCACCAATTACGGTTGGATACAATTCAGTGGGAAGCAGGGAAAAAATTCCAAATGGGGTGGAATTATAAAAGAAACACAATTCTGCCACAGTGTTGTTTTTACCCCATTTTCTATGTGGTAAAACTGACCTATTAGTTCCATTCTCTGGATCAGATTACAATACCCCACATGTATAGTTTTTCTTGTAAAAAGTTTGGAAGAAACTAATTTTTTCTTTGCATCACCATATTCTTACCACCACATATTTTTAGTGGCAGGTGAAGAGATATAAAAACCAGCGTATTGGCCATTTGGACTTTTTTCCATTTTGCTGTTTGCCATATGGGATAAATATTTTAATATTTTAGTGGAACAGGTGTTTTCGCATGCGGTGATACCCTTAATGTTTATTTTTTTAAATGTACTTTAAGGAATCTAAAAACTTTTTTTTCTTTTGTTACAATTTTTTTATAGTTCTCCTAGGGAACTATGGCAAGAAATCAATAGATCAATGCATTAGCATTGGAGTTTATGAGAATTACTCTATGTTCCTATGGAACCATGCCCCTGGCAGGGGCTGCATGGGAACTAATGTGCAGCAGCCTCCTTTCACACAGAAGGACAGGGATTGCCACACACACACTTCGGCTCCCCAATGAAAAACAATACAAGGCATTATATTGGGAAGGCAGTATAGTACAATCTACTATAGTACACAGTCTACCATAGTATACAATTAGCATATAATCTATTAATATATGATACAGTCTACATTGTTTGGATGAATATTTCATAGTGAACTGTCAGTCCATTAGTAATGGCGGACTATAAGTATAAAAATTGCAGTTCCAGATTTGATGTTGAAATCCAAAGGACATTGGCTTGTGCAGTCTAGGATGAGTCTTGTCTGTCCTTGTCCTGTATTAGTTGGCTAACTGAATGTATCGCCTTATATGAATAAGAAACAGGTGAAAGAACTTGTACAATAACTGGTGTCGTTGTGCAGTGTATAGCTTCGGTAGGTCTCTCACTGCAGCTAACGGGGAAGGGAGCGGTAGGAGATGTGATGGCCTGTACTTTCCATATGTGTGCTACTTCTTGAGTTAGGGCATTGTTAAAGGTTAGTGTGTCTAAGTAGTCAGTAGGTGCTATCAGTAATGTCTTCAGGGGTATCAGGGAGGAAAGTTCCTCTAGTGCTACATGTAGTTTTTCCCTTGTCGTCCTTGGCAGCACAGAATGGGGTTAATTTCCAGCCTCATTCAACTCTTAGGACCGCCCACCTAGATAAATAATTAAATAATTGAATTATTTATAAATACATCTGAGATGGAACTGCCCGCTGTATTCTTTTTGTCCTCATTCTGAGGAAGTTGCCCACCTTGTAAAGATCATGGCCACATATGCCGTGGGGTTCCCAGGCTCCAGGCCGAGTGTCCAGCTCTGCCATGTGGTGTGTCCTTGGCGCTGGCAGTGTGTCCTTGGCGATGCAGTTGGAGCAGGGTGCCGTAGGTGCCTGGCAGCCGAGCTCCTGTAGTTTTTAAGGTATTGTGTCCTCTGGGTCCTCCCTTTGGCTTTGGTTTACCATGTGGATGCTTATAATTTTTTTTTTTTTTCTAATTTTTTCTGGACCAAGGAAAGGTCAAACACCATCAAAAGACACACTTGCCCGATGGACCAAAACCACGATCCTGGAAGCCTACTCTCTAGAGGGGGAGACCCCACCTCTTCCTGTCAGAGCCCATTCTACCAGATCTGCAGCAGCCTCTTGGGCAGAACACGCTCAGGTATCCATAGAATAAATCTATCGGCTGGACATCGACTCCAGGAGCTCAGCCTTTGGCACAGGCGTTCTTAGTTCAGTGCTAGTTTGATTTCTACCACCCCTTTGGAATCTATAAAAATCCCATTCTGTGCTGCCGGGACAACAAGGGAAAGAAGAAAATTATTACCTGGAATTTTACTTTCCTTGAGTCCGAAGACAGCACAGGCTTACCCTCCCTAATAAATTTTCTTTTGTAATTGCAGCAACTGTGTAAATCTGTATTTTCTAATACAGCGGGCAGTTGCATCTCAGATGTATTTATAACTAAGTCAATTATTTAATTATTTATCTAGGTGGGCGGTCCTAAGAGTTGAATGAGGCCGGCAATTAACTGGCCCATTCTGTGCTGCCTTCGGACTCAAGGAAAGTAAAATTCCAGGTAATAATTTTCTTCTGTCTGTTGTAGGTCTAGCCCAGTGAATTATTCTAGAAAGTACTGCTGCCTTATGGTACAAGGATAGATCTGGTACCCCTAGGCCACCTAGCTGTTTGGCTAGTGTTAGTGTCGAGAAGCTTAGTCTGGGTTGTTTATTTTTCCAGATGTATTTTGAAAATAGTGATCTTGCTTTTATAAAATATGTCTTGGGTATCTTGATCGGTAGGATCTGGAACAGGTAAATGAATTTTGGGAGGATGAGTCCTTTTAGTAAGTTTTTCCTTCCTATCCAGGATATGAAGGGAGCTGTCCAGGATTCTATTTCTTTTAAAGAGTTTTGTAATAGTGGTAGGTAGTTGAGTTTGGTCAGGTCTTCCCAATGTGCGCTTAGTTTGATTCCTAGATATGTTATATAATTTTTCGGCCATTTAAATAGAAATTGGCTTTCAAGTTTGTTTTTTTCAGTGGCGTCTCCTTTGATGTAGATGTTCTCTTTCCTTATCTTCTCCTTTCAGTCCAGACCACTATTTCTCAGCCATGTTTTGTCTCTGCAGTTTGACACAAAAAAAGGAATCTTAGTTTACTACTTTTCCATCATCCGCCCATCTTTTGGACAACTCATCCTACTACCCCTAATACTATGCCGCTGTGCTCCCCAATACTATACTGCAGAAACAGATAAACTCCCTGATAATACTAGTACCACACTGAGCCACTCATATAAAATACCCCTACTTTGTGGCCTCAGTAGAAGCCCCCATAGTTCCCCCCAATAATGTGCCAGTAAGAAGTGCCCCCATAGATGCTCCCCAAAAATGTGCCAGTAAGAAGTGCCCTCATAGATGCCCCCAATAATATGCCAATAAGAGGTCCCCCCCATAGATGCTCCCCAATCATGTGCCAGTAACAAGTGCCCCCCACAGATGCCCCCCCCCCAATAATGTGCCAGTAACAAGTGCCTCTCCCCAATCAAGTGCCAGTAACAAGTGCCCCCATAGATGCCCCCCAATAATGTGACAGTAACAAGTGCCCCCAATCATGTTCCAGTAACAAGTGCCTCTCCATGCTCCCCCATCATGTGCCAGTAACAAGTGCCTCTTCATGCCCCCCCAAATCATGTGCCAGTAACAAGTGCCTCTCTATGCCCCCGCCAAATCATGTGCCAGTAACAAGTGCCTCTCCATGCCCCCAATCATGTGCCAGTAACAAGTGCCTCTCTCCCCACAATCATGTGCCAGTAACAAGTGCCTCTCCATGCCCCTCCATGTGCCAGTAACAAGTGCCTCTCCATGCCCCCCATGTGCCAGTAACAAGTGCTGCTACATGGTCCCCCATCATGTGGCAGTAAGTGCCTCTCCATGCCCCCCCCCATCATGTGCCAGTAACAAGTATAGTCCCGTATAAAAAAAACACTTATACTTACCTCCATGACAGCGATGCGATGCAGGCCTCTTCCGTGCCGCCTCACCAGCTTCTGATAGGCTGCGGGCCTTGTACCGGCAGCCTATCAGAGGAACAGCGAAGGGAGACGCCTCCCTCCCTTGCCCGGCCGCAGCACAGCCATCTGTATCGCTGTCCTGAGGTGTAAGTTACAGAGGGGTCTCTTCAGGGGTTCTTCTAGTGCTCAGTAGCGTTGGGCCCTGCGCTTAGTCACCAGCGTGGCGGTCTGAGGTATAATGCGCTCTCCAGCGCTCTGTCCACCTAGTTGTGTTATAGTAGTGGGAGTGAATATGGTGGCTGTGCGTAGGCTGCAGTGCCTCGTATGCTCGGATACCCCTGCTCCGACCGAGCTGACCTGCTTCTCTGTCGGCAGCTGTGGGAGCTTGCGTCGCCGTCCGGGCCTTCTTCTCTCGCTTCTTCCTGCGATCCGCCTCTGGACCTTTCGCTTCAGTTCCTTCTCCCAGCGGGACTTCCGAGCCTGGACTGGTCCGGTTTTTGGTGGCCGTGCTCCCGGAGCGGGTGTGTCTGGCTTCCAACGAGCGTGCGGGGTGCCGCCGATACCTGAGGTCGTGGCTTCGGCCGGGTGGTAGGCCGCAACCCAGGTATGCGTCAGGACCGCCTCCAAAGTTGATGGAAAGCGCCAGACCCGTCCTCAGCAACTGTGCCTAAGTTTTCTAATGTAAAATGGGGTTTTGAAGCCCCGGATGGAGATAGATTGGGGTTTTTGTTGGAGGATCAGAGTTTCCTGCGTCCGCTCACTAGCGCGCCAAGCCACGCCCTAAATAAAATGAATCAATCAACATTTCTTATATGTCTACTTTATGTTGGCATCATTGTAAGTGTAATTTAAATTTTCAGGACGTTAGAAAAGCTATTTTTTACATTTCCAAGAAAATTTCCCAAAACAATTTTTTTAAGCACTAATTCAGTTATAAAGTTATTTTCAGGGGCTTGCATAGTAGAAACCACCCATAAATGACCCTATTTTAGAAACTACACCCCTCAAGTTATCTAAAACTGATGTTACAAACTTTGTTAACCCTTGAGGTGTTCCACAAGAATTAAAGGAAAATGGTGATGAAATTTAAAAATGTAGATTTATTTATTTTTGCAGGATTTTAATGTTTATCCATTATTTCTTGCAACACAGCAAGGGTTAACTAATATTAATTACCTTGATTCTGCAGTTTACAAAAACACCCCATATATGGTTGTAAACTGCTCTATGGGCATATGTCAGTGATCAGAAGGGAAGGAGCGCAGGTTTTGTGGAAATGGTTTTTGGGTGCCATGTATTTGAAGAGACCCTGAGGTACCCCTGCAATGGAACCCCCACAAAGTGAACCAATTTTGAAAACTACACCTGTCAAGGAATTTAGTAAGGGGTGTACTGAGCACTTTGACCCCACAGGTGTTTTACAGAATTTTGAAACCCTTGGCTGTGAAAATGAAAAATTTCATTTCTTCCAATAAAATGTTGCTTTAGCCCCAAATTTTTCATTTTCACAAGGGGTAACATAAGAAAAAGCAATCCATAATTTGTTACCTATTTTCTCCTGAATATGGCAACATCCCATATATGGTTGTAAACTGCTGTAGGGGCACGCCGCAGCACATAAAAATATAGCTATTTTCTGACTTATTTTTGTGAGATGAGTTGCCATCATCATTGGTTCTATTTTGGGGCACATACTTTTGGACCACTTTTTTATTTTCTTTTTGGGAAGCAGGATAAAGAAATGGAACAATTCTGCCATTGCTTTTTGGGTTTTGTTATTGCGGCGTACACCGAGCGGGAAAAATGACATGTTATCTTTATTCTGCTGGTCAGTACGATTACTGAGATACCAAATTTATATATTTTTTTACATTTTACCACTCTTACACAAAGCATTTTTATAAAGAAAAATTATGTTTTTGCATTTTATCGAAAACCATCATTTTTATGTGGAGTGATTGTCTTATGTGGAGGCTCATTCTTTGCTTGATGAGGTGATGTTTTCATTGGTACCATTTTGGGGTACATATGAATTTTTGATCACTCAATATTATGCATTTTGTAAGGTGAGGTGACAAAAAATACTGTTCTGGCACTGTTTTTATTTATTTAGTTTTACAGCTTTCACCTGACGGAGTACATCATGTGATATTTTATAGAGCAGGGTATTACAGACACAGCGATATCTAATATGTCAATTTTTCCTTTTTTAAGTTTTACACAGTAAAACCACTTTTTTTTAAAACATTTTTGTCCTACTTTGGGACTTCAACTTTTGGGGGTCTGATCCCTTCTACAATCTATTACAATACATGTGTATTGTAATGCATTGACTGTCAGTGGTGTATTACCAGTGGGGCTGGGTCTCACAGGCTTCTGTAGAAGGCAAACCTGATGCCTGTGGAAGGCATCTGGCTGTCTTCCCAGCCATCTGGTCCTTGTCACTGTGGCGTGGGGACCCTATGGGGAGGGAGCCCCCTCCCTCCGCAAACACTGTACATGTCGCAGTCAGCGCTGACCACAGCCGGCATAGAAGAGGTCAATGCTGCATATTCAGCAGGGGCTCGGCTGTTGGGAACCAGTCTAAGCCAGTCACAAAATGAAAAAAATAAAACTCAGAATTTGCAAAAATAGTTGGCCACTACCAATGGTAACTAAGGAGAAAATGGTGAAATAGTGGTTACCAAAATGCTGCTAATAAGGTCAGAAGATGGGTAGCCAACAATGCATTAACGCAGCTATAAAAACAAACAGTTAGGACTCCACTTCACTGTGACATATGGAAGTACTAGCCCCAGACAGAGCCAACCTACGAATATAGAGAAATGGTCAAGTCTAGTGAAGATTACAACCACATCCTACAGTCTCCATAGAGGTTTCTGGGGGTACCTCCATGGCAGGTAGATGTGCAGAAGGGGGAGATCTCTGATGAGGCTCACAGCAATCTCTTTGGGGACATGCCTGTGGTCTGGAAGAGTACGGCTAGGACATTACAGAAAATATGCCAAATCCTCAGCTTGGTCCCGGGAATGGAGGGCAAATGAAGCACCAATTCTGCGGAAAATGGGATGAAATGGATGGCCCAAAGTTATGTTGCTCGTGTCTCAGTGATACTTTGAAGCAAAGGTTTGAGAAGACATCTCTTCGCAAGGGTGTGTTGAGAGATATCAGGGAGAAAATGAACCTGAGAGATTGCAAATGAAGTTGGTCCCTGTCTCCAAGCCTGTTGTAGAATCTCCACTTTGTTTCTAAAGGAGTGCACTCTACATAGAACACCTCTGGGAATGGAGTTGTCAGGGCATCTAGGATCCGCAACATCGGGTACTCTGTCCATGGAGAACGTAATGCATTAGTGGAAACATTCTCTGGGATCCTATACAGTTTGATATTATTACAACACCTCCTGTTTTCTTGGCCGTCATGAATTTGGAGCAGAAGATGCCTGTTGAGAGTTTGTTGTGTAGATAGAGCTTCCTCAACTATGGAAAGGCAGGCATCTAGAGTAACAGTAGATTGCTCCTGAGGGGATAACTGGGCAGAGAAACCTTGAAGTTCTGCCTTGAAAGTAGCAAAGGCCTGTTCCTGCTTTGATTCGACCCAAAGTACTATAGACTCTAAGGGGGTAATTTACTATCCAGAAATACCTCTATATTAGACGTATTTCTGGTGCAGTTTGCGGCGAAAAGGTTATTTGCCCCGCAATCTGTGACTTTTCCCCCTCATGCCAGGTCTAAAAAAGTGGGTGTGGCATCATTTTCTACGCCTGTTTTAGGCATAGCAAATAGTCTAAATGTAAGCCAGCAATTACATTTAGACTGGCGCTGGATACGCCAAAGTTATGTAGAGGCCGTTCACTATGCGGTAAAACTGACCTGTGTCCTTGATTCTCTGGGTCAGTACAATTACAAAGATACCACGTTTATATAGTTTTTCTTGTGTAAACTTTCAAAAAAAAATGTTTTTTTTTTTTTATTGTCCTATAATTTATTTAGATTTATGTCTACTGAGCTGAGTAGGAGCTCTTTTTTTGCAGGGCGATCTGTAGTGTATGTGCCAATTTTTTTTGGTAAATGAAGTGATGAAAAAAAGGCAAATCTGCCATTTTGATGGGTTTTTTTTTTCCGTTATGCAATTCGTCGTATGGGATAAATATTTTTGTATTTTAATAGTATTGGCATTTTGGGACTCAGTGATGCCCATGATCATTGTGTTTTTTTTAATTTTATTTTAATCCTGGTGAAAGGGGGATTTAAATTTTTATAATTTTTTTATATCTTTTAAAACTGCCGGAGGCTACCTGCAGGCCTCCATAGGAATTGCATCTCTGATACGCTGGGTTTCTTCACAAAGACCCAGCACTTCAGAGAGAAGGAATGAGTCCCCTGATTGCCGCATGGGGGAGCAGGTCCTAACCCGGAAGCGCGAGCTCCCAGTTTTTCAGGATTTAGATTCTGTGGGCGGTGCAGGAGCTGTAACAGAGACAGAAGTACAACGGATACCATTTGTAGACGGATCCGGATCCATCTCACAAATGCATTGCAATACCGGATCCGTCTCTCCAGTTGTCATCTGGAAAAAACGGAAGACGGAAGAGCGGATCCGTCAATGCGGTAATTTTATTGCTGGATCCGGCACTAATACATTTCAATGGAAATTAATGGCGGATCCGGCATTCCAGCAAGTGTTCCGGAATTTTGGATGGAGAAAATATCGCAGCATGCTGGGGTATTTTCTCTGGCCAAAAAAAACGTAAGAGGGACTGAACTGATGCATCCTGAACGGATTGCTCTCAATTCAGAATACATTAGGATTAAACTGATCAGTTTTTTCCGGTATTGAGCCCCTAGGACGGAACTCAATACCGGAAAAGAATAACGCTAGCGTGAAAGTACCCTTAGACTTCTGTCCACAGAGCTGTGTGAGGGCTCATTTTCGCCGGGCAAGTTGGTGTCATTCTGGAGTACATATGACTTGATCACATTTTATTCCCTCTGCCTAACCCCACATATGCAGAGGTCGCTAGTGGCAGCAGCATCTGATGGGTTAAACAACTGGAATTGGTGTTTTCTCCGGTCTCTGTCACTGCCATCAGGTGTCACCTGTATTATGCAGCCGGCATCCACCATGTATGGCGCACAGCGTATGAGCCCCCTCCGTACAACCCCTTTATGTCAATCACATACATGTATGTGATTATGTGTTAAGGTAGCACTAAGGGAGTAACACTTTTGTAATTGGAGCACTAAGGGGGCAGAACCATGGGCATAGCTATAGGGGGTGCAGAGGTAGCAGTCACTACCGGGCCCAGGAGCCTGAGGGGGCCCAAAGACCCTTGTGCCACATAAGAAGACACACAAAGCACTGAGGGAAGGGGGGCCCAAGCTGAACTCTTGCACCAGGGCCCATGAGCCGTTAGCTACGCTCCTGGGCAGAACTAGTGTGGGGGCACTGAGGGGACATTCCATAGTGAAGGGGGCACAAAGGGTACTGGGTGGGATTGGGCATCTATAGATGGGAACTGGGAAGAGTTGAGGGCGGCATAGCTTAAGGTTTTACGTATTGGCACAGCGCCCTGCTGATATTGTTCTTCCTTGGGCTTTTCAACATTTGTGCCAGACCCCACAGCTCCAGTATCACTGTGAAGGGCTTGCAGGTTGGCATCTATGAACACTTGGGGCATTATAACATCCAGTCTGTTATCCATATAAAACCTAAAAGCAACCCAAATATAACATGGCCCAGAATTACAGCCGTGTGACTGCTACCACAGCTGTTCTCTAAATGAAATAATAAACTTCCATAAAGTTCATTGCGCGGCAGGTTTCTAAAGGTAAAACATCATGGCGCCAGCAGATGGCGCTGTGGGCAAGCTGCTATGTAAAGGTCTCTCTAGCTAGATGCGCCCCTCTGACGTCATCCATGCGACAGGGGTCGGAGGGACAGGAAGTGGCGGCTGGAGGTGAGTGGCAGACAGACGGGAATGGCATAGTGGTGTGCGTCCTGCTCGTTACAGTGTATCAGTACTGTGGCGTCCTTTCCTGCCTCATACACCGCTGCTGATGTCGCTGGCTGCGACCATATGTCCTTAAAAAGGCGGCCATTTTCTCCTTGTATATGAGCTAACGCTCTTGTAATGTGCATTTCTGTAAGCAGCTGCTCGGCTGTAATTATATAATAGTGGCTTAAAGGGCTTGTCCACAGGGTGGATGTTCAGTTATAGATACAAGAGGATAAGCCCACCTATGAAGACTGGCATGGTCTTTGTGGTACATGGTTTCATTAGCTAGAGTTTCAGCTCTGCCACTTCCATCCTTCATAAGGAATAATAGCTGCAAATATAAGTAAAATCTTCTAAAAGGGGTTGGTGGTTTTCATACTTTTCTGGTCCCCACCACTGGGTTTGGTGGGGGAGGAGAAATGTGACTGCTGTTACCAGTCACAGGCTGCAGCAGTGACCTGTTCCCCTTGTGTGACATTACTAATTGTGACACGAGCAGCAGGTCACCTCCGCGGCCTGTGATTGGTGGCAGCGGTCATGTCTCCCACCCCATTGACAGATGTTTTTAGCACTGGAGAGAGAGGAAGAGCCGGGATCAACAGCGACCAAACCCAGTGGTGGGGACCAGGTAATATGATCACCACCAGCAGGTCTTTATTAGTCCTGGATAACTCCTGTAAGTGGACTTCAGGCAGATCTTAAGAAATGCTTTGCAAACGTGGGTTTAAAAAACTTAGGGTACTTTCACACTAGCGTTTTGGATTCCGTTTGTGAGATCCGTTTCAGGGCTCTCACAAACGGTCCAAAACGGATCAGTTAAGCCCCAATGCATTCTGAATGGATAAGGATCCGTTCAGAATGCATCAGTTCGGCTCCGTTCCGCCTCTATTCTGTTTTGGAAGCGGACACCAAAACGCAGCATGCAGCATTTTGGTGTCCGTCTGAAGAGGCGGAGCCTAACGGATCCGTTTTTTTTAAAAATGTAAGTCAATGGGGACGGATCTGTTGTCAGTGACACAATATGGTGCATTTGAAAACGGATCCGTTCCCCATTGACTTTCAATGTAATTCAAAACGGATCCGTTTTGGACTTTGTCATTTTTCTTTAAAGCTAATGCAAACGGATCCGTTCTGAATATTATAGGTGCGGATCCGTCTGTGCAAATAAACAGACGGATCCGCACCAATGCAAGTGTGAAAGTACCCTTACTAATATGTCTTTATCAGAAGTTGTGCCCCGTTGTCAGGTGCGGTCACTCGCTTCTCCACTGTGGACATATCATGGGCCAGAGCTCTATTTATTTATAGAAACTGATATAAAGGGAAACTGACTTAGTTGCCCATAGCAACCAATCAGATTTCGTCCTTAAGCAAATAAAAGGTGGAATTTCACTGGTTGCTATGGGCAACTAAGCCAGTTTTTTCTTTATTCTAGTTTTGAATCCCCAATGTTATTTCTATTCTGTGGATTAACACGATTATGGCGATCCCAAATCTCGATGATGTATTGTTTGTTTTATCAGTGGCACAATGTATGTAATGCTTTAAAGCAGGGGTGCACAACCTTTTCTGATTGGGTGCCACATTGTCAGACTGAAGGAATCCCAAGGGCCGAAAATAAAAGTTAAAGGGGTATTACCAACTGATATACTGTATTTATTGCATACTGTACATACAGTATATACCATTAATGTCTGGTTACCCCTCCAGGATTCCCATCTAATGGAAGAATACATGAAAAATGCATGTGAGCAGCCACAAGACAGATATACTTGTCTGATACCAGATGGTTGGGGGCCACACAGAATGATATCGAGGGCCGCATGTGGCCCCCGGGCCGCAGGTTGTGCACCCCTGCTTTAAAGGGTTTCCTGAAGCGAACAGTAGAATAGGGTATGCCGTCAAAACAAAAGCAACCATTACTCACATTAAGACCAGATTAACAGGAGCACGTTCAGCTCGGGAAACAGGCTACGTGTGGTGGCCGGATTTCCCAGGCCAAACCCTGCACCACTGACCCAAACTCACAGCATCAGGCCTCTTGCACACGACCGTAGGGCTTTTTCAGTATTTTGCAGTCCACAAAAAACGGATCCGAACAAAATACGGATGATGTCCGTGTGCATTCTGTTTTTTGCGGAACGGAACAGCTGGCCCCTGATAGAACAGTACTTTCCTCGTCCGTTATGCAGACAATAAAAGGACATGTTCTATCTTTGAACGGAAATACGGAAACGGAAGGCATACGGAGGGCCTTCCATTTTTATTTATTTTTGCTGATCCTTTAAAATGAATAGTTCCGTATACGGAACGCAAACGGAAAAAAAAAACGCTTGTGTGCAAGAGGCCTCATGGTGAGTTCTGATTCTGCGAGTCCCTGCCTGACCACTGCTCCACTGCCATAATGCCTTGAGTAGAGTACCTCAGAGTAGCGCCGAGGTCAGGCAGCAACTCACAGAATCCTAATTGATTAGGATGCTGTGAGTTTGGTTCTGTAGAGCAGTGTTTGATCCGTCACACTTGTGTGAAAATCTCCTAAATACCCCACCACTCCAATGTTTGCTCACCTTGCTTCAGCCATCGTGTGTCCTACCGCTAGTCAGTTACTTCAGTGGTGATGCTTGTGCCTATAGCATGAGAACGCCGTGGCCAGTGACATGGGCGCACAACACATCAGGAAAGAGGACAACGATAGGCGACGGATTATCGCAGGTGAGTAATGGTTGTTTTTATTTTGTATAGCCTTTTCCCCTTTTAGTCTCATTTCCAGAACTCGCAGACGACCCCTTCAAATGTAAAGGCATTAGCGGACATGTGAGTTCTGAAATAGTAGTGGGCGTGGAATGTGTAATTCACTATGAACGGTCTCTCCTGCTTTAGGTGCCCTTAATCATCGCCATGTCGGTTGTGCGCACCTCTGTTCACGCCAGATGGATTGTAGGAAAAGTGATCGGGACAAAGATGAAAAAGACGGCTAAAGTAAGGGTGACAAGGATGGTGCTGGATTCCTACTTGCTCAAGGTAGGTGCAGCTTTTGTGTTCTTTCTTTACAGATATTACTATTATTTTCTCATAATACATTAGGGTATTTGTGTTATTCTATTGCTGCTCCTCACTGGTGGAAATCGTACGTGTACTGGCCAGGATAAAGTCCTTTAAATAGAGACGTCGTGAACTGTGCTGGCTAGGGTTGTCACGATGCCAAAATTTTGATTAGATTTCGATACCATAAAATATTGCCATACTCTGCCATTGCCATGCGAAAAAAATAAAACAAAAAAGTCGCGTGCATTCCACATTTTATATAACATCCTGCCCATTTATTTTATTTAGCTTTTTATTTAATAACTATTAGCCCACTTAGGGGCTAGAACCTGGGATCTTTTGATTCCTTGTCCTATTCACTCTAATAGAACTCTATTTGGGTGGATAGGACTTATCACACTCCCTGCTGCCCTGCGCTTGTGTACACAGCAGTAGGGAGCTTACTATGGCAGCCATGGTAACGATCAGAGCCTCGCGATACACTGCTAGGGCTCTGATCAGGAGCTGCCGCTGCCACCAGTGGGAAGGAGGGGACCCTGTGGCCACTGCCTCCAATGATTATAATACTGAGGGGGGGGGGGGTGTGTGCGCACTGCGCCACCAGTGAGTATAATACTCAGGTTTGGGGGGTGCACTGCGCCACTAATGAAGATAACTAACCTTTTAATACAAATGTAGGTGGGGTGTCAGCCTCTGTGATAAGGTGGAGCACCTGAGGGATTAATTTTCCTGGTTCGGCGGATCGCAGCGTCTTGTCATAGAGGCCGGGTATGTGATATGTACCTGCCGCCTACATTTGTATTAAAAGTTTAGTTATATTCATTGGTGGCGCAGTGGCCACAGCCCCTCCCCTCTCTCATTGATGGCAGCGGCACAGTGGGGACGGAGGGAGGGACTCTGTCCTTCTGCACTGTGCTGCTGAGGAGAACATGGTGTGTGCTGAGAGCAGCGTGTGCCATGTTTTTACTAGGCTGCACAGTAGGTAAATGGCAAATCCTGGTATCCTAACGATCCGAGTACAAAAGTATCAATTGGGCATCGATAATTCGATACCCAGTGCAACCCTAGTGCTGGCCATACTTTGGGCGTGCGGGATACAGGGCTTCACTTTTTGATACATTTTTAAAACCGTAGTGTCATGCACTGCTATATCGGTCCCTTCTATAAGAAGGGGATTGGTAAAAATGGGCATAAACTGGCATAAATTCCATTAAATTCAGGAAGAGTTTGGAATGAAAAGCTGCGTCAACGTATTTTCTATGCCTGGTCTAACTCCGTATTTAAAATGTGCCAGTCTTAATACTAGTGATAAGCGAAGCGAGCTTTGGATGCTACATCCGAAGTCGCATCATTCAAAACTTCGGATTAATATTGTATGGAGATTTGTCTCCGTACAATAATAAAATGTGTGGGCTCCAATGAGCCAAAGTCAGTTATTCGCGAAGTCGCTCGAGACTTCATTGAATAACTTCAGTAGTTGATTCTTAAAGTGGAAAACCATTTTAATACTAACCTGTCTCTCGTCCGTTTCCACACTTCTATAAGCCTCATCCTCTGGCTTTAAAGTGTAACTGCCATGTTTTCATAAAAAAAAATCAATTTTAGCATATGGTACTGCTGCTGCAGCATTATGCGTAAAGCAATCTTTAGTTTCTTCACATACCACTGTTTTCTTTGAGTTTTTCCCTTAGTTACGGCTGTTTTAACCTCTACAATATGAGGACCTTCTCAAGATGGCTACTCTGCCAGTTCTCTGAGGCCAAAACTGCTTTCCCTCACTTCCCATACACACTTGCTGGAGCCAGCAGCTCCCTGCCAGCCAATCAGATTGGATTACTGAGAGACACGCCTCCTCACTCTGAAGCCTAATGCAGGCATGCAGTGGGAAGGACCGCCCCTCTGTCTTCCTGTCTTCTTAGCCGGAGACAGACAAGCCATAGCAACTGTCTTTGAAGGGAGCAGTGAAAAGGGACATGGGACATTAATGAAAGCTGTTATTATAAGGTAATTACAGATTTTTTGACCTTCATTGACAGACTAACTCAGGTATATACATGCCTAGCTCTAATAAACTGTCAAATAAAAAAATATGACAGTTACACTTTAAGAAGAAAAAAAAATCTTTCTAGTTGGACATGTTTCTGGCTCAACTGCCTTTAAAAGTGTTTTCCAAGAGTTTGATTTTGAACATTGGTCACATGGCCTAGGTGCACCTCAGTCCCATTCAAGTGAAAGGGGATGAGCTGCAATAACAAGCACAGTGCCTTCCTATGAGTCAAGATCCTGACTTGGCTATATTCTCCTGTCAAATCCCAAGGCTTGTTGGAAATTCAGATCTTGACTCTTAGGGGGCTGCTTCCAATAGGTGGCTCTATCGAGGTGGTTCTCTTTTTTGGGAGATACCTTTTTTGTATATTTGTTTCCCATGGGGCATTGCCAGTAAGACTATGCCATGGAGTATTTCCAGTATCTCCAAACAGGACTGGTCTCTTTAAAGGCTATGTACACTTATTTTTAATGATTGCATTTTACTCATTTTGGGCTAAAAATCAATTGGTCTTTAATAAAAAATATTGAGCCATCACAAAGGGTTAACTGTGTTTCAGCTGTGTGACTCCTGTTTTCACTTTGCCCTGGTCATCTAATAACCCTTATCTCTCAATTACCTAGAGGCCGTAAAAACACTTTATTTAAGTCATCACGCACACGGCTGTTCTGTGCATTGGGGACCGCAATTTGAGGATTGAGGTTTGATGAGTGTTTATAAGGTGAGAGAAAAGGAGGGAGCTGATGAAAGAGAGAGAAAATTCTGGTCATGCTAATAGAGCATCTCAGCTCTGTACAGAGAAAAGGGCTCCATATTTTTAATAAAGACCAATTGAAAAAAAATTATTTTTGCCTCATAATGAGTACAATGCAATAATAAAAAGAAAAATGCCTCCAAATGTGTACATAGGCTTTAACAGCACCCTACCTAAGCTTCACACTTTTTTTCCTTTTGCTAGTGTTAAATGCTTTATGAACCTCCCTCAGGGTCTTCCTTTACATAACCCTTAGAATTCTACTAGTTCTGGCTCTCCACCTGTATTGGTGCATGTACATACGTAAAGGAGACTTAATGTCCTTTCTTTTTTTTCTAGTACTACAACAAGAGGAAGACTTACTTTGCTCACGATGCAGAGGAGAAGTGCACAGTAGGTGATGTTGTGCTGCTGAAAGCTTTACCTGAAAGAAGAAGCAAGCATGTCACTCATGAACTGTCTGAAATCATTTTTAAAGTCGGCAGAGTGGTCGACCCTCTAACCGGGAAGCTATGTGCAGGCAGCAAATTTCTGGAGAGTTTAGAGGACGTTGGTGTAGATGATCTGGATAAACATCTCCAGAGTCTGAAAATCTCAGCTGGAATAAGTGAAGAGAAGAAAGCGGATTCATGAAGAAGTACAGCTCTTCTCTGTGGAAGCTTTGTGTATTATAAATGTTACCTCAGACAGGAGTCATTAAAGTTATTGTCTTTTTTACGTTTGCCTTAATTACCACTGAAATATTTGTCCTAATGATAATTTCATTCCTTTATCAGAAGCTGCTACAAATTATACAATACCCGTGAACCCAATACAAGTCTGCCCACAGGCCACCATAGTAATAGCTTATAACCTGAGTGAAGCTTTTTGGTATTTATATTGTACATTTTCCCTACAGTAATTATAGGTCATAGTTCTAGCCTTATTAATTTTTAGTATGAATGGAATTGTTCATATTTCACTCAGAGTCTCCGGTAAACTTTTTGCTCTACAAGGGATACACATATACCTGTATAGGACAATATAACAAGGTACATTGATCTTCAGATTCCCATCTACAGGTAACCACAGCTATGCAGATAGTCAGTTTGAGGTGGGTCTAAAGAGAAAAGCATCCTCCATGATGTCCATATTGCCTAATATAGGGTTTTATTTATGTCCAGTGCAATTCCAAGGTTGCTGCGCTATTGCGCAGCTTAAGTCCCTATAAGAGAACATAGTGCATGCATGCCACTGCTACAGCCTATGTACAGAGATCACTGACCCTGGGTTCAGACCTGAGCGTTCTAAAAACGCGCGTTTTACGCGCGTATTTCAGCGCGTTTTTGCAAATAGGAAACGCGCGTAAAACGCGCGTTCTTGTGATTGACTACTGTGGTGTCAATCACAAAACGCGCGTCAAACGCCCCAAAAGAAGCTCAAGTACTTGTTTATGCGTTAGGCGCTTTACAGCGCGTTCAAACGCGCTGTAAAACGCTCAAGTGTGAACCACTCCCATAGGGATGCATTGGTTTTAATCTGTTGAGCGTTTTACAGCGCGTTTGAACGCGCTGTAAAACGCTCAGGTGTGAACCCAGGGTAACAAGTGTTGGCTGCTGCAGTCGGTGAGCTCTACTGTGTGTCGTGGATCTTCACTATGGTGTGTCGTGGATCTTCACTATGGTGTGTCGTGGATCTTCACTATGGTGGGATTGTGTGTGTGTGTGTGGTGGATCTTCACTATGGTGGGATTGTGTGTGTGTGTGTGTGGTGGATCTTCACTATGGTGGGTTGTGTGTGTGTGTGTGTGTGTGGTGGATCTTCACTATGGTGGGTTTGTGTGTGTGGTGGATCTTCACTATGGTGGGATTGTGTGTGTGTGTGTGTGGTGGATCTTGACTATGGTGGGATTGTGTGGGGTGGATCTTGACTATGGTGGGATTGTGTGGGGTGGATCTTGACTATGGTGGGATTGTGTGTGGTGGATCTTGACTATGGTGGGATTGTGTGTGGTGGATCTTGACTATGGTGGGATTGTGTGTGGTGGATCTTGACTATGGTGGGATTGTGTGTGGTGGATCTTGACTATGGTGGGATTGTGTGTGGTGGATCTTGACTATGGTGGGATTGTGTGTGGTGGATCTTGACTATGGTGGGACTGTGTGTGGTGGATCTTGACTATGGTGGGATTGTGTGTGGTGGATCTTGACTATGGTGGGATTGTGTGTGGTGGATCTTGACTATGGTGGGATTGTGTGTGGTGGATCTTGACTATGGTGGGATTGTGTGTGGTGGATCTTGACTATGGTGGGATTGTGTGTGGTGGATCTTGACTATGGTGGGATTGTGTGTGGTGGATCTTGACTATGGTGGGATTGTGTGTGGTGGATCTTCACTATGGTGGGTTTGTGTGTGTGTGGTGGATCTTCACTATGGTGGGTTTGTGTGTGTGTGTGTGGTGGATCTTCACTATGGTGGGTGTGTGTGTGTGTGTGTGTGGTGGATCTTGACTATGGTGGGATTGTGTGTGGTGGATCTTGACTATGGTGGGATTGTGTGTGGTGGATCTTGACTATGGTGGGATTGTGTGTGGTGGATCTTCACTATGGTGGGTTTGTGTGTGTGTGGTGGATCTTCACTATGGTGGGTTGTGTGTGTGTGTGGTGGATCTTCACTATGGTGGGATTGTGTGTGGTGGATCTTCACTATGGTGGGTTTGTGTGTGTGGTGGATCTTCACTATGGTGGGTTTGTGTGTGTGTGGTGGATCTTCACTATGGTGGGTTTGTGTGTGTGTGGTGGATCTTCACTATGGTGTGTGTGTGGTGGATCTTCACTATGGTGGGTTGTGTGTGTGTGTGTGTGTGTGTGTGTGGTGGATCTTGACTATGGTGGGATTGTGTGTGGTGGATCTTGACTATGGTGGGATTGTGTATGGTGGATCTTGACTATGGTGGGATTGTGTGTGGTGGATCTTGACTATGGTGGGATTGTGTGTGGTGGATCTTGACTATGGTGGGATTGTGTGTGTGTGTGTGTGGTGGATCTTGACTATGGTGGGATTGTGTGTGGTGGATCTTCACTATGGTGGGTTTGTGTGTGTGTGGTGGATCTTCACTATGGTGGGTTTGTGTGTGTGTGTGGTGGATCTTCACTATGGTGGGTGTGTGTGTGTGTGGTGGATCTTCACTATGGTGGGTTTGTGTGTGTGTGGTGGATCTTCACTATGGTGGGTTTGTGTGTGTGTGGTGGATCTTCACTATGGTGGGTTTGTGTGTGTGTGTGTGGTGGATCTTCACTATGGTGGGTTTGTGTGTGTGTGGTGGATCTTCACTATGGTGGGTTTGTGTGTGTGTGGTGGATCTTCACTATGGTGGGTTTGTGTGTGTGTGGTGGATCTTCACTATGGTGGGTTTGTGTGTGTGTGGTGGATCTTCACTATGGTGGGTTTGTGTGTGTGTGGTGGATCTTCACTATGGTGGGTGTGTGTGTGTGTGGTGGATCTTGACTATGGTGGGATTGTGTGTGGTGGATCTTGACTATGGTGGGATTGTGTGTGGTGGATCTTGACTATGGTGGGATTGTGTGTGGTGGATCTTGACTATGGTGGGATTGTGTGTGGTGGATCTTGACTATGGTGGGATTGTGTGTGGTGGATCTGGACTATGGTGGGATTGTGTGTTGTGGATCTTCACTATGGGGGGTTTGTGTGTGTGGTGGATCTTCACTATGGTGGGTTTGTGTGTGTGTGTGTGTGGGGTGGATCTTGACTATGGTGGGATTGTGTGTGGTGGATCTTGACTATGGTGGGATTGTGTGTGGTGGATCTTGACTATGGTGGGATTGTGTGTGGTGGATCTTGACTATGGTGGGATTGTGTGTGGTGGATCTTGACTATGGTGGGATTGTGTGTGGTGGATCTTGACTATGGTGGGATTGTGTGTGTGTGTGTGGTGGATCTTGACTATGGTGGGATTGTGTGTGGTGGATCTTCACTATGGTGGGTTTGTGTGTGTGTGGTGGATCTTCACTATGGTGGGTTTGTGTGTGTGTGGTGGATCTTCACTATGGTGTGTGTGTGTGTGTGTGTGGTGGATCTTCACTATGGTGGGTTTGTGTGTGTGTGTGTGTGTGTGTGTGTGTGTGGTGGATCTTGACTATGGTGGGATTGTGTGTGGTGGATCTTGACTATGGTGGGATTGTGTATGGTGGATATTGACTATGGTGGGATTGTGTGTGGTGGATCTTGACTATGGTGGGATTGTGTGTGGTGGATCTTGACTATGGTGGGATTGTGTGTTGTGGATCTTCACTATGGGGGGTTTGTGTGTGTGGTGGATCTTCACTATGGTGGGTTTGTGTGTGTGTGTGTGTGTGTGTGTGTGTGTGTGTGTGTGTGTGTGTGGGGTGGATCTTGACTATGGTGGGATTGTGTGTGGTGGATCTTGACTATGGTGGTATTGTGTATGGTGGATCTTGACTATGGTGGGATTGTGTATGGTGGATCTTGACTATGGTGGGATTGTGTGTGGTGGATCTTGACTATGGTGGGATTGTGTGTTGTGGATCTTGACTATGGTGGGATTGTGTGTTGTGGATCTTCACTATGGTGGGTTTGTGTGTGTGTGTGGTGGATCTTCACTATGGTGGGTGTGTGTGTGTGTGTGTGTGTGTGTGTGTGTGTGTGTGTGTGTGTGGTGGATCTAGACTATGGTGGAATTGTGTGTGTGTGGTGGATCTCCACTATGGTGGGTTTGTGTGTGGTGGATCTCCACTATGGTGTGTGTGTGGTGGATCTTCGCTATGGTCGGTTTGTGTGTGTGGTGGATCTTCACTATGGTCGGTTTGTGCGAGTGGATCTTCACTATGTCGGGTTTATAATAATTCAATAAAGAATTATTAATTATGGTCATAAAAATAATCAGGAACTTTTCATAACTTCTAGAAATCATGACCTGGTGAATTGTAGATAACCCAATCGATACAATTCACATCTGAGGCCGACTATTTCCTCAGATAATAAGTTCTTTTCATGTGAGATGACATTAATGATAAAGATGTAGTTTTGACATTAAATAATAATACGCAGGTATTATAAAAACATGCAGATTTATTGGTTACAAGGTTATAAACATAAATAAGTGAATAAACACAATTATATAGGCCAATGAATATATACGACATTGATATAAAGCATTACAAGCTTAACATAAGTAAATAAACACAATTATATCATCGATATAAAGCAATATAAGCTTAGCAATACATGTGGGTAGAAGAAACTTGTCACATTATAACAAAGCTATTATTTGGTTAGGATATCAAAACAAGAAGTTAAATTATATACGTCACTTCTGTCCAGAGGAAACCTCATGATATCAGGATGGGCATGTCTAATGCTAGTAGTAGATTACAACACGGCACTCCACAGAATCTTTTATTGAACAATATTTCCAAAATTGCCACCACACATGTACATAAGACACATAGCCTACGTTTCGATCCAATTCCAGACCTTTCTCAGGGCCTGAAATAGATTGAAACAGAACTCAGTCCATAACACATAGGATCAAACATAATAATATCACATGTGACAATTAGAACACGGACATGACAACAAAACTCAAATACTTAAATTTAAACACAGTGGGCCAGATTTATCATTACACTTCCATCTTACTCCAATTTCACACAAGTCCAAAGTCACTTTTGGCTCAGTCAGATTTATTAATGGTCCTTTAATACTGTGATAAATGTGGTTTGATGGCAGCAGTTTATCCTTCAGTAAGCGGCTTTACAAAAGTTGCACATATTTACAAAAAAGTCACATGTTCTATTAAAAAGTCGCATAAGATAAGCATGGTCCTCCTGGAGTGAAATTGGGACTTTTTTGCGACTTTTTAAAAAAGTCCCAATGATAAATCTGGAGTGAAACTCATTAACATGGCTAACCACGCCCATTTTTACAAAACTGGAGTGAGTGGTGTACACATGTAATAAAGTCGCAAAATTATGCGCAAATGAGTGTGAAAAGTTGCAAATGCCCTATTTTGGGACTTTTTGATGCCAGAATTCTGGAGTGAAGGTATGATAAATCATGGCCTTAGTCTGCCAGTATAGAAGCACCAAGCCTAAGGAGCAGAGGTGACTGAGAGTCATCTTGTGTCATCTCTAAATCTATTCAAATATTTATATGTATAGAGATATACATTTCTCCATGGACAAAGCACAAACTACTATATACACAGAAAGAGTCTCCCTCAAGTAAAGGGATGGTGATCCTGCCAGTAAGCGCAGCAGTTGTAATAAAGTGTGCTCAAGCGATTAGCAAATTGGCTGAGAGAGATCCTGTTCAGAAAAGTTTACCTTTGTAAATAGCGTTAGAGGAATCCTGGTGGCCTGCTCCTCACTGCCACAAGCCGGGTTTAAATAGCCGTATCGTGACGTCACAACTGGTAGTGCGTCACGCGGACATGCGCATTAGGAATACCGAGGCTGAGAAGTGTAACCCTGGGTTCAGACCTGAGCGTTCTAGAAACGCGCGTTTTAGTCGCGCGTATTTCAGCGCGTTTTTGCAAATAGGAAACGCGCGTTCTTGTGATTGACTACTGTGGTGTCAATCACAAAACGCACGACAAACGCCCCCAAAAAAGCTCAAGTACTTGTTTATGCGTTGGGCGTTTTACAGCGCGTTCAAACACGCTGTAAAACGCTCAAGTGAGAACCAGGGCCATAGGAAAGCATTGGTTTTCATGTGTTGAGCGTTTTACAGCGCGTTTGAACGCGCTGTAAAACGCTCAGGTGTGAACTTAGGGTAAGGGAATAGTCAGTGACTAGTATCAACAGCGTGTGGCCTCTGGAGCTAGCAAAGAATTGAGCATGCGCACTGTTATACATAAGCTCAAGGATAGAAGGGGCGCTAAGCATCCAGGATAAACCAAATGCGATTTTAGTGCGATGTTTTATCGGGAGTAAGAATTTGATACCAGAGATTAGCTGATATATATATACTTAAGATATACCTTTATGATAAATAGAACTGGCCATGTGTTCGCCAATCTGGGTGATATGATTTCACCCACATCATCCAATTAGTCTTAAAAAAATGAAATATCATTCTTTATGTCCCTTACCAAGTCCTAGTAGAAATCACACTTCTGCTCCTAGGAAAGCTGTGTGGTCCATCATCGCATGTCTCACCATGACTCTCATATTTATAGACCCCTCTCTTGGGTGTTCTGGCTATGATGATGATGATGACGATGCTGGAATGTTCCTCTTCTTTGCTTGTGAGTCGTCTTCTTGTTTCCCCCCTTATCTCATGTCACTTCCTCCTGGATTAAGATCTTCCAATCATATGCTCATATAGTAATGATCCTATGAGATCATATTTACCCATAATGCGACTGTGGAGGATAGTATAATGATATCCATCTGTCTCCGGATGGCACTGTTGTGTAAGCTATTAGCACCATACTATAAAGAGTTAACTATGGCACTCTTGTATTATATACATTTGACCCTCGTTGTCGTAAATTAGAGATAAGGATTAACTAGGACATTTTGAAATAACTAAAGACGGACTTCTAGGCACCTCTCTGAGTGTTTCTCACACTATTGATCTATGGACCATAATGATATGAATGGGCCTTGTTCTCTTCAGACGGACATGTCTGGAGAATCCAGTATACTCCCAACAGATAAGACCACCTCTGTGGCACTAACTTTTTAAAATACAATGTTCTTTGTATTCAGTATAAACTTTTACACAGACTGAACTCTGTGTGACCTCAAATCTTGGCCTGTTAAAGACAGTGAGCATCCATTTTGGACTATAATATGATCAGGTAACATATACACTCATGAAAATGCCCGACAATTATGGTGTGTTCATCGTGGATTTTCATTATGGTGTGTGTCGTGGATTTTCACTATGGTGTGTATCGTGGATTTTCACTATGGTGTGTGGCCCCATATAAATAAATAGAGGGCGGCTGCACAGTACACCCTACGTTCATTTACCCGTTCCGTTCTCATTGTAGGTGCGGGTCCCAGGGGTGGGACCCACACCTATCAGACAATGGGGGCATATCCTAGCAATATGCCCCCATTGTCTGAGATGGGAAAACTCCCTTCAAGTACACGACCATATCTATTTTGAGCTCTATCTTTTATGCGGAATGGACGCACAGATGACAGGTGCGGTGTATTTTTGTGTGTACCCATAGAAATGAATGGGTCCGTGTGCAATCCGCAAAAAATGCGGATCAGACACAGATACAAAATATGGTTGTGTGCATGAGGCCTTTAAACAAATAACCTTAATACAACTGTGAGCAGGAGCCATACATTTAAAGTCAAAAAACAGATTTCATCTACCATGGCTTTGTTTGTTTTTTATAGTAAAGGCTTTTAAGGTTATACATAATAGGGTCCAATCTCATTTAGGAATCAACACCCCACAGGCTTCAGGAGGGCTGCAGCTTTACCTGTGTTCACACATGTATTATAGCTTAATTCTATCAGGTTTCCATTGCTGCTTAGGGCTCTTTCACACTTGCGTTTTGGTTTTCCGGCATAGAGATCCGTCGTCGGGTCTCTATGCCGGAAAAATCCTGATCAGTATTATCCCAATGCATTCTGAATGGAGAGAAATCCGTTCAGGATGCATCAGGATGTCTTCAGTTCAGGACCGGAACGTTGTTTGGCCGGAGAAAATACCGCAGCATGCTGCGCTTTTTGCTCCGGCCAAAAATCCTGAACACTTGCCGTAAGGCCGGATCCGGAATTAATGCCTATTGAAAGGCATTAATCCGGATCCGGCCTTAAGCTAAACGTCATTTCGGCGCATCGCCGGATCCGACGTTTAGCTTATGGTCAATGGTTACCATGGCAGCCAGGACGCTAAAGTCCTGGTTGCCATGGTAAAGTGTAGTGGGGAGCGGGGGAGCAGTATACTTACCATCCGTGCGGCTCCCGGGGCGCTCCAGAGTGACGCCAGGCGCCCTACACGCATGGATCACGTGATCCATGCGCATGGGGCGCTCTGACGTCATTCTGGAGCGCTCCGGGAGCCGCACGGATGGTAAGTATACCGCTCCCCCGCTCCCCACTACTACTATGGCAACCAGGACTTTAATAGCGTCCTGGCTGCCATAGTAACGCTGAAAGCATACTGAAGACTGATCAGTCTTCAAATGCTTTCAGGTCACTTGCGTTGTTATGGATCCGGCGGGCACTTCCGGCGAATGGAGTACACGACGGATCCGGACAACGCAAGTGTGAAAGAGGCCTAAGTGGCAGAATTGTGTGTTCTGCTGGATTATTCTGCCCAGTAAGGGACCAAAGAGAAAACATCCATTATATAGACCAGGGATACCCAACCTGCGGCCCTCCAGCTGTTGCAAAACTACAACTTCCATCATGCCCAGACTGCCTACAGCAGGGCATGTGTCTTCTGTGTGCTTTCTGCATCTGTATGTCCTTTCCACAAAATATAGAACATGTTCTATTTTTGGCCGCAAAATGCTAAAGTCAGTGGGTCCGCAAAAAGTACGAATGCAACATGGACATCACACAGCATTTTGCGGGCCACAAAATACATACAGTTGTGTGAATGCCCCCTAATCCATATTTTGGTCTGCAAACCACGGATCCACAAAATACTGATGCTTTCCGTGTGCATTCTGCATTTATCTCACTCCTGTCAATAGAAAGAACTATTCTTATCTGCAGAAAATACGGAAGGGGGTAATGGCCCCATAGAAATAAACAGGTCAGTGTGCCAGACTGTGGTTTTTGGTGAGTTCCCCATTGAGGGGTTAAATAATGTGGTTCTCTGGTCCCGCTTCATAGACGACATTTTCATCATTTGGAGCGGGACAGAGGAGGGCTTTGAACCTTTTGTTACAAAACTAAATGTGAACACGTGAATTTGAGGTTCACTTTGGTAATAATGAATGACTGTCTACCATTTCTGGACATACTGATTCATAAAAGTGACCAGGGAGTCTTAGAGACTACCATATATTAGAAGCCCACCATGACAAACTCATTGTTAAGGTGGGAGAGTAACCACCCAACCCTACTTAAACGCGGAATACCCATTGGACAGTATTTGAGGTTGAGACGAAATTGCTCTGAACAAACAGAATTTATACACCAGGCTAAGGATCTCAGAGCAAGATTTCAGGGACTGGGTTACCCAGACATAATTCTACGTGCGTCTTACCAGCGAGCACTACAACAAACACGTACTACCCTGCTGCACGCCACTGGTCGGCCTGGCCGACAACACCTGATGTGATCAGACTGATAGGGACATTTGATGCAGCAGCAGTAGAGGTTAGGAATATTATCCGTCACCAATGGGACACTCTATTGATGGACCCAGACATAACGGACATAGTGGGTCCCCAAATGGCCATCACATACAGAAGGGGAAAGAGTTTGAGGGACCATCTTGTGCATAGTCACTTCACCCCACCGGAGAGACCACGTACATGGCTTGATAATCCAGTGAAAGGATGCTTCAGGTGTGACAACTGCAGTTTTTGTACAACCTGGAAAATCCATTACTGGTGGAGGGATGGAATTTGTCCTCCTCATTCGTGATTTTATCAACTGTCACACAACGAAGTCATATACTTAATAACCTGAGAATGTGGTGTACAGTACATAGGAAAGACACGTAGAGAGTTTCACCGCAGCATGGGGAACACCTGAATGACGAAAGTAACAATAGAGTGACTCCAATAGCTAGACACGTCCATGCAATCCATGATGGACGTGTAACTGCCATTAAATTTAAGGGGATCGAACGTGTCCACAGGTCACCACGTGGCGGCGACTGGGAGAGATGTATATTACAAAGGGAGAGCTGGTGGATTTTCAAATTAAATACCTCTAGACCCTGTGGCCTCAACGAGCAGCTACACTTTGGCTGTTTCATTTATGTGTCCCTTCAGACCTATGTTGGATTTATCATATTTTGTATTATTTAGGGTAAATTCACATCAGCGTTATGTATTCCGTTATGGCTTTCCGTTATAACATGGTTATAACGGAAAATAATGGAATCCATAAGACGTAAGTCAAAACGGAAGCTTTAAGAGGCATTCCATTTTGAACTGTCATAATAGAAGTCTATGGGAATCATAAGGGATCTGTCTGGTTCCTGTTATGCAAGACGGAAACCAAAGTCCTGTCGACAGGACTTTTTTGTCTGTTCTGCATAACGGGAACCAGACGGATCCGTTATGATTCCCATAGACTTCTATTTTGACGGAAAGCAAAACGGAATTCCTTTTAAAGGCTTCCGTTTTGCATTCCGTCATAATACAAGTCTATGGGAATCATAACGGATCTGTCCTGGTTTCCGTTACGCAGGACTAGACTCCTGCATACTGGATCTGTTATGCTGCCCAACTACTTGTATTATGAAGGATCAAAATGGAATACCTCTTAATGGCTTTCGTTTTGACTTCTGTCTTATGGATTCCGTTTTTTTCTGTTATAACCATGTTATAACGTAAAGCCATAACAGAATACATAACACTGATGTGAACCCGCCCTTATTTACCTTTTCCTTTATGACATAGGCATCTTTTCATTTCAATTACTCCATTTGTTGGGACTTGTTAATCAGAGGACCAGCCTGTAAATGTCCAATTATTGCCCAGAGCGCTTGTTAAGTAACTAGACAAGTAAACGCTCATTGACACCTAGCCCACATAAACGATAGGGTCTAAGGATGTAAAAGGGAGGATGTTACCATGGCGCAAGTGCCGCCCTCCCCTTACCTTACTATGCAGGTGGGTTAACACCTTGGTACAAGGCTGTCCCCGACCACGCCCCCTCCTGGCTTCCTCCGACATGACGGGGAAATGTGGTGATGTCACGTAAGGCAGGTAAGTTCGGGGCCGTTTAAATACATTTAAATCAACGTCCCATGCTGATTTCAGGTACTGCCGGACACACAATGTGCCAAGCAGGGGCACTATAAACCAAATAATGTCCCAGCCTTTGATGAGGGTAGCCCTGCCACACGCACGCTATCATCCTCAACATAGAGTGGGGATTGTGACTCTATATCCCCTATGTGGTTCTCATTTTTGGTCTGGGTCACTTATACTCCCCTCCCCTACTAGGGATCGCATTTGTGAGTTGTTATGTACACAGAATTGATGTCCTATACAATATCTATTTTTACATAGGACACATTTTTGCCCATGTGTCCTCTGATGAGTCTGGGGCTTGTAACAATTGGATGAAACGCGTTGGGACACTACATTTTTGTTTTTGCATTTTTTGTTGAATTTTGCCACTACTCCATAGCATTTAGCATTTTCTTTTTTTTTGTCCCTGCCCCCCACCCACAGCTAGCGTATCCACGCATAGTGGTAGGGCTGTCCAGTGCCTTGAGAGTAGGGAAAGTTTCCGGACAGGGCCACTCTTTTCAGGGCGATGACTCCGTATTAGGAGGTCATCAGGGTATACTAGCCTGGTTAGGGCACACGTGGGTCAGTGTAGGATCCAGCCCCCCTATTTATTCCTGCTAGAGGTGACAATATACAAAAACAACCATCAACAGGACGGAGCCACTGCTCATCGAACCTGACCCAGATCTACGTCTACCCTGTGCAGGACCGGTAAGATCTATCTATATTCTACCATTCCACCCTACATCCCTTATTTAGGGTGATTTTGAGTGTATATATTCAGTGTATTTAGTTTTTTTGCTTTGGATAGGGGGTTCGTGTTTCAGGGGATTTTCGTATTTCACTTCCCATTTTTATTTATACATTAAAAGTTACCGTATTTTTCACCCTATAGGACGCACCTGCACATAAGATGCACCTAGGTTTTTGAGCAGGAAAATGAGAAAAAAAATATTTTGAACCAAAAGATGTGCTTGTGGTGGGTTTTGAACTAATGGTGGTGTGTCGATAATAGAGATGAGCGAACTTTAAAAAATAGTTTGGCGTTCGGGTTGTGGTAATCGCCGCATCCCGTTATGGATTCCACTACCGCGGACTATCGCGGCATATGGAATCCATAAGGGGCGGCTTCCACCAACCCGAACTGTTGAACAGCCGAAGGACCTGGGGTGACGTCACTGTCATGTATCCAGTGCAGGGGCGTGGCTCAGCACGGGATCCAGTGCTGAGCCACGCCCCCTGCACTGATCACATGACGGTGACGTCACCCCAGGTCCTTCGGCTGTTCAACAGTTCGGGTTGGTGGAAGCCGCCCCTTATGGATTCCATATGCCGCGATAGTCCGCGGTAGTGGAATCCATAACGGGATGCGGCAATTACCACAACCCGAACGCCGAACTTTTTTTTAAAGTTCGCTCATCTCTAGTTGATAACACTATTATAGGGGAACTAGGATGACACTGTTATGGGGATCTGTGGATGACACTGTTATGGGGATCTGTGGGTGACACTGTTATGGGGATCTGTGGATGACACTATTATGGGGGATCTGTGGGTGACACTGTTATGGAGGGGATCTGTGGATGGCACTGTTATGGAGGGGATCTGTGGATGACACTGTTATGGAGGGGATCTGTGGATGGCACTGTTATGGGGGATCTGTGGATGGCACTGTTATGGAGTGGGATCTGTGGGTGGCACTGTTATGGGTGATCTGTGGATAGCACTGTTATGGAAGATCTGTGGATGACACTGTTATATGGAGGGGGATCTGTGGATGACACTGTTATGGGGAGGGGGATCTGTGGATGACACTGCTATGGGGGGATCTGTGGCTGACACTATATAGCATCTTATGATATATGTGTCATCCACAGATACCCCCATAAGAGTGTCCCCCAATACACCGGGCCCCGCTGCTCCCAGCAGTATTCATATCTAAACAGTAATCCTTAACCTCCAGTAACTTTAAATCAGCGCTATTCACTTTTTGGGGGAGGGGGGGAGTGTGTCTTATGGGGCGAAAAATATGGTACATTTTATAAGTTACTACTGCTCCCTCTTAATATACATATTTTACTGATGGACCCTAAGCACCTCAGTCCAACACTGAATGTGGGTGTTATTTCTTGCAATATTTCACTAAAAGATGTGACAGACCACCCCATGAGGAAGAGTGATTTGGGTCCATAAGGTAGCGGTGCGCATCACAGTGACCCATAAAGGCCCTTGTAGGTAGCATAGTGCAGGTTCTCCAAAAATGTGCCTTACCCCCATCCTATCAGCTTCTATGCATGGTCACTAAACATTCATAATTACATTTATAATACCCATAATATGCCAACCACTGCATACATACAGGTTTAGGTGTCATTTAGCTCTGCCATTACCACCTTTCTCATGTTGCTACCATGAGTTTCCACAGTCCCTATAAGGTAATATTAGTTACAATATGTTCCTTATTATGACCAATAAAGACACTCGGATTTACAGGACACTTCATTCACACAAAAATAACCGAGAAGGAGTTGTTGGAATCAAATGAAACTTTCTATGTGTGAATGTAATGATGAGACATGTAAGTGATTACAAGATTAGAGCGAAAGGATCTTTATTGGGGAAAACTGTACAATGGAAAGGAGACTGTAGAACACTGTGGGGCCGTCTCTAGCCTAGATACATGATGAGATACAGTTGGGCATGGAGGCATCCAGGTTCTGTATGGCATCCTGTGGCACATTTGCCCACAGATGGGCGTGAAGATCCTGCACACTGGTAGTTTGCTGAAGCTGATGAACCAGCTGGTCCGATAAATGCTTGATTGGCGATAACTTTGGAGACCGTGCAGGCCAAGAAAGCGTTGTAATCTGGAGGAGACATTCTTGGGAAGCTCTTGCTGTGTGTGGGTGAAAAAGTAACTCACAGCTTCCTGTATTGAGGCGTTTTATGTTTAAACAGCACCCAGAAGTTTAGACCTTTTTTTCTGCTGGAAAACCCCTCTAAAGTTTATAGTACCTTATCCATTGCACTACATACAAAGTGTTTTTTAAGGGGGCTTTGTTTTGCGTTTAAATGTTTTTACTAATTATTTTCTAGAATAGTAGAAATGCTCTAGATATGGCAGTTTTATCCATAGGATTTGAATAATCCCAGAAAAAAACGCATGTTTACAATGTAAGCAGAAAAAAACACAGAAACACTGCCAAAAGCACATAACAAGTGCCATGAAAAGCGCTAAAAACACCCAAGAAATACATGTGTATAAAGCAAATAGGATTCAGCTTTTTGATCCAAAGCCAGTAGATTTGAATGCAGGGGGGCCCACATGGGGCCCTTAATTTGACCAAGGCACCAAAATATCTTGTCTCGTCCCCACCACATAGTCATTTCCATTCCATCCCCGCACAATGCCAGTAACACAAAGGCGTGACCTCCCTCTAGTGGCTATTTCTGGTATCACAGATGGCTCCAGACAGCAGTTCGCCACCTGGTGGTGTGTGTCAGTATTACAGCCCAGCTCCTCCTCTTTTTCCCTGACGTTCCCCGGCAGCGCAGGAGGTTGTTCAAGATGGCGAGCAGAGCCATGTCCGCGGCATTGAGTAGGGCAGTGAAGATCCAGGCCTGCGGGCCCAGCTTCCTGCTGGTCAGGTGAGAACAGCGCTCGGCACGTCCTGCAGTGTCATGTCCTCGGCTCGCTGTGCTGTGAGCCTTTTCGTAAGACTTTTAGGAAGAGCAGATGACAACGTGTAGGGATTATAGGAGGAGACTGCGGTCACTTTGTGCAGGTGTGTACGGCTGCAGAGTCCTTGGATGCGTTATTTTCGATTTGTGTGTCCCTATGTCCCATGTAGTATGCTCCTGCCATGCCTGTGCCTGTCACTGCTGACAGCTGCACGCCAGCCTGCTCAAGGTCACTGTGATGGCAGCCCCCCATCCCCCCACTCTTCTGGACAGGACTGTCAGTCGTGAACCCCAATCTCATCAGCCTGTGATACTAAGCATGTCTATTCTGGATTTCTGTCAGAGGTCACTGCAGTAGTAAGACTTTCAGGCTAAAAGGAAACAGATTTACTAATTATTACAAAAAGAGGGAATAATGAACAGATCTATTAAAAGTCATACACGGGGGGCACTGCTCCCGTCTATGACCGGGGAGGCACTCCGCATGGACAGCGCCCACTGCCCTCCTTGCAGGAGATATGAATTCTGGGTAATAGAGGGGGTCTCACATGGAGGGAGGGGTCCTGAACAAATTATAGGGATTTAAAAAAAGTGAAAGTAGCAGCAACAAATGTTATTAGATTCATTCCTGACCCGTAAAATGCTGCGGAGCCCTGGTGGATCCACGTCCGCCCTTCTTTACTTTACAGAGCGATGACCTGCTACTTTCACACCCGCGTCTGGTGCAGATCCGCCATGGATCTGCACAATCGCGTCCTTTCAGATAATACAACCGTCTGCATCCGTTCAGAACTAATCCTTTTGTATTATCTTTAACGTAGTGAAAACGGATCCGTCCCATTGACTTGCATTGTGTGTCAGGACAGATCCGTTTGGCTTAGTTTCGTCAGACGGACAGCAAAACGCATTCAGAATGCATTAAGGGCAATTCTGATCCCTGAACGGATCTAGCAGAACGGAAACCAAAACGCCAGTGTGAAAGTAGCCTTCTTGGCAGTTTCTCTGTCGACAGCGGCCTCCGGGTTGTGGAGGATCTGACTAGCCACAGGGTATCGGAAATGTGGTCTTAGAGGTGAATTCACACGCTGCAGGTTTGTTGCAGACGTTTCCACTAGTCTATTCTTGTAAATAGGGCTTGCAGAAACTCTTGTGCTTTTTGCTAAAACAGTCCGTTCAGATGGCCGTTCCCGATTATAGGCCCCGGTGACCAGGGGGGGCTCACTGTTGTGTGGCATTGGTGCCCCTTCAGTGTGACATTGGTCCATCTGCCTGGTAATGACGGAGCCATCCCACTAGCTGCACCGTCCGCCAGTACTATACCTACCTGGAAGTGGCTGATATTCATGGCCGTCCGTGTTTTGATCCCGGAATACCCCTTTAATAACACTGCTGTGGTTTTGCACATTCCCATCCCTATAGCAGTCTCTGTGTAAAATACAAAGTTTAAAGGGGGTGGCCCTTCTGGGACATATTGATGGCATATCGCTAGGGTACGCCGTCAGTGTCAGATAGGTGCAGGTCCCACCTCGGAGACTCGCTCCTATCTCCAGAACGGGGCCCCCAAAGTGAAGGAGAGAACCCAATGCATGGCAGGCCCTCTATTCACAGCTATGGGAGTTATGAAAATAGCTGAGTGAGCACACTTGGCTATCTTCAGAAGACTCCTAGCACTGGATGGAGAGGCATGCGCAGGCATGGCCACCTACCTCTCCATTCACTGCTATGGGACTGCTAAAAAACCACAGCATGTCATTCTTTTTGTGCAGATTTTGCCCTTTTAAATGCAAATCCGAACAAAAAAACAGCAAATAACACATGCAACCCGCACGAGAAACCGCATGGACTCTCTATTTTGGAACCTGCACCCACTCAGGTGAGCGTGTTTAGTGCAAGAAATGTGCTGCTTGTACGCGTGATTTTCCCATTCTGACCTCTGTCGGGATCGCACCGCGTTATGGTGCCCTCACACACTTTCCGCAACAAAATCCCCTGGTGCAGATTTTACGGTTGCGTTTTTTGATGTGGATTATGCTGCTGATTTTGTTGAGGGTTTTTCTGTAGTGTAATCGGATGGATAATTTCTTTGAGTTCTGTTGCGGATTTCTGTACGGATTACAGACGCTGTGGAATTACGGTAATATTCAGTAGTAAAACAGAACGCAGGCATTGACACTTCATCCCCACAGGCTGACAGAGGGGATGTCTTTATGTTGTGGGTTTTGTCGTGGAAAATTCTGCCATGTGTGAGGGCACTCTTAGGGCTTATGCACACGACTATGCATCAAGGTGACGTTCTACTGTATGGGGGCGGGGGCCACAAGGAAACGTTCTACTGTATGGGGGCAGCCACGCCATACTGGGGCAGTGAATCCCTTTAATGTATAATATATACATTAAAGTGATTCACTGCCGCAGTATGGCATGTACATTAAAGTGATTCACTGCCGCAGTATGGCATGTACATTAAAGGGATTCACTGCCCCAGTATAGTATATACTATATTGCATACTGGGGCAGTGAATCCCTTTAATGTATATGCCATAATGGGGCAGTTCAACCACAAGCCCGGCCCACCCAGGAGAGTCACCACACACTACCTGCTGGGCTATCTTTTAGGAGACACTGGCTGCCACCATGTGAGGAGACAGGAGCTCCCACTACTGGTTCAGCCGCTGACTGCCTGACTCGCGCTTCTGCCCGCTGACTTCCGTGCACTCCTCTGATCATGACTTCCGGCCTGCACAGGAGCGATGTTCACACAGCGGTAAGCAGCCCGGACGTGCTGCCGGGCTGTGTATAAAAGGAGAATCCGGCGCCACCCTAGCCCTGCTACTTGCCCGCAGGGCTAAGCTACCTGCCCAAACTACCTGCCCGGCGACCGGAACTGCATGTCCCGGGCGTCGGGCGATAGGAATTCCACACCCCTGGGACACGTTCTATTTTTTTGCGGAACGGACATACGGAAACGGAACTTCAGTTTTTTTTTTTGTGGACCCATTGAAATGAATGGTCTGCAAAAAAAAAAAAACGGAACGGACACTGAAAGTAAAGATGTTTGTGTGCATGAGCACTTAAGGTGCTTTCACACTAGCGTTTTTACTTTCCGTCCTAGAGTTCCGTCCTCGGGGCTCTAGGACGGAAAGATACTGATCAGGATTATCCCAATGCATTCTGAATGGAGAGAAATCCGTTCAGGATGCATCAGGATGTCTTCCGTTCAGTCTTTTTGACTTTTCAGGACGGAGATAAAACCGCAGCATGCTGCGGTTTTATCTCCATCCTGAAAAGCCTGAACACATGACTGAACGCCTGATCAGGCCTTAAGTCCCATTGACTTACATTGGGGCTGGATCCGGCATTAAAAAAAGACTGAAGGACGGATCCGTCCTTCAGGTGTGCGCATGCGCAGACCTTTAAAACAGTGAAAAAAATACAAGACGGATCCGTCTATCCGCGTGGCAAACGGAGAGACGGATCTGCACTTGCAATGCATTTGTAGACGGATCCGCAATCCGGATCAGTCTACAAATGCTTTCAGTTGTCATGCGTTGTGACGGATCCGGCGGGACGGAAGTGCACGCCGGATCCACACAACGCAAGTGTGAAAGGGGCCTTACATTGATTTATAATGCTGTGTTTCCCTGCCAGACTTGTATCTGCTAAATTACACTGACGGCATTATGTCAGAACAATTCAGTAGATTGCAGGTCTGGTAGGAACACACAGCATTATAAATCATTGTAATGCTGTGCGATCCTGTCCGAGGATCAGAGGTCAGTACAGGAAATCACGCTTACACACACAGCGAGTTTCTCGCATTGAACTCGCTCCACTGAAACTAACCTTAGTGCTCATGCACACGAGTGTAATGGCTGCTGGTAAACGGCCGGTCCGCAATATACGGGCACTGGCCCTGTGCACGCCATGGTGCGGGTGCAGACCCATTGCCTTGAATGGGTCCATTATTCGCCAGATATGGCCAATGATTGTTTATCTCCTATCTTTTGTGGATCGGAGCGGAGGCACGGATCGGAATTACTAGTAAGTGCTTCCGTGGGATTAAGGGTCTGTGCCTCCACACCGCAAAACATAAGACATGTCGTACGTTTTGTCGTATTTTGCGGATCGTGGACCCATTCAAGTCAAAAGGTCCGCATCCACACGAGTGCACGCGGCCGGTGCCCCTGCGTCGCAGACCACTTTTTGTTGTCCGCAGCTCGGGCACACAGCCCTTACGTTCGTGGTCATGAGACCTTAGGATCCTTGATTGGTCCATCTGTCAGTTTTTACTCGCCGCGTGTCATCCGTAATCCACGGACGTTGCACAGATGAACATTCCATGAAAAACTGACGCATCACGGACCCTTTTCACGGATCTCTTGGGTCGCTTCACCGACTGTGTAGACGAAGTTTTTAGGTCCAGTGTTCAGATAAGGACGTCTGAGTAAATCGAGACATTGTGTATACTGGCAATCAAGTCTTCACCATGTTACAGTGTTTGGAAACTTTTTTTTAATTATTTCTGTTAAAATAATAGCAAATAAAAAAAATATAATTGTCACATGCAGCGTAAAATGCCCCCCTAGAAAGAAAGCAACCAGGTTTTTCTAATCTCGTAGATTACGCCTACATGAATCATTTTCCATTGATGTCCATAGGGGTCCTAAAAGCTCGGCGTCTTCTGGACTGAGCTACCTGTCTGATAAACGTCCGGTAATCTGGTAATGGCAGTGTGAATAATGCTCGTACCACGCGCTCTCTAGAACATCACAACGTAATGTGTTTGCTCTCAGATATTCAATCCCATTTATCTTATTTGGAGCCTCTCGTGTTCCTCAGGACTGGCTGCTCAGTTTAATGGTAATCCACCGCATCCAGCCCAGGACTATTGATTGTAGGTTGGGCTCATGTCCTGCAAATGTCATTGCCGCCACTGAGGTGCTTTCTTCCAGAAAAGTAACTATATGTTCTCTTTTGCCTTTCTATTCTAGAATTGTATTGCCATCAACGAGCACATGTTCCCCTTTGAATCCCATTTTGTGTATGTGTGTGTGTGTGTGTGTGTGTGTATATATATATATATATATACAGGGGTGTGGAAATGTAAAAAAAAAAACGACTTGTCGAAGGACTAAAGCAGGGCCTCGATCTACTTGTCCCTCATGACAATCTACTTGTCCTGAACTTATACTGTATGGGGGCGGGGGCCACAAGGAGACGTTATACTGTATGGGGGCCACAAAGAGACGTTATACTGTATGGGGGCCACAAAGAGACGTTATACTGTATGGGGGCCACAAGGAGACGTTATACTGTATGGGGGCCACAAGGAGACGTTATACTGTATGGGGGCCACAAGGAGACGTTATACTGTATGGGGGCCACAAGGAGATGTTATACTGTATGGGGGCCACAAGGAGACGTTATACTGTATGGGGGCCACAAGGAGACGTTATACTGTATGGGGGCCACAAGGAGACGTTATACTGTATGGGGGCCACAAGGAGACGTTATACTGTATGGGGGCCACAAGGAGACGTTATACTGTATGGGGGCAGCCACAAGGAGACATTATACAGTATGGGGGCAGCCGCAAGGAGACGTTATACTGTATGGGGGCGGGAGCCACAAGGAGACGTTATACTGTATGGGGGCGGGAGCCACAAGGAGACGTTATACTGTATGGAGCAGCCACAAGGAAACATTATACTGTATGGGGGCGGGAGCCACAAGGGGACGTTGTGCTGCGCGGGGGCGGGAGCCACAAGGGGACGTTGTGCTGCGCGGGGGCGGGCGCCACAAGGGGACGTTGTGCTGCGCGGGGGCGGGCGCCACAAGGGGACGTTGTGCTGCGCGGGGGCGGGCGCCACAAGGGGACGTTGTGCTGCGCGGGCGGGCGCCACAAGGGAGCGTTGCTGCTGCGGGGCGGGCGCCACAAGGGGACGTTGTGCTGCGCGGGGGCGGGAGCCACAAGGGGACGTTGTGCTGCGCGGGGACGGGAGCCACAAGGGGACGTTATGCTGCGCGGGAGCCACAAGGGGACGTTATGCTGCGCGGGAGCCACAAGGGGACGTTATGCTGCGCGGGGGCCACAAGGGGACGTTATGCTGCGCGGGGGCCACAAGGGGACGTTATGCTGCGCGGGGGCCACAAGGGGACGTTATGCTGCGCGGGGGCCACAAGGGGACGTTATGCTGCGCGGGGGCCACAAGGGGACGTTATGCTGCGCGGGAGCCACAAGGGGACGTTATGCTGCGCGGGGGCGGGTGCCACAAGGGGACGTTATGCTGCGCGGGGGCGGGTGCCACAAGGGGACGTTATGCTGCGCGGGGGCCACAAGGGGACGTTATGCTGCGCGGGGGTGGGAGCCACAAGGGGACGTTATGCTGCGTGGGGGCGGCCACAAGGGGCTGTGTGTGGTAGTGTAGGGACGCCTCTTACGATCCATGTAACTGGGTATTCCGGTAAGTGTTCGGGAATTTTGGATGGAGACAAAACTGCAGCATGCTGCTGTATTTTCTCCATCCAAAAACTGTACAGTGACTGAACTGATGACATCCTGATGCATCCTGAAAGGATTGCTCTCTATTCAGAATGCATTAAGATAAAACTGATCAGTTCTTTTCCGGTATTGAGCCCCTAGGATGGAAGTCAATGCCGGAAAAGAATAACACTAGTGTGAAAGTACCTTTAGCTGTTACGGAAATATCGCCACAAGTGCCCTGATTCTCAAGGCTGGCATGCACTGCAGGTCCATCTGTAGACCTCTCCTAATGCCTCCTGCCTGGCGCTGATTGATGGTGCCCTCCTTTACAACGTCATTGTTAGCTGCACTGAAATCCTGTGCATGCGCTGTTTGTTCTCAGCTCATTCATTTGTTGCACACTTTTATCATGGATTTCACCTCTTCAACGTGTAGGGTTGAAAGCTGCAGGAACCCGGAGCAAAATTCACATATAACACATTTGTATTTGCTGTGAAATGCCCTCAAATTCACAGCATGATAATTTTGGCAGATGTGGCCTAGGGTACATTCACCCAAACCTAAGCCGACCGTGGTCCACAATTGGACATGGGCATCAGCTGTGTGAATCCTGTATTGCAGTGTGGACCCTTTCACTTGAATGTGTCCGCAATATACGGCAAATGATAGAACATGTCCTATCTTTTGCGGTGCAGAGGCGGGACCAAAAAGCCCACGGAAGCGCTTCTGATCCGTGCCTCTGCTCCACACCATGCCATATCTTGAGGATTGTGGACCCATTCAAGTCGATGGTTAAGCATCAATGGCCAGTGCCCGTATATTGCGGAACCGCCGTTTGCGGTCCGCAATACTGGCACATACGGCCTACTGTCTTGTGAATAGACCCTAAAGGGGGCCATACAGAGTAGATGGAAATTGTTTGATGGTTGAACAGACAAACATTTAGTGAACGCCGTTTCGCAGAGCCGTCACAGTTGTCTAAACTGCCCAACGTGTTCAATTAAACGGCAATGCATGAAAGATTGTTCTGGAAATATTCTTTGAGTAAAAGATCTTTCCTTCAACAATCGGATGAAAATATTGAACATGGCCGACTTCTTTTCACGTGATAATGGACTGTAATTGATCGACGAACATTCATTTTGGTTGAAATTGTCTGTTTTGATCAACTTTAGACTAATGTGTATGAGGGATGAGTCTGACTGACTACAGCTTTGGACTGTAATGGTACCAGCACACATGGCTGTGGGTCTAGAAACTGAATATCTTCAAAGCTTTTCTTGTGGATTTTTCTGTGTTTCCACACCAAAAACCGGTGTTGGGGCTGTAATACATGAATCTAATGTATCATCAGAGGTGGCCAGGCCTTTCTAAGTCATTTCAAGAATAAAGTTACTAAAAGTATGTACGCTACTTAGAGGGCTTTATCTTATTTTGCACCTTAGCCATTTTCCTATTATGGCTTGTACACACTGTAGATATCTTATAGTTACTGTCCCGAAGAGGAAGGTCACCTCCAGTCACATTCATCTTGTGTGGCCCTGTTACTATGTATATATGACCTTTTATATCTATTTAAAGACTTAGACCTTTCATACGCGTAAGGCTCTATTCACACGTCCGCATCTGTTCCGCAATTTTGCAGAACGGGTGCGGACCCATTCATTTCCAATAGTGACAGAAAAGATGCAGACAGTACATAGTGTGTTTCCAGATCCGCATTTCCGTTTCCGCAAAAAAATAGAACATGTCCTATTTTTGTCCACAATTGCAGACAAGATTAGGCATTTTCTATTAAAGTGCCGGTGATGTGCGGTCCACAAATTGCGAACACACATTGCCGGTGTCTGTGTTTTGCTGATCCGCAAAACACTTACGGAGGTGTGATTGGACCCTAACTTTAACACAAGAAGAAAGTCTTTAGTCACAAATAACAAGGTTTAGTACATTGGTAAAGCCATTTTGTAACCCACCCAATGATGGTGGAGTTCTGTGTGGCACATTGTAAATAACCCCTTAGCCCTATGCCAGATATGTGCAAAAAATTTTTAATGACCTTTCCTCTTTATCTGATGGTTGTCTGTCTAATGTATATAATTACAGGCGACACAGTATATATTAGCATAATGTTTGCCAACATTCGCTCTGAAATTCTGCTGAAAGCCTGACATTGGCCCCTGCCTTCCTGCGTCGCATACATCTCAATGGGAGACAGTGCTGAGGATCGCGGACATGGCCCTTCTTGCTGTGGGCCATGGCTTTAAATGGGTTCTCCAGGAATTAAGAAAATTTAAATACGCAAATATTACTTTTTTAGAAATCTATTCCCAAATACCTTTTATTAGTTATAATGGCACCTTTTAGCTAGGAAGAAATCATTAATAGAAATAAAATGGCTGCCATCTTATTAGTACACACAATACCTGTCCTAATCACACATCATCCTCATCCTCCTCTGCTTGTCATTAGATAAGATCAGATCTTTAACTGAATCTCTGTAGGATTGGAGTTCATGAGGAGACAGCGAGGACGGACAGTACAGACTGTGGTAATAGAAACTGCATACATGTTCTGCTGCTCATTACCCACATCCCCACCCTCTACTTCATGTCTCCTCATGATCTCCATTCCTACAGAGATTCAGCTAAATATCTTATCAGCTGTATTCAGGATCATAATTCCTGACAAGCAGAGAAGAGGATGAGGCAGCTTTTTACCTCAGTGCTGTGAAGTAACATTTACTGCTTTGTGACTAGGACAGGTGTTGTGTGTACTAATAGGACGGCAGCCATTTTATTTCTCCTAATGATTGCTCCCTAGACAAAAGGAGCCAAAATAACTAATGAAAGGTACTTGGGAATATATTTATAATTAAGTAATATTTATGTATTTTCATTTTCTTGATTCCTGGAGAACCCCTTTAAGCTGTCGTTCCGCGATCCTCAGCACTGCCTACAATTGAAATGAATAGGATGCAGAAAGGACGCAGCTGCCAGCAGGTTTCTGGTGGAATTTTGGCACTGCTGTGCACGCCAAAATTCGCTGTAAAAGCCGTTGTATGAACGTCCCCTAATGAGTATGGGGAACCCCTGACTCTCCCCCGTCATATGATGTCAGAAAAAGGATCAGGCAAAGTGAATATTTTCGCCAGTTCCTTTTGTTCTTCCGGGAGATAAGCCTCCACCAGATGTGTGACAGCAGCATATCTTTCCCTCCCCATTGAATACACATACCATGTCCCATATCACTTCTTCCATATGCCTCAAAGCTACTTGAGCAACATGTTCATTCTGAACTGTCCTCTCTCCTCTCCTCCTCCTGAGACTGCGCTTACCAAAGTCACCAATGACCTACTAACAGCCAAAACCAAAAAACAATACTCTGTCCTCCTTCTCCTTGACTTGGCCTCTGCCTCTGACACTGTCGACCACTCCTTTCTGTTGCAAACTCTCCTCTCTTGGCATCACTGACCCGGGCCCTCTCCTGGATCACATCATACCTCACAGACCGGACATTTAGCGTCTCCCACTCTGACACCACCTCCCTGTCTCATTCCCTCTCTGTTGGTGTCCCAGAGGCAGGGATCCAGCGCACCTGTTACCCACTGTCACATCAGATTCTTGAACCGCTGAGGAAGGCCGGATTAGGCCGAAACGATCGGTTCGGTTATTGCCACGTGACTAATTAAGTGGGCAAAACTATCTGGATCATGTATACACAAGTATGTTTAATAAATTTTTCACGTTGAATTGCATACTATAAACAAGTCGTGTGCTGCAATTTCTTATAATTGGTGTCCCACAAGGCTCTGTCCCAGGACCCCTGCTCTTCTCTATCTACACTTTCAGCCTGGTACAGCTTATAGAGTCCCATGGCATTCATTATCACTTTTATGCTGATGACACACAAATCTACCTCTCTGGTCCAGACATAACCACCTTACTATCCAGAATCCCACAATGCCTATCTTCCATATCCTCCTTCTTCTCCTCTCGCTTTCTTAAACTTAACATGGATAAAACAGAATTCATCATCTTTCCCCCAACTTGCTCACCCCCCCCCCCAACAGACCTATCACAATCAATGGCTGCACACTCTCCCCGGTCAACCAAGTCCGCTGCCTTGGAGTGACCTTGGATTCTGCCCTCTCCTTCGAACCGCACATCCAAGCCATTTCCACCACCTGCCTCCTCCAACTCAAAAACATCTCCCGCATCCGCCCTTTCCTCAACTTTGAATCTATAAAAATGCTTGTACGTGCCCTCATCATCTCCTGCCTAGACTACTGCAACATTCTCCTCTGTGGCCTTCCATCTAGCTCTCTCGCACCCCTCCAATCTATCCTCAACTCTGCTGCCTGACTGATCCACCTCTCACCCTGTTACTCCTCTGCCTCTCCCCTCTGTCAATCCCTTCACTGGCTCCCCATTACCCAGCGAATTCAGTATTCAAAATTCTGCTGTACAGCCTCTCTAGGGGGTGTATTTCCCCTGTAACTGGGGCTACTATGTCAGCCCCAGTTACAGGAGAAATCAATAGGGGAAAAAAAAAAAAGTTAAATGTCCCCCAGAGGTCTTGTATGACCTTATAGGGGACACAAAGTGTAAAATAAAAAAAAGTTTCACAGAAAAAATAAAAAAAAAGTCCACCCAAATCCTTCATATTTTGTATCACTGCGTCCGCCACAACCGGCTCTATAATAATATCACATGATCTACCCCATCAGATGAACGCCGTAAAAATAAATAAACATTGTGCCAAAACGGGGGCGTGGCCTGCAGCTGCTATGTGCGGATTTGTTTAGCTGAGCTCCGGTGTGAAGACCCTGAAACCACATTATCCTAAATATTCACAGCAGCCAAAATTCCCTACCCAGCAGGTAGAAAGTCAGGATTCTCACTGCAGCGGAGAAGCTCCAAGAGTTTGCCCGCTCTGAGATTCAAGATGGCACTGGAGAGTCTCTCCATGCTTCCTCCAGTGCATCCGGCCTTGTGAATGCCACCTCAGGAGACTCGGATCCTGAACCAGAACCTAAATTAACCACTTCCAGACCGGGCCATTTGCCCTCTTCCTGATCGGGCCAAATTTTGCAAATCTGACACCTTATGTAGTAATAGCTTTGGAACACTTTTACTTATCCAAGCCATTCAGAGATTGTTTTCTTGTGACACATTGTACTTCATGACAGTCATGAATTTGAGTCAATATATTTCACCTTTATTTATGAAAAAATCCCAAGTTTACCAAAAAGTTTGAAAAATTCGCAATTTTCAAAATTTCGATTTCTCTGCATTTAAAACAGAAAGTGATACCTCATAAAATATTGATTAATTAAAGGGAACCTGTCACCTCCAAATCACGTATTAAACCACAAACATTACCTTATAGGGGCCTCCAGCGTCTTCCTAATGGTGGTTTTCTTTTCTCCGTCTGTGGTTCTAAAATTGAAAAAGACGCAGTTATAATCCTGGTTTTCCCTATCCTTAGGCCTCTTGCACACATGACGCCCAGATAAGAGGCGGGTGCGTTGCGGGAATATGCGCGTTTTTCCCGCGCGGTGCAAACGTTTGCAACACGTTTTGCACGCGCGTGAGAAAAAACGCTATGTTTGGTACCCAACCCGAAGCCGGACTTCATCACTGAAGTCCGGTTTCGGGTATACTGGAGAATTGATTATTTCCCCTTATAACATGGTTATAAGGGGAAATAATAGCATTCTTAATAAAGAATGCATTGTTAAATGAAGAGGAAGGGGTTAAAAATAATAAAAGATAACTTACCTTAGCCACTTGATCGCGTAGTCGCGATCTCTCCTCTTTTCCCTGCAGCATCTATGATCTACAGGACCTGTGATGACGTCACATCACATGGTTCAATCACATGGTCCATCACCATGGTAAGATGGACCATGTGATTGGACCATGTGATCTGACGTCATCACAGGTCCTGTAGATCTTAGATGCTGCAGGGAAAGAGAGGACAGATCCTGACTACGCGATCAAGTGGCTAAGGTAAGTTAACTTTTATTATTTTTAACCCCTTCCTCTTCATTTAACAATGCATTCTTTATTAAGAATGCTATTATTTCCCCTTATAACCATGTTATAAGGGGAAATAATAGAGATTGGGTCCCGTTGCTAAGCAACAATGCGGGAAAATCGCAACGCATCCGCACTTGCTTGCGATTTTCCCACAGCCCCATTCACTTCTATGGGGCCTGCGTTGCGTGAAAAACGCAGAATATAGAACATGCTGCGATTTTCACGCAACGCCGAAGTGATGCGTGAAAATCACCGCTCATGTGCACAGCCCCATAGAAATGAATGGGTCCAGATTCAGTGCGGGTGCAATGCGTCCTCCTCACGCATTGCACCCGCGCGGAAAACTCGCCCGTGTGAAAGGGACCTTAGAGTCAGCTTGAAGTCAAGGGTGCAGCGGCTTCCTTTCTTCAATTCAAACTAAGCCCCTTACCTGCCTTCCTTTCTCTGATTGACATCCTGTGTGTGAAGGTGGAAACGCGAGGAGAAGAATCGCTGGCCGGCGTTGAAAATTACCGGCGCATGTGCACTGAGAGGAAAGCGGCAGTGAGTGAGGGAGCCGGAGATCTCCCATTTGAAGCACCCTTACAGTAGAAACTCCCAAAAATTGACCCCATTTTGGAAACTAGGGGATAAGGTGCCAGTTTTATTGGTACTATTTTGGGGTACATATGATTTTTGATTGCTCTATATTACGTTTTTTGTGAGGAAAGGTAACAAAAAAATGTCTGTTTTGGCAAGGTTTTTATTTTTTAAAACATTCATCTAACATGGTAGATCATGCACTATGTTTATAGATCACGTTGTTACAGACGAAATGATATCAAATATGTCTACTTTCTTTTTTAGTTTGTTTCAGTTTTACATAATAAAGCATTTTTGAAAAAAAAAATTGTTTTTGTGTCTCCAATTTCTGAACGCCATATTTTTTTATTTTTCGGCTAATCGTCTTGTGCAGGAGTTTGTTTTTTGCAGGAAGAGTTGATGTTTTTATTGGTACAAATTTTGGGTGCATATGATTTTTTTGATCATTGATTATTACACTTTATGGGGCAAGGTGACCAAAAATTTGGTTGTTTTAGCACAGTATTTATTTAATTTTACAGCGTTCACCTGAGGGGTTAAAGTCATGTGATATTTTTATAGAGCAGGTTGTTACGGACGCGGCAATACCTAATATGTATACTTTTCGTTATTTTTTTTTTTTTACACATTAATAGCATTTTTGAAACAAAAAGAATGATGTTTTAGTGTCTCCATAGTCAGAGAGCCATAGCTTTTTTTATTTTTTGACCGATTGTCTTAGGTAGGGTCTCATTTTTTTGCAGGATGAAGATGACTGATTGATTAGTACTATTTTGGGGGGCATACACTATTTTGATCGCTTGGTGTTGTACTTTATGTGATGTTAGATGGGAAAAAATTGCTTTTTTGGCACAGTTTTTATTTTATTTTTATTACTGTGTTCATGTGAGGGGTTAGGTCATGTGATATTTTTATAGAGGTGGTTGTTACGAACGTGGCGATACCTACCTAATATGTATACTTTTAAAAATGTATTTCACTTTAACACAATAATAGCATTTGTTAAACAAAAAATTATGTTTTAATGTCTCAATGTTCTGAGAGCTATAGTTTTTTTTTTTTGAGTGATTTTCTTATGTAGGGGCTCATTTTTTGCAGATGAGGTGACTTTTGTTGGTTTCATTTTGTGGGACATACGCGTTTTTGATCACTTGCACTTTTTGTGATATACGATGACAAAAATGGCTTATTTTTACAGTATTTATTTATTTTTTTATAGTGTTTATTGAACGGGTTGATCATGTGATATATTTATAGAGCCGGCTGTCGCGGCAATACCAAATATGTCTATTTTATTTATTTTTCTATTTTTAAATTTTGTTTAAATTACTTAACTAATTAAGGATTTTTTTTTTTTTACATGTAAAACCTTTTTTTTTTTTAACACTATTATTATAATTTTTTTTTTTCTTCTTTTACACTTACAAGACCTTTGGGGGACATTTAACATCTTTTTATTTTTTTTATTTTCCCACTAACACAAAACAATGGAGGAACACAAAACAATGGAGGAAGTATATATTAAATATTGGGTATGAATTATTTCGAAGTGCTGTACTTTTAAGATTATATGTGTATACTGGAGCTGGATTGGGCATATTTCCATCCCTTGCACCTATCTGCTATATTTTATAATTGTCTCTTATAATATTACTTGTATGTCTTCTTGCAGACACCAATAAAGATGCTTTTTGTATTATATGTGTGGTGGTTTTGAATAGGTTCTTGAGTGCAGGCAATTACCCCAATAGGTATCCGGGAACAGCAGCAGTGGGCTTTGGTGTCACTTGATGCCTCCAAGGCTTTTGACTCGGTTGAATGGCCATTCCTACTCACTACCCTTCAATCTTTTGGATTTGGCCCCTCTTTTATTAAGTGGGTATCCATACTTTATAAGAACCCAAGATCCAATGTTTTTGTTAATGGGATCTGCTCTCCCTTTTTTGAGTTGGGGAGGGCTATGCGGCAGGGCTGTCCTCTCTCTCCCCTACTGTTTGCACTGGCTCCGTCAGGACCGACAGTACAGCGGTATACGGACAGGGAGGACAGAGTGGGGCTGGATGCAGACGACCTTATTTTATATATGTCCGAGGTGGCAGACACTCCCTCATGCTATGACTATCATAAATGACTTTGGGCGGGATTCTGGACTACAAATCGACTGGCCCAAATCCTCCTTACTGCCACTATATGATGCTGATTGGTCTACCATCAGTTTGGATCTTCCTGTAGTTCCCCATTTTAAATATCTGGGAACTGTTATCACAAAAAACTATTTTTCATGCTCACAATATCCAGCCTTTATTAACTTATAGCAGAGACAAATTTTAGATCTGGAAAGACCTACCTCTGTCAGTACTTGGCCGAGTAACTCTCATTAAGATGATTTTACTGCTTAAGTGTCTGTATGTTCTTGAACATGCCCCATATATAGTGCCCAAATCATTTTTCCAGCAGCGTAACTCCTTACTGTCCCCATGGGGCTCTACTAGATCCAAATTATCCATCTCTACTTTGTGTCGACCTAAGGCGCCGGGGGAGTCTTCCTACCTGATTTTTATTTCTATTATTTGACGGGCCAGCTACGGTACCTAAAGATCTGGCTCTCCCTAGATGAACAACTCCCTAACTCAGAGGCCCATCTGGCCATGTATTTGAATCTCAAATCTCTGTGTCCAGTGCAACCTAATCTCTTTCCCCGAATGCTCCTGTCCATACAGAGAGTAGCTCTACGGAGGCTAGTAAGGTCGTACATGGCTTCCAGGGACATATGGCTGAAGCCCCTCTGTGGGATAACCCTGCCTTTCCCCGTTTACTGTCTCTTCAAGAGTCTGGGTTCTGGAGAACTCATGGGGTGTTTTCTCTGGGTGACGTGGTTCAGAACAATGTTTTTTGTACTTTTGCCTTGCGAGACAAATTCTCACTGCTTCAGACTGCTTTTTACAGATATTTCCAACTACGACACGCCATACATACACACTTCTCAAGCACTCTGGTTCAAATTTCAAACTACCCCTTAATTGGGGTCTTCCGATCACAGGGGCCATGTGGATTTATATCTGCTTTATATACACATCTGTTGGGAACTAAACTGCAGAATGTACAAATACCTGGTATTGGGAGGTGGAGGGCCATGATCCCTGACCTTAAGGAGGAGGACATATCGCATATGCTAGAATTCCCCCCTCTATGTACAGCGCCCCCCACCCGCTGTCAACAAGTTCATTCAAGTATGCATTCTTTAGCAAAGCTATCTGTTGCCATCCCGATTATATAAAATGGGAAGGTTAAGCCATACACGATGCCATAGGTGCTCTAGAGAGGATACAGACTTTTGGCACCTCATTTTGGCAAATATTGGGAAGATGTTGTTAAATTCCTCTCGGACCTTCTCATCCTGTGTTTATTTGGAGTTTTAGATGAAGCCACATACCCTCATTATGTCCGGATATTTCTGCATGGATCCTTATTTCTGGCACGCAAAGCTATCGCTCTAAGATGGATGGGTGAGAGAAGCCCCTCCTTGTCTCAATGGAAAACTCTTGTGAATACAATTATTCCATATGAACACATAGTATATAAACACAGAGGTTGTCCTGACAAATTCTGGGGAATGTGGGGATCATGGTCCTCCCCTCCGCGTACTCTGCTCAATCACTGAATACTGCCTTGGCTTCTATTGCTTAAAAGATATTTACGGTATATATAATTATGTGCATTGATGTCAGTGTGTACCTGTATATTTGACTTGGGTCTGTGTACCCACTCAATATTGATATTTTTATGTTTAATGTATCTGTTCAATAAAACAAGTTTGCAAAAAAAAACATTGCGCCAAAACAGATTTATTTTTTAGATAGCTCACCTCCCAAAAACATAATGTTAATCAATCAAAAAGTCGTATGTACCCCAAAATGGTAGCAATAAAAATGTCACCTCATCCCGCAAAAAATTAGCCCCCCACACATGACCATAGCCAAAAAAATTGTGTAAAACGTAAGAAAAATTTAAAAATAGACATATTTGGTATTGCCACGTCCGTAACAATTGGCTCTACAAAAATATCATATGCTGTAACTCATCAAGTGAACGGTGTAAAAAAAACAAATAAAAATTTTGCCAAAACAGTATTTTTTTAATCACCTCACAAAAAACATATCAATCAAAAATTCTTATTTATCCCAAAATGGTAGCAATAAAAAGTCACCTTGTCAGGCAAAAAACAAACCCTCAAACAAGACTATAGCCAGAAAAATTTAAAAAATATGGCTCTAAGAAAATTGGGGGGTGTATCTGCACAGTCTGAAAATGGCAGCATTGATTGGATAGAGTAAGACTGTGCAGGTACACACCCCCAACTGGTTAACACCCCTCTGTACCCTTACTGCAGACTGCTAGCAATTCATTCATAACTTCTAGCAGAAATAATAAAGGAATGGAACAACATAGAGCCATAAGAATAGATGCTCCAGAGTTGTTATTACACGGGAAATGCATGAAGCTATTAAAACAGACATGTCAGGAGCAGTGACAGGTCCTCTTTAATTAACGAATATTTTATGAGGCATCACTGTCTGTCTTAAAAGCAGAGAGATTTAAATTTAGAAAACAGTGAATTTTTTTAAAATTTTCATTAACTTTTGGATTTGTTTTATAAATAAAGGTAAAACATATTGACTTAATTTTACCATTAACATGAAGTACAATGTGTCACGAGAAAACAGTCTCTGAATGGCTTGGAAAAGTAAGAGTTCCAAAGCTATTACCACATAAAGTGACATATGACAAATTTGCAAAATTAGGCCTGGTCAGGGAGGGGATAAATGGCCCGGTCTGGAAGTGGTTAAGAAGGGTCATTGGTGAGGAGATGTTAGAGATCACTGGAGGATATGGAGGTCTGAATAATTGATGGAGAGTAGTTAAGTGTACAGAATGGAATAGACCCATGAAGTGAGGGGAAGACCATGATGGTGGCTGACTTGTTTTGGTCCTGCCTAGAGTTGAGCGAACCCGAACTGTATAGTTCGGGTTCGTACCGAATTTTGTGGTGTTCGGGACCCGGACCAGAACCTTTTCAAAAAAGTTCGGGTTCGGGTCCGTTGTTCGGCGATTTCTTGACGCTTTCTGAAGGGCTGCACAGAAGCCAAACAGCTAGCGTTTTACTTCTTGCCCTAAGAAGCCATCACAACCATGCCTACTAATGGCATGGCTGTGATTGGCCAAGTGCAGCATGTGACCCAGCCGCTATTTAAGCTGGAGTCACGTAGCCTCGCACGTCACTCTGCTCTGATTAGTGTAGGGATAGGATGCAGCTGCTGTAAGGGCAAGATTAGGCAGGGAAAACTCAGCAAAAACACCTAATGAAGTGATCGATCTACAGCTGTGAATGATTCAACTTCTGCTAGTTAATTGATCACTGGTTTTAGGCTGCACAGAGCGTTTTTCTGTCACTTTTTTTCTGGGGTGATCGGCGGCCATTTTGTGTCTTGTGGTGCACCAGCACAAGCTGCCACCAAGTCCATCAATCCATCAATACTAGTTTTTTTTTTTTTTTTTTTTTTTTTTTGCTATATCCTACATCAGGGGCTTGGCTGTGCTTATTGTCACCCCTATAAACTCAGGATAGAAATTTCTATATTTTATTGAAGGGTGAAATTCAATTGCCAAAATAGCAATCCCCTAAATCTCGTGTTCCAGCTGTGGCTAGCCAAGTGTAATACTGTGGTGAGATTTTTTTTCTGTGGTGAAATTCAATTGCCAAAATAGCAATCCCCTAAACCTGGTGTTCCAGCTGTGGCTGGCAAAGTATATATTTTTTTTCTAGGGTGAAATTCAATTGCCAAAATAGCAATCCCCTAAACCTGGTGTTCCAGCTGTGGCTGGCAAAGTTTAATAGTGTCTGGCAAAGGATATTTTTATTTTTTTTTGGGGTGAAATTCAGTTGCAAAAATAGAAATACCGTAAATCTGGTGTTCCAGCTGTGACTGGACAAGTTTTATAGTGTCCGTCAAAGAATAAATTATTTTCTGGGGTGAAATTCAGTTGCAAAAAAAGAAATACAGTAAATCTGGTGTTCTAGCTGTGGCTGGACAAGTAGTTTAATAGTATCCGTCCAAGGATATATTTTGTTCTGGGGTGAAATTCAATTGCCAAAATAGCAATACCCCAAATCTGGTATTCCAGCTGTTGCAGGCCAAGTGTAAATCTGTCCGTAAAAGGGTATATTACACAAAGTGTTAAATTACAATTGCTGAAAGCATAATCCTTTAAATTTGCACGCACTATTGTGCATCTCATAGTGTATTTCTGTCCGTAAAAGGGTATATTACACTCAAGGTGTAAATACAAGTGCTGATAGGGTCATCCTCAATAACTTTACATGCTACCGTGCATCTCCAAGTGTATTTCTTTCCGTTAAAGGGTATATTACAGTAAGTGTTAAAATACAGCATAATCCTCTACATTTGCACACACTGTTTTGCATCTCTAAGTGTATTTCTTTCCTTTAAAGGGTATATTACACAAAGTGTTAAAATACAAGTGCTGAAAGCATAATCCTATATATTTATTCACACGCTACTGTGCATCTCCAAGTGTAAATCTGTCCGTAAAAGGATACCTTTAATCTAGGGCCTAAATACTAGCCCTACAATAGAAATTCCCCTAAATCAGTGGTTACTGCTGTGCCTGGATTAGTGTAATACGGTACATAAATAAATAGGCAGATAGTGTTAAGTGCCTGTAAAAAAAAAAAAGGCCTGAATTTGAATTCGATACATTGGGCCAAATAATTTTTTTCTTATTGTGGTGAACGGTAACAATGAGGAAAACATCTAGTAAGGGCCCATCATTGGTGCGTGGCTGGGGGGAAACAGAGGACGATGACGATACGCCTCCCACAGAGGACAGCTTGTCCTTACCTCTGGGCAGCCTGGCACACATGAGCGACTACATGCTGCAGTGCCTGCGCAACGACAGCAGAGTTGCCCACATTTTAACGTGTGCGGACTACTGGGTTGCCACCCTGCTGGATCCCCGATACAAAGACAATGTGCCCACCTTACTTCCTGCACTGGAGCGTGATAGGAAGATGCGTGAGTACAAGTGCACGTTGGTAGAAGCGCTACTGAGAGCATTCCCAAATGTCACAGGGGAACAAGTAGAAGGCGAAGGCAGAGGAGGAGCGAGAGGTCGCCAACGCAGCTGTGTCACGGCCAGCTCCTCTGAGGGAAGCGTTAGCATGGCAGAGATGTGGAAAAGTTTTGTCACCACTCCACAACTAACTGCACCACCACCTGATACGGAACGTGTTAGCAGGAGGCAGCATTTCACTAACATGGTGGAACAGTACGTGTGCACACAACTCCACGTACTGACGGATGGTTCGGCCCCATTCAACTTCTGGGTCTCCAAATTGTCCACGAGGCCAGAGCTAGCCTTTTTATGCCTTGGAGGTGCCGCTCTCCTCTTTGCGGGTGACATGGCCCTGAGTCTGTGAATGAGGCCTGTGGCACTGCAGGCAGACATGAATCCTTTTTGGCTGTGATGAGAACTTCAACTCCCATAGCATTCCCACCTGATGCCACCCCAACCTCCTATTCCACCTCCTCCTCCAAGTTGCCAATTGATATTGGTTAATTTTTATTTATTTTATTTTAAGTCCTTTTCCTATCCACATTTGTTTGCAGGGGATTTACCTACATTTTGCTGCCTTTGGCAGCCCTCTAACCCTTTCCTGGGCTATTTTACAGCCCTTTTAGTGCCCAAAAGTTCGGGTCCCCATTGACTTCAATGGGGTTCGGTTTCGGGGTGAAGTTCAGCCGAACATTTTCAGGAAGTTCGGCCGAACTTCTCGAACCCGAACACCCAGGTGTTCGCTCAACTCCAGTCCTGCCGATACATACAAAGAGTTCTTATTCATGTAATGCTTAGGGTGAAGTATTACGTTTGGAGCCTATAACTACCACAGTAGCAGCAATATTTAATTTTTTTCCTCACATTTAGGAATAGCTGTGTGATTGCATGGTTTCATCAAGGTCATGAACGGCTGCCAGTCCAGTATTAGCTTACTATAGTGATCATAAGATTAATCAAAGTCCTCTGTCAGGGGTAATTATTGACTACATGGAAGCACTGAATTCCACCCCAAACTTGCAGTTTCTGCAAACCCTGTCATTAAGCTTTCTGAATTGTCCAAATGGTTTTCTTTTTGTTCCTGTGGTTTGTGATCATTAGTATAGTATGTTCTTGTCATTGTGGTATTAAGGGTTTTCCTTTGTAATTATTAGGCATTAGGGAGTCTCCTTATTTCAGTTGCCAGGGAGAGGAGAATGGCAGCTGGGACCCAGCACTGGATCTTCGTGGTAGTGGTGTCACCGGTGAACTTTCTGGTTTTCTATAACCTCATTTTGAACGTCCTTTAGATGACCGCACCCAGACTGAACACTAACCCATTATCAAGAAAAAAGTCTGCAAAAGTCAGTATCCAATTGAGTGAAGCAAGACAGAAATAAGTCTACTTCCAAAGGAAAAATATAAACTTATATACAACTTGCACTGCAACCAATCATGAAGATAATTCCAAAAAGCATCGCTAGTCCAAGTCACCTGCCAATTCTCTAGTCTATCTCTAAAAACTAGGATTTTTGTATTAATGTCGTTAATCCATCCAGGTTTTTGCTATAGATGACTTTACCCCCAGATGGTTTCCTTAGGTCCCAGCGCCATTAAATCAATGAAGAGGAAAGCAGTGACATCAGACTAAGGCCTCTTACACAAACTATACGGATTGGCTCAGGGTGCATTCAGTGAAACTCGCACCATTTTGCAAGTTGTCAGTTTTTTCTGCGCGGGTGCAATGCGTTTTGATGCGCTTTTCAAGCGCGTTAAAAAACTGAAGGTTTACAAACATCTCCTAGCAACCATCAGTAAAAAACGTATTGCATCCGGATTACAATGCGTTTTTCCCTGAAGCCCCATCCACTTCTATGGGGCCAGGGCTGCGTGAAAAATGCAGAATATAGAACATGCTGCGATTCTCACGCAACGCAGAAATGGTGTGGGGAAAAAAACGCTCATGTACACAGACACACTGTTCACGCATTGCATTCCGCTCAGAATACTCACTCGTATGAAAGGGCCTAATGGTAAAGCCTAATGAGTGCAACATAAAGAACATGCGGGATTCATTATACTCACAAAATAAAGCAATATCGTTTGGGAACTCCTGCTTCTTTTGGGGTCAATTCACACAAGTGATTTTCATGTGCAGAATGAAGTCATGGGTAAATAAGCACTTAGCAGACGTCCCTTTTAAAGGGGTATTTGAGCTCTCCGTATTGATGATCTACCGTCAGGTCTCTGAACTGGCACCTTGAACAGAGCCAGAAGCACAGCTCTGTTCAAAGTGCAGCTCTGCTCCCATTGATTTCAATGGTAACGGGGTACGGCCACTACACTTTGATCGAAGTTGCGCTTTCAGCTCCCTTCAAAGTTGTAGTTTGGGCAAAAGAGACTGCAGGGAACCGCTGATCGTGGGGGTGTCAATCTCACACTGATGGGATATTGATGACCCATTCTGAGGATTGCTCATCAGCATCTGGAGCCTGGAAAACCCCTGGTGTTACAGCACAGTGACAAATGAGCAAGTTCATGAAGAATGGCCTGTTACCAGATGTTAGGAGCCATTTTCTGCTGTTTAATTTCATACCATTCAATCTCTTCACAGGGGCCTCTCTGCCTCCAGTTCCAAAGCCAAAGAAGACAGCTGGCTGAGATCACTGTTCGTACGTAAAGTAGATCCTCGTAAAGATGCTCATTCCAACCTACTGGCCAAGAGAGAGACCAGCAACCTCTACAAAATACAATGTAACTGACACAGCTTTACATCATTATTCTTTATATATTGGTAACATATTTAACACTCTCTTAGGGAAGTATTTTAACCCGTTAGTGACCGCTGTAAAAAAGAGTATTGGCAGTCACTAACGGCATTATGCTAGGCTTTATGGTGGCCTCCAATTGCTGTATGGGTCTTCCCTGTAGCGGAGAGCAGGAGCTTGGCTATCGCAAGACAGCGAGATCCTGCTGTAATGGCCCCCAACAGCAGAAGTGCCGATATGGGTGCTGATGTCTTAGGCCTCTTTCACACGGGAAAAAAAAAAAAAAAGAGAAGAAACCCGGAGGTATCTCATGCCCTAACTACAATTTGTACACTCAGTGGTGGGGCCTTTGTTATTGAGATGCCTATAATATGTATATCTGCATATACTCTGTACAAACACAGAAAAAGAGAGAGAGAACAAAAAGCAACATGCAGCGGTATTTAGAAAAGTATCAAAAAGATTTTATTGAACATGTATTAAAAATTATAAATCGTAGAAGGAGGTAGCAAGAAAGCATAGACGCCACCCTGGACCCTATGGAAAAACGTACAAAAACATATATGTATCTAGCATCGTTAGAAGGTAATATAACAGAAAGTCAAACGCTATACTGTTTTATAAGTATGGTATATCAAAGCCTCGCTGTAGCCTTCAAAAGTCCACAAAAAGGAACAATAATAAGGACAAGTGTCTTTGTATATAGATAATGTTGGTGGTACAAGGCAAACAGAAAATGACATGAATCGTGCTAGAGCAGAACCCGAAGGGTACTTACCAGTAAGAAAATGGAAGGGATTGGGCCATGCTGCGTCAATCCCTTCCATTTTCTTACTGGTAAGTACCCCTTCGGGTTCTGCTCTAGCACGATTCATGTCATTTTCTGTTTGCCTTGTACCACCAACATTATCTATATACAAAGACACTTGTCCTTATTATTGTTCCTTTTTTGTGGACTTTTTGAAGGCTACAGCGAGGCTTTGATATACCATACTTATAAAACAGTATAGCGTTTGACTTTCTGTTATATTACCTTCTAACAATGCTAGATACATATATGTTTTTGTACGTTTTTCCATAGGGTCCAGGGTGGCGTCTATGCTTTCTTGCTACCTCCTTCTACGATTTATAATTTTTAATACATGTTCAATAAAATCTTTTTGATACTTTTCTAAATACCGCTGCATGTTGCTTTTGTTCTCTCTCTTTCACATGGGAGTCGCGTGTGAGGGCCGGATAGGATGCAGGTGCGTTGCGGGAAAAAATGCGATATTTTATTTATTTATTTTTTCCCCGTGCAAGTGCAATGCGTTCTGCACGCACGTGAGAAAAATCAGAAGTTTTGGTAGCCAGACCCGAACCTGGACTTCTTCACAGAAGTTCAGGTTTGGGTTCGGCATTCTGTAGATTTTATTATTTTTCCTTTTAACATGGTTATAAGGGAAAATAATAGCATTCTTAATAGAGAATGATGCTTACTAAAATGTGGATTGAGGGGTTAAAAAAAATTAATAATAATTTACTCGCCTCATTCACTTGATCGCGCAGCCGGGCAATCGTCTTCTTTCTTGTTCTTTCAGGACCTGCAAAGGGACCTTTCTTCATTCAGCAGGACCTGCGCTGACGTTACCTGGTGAGGGCGATTACATCATTAAAGGTCCTTTTGCTGGTCCTAAAAGAAGACTATGCCCGCTGCGAGATCAAGTGGATGAGTTAATTTTTTTTATTTTTTAACCCCTCAATCCACATTTTAGTAAGCATTCTTTATTAAGAATGCTATTATTTTCCCTTATAACCATGTTATAAGGGAAAATAATACAGTAAATAGATATTAATGGGGTTGCTCATCCCTATAGTCTTCTAGCAACCATGCGTGAAAATCGCACCACATCTGCTCTTGCTTCCGGATGCTTATGATTTTCACGCAGCCCCATTCATTTCTATGGGGCCTGCGTTGCGTGAAAAACACAGAATATAAAACATGCTGCGATTTTCACGCAACGCACAAGCGATGCGTGAAAATCACCGCTCATCTGCACAGCCCCATTGAAGTGAATGGGTCCGGATTCAGTGCGGGTGGAATGCGTTCACGTCATGCATTGCACCCGCGCAAAATTCTTGCCCGTGCTAAAGGGGCCTTAGTATGGCAGCCGGAAGCCTAATGAAGGCCCCCAGGTTCACCCTCAGTGATTGCCTATCAAGCTGTGCCTTTCAGTATTGTACTGACGGTATAATACACTGTACTACTTAAAGGAGTACAGTGTATTATAGAAGGGATCAAAGTCCCCTTGTGGAACTGATAAATAATAAATATTAGAGTTAAATAACGTTTTACTAAATAAAAAAAATCAAAGTTGAACAAAAAAAAAAAAAAAAACTTTTCCATTGAAAAAGGCATTTCAATGGAAAAATTGCACAAATAAAATCCCCTTCACATATTTGGTAACGCCACATCCGTAACGAACTGCAATTGCTTATTATAAACTGGCCACTGAGATTGCTCTGTTTTGTTGTATGAGGAATTCAGGACCAATAAACTCCAGTTTTTTGTACACTGTGACATGTTTCCTCTACATGTACACGTTTTACAGTTTGCTGAGTGTCTGCTGCCTTTTTGTTAGCTACAATATTTGTCAATGTGATTTGTTTGCATTGTCTGCTATTTCATTTTCACGCTTTGTTTTCTTTATTTTATTCCAGTTCACAATGTAAAACCAGAATGCCTTGAAGCCTACAACAAGCTCTGGTAAGTTACCTCTACATTTAAAGGAACCCTGCTTGAAAAAAGACAGAATGACCTAATACATGTCATGTCAAAGGCCAAGAGTGGGATCTTTCTGTTGATCTAGTCATATGCAGGACACTAATTCTTCATCATTATCATCATTATCGAAGGGGAGTATTTACTGTATGGCCACCTGCATACAGAAAATATAATACTTAATACAGTACTGGCTTAAATCTCATCTACACAGTCCAGAAATTTTGCACACGTCCATTAACTGTGGTGTGGATTTTGAAATCCACACCATGTCAATTGTTTGTACATATTTCCAGTGCAGATTTCACACATGCTTTTTTTTATGCTGATTTGCCATTGAAAGCGGGCATAAAGTACACTGCCATGTGCATGCATCCTAGGAGCAGGGAGAACAGTGTGCAGTGAACGTTCTGCCAGAAGGTATGACTAATTCACTGAAAGACTTCAATGGATGACTGGATGCCGTTCTTCTTGACAGTAATGATATCGCCAGTAGAGATGAGCGAACTTTAAAAAGATCCCGTGCTGAGCCACGCCCCCTGCACTGATCACATGACAGTGACGTCACCCCAGGTCCTTCGGCTGTTCAACAGTTCGGGTTGGTGGCAGCCGCCCCTTATGGATTCCATATGCCGCTATAGTGGAATCCATAACGGGATGCGCGACTTACCACAACCCAAACGCCGAACACCAGACTTTTTTAAAGTTCGCTCATCTCTAATCGCCAGTTATATGTACGTGATTACTAGAGATGGGTCTTTGATCCAGGAATTTGTTCTCATATTATTTGGAGGACCGGATGAAAGTTTTTTCCCCCTGAGATGTGGAAAGTTGGCTTTTCCTTCCTGCTTTGTCTTTGGCTAAAAGGCTTGGGGATAACTATTAGGTCAGTGTGGGTCCCAGCAGTATGACCCCTACTGGTTATGAGAACAAGAACCCTGTATCCCTCGGGGCACCCCAAAGTGAATAGAATGGCAGGTTTGGCATACAAACTGCTACTCCATCTCTATAGATGCTCCAGGAATAGCCGACAACTGTACTCTAGAACTCCCGTGATCAATGTGCGTCCAAGCGGTAGGGCCGCCACTGATCTACTAGTTATCCCCTATTGTGGTGACTTAAAACATTTATTCGGTCAGGACGCTTCTGGAGCTGCATAGAGGTCCTGTAGCTGCAAGAGTGGAGAGACTGTTTACAGACACAGCCAGGCTAGGGTTGTCACAATACCAAAATTTTGATTCGATTTCGATACCATAAAAAAGTACTGCCATACTCGATACCACGCGAAAAAATTAAAACGCCAAAAAAGCTGTGTGCATTCCGCATTTTATGGAACGTCTGGCCCATAATAGAACTGTCCTATCCTATTTTTTGGGGGGCGTGAAGGAGTCGGTCCTATCAGTGATGACAGCCTTCCCTCTATGACTGTGTATACAGAGATAGCTGTATGGAGGAGAAGGTCCTGTCAGTGATGATAGCCTTCCCTCTATGACTGTGTATACAGAGATAGCTGTATGGAGGAGGAGGTCCTATGTCTGTATACAGTCATATAGGGAAGGCTGTCATCACTGATAGGACCTCATCCTCCTCCATACAGCTATCTCTGTATACACAGTCATAGAGGGAAGGCTGTCATCACTGATAGGACCTCCTCCTCCATACAGCTCTCTCTGTATACACAGTCATAGAGGGAAGGCTGTCATCACTGAAAGGACCTCCTCCTCCATACAGCTCTCTCTATACAGAGTCATAGAGGGAAGGCTGTCAGTCACTGATAGGACCTCCTCCTCCATACAGCTATCTCTGTATACACAGTCATAGAGGGAAGGCTGTCATCACTGATAGGACCTCCTCCTCCATACAGCTCTCTGTATACAGAGTCATAGAGGGAAGGCTGTCATCACTGATAGGACCTCCTCCTCCATACAGCTCTCTCTGTATACACAGTCATAGAGGGAAGGCTGTCATCACTGATAGCTGTATGGAGAAGGAGGTCCTATCAGTGATGACAGCCTTCCCTCTATGACTGTGTATACAGAGATAGCTGTATGGAGGAGGAGGTCCTATCTCTGTATACACAGTCATAGAGGGAAGGCTGTCATCACTGATAGCTGTATGGAGGAGGAGGTCCTATCAGTACCTGACAGCCTTTCCTCTATGACTGTGTATACAGAGATAGCTGTATGGAGGAGGAGGTCCTATCAGTAACTGACAGCCTTCCCTCTATGACTGTGTATACAGACATAGCTGTATGGAGGAGGAGGTCCTATCAGTGATGACAGCCTTCTCTCTATGACTGTGTATACAGAGATAGCTGTATGGAGGAGGAGGAGGTCCTATCAGTGATGACCGCCTTCCCTCTATGACTGTGTATACAGAGAGAGCTGTATGGAGGAGGAGGAGGTCCTATCAGTGATGACCGCCTTCCCTCTATGACTGTGTATACAGAGAGAGCTGTATGGAGGAGGAGGTCCTATCAGTGATGACAGCCTTCCCTCTATGACTGTGTATACAGAGATAGCTGTATGGAGGAGGAGGTCCTATCAGTGATGACAGCCTTCCCTCTATGACTGTGTATACAGAGAGAGCTGTATGGAGGAGGAGGTCCTATCAGTAACTGACAGCCTTCCCTCTATGACTGTGTATACAGAGATAGCTGTATGGAGGAGGAGGTCCTATCTCTGATACACAGTCATAGAGGGAAGGCTGTCATTACTGATAGGACCTCCTCCTCCATACAGCTCTCTGTATACACAGTCATAGAGAAGGCTGTCATCACTGATAGACCTTCCTCCATACAGCCTCTCTGTATACACAGTCATAGAGGAAGGCTGTCAGTCACTGATAGGACCTCCTCCTCCATACAGCTATGTCTGTATACACAGTCATAGAGGGAAGGCTGTCATCACTGATAGGACCTCCTTCTCCATACAGCTATCAGTGATGACAGCCTTCCCTCTATGACTATGTATACAGAGATAGCTGTATGGAGGAAGAGGTCTTATCAGTGATGACAGCCTTCCCTCTATGACTGGGTATACAGAGATAGCTGTATGGAGGAGGAGGTCCTATCAGTGATGACAGCCTTCCCTCCATGACTGTGTATACAGAGAGAGCGGTATGGAGGAGGAGGTCCTATCAGTGATGACAGCCTTCCCTCTATGACTGTGTATACAGAGATAGCTGTATGGAGGAGGAGGTCCTATCAATGATGACAGCCTTCCCTCTATGACTGTGTATACAGAGAGCTGTATGGAGGAGGAGGTCCTATCAGTGATGACAGCCTTCCCTCTATGACTGTGTATACAGAGAGCTGTATGGAGGAGGCGGTCCTATCAGTGATGACAGCCTTCCCTCTATGACTGTGTATACAGACATAGCTGTATGGAGGAGGAAGTCCTATCAGTGACTGACAGTCTTCCCTCTATGACACTGTATACAGACATAGCTGTATTGAGGAGGAGGTCCTATCAGTGATGACAGCCTTCCCTCTATGACTGTGTATACAGAGACAGCTGTATGGAGGATGAGGTCCTATCAGTGATGACAGCCTTCCCTCTATGACTGTGTATACAGAGATAGCTGTATGGAGGAGGAGGTCCTATCAGTGATGACAGCCTTCCCTCTATGACAGTGTATACAGAGAGCTGTATGGAGGAGGAGGTCCTATCAGTGATGACAGCCTTCCCTCTATGACTGTGTATACAGAGAGAGCTGTATGGAGGAGGAGGTCCTATCAGTGATGACAGCCTTTCCTCTATGACTTTGTATACAGAGATAGCTGTATGGAGGAGGAGGTCCTATCAGTGATGACAGCCTTCCCTCTATGGCTGTGTATACAGAGAGAGCTGTATGGAGGAGGAGGTCCTATCAGTGATGACAGCCTTCCCTCTATGACTGTGTATACAGAGATAGCTGTATGGAGGAGGAGGTCCTATCAGTGATGACATCCTTCCCTCTATGACTGTGTATACAGAGGTAGCTGTATGGAGGAGGAGGTCCTATCAGTGATGACAGCCTTCCCTCTATGACTGTGTATACAGAGACAGCTGTATGGAGGATGAGGTCCTATCAGTGATGACAGCCTTCCCTCTATGACTGTGTATACAGAGATAGCTGTATGGAGGAGGAGGTCCTATCAGTGATGACAGCCTTCCCTCTATGACAGTGTATACAGAGAGCTGTATGGAGGAGGAGGTCCTATCAGTGATGACAGCCTTCCCTCTATGACAGTGTATACAGAGAGCTGTATGGAGGAGGAGGTCCTATCAGTGATGACAGCCTTCCCTCTATGACTGTGTATACAGAGAGAGCTGTATGGAGGAGGAGGTCCTATCAGTGATGACAGCCTTTCCTCTATGACTTTGTATACAGAGATAGCTGTATGGAGGAGGAGGTCCTATCAGTGATGACAGCCTTCCCTCTATGGCTGTGTATACAGAGAGAGCTGTATGGAGGAGGAGGTCCTATCAGTGATGACAGCCTTCCCTCTATGACTGTGTATACAGAGATAGCTGTATGGAGGAGGAGGTCCTATCAGTGATGACATCCTTCCCTCTATGACTGTGTATACAGAGAGAGCTATATGGAGGAGGAGGTCCTATCAGTGATGACAACCTTCCCTCTATGACTGTGTATACAGAGACAGCTGTATGGAGGATGAGGTCCTATCAGTGATGACAACCTTCCCTCTATGACTGTGTATACAGAGATAGCTGTATGGAGGAGGAGGTCCTATCAGTGATGACAGCCTTCCCTCTATGACTGTGTATACAGAGATAGCTGTATGGAGGAGGAGGTCCTATCAGTGATGACAGCCTTCCCTCTATGACTGTGTATACAGAGAGAGCTGTATGGAGGAGGAGGTCCTATCAGTGATGACAGCCTTCCCTCTATGACTGTGTATACAGAGATAGCTGTATGGAGGAGGAGGTCCTATCAGTGATGACATCCTTCCCTCTATGACTGTGTATACAGAGGTAGCTGTATGGAGGAGGAGGTCCTATCAGTGATGACAACCTTCCCTCTATGACTGTGTATACAGAGAGAGCTGTATGGAGGATGAGGTCCTATCAGTGATGACAGCCTTCCCTCTATGACTTTGTATACAGAGAGAGCTGTATGGAGGAGGAGGTCCTATCAGTGATGACAGCCTTCCCTCTATGACTGTGTATACAGAGATACACTTGCGCTTTCCCTTTCCGCTATTGAGATCCTATGACGGATGAAAATGCTTCCGTTTTGTCCCCATTCATTGTCAATGGGGACAAAACTGAACGCAGCGGAATGCACCAGAATGCAATCGGTGTTTTTCTGTCCGCAATGTGTTGCGGCACAAGACGGATCCGTCCTGACTCACAATGTAAGTCAATGGGGACGGATCCGTTTTCTCTGACACAATAGAAAATGGGTCCGTCCCCCATTGACTTTCAATGGAGTTCATGGCGGATCTGTTACGGCTATTTTAAAGATAATACAACCGGATCGGTTCATAACGGATGCAAGCGGTTGTATTATCAGAACGGGAGCGTTTTTGCTGATCCATGACAGATCCAGCAAAAACACGAGTGAAAGTAGCCTGATATGATTGTCCATATTGCCTCCTTTGGATTCATTTTTCCATCACATTATACACTGCTCGTTTCCATGGTTATGACCACCCTGCAATCCATCAGCGGTGGTCGTGCTTGCACGCTACAGGAAAAAGCGCTGGCCTCTCTTGTGGCCAGGACCATGGGAGTGCACCAAGGCAGCACTTTTTTCTATTGTGTACAAGCACGGCCACCGCTGCTGGATTGCAGGCTGTTTGTAAACCCCTGGAAACAAGCCGTGTATAATGTGATGGAAAAATGAATCTAGCCAGCAAAGGAGGCAAAATGGGTAATAACCATACATTAGTAAGTGCCTTGTATTAACTTTGTCTACATGATAAATGCGAATTTTTAAGCCTTTCTTTCTTTGTACAGCTTTGAGATTATCTAGTAGCATGCTCTGTATTTTTACTGTGTTCCATCAAGCAGCCCAGCTGACGACTCCTTATCTCTGACCACCTAAATACTCACCATAGCTCAATTCTTATCTTACTGATATCCACGGGAGCTGTAGGACCACCACCAATCACGAGAAAGGGGGCCCCGTAACCCCCTGCAGCCCCCCTGAAATGAACAAAGTGTCCGCTCCGGAACTCCCATAGAAATTAATGGAGCAGCCACGCGCAAGTGTGGCGGGGCGATCCGTTCTTTGCAGGGGGTACAGGGCCCCTGTTCTCATGATCGATGGGCTTCATATCGCTGGGATAGGGGATATCTTCAAACAATAGCATATAATACCCTTTTAATCCTTTGTGACAGAACGGATGAATGTTTTTAATGAAGACCAATTGAAAAAATGATTTTTAGCTCCAAATGAGTGAAATCCAATCATAAACAAATGACTCCCGAAGGTGTACATGGCCTTTAAGTTTTATAACAGCACTGTACTTATTTTAAACACTGTACTCCAATCCTATTTGTACATTGTTTTTAAGTGAGGAGGTACTGCCGAAGGTCTATGGAGGAGGGGAATATCCGTGTACATTGGTGGGCACTTGGAATACATGGTATGGCGAACAAGATCAGGCAGGTATGTGCACTTTCATCTTGACGTTTACAGCACAGCTAGCTAACGCGCCTTTATAGATTTTTATAGAGTGCTGATTCTTGTCCTGTTACAGTACACTTGTGGCGTTATGAAGGAGGATATCCAGCACTCACAGAGGTGATGAATAAACTTAGGAAAAACAAGGTAAGTCCAAAAACATTTTTTTTTTTTTTTCATTACAGAATTTACCACACAGGAAAAATATTTTTATATTTTAATAGTTGACATTTTTGAGCATGGCGATACCAGTTATGTATTCTCTGTTTATTTTTACGTGTAAAATTGGTAAAGGGAAGTAATCAGAATTTTTAATATTGTTACATTTCTTTTTTTTTTATTGTTTTACTTTTAATTATAAGTTTTAGCCCTCTAGAGGGAATTGCACACTATGCAGATTCTGTCCATTATATTCCTTGCGGATTTTTGTGTGGAAAAACAACAGAGTAATAAAGTAACACGAAAGTGAATGAGAATCTGCAGCTTGCTATTCCACACCTTATGTAGGGTGGTTTTACATATAAACTTCAATGTGGTATTAGAATAATTATGGGATTCTGACTATTAAGCTACGTCACAAGCACAGCTTAACAGACAGTTTCCTATGACAGGCCTGGGATCCTTCACAAGGCCCCAGGCTGTCATAGCAACATATCAGAGCCCTGCAATTTTGGCACAAGGGGCTCCAATCGGAGGACAGAGGGTGTGTGACCCCCTCCGATCAGCTAGTGATGGCCTATCCTGAGGATAGGCCATCACTTAGAGAACACTGGACAACCATAAAATACTTAAATAGGCCAGGACTGCCAAAGGGGTAGCCATTGTTTTGAGTAGCTCTGGTTCATAGAGGAGGACCTCCCCATATGGATAGCATCTATATGTCCTAACACAGTATATGGACAGGGGTTGAGACAAGGTCCGTGACCACTTTGTGTCCTGCTTTAGTTATAATGCAAACCACGTTCGCACATCTGTTGAATAATGGCTACCAGTGGTGTTCAGTGGGACCGATTGACTTATAATGTTGCGCATCTGGGTTTGGCTGTGGTGTTTATTGCCCTGCATGCGGCATGATTCTTACCATCCATCTGTGACAGAGACTGTTATGCAAATAAATAGAGCTTTGAATGGTTTAGGAGTCATCTGTACATTGTATAGCGGCTGTGCTTGGTATGGCAGCTCAACCCCATTCACTTGAATAGGACCAAGCTGCGCCTAGGCTATATGACCGACGTACAGTGGCATCACTGGCCTAGGAAGACGCCTAAGTTCTGATGGAGTGCCGAGGCCTCTTCAAACAGCGGGTGTGCAGGGACTTGAATCCCCACCGATTTTGATATTGATGGCCTATCCTGAGGATAGACCATCAATATCAAAATCTCGGATAACACCTTCTTCTGAGTAATTTTTCTACCTTCTTCTGAGTAATTTTTTTATATTTTATTTTGTACATGGATAGGAATTTGCAGAGTTTCGCAAAGAACGGAGCAGTATGTTGCTATCCCGTAAAAATCAGCTGCTACTTGAGTTCAGCTTCTGGAATGAGCCTGTCCCTAGGCCAGGGCCAAATATTTATGAGCTGAGATCTTACCTACTGAGGGTGAGTTCTGATTCTGCATGATTATATACATGTGTTACTTGTTACAGAATTGTATAGTGGTGGCATGGAGGACAGTACTAACAAACAACGCTGTGATATTACATGCATCACGTTACTTTATTCTCTGATTTTACTGCATCTTTTTGAAACATAAAAGCATAAAATAAAACATAAAATCCTAACTGGTACTAAATGTTTCTTCATTTTCATAAGGAATAGTTAGAATCTGTTTCACCATTCTCCTAAATTATGTAGGTCCTGGCGATTTTTCTGAAGCGCTAACACCCCATCTTAAAATGGGTTACCCAGCCTATATTTTAATTTTTAACCCAGCTTCCAGTACCCAGTCCCAGTCTTTAAACTTCCAGATGGTTGCAGTCATGTGTGCACTGCAGCCAATATCTGGCCTCAGTGGTGACGTGTCCCCAAGAGACATGTGATCCAGCAGTGACTTGGCACGTGGGAACACATCACTGCTGAGGCCAGTTATTGGCTGTAGTGGCACACATCATCCCGTCCTTCTAGAAGTTTACAAGAAGGGGACCAGAAGACCAATGAAGGGACCCAGGGAATGGAGTGGTGGGGAGCAGATGAGTATTTTTTCTCCCACTGGTACAGCAGGCTTGGGTTAAATTTTAAAAAATGGAAAACCCTCCTAAAGGGGTTGTCTGCTTTCTACTATTGATGTCCTATCCTCAGGGTAGGTCATCAATATCAGAACGGCTGGGGTCCGGCACCCCCACCAATCAGCTGCCTTCTCTGCTCTGTTGCTCACCGCAGCAGTGGTGAAGGTGTAATTATAACTGTGGCGTCCCCATTCACTTCTATGGGACGGCTCTGTCTGTTCAAGTGAATAGGAAGGAGCCATCCCAGAGAAGTGAATGGGCTTGTCATACTTGTAATTACACTGCTCAGCACTGCAGTTGCTGTGGCGAGCAGGTAAACAGAGCAGAGAAGACAGCATTTGTACAAGTACTGCCTTCTCTACAAACAGCTGATCGGCAGGGGTGCTGGGAGGAACCCCCGACGATCTGATATTGGTCATTGAGGTCATCAATAGTAAAAAGCAGACAACCCCTTTAAGGCATATTTCTAAGTTGTGAACACTTTTTGGATGTATTATATAACAATTGATAGAATAAACAAGTAATCAATAGGTACCCCTCAAAGAGTCCCTATGTTGACAGGCCTTTACATTCTTTAATCATGTATACTGCATGTGTCGGACCACCACTTAAAGAGGGTGTCCCATCTTGCCGTTTCCACAACAAGATGAGACTTGGTACTGGCCCTAGTTGGTCGAGCTTACAGAAGCGGCCGAGGAGGCGGGCACATTGCTGTTTTCGTAACTCCCATTGTAGTGATTAGGAACTATGCAAACAGCATAGCAGAACAAGGTACGCTGCTCCCATAACTCCAGAAAACGGCAAGATGGGACAACCCCTTTAACCACTGAACAGTTATGCCTGAGCTCTGCTTGGGCAGCAGGGTGAGAGAGGGCTGCCTTAACCCCTCATATCTCAGGATTGGTAGCAGCTAGATATATGGACCTGGTCTTATTTGAAAGCACTCTTATTTGACACTCTCTAAACTTAGAAACAAGACCAGAAACACAGCTTTATTTCCTGTACTTCAGAAGGTATGACTGTTGGAAATCAGGTCGGGAGTGACAGCAACTGAAAGTGAAAGCAGGTTTCAGCTGCTTTAACTCCCTACCAAATTTCTAACAGCCATATACCCCGATCTAGTTGAGATAATGCTGTAGATTTACTTCAGACATAAATTCAAAGCCTGCAATATAAAAAGTGACATTTCCGTGACAGTTTTTCCAATTTTAATGTGACTGTTAAGGAGTTAATGCAGAAGAAGATAAACCAGAATTTTTGCCACAAAAAGTATTCTCCGTGAGTATTTGCACATTGAGACACATGATTGAAGCATGTAAAGGCATCATTGGATTTTAGTAGTCCCAAAAAAATTATAGTTGGTTTCCAGTGCTTTAGAGAACAGTAGAACCCACTTATTTTAGGAGAATGATGGCTCTACAAAGGGGATTTTAAGTTTCTTCACCACATCTGTAAGATATCCATAAGGTATAATGGGATTTTGGTTTGATGAACTGTGCACCACTCTAGTCTACACTACAGTAGCTTTTGGTAAATGGCCAATTCAGCATTTCCAATATGTATACTGGAAATGCTAAATTCCCCAATACACATTAGTGCATTGTCAGACAAACCCACCATTTTATGGCAGGACTGGCCAACAATCTAATGTCTATGTGGAGCTCCTGATTGTCCTCTACAGATTATATTGGGGAAGTGAAGTATTGGGTCAACTGAATTTTTGCCCCCTTCTTTTGTTATTCTGGGAGATGACCACTCCAGAATTGTCTGGCAGCACTTCCTCCTCTCCCCCCTTTGAAATTACGTACACGCTTGGCCAAATGGAATGTGTATATGGGAGTCGGGGGAGAGTTGTTTGCCGAACGAGCGTTTGGCCAACAGCTATTGAAGCTGTATGGGGAACTTAAAGGGGCATTCTGATTTTACTTGAAAGAGAGAGAGAGCTGTAATTACAGTGTAAATGGCATGCAGGTAAACATTGAAGAGGATGCAGCACTCGCTTGAGCTCTGTGGCCCCTTCAAACTGCCGGTCGGCGGGGGTGCCAAAAGTTGGACCTCCATTCTGATTTTGATGACTTATCCTGAGGATAGGTTACCAATATCCTGAAACTCTCTGTAAGAGCTACAGACGCAGGGCTTCCCTTACATTTTGCAGCGTATGCACTATGGTGCATTGATGCAGTGTATGGCCCCAATTCTGTTGCAGGGGCTGTTACTGCTCACTAGCTTAAAGGCTTGTCTCACTTCACCAATTGACAGTTCTCAAGTGAATACAAGGCACTTACTAATGGATTGTGATTGGCCATATTGCCTCCTTTGCTGTCTGGATTCATTTTTCCATCACATTATACACTGATTATTTCTATGGCTATGACCACCCTGGGGGTGGTTGCACACTATAGGAAAAAGTACCAGGTGGCCAGGGCCGTGGGAGCGCACATAGGCTGGTGCTTTTTCCTATAGTCTGCAAGCACGACCACCACTGATGGATTGCAGGGTGGTCATGACCATGGAAGCAAGCAGTGTATAATGTGATGGAAAAATGAATCCAGCCAGCAAAGGAAGTAATATGGACAATCACAATACATTAGTAAGTGCCTTGTATTAACTTTCTCTACATAATAATTGCTATTTGCTGAAGTGAGAGGACCCCTTTAACAGCTCCTGGATATGTTATAGATGTCTAGATGCATGATCTGCATACTTCTTACCCAGATGCAGTAGATATTTTCCCTCTATATTTTTATGACCGGTAGCCAATACCGTTTTTGCGCTCTGAACGTTACAGACGCTATACTTGCACTGTACTACTGGTACTGATGTTATAAACATCAGGTAATTACTACTAATTATTATATGTGCAGTTCACAGGTATAAGTGCATGCTTACAGTTGGGAAATGTTACATGGATTGTGTTTGCCTGGATTCTGTACACCTCAGCAATGCACAGCTCTGCTTTATGTGCTGATACTGTGATGCCATCTACAGCAGCTACTCATTTTTTTTATTTTATTTTTTTAAAGCAGTGGTCCAGGATTTTTTTTCCAAATTTGAATCCACTCGACTCTGCGCTCCTGCAGCTCCCTGGCTCTCTTCACTGGTCCCCCTGTCCCCGGACAGGTTCACCTGTGCGGCTGCAGCCAATGACTAGTCTAAGCGGTGATGTGTCTCCTGCCACTTGGGGACACGTCACCGCTGAGGCCAGTTATCGGCTGCAGTGGCGCAAATGACCCTGTATATGTAAAAGTTGACAGACCAGTGAAGGGAGGCCAGAGCGGAGCGGTGAGCAGTAGGGGAGCATGGATTTCTCAATGGATTTCGGAAGTGCAAATTTAAAAAAGAATCCTGAAAGCCCCTTTAAAAGGGTTTTGTCACTTCAACAAATGGCATTTATTATGTAGAGAATTTTTAATACAAGGTACTTACTAATGTATTGTTATTATCCATATTGCCTCCTTTTCTGGCTGGATTCATTTTTCCATCACATTATACACGGCTGGTTATGACCGCCCTGTAATCCATCAGCAGTGACCGTGCTTGCATACTTAAAAAAGCACAAGACTGAGCGCGCTCCAACGGTGTCGGTCACCAGATTTTTTCCTATAGTGTGCAAGCAGGAGCACCACTGATAGATTGCAGGGTGGTCTGTAACCATGAAAACGAGCAGTATATAATATGATGGAAATATGAATCCAGCCACCAAAGGAAGCAATATGGGTAGTAATACATTAGTAAGGGCCCTGTATTAACTTTCTCTACATGATAAATGCCATTTACTGAAGTGAGACAACCCCTTTAAGCCTTCCACCTAAATTAGATTGAATTGTTAGTACTGCCCTCTTAAAATGTTCCATTTTGCTACATGGGACATGCTTTTTTTTCTTTTCCAGCCCGGAACCATGATTGAATGGGGGAACCACTGGTAAGGACACAACACATTGGACCAATAATTGCTATTCAAAAACTTGTAAAATGTTTGTCTGAAAGAGGATTTACAGCCAGGACGTAACATTGGCCATTTATTAGTAAATCAGAAGTTGGAGCATCAGCCACAACTTTGACGTTTCTTTTACCTACACTGCCATCTTTGTATTCAGTTGCAGTCGCCATTTATGTCAAATTAGAAGTGTAGCCGTATTGTTTTTACCCTTTAAATTAGCTTAGTGGGAACTTATAATTAGGCTGAATTCACACGACCATGGGACTACCATGCCCATCTTGCGGACTGCAAACCATTGGTTTGCTAAACGGGAATCAGCCATGTGCATCCCTGCATTGCGGTGCAAAGCCTTTGACTTCAATGGGTCAGCGAACCGCAAGATATGGCAAAAGATAGGACATGTTCTATCTTTTGCGCTGTGGAGGAAGAGACCCAGAAGCACTTCTATATGTTTGCGTCTGCTTCCCGGACAGTTGTCCGCAACACAGGCACAGCCGTCACACTGTCGTGTGAATGCACCGCTAGGCTACATCATTCTTGTCCTGTGTACACATGTATCTTTGGCCCCCATCAATAATTGTTGGCATATCACAAAAAGCATGCTGTTTCGATACAATGGTAGCCAGTTAGATACCATGATATGCATTTCTGAGAAGCTACTACTAAAATGCAAATTATAGGAGGCAAATAACAAAACTTTGGCTACTGCTTAGGCCAGTCAAACACATCATATAGCTGTCACCAGAATGCTTGTTCAGCCGACACCTATCTCTCCCGATTGTCCCATACACATTAAAATCCAACTGCCCAAGCCTTATCCCCTTCACTCTTGGGGAACAGTTGGAGGCTCCCATACACATTATATGGTCAACTGCAGTGGCATAACTGGAAGTGAATGAGCCCCACAGCAAATTTTTGAACGCCATTATACATCCATCTTGTAAATTATTGTAGCCTGTATTATACATCCATCTTATAAATTATTGTAGCCTGTATTATACATCCATCTTATAAATTATTGTAGCTTGTAGTATACACCCATCTTATAAATTATTGTAGCCTGTAGTATACACCCATCTTATAAATTATTGTAGCTTGTAGTATACACCCATCTTATAAATTATTGTAGCTTGTAGTAATACATCCATCTTATAAATTATTGTAGCCTGTAGTATTCACCCATCTTATAAATTATTGTAGCTTGTAGTATACACCCATCTTATAAATTATTGTAGCTTGTAGTATACACCATCTTATAAATTATTGTAGCCTGTAGTATACACCCATCTTATAAATTATTGTAGCTTGTAGTATACACCCATCTTATAAATTATTGTAGCTTGTAGTAATACATCCATCTTATAAATTATTGTAGCCTGTAGTATTCACCCATCTTATAAATTATTGTAGCCTGTAGTATACTACACATCCATCTTATAAATTATTATAGCCTGTAGTATACACCCATCCTATAAATTATTGTAGCCTGTAGTATACACCCATCTTATAAATTATTGTAGCCTGTAGTATACTACACATCCATCTTATAAATTATTATAGCCTGTAGTAATACACCCATCCTATAAATTATTGTAGCCTGTAGTATACACCCATCTTATAAATTATTGTAGCCTGTAGTATACACCCATCTTATAAATTATTGTAGCCTGTATTATACATCCATCTTATAAATTATTATAGCCTGTAGTATACACCCATCTTATAAATTATTGTAGCCTGTAGTATACACCCATCTTATAAATTATTGTAGCCTGTAGTATACATCCATCTTATAAATTATTATAGCCTGTAGTATACATCCATCTTATAAATTATTGTAGCCTGTATTACACATCCATCTTATAAATTATTGTAGCCTGTATTACACATCCATCTTATAAATTATTATAGCCTGTAGTATACATCCATCTTATAAATTATTATAGCCTGTAGTATACATCCATCTTATAAATTATTGTAGCCTGTAGTATACATCCATCTTATAAATTATTGTAGCCTGTAGTATACTGTACATCCATCTTATAAATTATAGCCTGTAGTATACATCCATTTTATAAATTATTATAGCCTGTATTATACATCCATCTTATAAATTATTGTAGCCTATAGTATACACCCATCTTATAAATTATTGTAGCCAATAGTATACACCCATCTTATAAATTATTATAGCCTGTAGTATACACCCATCTTATAAATTATTGTAGCCTGTAGTATACACCCATCTTATAAATTATTATAGCCTGTAGTAATACACCCATCTTATAAATTATTGTAGCCTGTAGTATATATCCATCTTATTATTATAGCCTGTAGTATACATCCATCTTTTTTTTAATTCATATATCTTTTATTTTAACATTCATAAAGCATACAATCCAGGAACAGAATTCCAGCAAATGCAAAATTAAGCCTATCTATCCCATCTTACCCCACCCCCTCCCCCCTCCCCCCTCCCAACCCCGCAGGGAAAAAAAAAAAAACAACCGAATAGATAATTGAATCTCTTAGTTATCCCAATCCTTCCAAATAATACTCCATTTAATAAGTGAGCCTCTTTGTCTGTATTACACTTTCTCATAGCTTTTCACCTTCTTAACTAAATTTAGCCAGTGATTACATTCTAAAGCAGAGGAGGAGCACCATTCTCTGGCAATGAGAAGCCTGGCCAAAAACATCACTTTGGTCAGTAATTGGCGCTCGGGGGGCCGACTGTTAACTTCCGATAGATCACCAAGGACCCATATCTTTGGGGATAAAGGGATATTCACACCAAGTCTCTGGACCAGAACTATTTGAACCATTCTCCAATACTTGTTCACTATCGGGCAGCCCCAGAACAGATGAAGATGATCTGCCCCAGGGTCCCCACAAGACAATCCGACGAAGTTCTAAATCCTCTCCTATGGAGCCATAAAGGTGTAAAATATATTTTGTGTAAAATATTAAACTGAACAACGACGTGATTAAAGTTGTGAGAGACCAAACTCAAACCTTCACCTATGTTCTCCCAATCCGGGGAACCCACCTCAGACAGTAAAACGGACCAGGATCTCTGTCCTGGAGAAAGACAGTCCATAAAAAAAATTTTCATTAACAATGTGAAAGTTTAACTTTCGTACATCCTTTCTTACTAATCAGATTGTGCAAAAATTCAGGAGTGTCTACATTGAGTGAATGATTAACAACCATACTAAAAAGTGCCGACCTCAATTGGAAGTAGGCATACCAAGCCACCTCACCAACATTTAACTTTTGTTTTAGCTCCATATACGATAGGATCTGACCATTTCTAACCACCTGATGTACATACTGTATATTTTTCATCCTCCAATATTGCCTGCAATTAGGGTCCTCTAAATTCAGAAGTTTTTGATTGTGCCATAGTGGAGTACAGATTAATAGGGCCTCCACTTTGCACCAGCGCTTTATGACCAACCAAGCTTTAATAACCATCCTGCAGAAAGCTTTATATCCGGTTGGTATATTAACTAAATAATCGGACTCTAGTACTGTGAAAAAATCAGAAAAACCCGAGTCCTTTACCAATTTTCTGCAGAGATGGCTATTTTCCCAATCGCAAAAAAAGCTAAGTTGGGAGGCCATATAGTATCCCCTAAAGTAGGGGAGGTTAAGACCTCCCCGACTGAAGGGCATAGAAAAGTATAAGCACCTTTAATCTCACGTGCTTTCTCCCCCAAAGCAGATCATTAAGCAATCGCTCTATCAGCCTAAAGTATTTCTCTTCAATCCATACAGGCGAATTGCGAAGAACATACAATATCTGGGGAAGCACCACCATTTTTATTAATGAGATTCTATCTGCTCTTGCGGGCAAAATTTTTTGCCATACCTTGATTTTAGATCTCACTTTTGTCAATAAGGGAAACAAATTAAGTTGTAAATAATCTTGAGTTTTGGCAGTTACTGTTATCCCCAGGTATTTTATTGAGTCGGAGACCATTAACCGATTAATAATAGAGTTTTCCCTCGGTTCTCGCAATTCATCTACAGGGAGAAGAGCAGTTTTTTCCCAATTAACCTCAAGTCCAGAAGGGGCAGAGAACAGATTAACTAATTCCATAATTCGAGGGAGTGAGGTTTCTGATTGCTGAATAAAAAACAAAATATCATCTGCATAAAGAGATATACGATCCAGCTCCCCCATTACACCAAAACCAATTACTTTCGGGTCCTGCCTAATACTAGCTGCGAGAGGTTCAATGTAGATATTGAATAAAAGAGGAGAAAGAGGACATCCTTGGCGGGTACCTCTTCCCAATACAAAACTCTCTGTGAGTGTGTCATTGACCCTGATCTTAGCTACTGGGCATTTGTATAGCAACTGCACCATCGCCATAAACTTGGGGCCAAAGCCCATCCTCTTCATCACCTCCCAGAGGAACCCCCACTCAACTCTGTCAAACGCCTTAGTGGCATCCAATGACAGAATAGAGCGGGCGCCACTCCCGGGAGATTGAATGTTGTTATAATACCTATATAAATTATGGTGGGTGCCCCTATTTGGCATAAAGCCATTTTGGTCTGTGTGAATAACAGAGGACATAACCCCGGAAAGCCTCCTAGCCAGAATTTTTGATAGTATCTTAATATCCGAATTCAATAAGGAAATGGGTCTATATGAACCCAAATCCAGAGAATCTTTATCTTTTTTAGGAATCAAGACTATCAAAGCTTCCATCATGGACTGTGGTAGGCTTCCTCCCTGTAGAGCTTCAGAGAACACCTCCATTAGATGATCTTTATACTTGCGGTAGAATTCATACGGAAGACCATCTAACCCTGGAGACGAATTCCCGGAGATGGAGTCTAAAGCCTCCTGAATCTCTAAAAGAGACAGTTCTTTTTCCAAGTGTTTTTTTTGGGCTTCCGTTATCATTGGAAGATGAATTCTCTCCAGGAACTGTCTCACCAGATCGGATGGTACTCCAGGGGGAGCTCTATAGACCTGGGAGAAATATTGGAAAAAGGTCTCTCTAATTTCCTCTGGATCTGATGTAACTACATCATCTAGCTTACGAATCGAAATTATAGCTTTCTTTTTCTTATCCTGTTGTGTAATTATTCTGGCTAGGCGCTTACCAGGACGTCCGGACTCTGAGAAGTGTTTTTGTCCCTTAAAGAACAGTCTATGGTTTGCTTTCTCCATAACAAAATCCTCCAAGGAGCAGCTAGCCTTCTGCATCTTTTCTTTGTTGTTTTCGCTAGGTTGAAGAACAAAACGCTCAGTTGTAGATGCCAAGATTTTAGCCAATTCGTCCTCTTTTTTTTCTAAATGTTCTCCTCGCAGCCGCAATATCACTTATAAGAACCCCCCTCAAATAGGCTTTTAAGGCATCCCAAACTGAATTGATTCTAGCAGAGGGGAGATTCACTTCCCAGAAGAAGGATACAAGTCTTTTAATAGACTGACAATTGTCCATAATGGTAAGCCAATATGGGTTCAGCCTAAAACCAGGCCCTCTATTATCTTTATCCTCCCCAGTGCTAACCTCAATAAAAACAGGTGAATGGTCTGAGACTGTTCTTACTCCATATCTTATCTTTCTAATATTATTCAAGTTTCTCTCGTTGGTGAACGCTAAATCAATCCTAGACATTGCTCTGCCCCCTCTACTAACACAGGAGTATACTCTCTTTCCTCCGCCAAGATGTTCCCATATATCCACCAACCCAACCTCTGAGCAGAACTGGGGTAGTGGAGAACCACGAATATTGCTTCCCAGTTCTGTATCCAAAGACAATCTATCCTTTTCAGGATCCATAACAGCATTAAAATCTCCCATCAGCACAAGCCGACATTCTGATCTCTTTTCCAAAAAACAGAGTAGTTGGATAAGTGGATACATGGAAAATGGCGGAGGTATATAGAAGAAGGCAAGAGTATAACTATGACCATAAAGCCTACCATACAAAAAAATAAATCTACCCTGATCATCTATATAAGATTCAAATAAAGAAAAATCTATAGAATTATGAATCAGGACCGATACGCCCCTAGAGGCACTGCTAAAAGTTGAATGGTAGGATTGAGAATGCCATCCCGTCGTCAGACGAGTCACGAACTCATCGGTAAGATGAGTTTCCACTATACAAATAATAGCGGGGAGATGTCTCTTTAATGCATCCATAATGGCCTGCCTCTTAACCCTTTCCCCAAGGCCTCTAACATTCCAAGAGACAATTTTAACAGTTCTAACAGGCATCAATTAAAAAAGGAAAAAAAAAAAAAACCCCTGCAGGGCAAAACCCATCCCCTCTCCCCCCCCTCTCTTGGTCCGCCCGATCTAATCGGCAAACCTCTATCTTCCGGCCGTTCTCCCCCCCAACCTATCCCATCTCCCCTCCAGCCCCCCGCTAATTAATTTCAATGCATTTCTTTTCAGAAGAATATTTCATATGCCCAGTTGTTCCATCCAATCCAGCACTTGTTGCGGTTTTTCAAAAAATTGGGAAATTCCATTATAGATCACTCTGTTTCGCTGGATACTGAAGAGAATATTTAATATCCTTAGACGCCAAACGTTTCTCTATCTCAATGAAGCTTCTCCTTTTCTCTTGGGTCTGCCGCGCAAAGTCAGGAAAAAATGACAGTTTTACACCCTGATAGTCAATAGGTGAGCACTCTCTAGCTCTTCTCAGTATCATGTCTCTATCCGTCGACAGTAACAATTTTATTAGAATTGCGCGTGGCGGCCTCCCTGGGGTGGGTTTCCCTCCTGGGATCCGATGGGCTCTTTCTATTTGAAACATAGACGAAAAATATTCACCGCCCAGATTTCCGATAATCCATCTTATAAATTATTATAGCCTGTAGTATACATCCATCTTATAAATTATTATAGCCTGTAGTATACACCCATCTTATAAATTATTGTAGCCTGTAGTATACATCCATCTTATAAATTATTGTAGCCTGTAGTATACATCCATCTTATAAATTATTGTAGCCTGTAGTATACATCCATCTTATAAATTATTATAGCCTGTAGTATACATCCATCTTATAAATTATTGTAGCCTGTATTACACATCCATCTTATAAATTATTGTAGCCTGTAGTATACTGTACATCCATCTTATAAATTATAGCCTGTAGTATACATCCATTTTATAAATTATTAGAGCCTGTATTATACATCCATCTTATAAATTATTGTAGCCTGTATTACACATCCATCTTATAAATTATTGTAGCCTGTAGTATACTGTACATCCATCTTATAAATTATAGCCTGTAGTATACATCCATTTTATAAATTATTATAGCCTGTATTATACATCCATCTTATAAATTATTGTAGCCTATAGTATACACCCATCTTATAAATTATTATAGCCTGTAGTAATACATCTATCTTATAAATTATTATAGCCTGTAGTATACACCCATCTTATAAATTATTGTAGCCCGTAGTATACATCCATCTTATAAATTATTGTAGCCTGTAGTATACTGTACATCCATCTTATCAATTATAGCCTGTAGTATACATCCATTTTATAAATTATTATAGCCTGTATTATACATCCATCTTATAAATTATTGTAGCCTGTAGTATGCATCCATCTTATAAATTATTATAGCCTGTAGTATACACCCATCTTATAAATTATTGTAGCCTGTAGTATACATCCATCTTATAAATTATTATAGCCTGTAGTATACACCCATCTTATAAATTATTGTAGCCTGTAGTATACATCCATCTTATAAATTATTATAGCCTGTAGTAATACACCCATCTTACAAATTATTGTAGCCTGTAGTATATATCCATCTTATAAATTATTGTAGCCTGTAGTATACACCCATCTTATAAATTATTGTAGCCTGTAGTATACACCCATCTTATAAATTATTGTAGCCTGTAGTATACACCCATCTTATAAATTATTGTAGCCTGTAGTATACACCCATCTTATAAATTATTGTAGCCTGTAGTATACACCCATCTTATAAATTATTGTAGCCTGTAGTATACACCCATCTTATAAATTATTGTAGCCTGTAGTATACATCCATCTTATTATTATAGCCTGTAGTATACACCCATCTTACAAATTATTGTAGCCTGTAGTATACACCCATCTTATAAATTATTGTAGCCTGTAGTATACACCCATCTTATAAATTATTGTAGCCTGTAGTATACATCCATCTTATAAATTATTATAGCCTGTAGTATACACCCATCTTATAAATTATTGTAGCCTGTAGTATACATCCATCTTATAAATTATTGTAGCCTGTAGTATACACCCATCTTATAAATTATTGTAGCCTGTAGTATACATCCATCTTATAAATTATTATAGCCTGTAGTATACTACACATCCATCTTATAAATTATTGTAGCCTGTAGTATACACCCATCTTATAAATTATTGTAGCCTGTAGTATACATCCATCTTATAAATTATTATAGCCTGTAGTATTCATCCATCTTATAAATTATTGTAGCCTGTAGTATACATCCTTCTTATTATTATAGCCTGTAGTATACATCATGTTATAAATTATTGTAGCCTGTAGTATACATCATCTTATAAATTATTGTAGCCTGTATTTTACATCCATCTTTTTGGCAGTATCTCAGTGATTGATATGCAGTTGGTAAATGCCTTTTAGTATGACCTGTGCGGTTTGTTTCTGTGTCTCAGGGCTCGTGCAATTCGGTATCGGCAAGACAGTGGTGAAGCTGTAGCTGGATTTTTCTCGCAGATTGGACAGCTATATATGGTCCACCATTTGTGGGGTAAAAAATATATATAGTCTTTCTTGTGCCAAAAGAACCAACGCTTTAAAAGTGATGGATTTTCTATCTACATGTTGTGGGCCATAAGCTCCATACTGTTACTTGTACAGTATTTGATGCAATATCTGGTAACATGGTTCTTAGCTATCTCTGTCCTTTTATTGTAGCATACAGTGATCTGCAGTCCAGGGATGACATAAGGAACTCGGCCTGGCAGAAAGATGGCTGGGATGAATGTGTCTACTACACAGGTACAACACACACACCTCATTTATGGACTTGACAGTCCAAGATCTGGAAAATCTTAGATGCTAAGTGAGCATTCAGTTAGTATTATTTTGGGGTGAGGAACGTAGAAAAACATTTTGTTTGGGAAAAGCTGTACTCTTTGGACAGATTTCTGAAGACTGGCTGCAATGTGCAACCAAATCAGTTTGATAAATCTACCCTTTGTTTCCAAGCTATGTTCCTTTTTTAGCAGAATGCCAGGTAGGTTACCTTACCAAATAGAAGACTCCAAGGGGGCATTCACACGAATGTATTTTCGGTCTGCATCCAATACATTTTTTGCGGATCGGATGCGGACCCATTCATTTCAGTGGGGCCTCAAAATATACGTATAGCACACCGTGTTCTGTCTGCATCCGTATGTCTGTTCCACGGGTCCGCAAAAAAGGATACAGCATGTGCTATTGTTCGTTTTGCGGACAAGAGTAGACATTACTGACAAAGAGCAGGACGTGCCGATCCGCAAAAAGAAGAATGCACATGGCCAATGACTGTGTTTTGCGCTATTAGATTCTGGCAAAAATGCAGGAAAAAATGCTGCAACAGGCCGCCTTACTCAGGTACAAGAGTAGGCATTAATGACAAAGGGAAAGAAGCGCTGATCCACAAATAGAAGAACGCACATGGCCAATGTCCGTGTTTTGCGGACCACAAAACGGATACGGTTGTGTGAACCCCCTCTAGGAGACAGAGCTCCATTCTGCTCAGATTTTTAAAGTTTAAGCTAAATACACAGCAGCGGCCATTTGCAATATTTCGCAATTCAGTGGTTTGGTATATTATGTCTAAGGTGCTGCTGATTAGTCATCCCTCGGATGTTCTCCTAATGTCATCCACATTCAGTGCATTCATTTGTAAAAAGTCGGAGTACACCATCAGGGTAAGGCTAGGTCTACACGACGACGGGCACAACTACACTGCAACGTTTGTCGCGCGCCATTTTGTAACACCAATGTTGCACAGCAGTTTTTATAATGGTAGTCTATAGTATCGCATGTGACATGCTGTGACTGCGACTGTCGCAGAAAAATCTATTTCGAATGGATTTCTTGCGACTGTCGTGTCGCAGCATGTCGCAATGCGACACCATAGACTACCATTCTAAAAATTGTCGCGCGACATTAATGCGATAAAATGTCACACGACAAATGTCGTCATGTAGACCTAGCCTAAATGGGGAAGTCTATGCAGTCAGTTTATACAGAACAGATGTATTCGTTCAAACTTCATGCCACATTGAAATCCTACACTAACCGCTTCATTTGTTTCAGTCCCTCTCATACAGGAGATGGACTCCAGGATTATGATCCCATTGAAGATTTCTCCGCTCAAGTAATGCACACAGTGTCTATACCCACAATTCAAAGAGCGGCAAACCTTTCTGTCAATGACGTCGTCAATGAATGATCACAATTGGGCTCCTCGTGCTTAATTCAGAACATAGCTCTTCCTATGGGCAATTCATGGATTGTTTAAATCTCCCTAAGAATATTGATTTGGGTATACTCCCTCCTGTAATTATGGTCTGGTAAGCATTGCTTAGCAAAGTGGTGGGCAACACGAGTGCTGTCCCCTGTTTCATGACTGTACTGTGTACAGTACTCTCGGCAGCAGAGCTTGCACTCACAACAGTGTACTGTGATAACTTACTGAGTAGGTTGACCTTGTGTGCAGCCACCTTTATGCTGCAATAATGAATCCCAGCAGCCGTGTCTTATTTGCTATGCAAGTTTATTCCAGTGTGTCCACCGACGCGTTTCGGCATATTTTCCTTTTTCAACAACTGTTGATAAAGGCAAATATGCCGAAACGCATCGGAGGACACTGGAATAAACTTGCATAGCGAATAAGACACGGCTGCTGGGATTCATTATTGCATGGTTGTGAAGATTGCTCCTTTCCCGTGCAGCATGCACCTTGAGCGAGTGCTGACCAGTATTCTTACTTACCTTTATGCTGCAGACTGAGCGAAGAAGGATACTGTATGTTATGTGCATCCCTCTAAAGTAGTCAGTAGGCATTAGTCTCCCACAATGTGCTAGGCTGTCTTCCACTGGCCTAGCACTGTGGTACTAGCGCTATATTATGGTGCAGCTTCCCAGTATTCACAGCTGTGAGAGCCAGTGCATAGGAGTTCTATGTGCAGGTTCACATCTGCGGCAGAGGTTCTGTTATTAGATTGCGGCAAAAATGCCACCTCACTCAGGTACCTGGGGTGAGGGGGAGAGCTTTACTAAGCCGTTCCATTCAAAAGTACATGTTTAGTAGAATATGATGGTTCACAACCTTCCTGAAACATTAAGCTCTGATATTGGCAAGCCATAGGTTAACTGGATTCACAAAAGAATGATGGATAACAGACTCCGGTACATGTATGTCCACTGATGCTCTACACACAAAATAAAATTTTGGGGTGAATTGCTCTAAAATTACATGTACTATACTGTATTGTGTTGTACACAGACTCACCACACATAAATACAATGCTTAAAGTATCATTTTTGGGGCCCAAAATAATATGCTGCCTGTTTTTTTTTTTTTTTTTTCACAGTGTCCAGATTTCCATTTTTCTGATACAGAGCTTTTAATATTCTGTATAGCCATAAATTTAAAAGATGGCATGCTGGCTATCTACAGCCACCACTAGAGGCTGCATGGGAGCCTACTTCAATCTTGGTCTTATCATTGCAAAATAGTACGCATGGAGCTACTGAGCTCCCTCTAGTGGCGGCTTCTGGTAATCAGCATTTTGGAGGAGATTTATCATCTCCCTTGTGCCAGAAAAGTGCCTTTAAAAAGTTGAAAGCTGTGTGTTTGCAACTTTTTAAATGCGACTTCTTTTTTACGCCGCCCTTGCCACTTTTCCAAAAAGGGGCATGGCCAACCGCGGTCACAGATTTATCTTCATTTAAACCAGTTTTCTGGTGCAAATGAAGCCAGAAATCTGATAGCTCAGAGCTGTTGTAGATTGCTGGTTAGGTGCACGGACTGCCAGAGGCTGCACCTAATTTATGACGCATCTTTCGACAGTGCAGGGGATATCAAGACAGGCGTAGAAAGCGTACGTCTTGATAAATCTCCCCCTATGAAGGGACATAGGAGCTCTGTATCAGAAGAACAAACATAGATTAAGAAATAATGAGCAGAGATTTTTTAAAAGTCCCCTTTGCTGATGGAGGGGCGAGTGAGCAGACGCAGCCTCTATGGAGTAACACTGTACGTGGCACAGGTACCAGGTGTGATGGACCACAGCACATGCACATTGCCAGGCAGTGTTAATGGAGGCTGCTGATGAACTGGTGTAGTCTTTCCATCAGCAGCCATGTTTGGGGGAGGATTGTCAGATGTCAGCACAAGGGACTGGTACTGCCTAGAAGGGAACAGCAATACAGAAGCCCTTCTTACAGCCTATTAGGAGGTTGACTGTAGCACTGTTTCCAGCACATTTCATAAAGTTCGTCAATCCCTTTAAACTCCCTGCCCTGAGGAATTCAAACCCTATTTGCGGTAGCCTGTATTCTGTAAATGTAGCCATGGCAGGACTTGCCACAGCCTATTGACTGCCCTGTCAACCACTTTGCTGCGACAATGCACTACAAGTCTCTCCACTCTTCAACAGAATTACATTCAGACAGCTTATAATCTGAAAGCGCTTTTCCGGGTCTTCTGTATTGATGGTGTATTCTCAGGATAGGCCATCAGTATGTGGTCAGTTTGGGGTCTACAGTTTGAAGAGGCCTCGGCATGCTAGTAAGCTCTGTGGCCTCCTTGCAGGGACACTCTGTTACATTGCTTTATCTAGTGTATCTGTTACCAATAAAAAAAAATGTATTTTGCGTGGTGTTGAAAAGTTACAGATAATTTTCTTTGTGTAATTTAATTTGTATACAGGTCACGCCGCTTGTATTTACGGGGATTGCCTTGTAGTCTTGCCTTTAAATGCTGTTTTTTTCAGTTATGTCCTATGTGTGATGCAGAAATACAACACATCTGATGAATGCCAATAATATGGACACCAGCAATATCAGTCGAGTCGCCCTCATTCTACTACATATATTGGTTTGCCAGGCGGATATTGGTGTTTTCTCTAGAAAATGGGATATTGCTGTACACGGTCATTATGTGGCGATGCGGTTATATAATGAGAAGTAAATTCTCTCCAATAGGTTTGTAAGGTCATCATGTCAGTACATATGTTAACTGGTTTTCTGCAAAACAATGGTAATAAAATCCTTTTATTTGACATGACTTTTCCTTGTGTTGTGGGTCCAATGATTGGACGGGTTTCCCAGGACTAACTTATTGATTACCTATCCTTAGGATAGATCCTCAATATCAGATCAGCGAGGCCCTGACCCATAAGATTACCTTACTACATCATATACTATACTAATGGTGGGCAAGAGAATAATATGTTTGTGGAGTCAGTTTCACAGACTATTTTGGGTAGAAATTTACTGACTCCAGCCTAAGGCCTGGTACGTGTTTTATCTGTGAAGATGTCAGTGTGTCCGTTTTTACCATCCGCGTGTCATACGTAATTCACTGACGTTAATGTCCAAAGAAACTCCTATCAGTCTTCAGTGAAAAACGGACACAACATGGATGCCATCTTTGTTGTGTCAGTGACTTTCACGGACATATAGACTTCAATAGGCGTGCTTGGACCACATCACGGATCAAAGTAGTGAATGGCGCCATGATTTGTTCACTGACCTATGGTCAGTAAAAAGATACTAAAATGTGAGAACCCCTTTAAGTATTTTAGACATGTTTTCTGCCACTTCTGACAACGGGGCGTGGCTTAGTGAAAAGATGTGGTTTAGTGGGAAACGGGGCCTGGCTTAGTGAAAAGGTGTGGTTTAGTGGGAAACGGGGCATGGCTTAAGATGCTAACTTGGGGTAAACGTCTAGTGAAACTAAGCCAGTTAAGGTCTCTGACACATGAATGATACGGATTGTGTCAGGATTCCCTTCTATGGGGCCAGCGCTGCGTGAAAAACAGAATCTAGAACATGCTGCGATTCTCACACGATGCGTGAAAAAAACGCTCATGTACACAGACCCACTGAAATGGATGGGTCAGGATTCGGTGCGGGTACGACGCATTCACGTCACGCATGGTGCCCGCGCAGAAAACTCGCTTGTGTGAAAGGGGCCTAATAGGTAGTATGAGATGAGACCAGTGAATTTCCTGCTGACACATTCCCTTTGGTATTAGTGGGGCATGTCCCTACACAACCTGAAGCTGTCCAGTCACTGCTGATAGCATCAGACTGTATATGGACACATCCAGTGGTCAATTTAATCAATCATTTCCAGGAAGAATAACTGAGGAAGGGCAAAAGGCAGAGGTCCAGATTTACTAATGTGTCTGTGTCTAGAATGTCTAAAAAGTAGGACAATTATGGTCCAACTAGGGTTTCTCTCCTTTCTCCGACTTGTTCAACAAGGAGGGAGGGGGCTTCACAGAAAAGGGTTGGGGTCTGAGATGCACCATTTTGCATAAAAATGCACCACAATTCTGGAGAAAGGTTCTATCTCGCAGTAAGTCCGCCAGTAGTTGGTATACAGTCAGAGAACAGTGTCCATCCCTGCACCACATTCATCATCCAGCCTGAGCACCTGTGATACATCTGGTGCTGGTTGAGGGTCTACTCACACAAACGTGTGTGCCTCGTGCCCGTGTTGTCGACCACAAATAGGGGTCCGCAACGCACGAGCACTGTACGTGTGTCCGCCGTTTGCAGACCCATTCACTTGAATGGGTCCGCAATCCATAAAAGTCTGCACTGCCAAAAAATAAGACATGTTCTATATTTTTGCGTCATGGAGGTACGGACCAAAATCTCGCAGAGGTGATTCGGTGGGCATCCGATCCGTGCCCCCTGTTCCATATCTTGACAATTGTGGACCCATTCAAGTCAATGGGTCCGTGATGAGTGCCCAGGGCCGGTGCCTGTATATTGTGGACCTGCTGTATGCAGGCCGCAGTATAGGCACAGTGCGCACGCATTAGTGTGCATGAGCCCTTAGACAGGGGGGCTAAGCTTACACCATCTATAGGATTTAGTAAATATTGACCCAAAAACACAAGGATTACTTTAACTCCTTCACGCCCAGCGCCGTATATGTACGACGCAGGGCTGGTGCTTAAAGATGGCGCCCGCTCCGGGCGCCATAGTCGCGGGTGGCTGCCTGCTTCTTATAGCAGACATTCTCGGCTAATGTCCGCAACCGGCAGTAATGCCAATCACGGACATTTAACCCCTCAGATGCCGTGGTCAATCCTGACCACGGCATCTGAGTGCGCTGAAAACCGAAAGCTTTCGGTTGTGCTCCGGCTCCCCCGTAAGGCGATCGGAGGAGCCGGAGCGTGTATGCAGCCGCCCGTGTTTTTATGAATGACACGAGGCTGATGCATAGTATTTCCTATGGCTCCCCTGCCTGTAATAGGGCTCCATAGGAAAGTAGTAAAATCATCATAGACTTCAAAGCAAGTGCATTGGAATCTATGAGAATAGCTATCTAGTGATTGCATGTTATAGTTCCCTATGGGAACTATAAAAAATGTGTAAAAAAAAAAGGTTTAAAATAAGTAAAAGAACCCCCCTTTTCCCCCCCAAAAAAACCCCCATAGTATGAAATTATAAAAATATATTCCCCATACAGCAAACGGCAAAACAGAAAAAAGCGTCCAAATGGCCGATTCTCCATTTTTGGTGGCTTAATTTTCTACAAAAAATTTAATAAAGTGATCATAAAGTCATACACAACCCAGAATGGTAGCAATGAAAAGTTCAGATTGCCCCGCAAAAAATGAGCCCGCAGGGGGTACACATAATTACAAAAAAGTTATAGGGGTCAAAATATGGCGACAAAAAATAAAACAGATTTTTTCCAATCACTATCAAAACGCAAGAAAATCTATACATATAAGGTATCACTGTATTCGTACTTGTAAAATTAAAGTAACCGTTCAGTTTTATCGTACATCAAACATCGCAATTAAAAAAAAAAAAAAATTAAAACTGGTGGAATCGCTATTTTTTTTTTGCAATTTTACCCCATTTGGAATTTTTTTTCCCACGTTCCCACTATATCATATGTAATATTATATGGTGGTATTGGAAAGTACAACTTGTCCCACAAAAAACAAGCCCTCATATGGCCATGTGAACCGATAAATAAAAAAGTTATGGCTCTGGAAGGCAGGGAGCGCAAAACGAAAATGCAAAAAAAAAAATTGCAGCTTCAGCCCATTAACCTCTTAAGGACATAGGGCGTCCTGCTTGCCATGGTAACAGAAGTCTGATCAGACTAAGTGTTAAGTAAAAAATACAGTACATTATATAATGTACTGTACTGTATTATACAGACACCAGATCCACTGGATCTTCAAGAACCAAGTGGGTCTGGGTCCAAAAAAAATGCAAAAAAAGTGAGAAAAGGTAAAAACAAAAAAACACATTTATCACTAATAAAATTTTTTAAAAAACACACTACACATGTTATATATCACCGCGTCCGTAACAACCTGATCTATAAAATGGGTTTGTTAGTTTTCCCGTACGGTGAATGTCATAAAAAAAAACAACCAAAAAACAATGATAAAATTGAATTTTGCCCACCTCACTTCCCAAAAAAGTTAATAAAAGTGATCAAAAAAGTTGTATCTACACCCAAATGGTACTAATCAAACAGTCACCTCGTCCCGCAAAAAATGATACCTTACCTAGGAAAATCGCCCAAAAAATAAAAAAATGATTGCTCTCAGGCTATGCAGACACTTAAACATAATTTTTATTTTGTTTCAAAAATATGATTGTGTAAAACCTAAATAAATAAAAAGTAGACATATTATGTATCACCGCGTCCGTAAGAACCTGAGCTATAAAAATAACACATGAACTAACCCCTCAGGTGGACACCGCAAAAAAAAAAAAAACTGTAAAAAGCTGTTTTTTGTCACCTAACATAACAAAAAGTGTGACAGCAAGCGATCAAAAAGTCATATGCACCCCAAAATAGTGCCATTAAAACCGTCATCTCATCCCGCAAAAAATGAGCCCCTACCTAAGACAATTGGACAAAAACTTAAAAAAAAACTGACTCAGACTATAGATACTAAAATAGTTTTTTGTTTGTTTAACAAAGGATATTATAGTGTAAAACCTAAATAAATTTAAAAGAGTAGACATATTAGGTATTGCCACGTTTGTAAGAATCTGCTCTATAAAAATAACACATGACCTAACCTCAGATGAACACAGTCACAAAAATGAAATAAATACGGTCCCAAAACAGCTATTTTTTCCAAATTTTCCATTTTAATCATTTTTTTCCAGTAACAAAGCAAGGGTTAACAGTCAAACAAAACTCTATATTTATTGCCCTGATTCTCTAGTTTACAGAAACACCCCATACGTGGTTGTAAACTGCTGTATGGCCAAACTGCAGGGCTCAGAAGGAAAGGAACGCCATACGGTTTTTGGAAGGTGGATTTTGCTGGACTGTTTTCTGACACTATGTCACATTTGAAGCCCCCCCTGATGCACCCCTACAGTAGAAACTCCATAAAAGTGACCTCATATAAGAAACTACACCCCTCAAGGTATTCAAAACTGATTTTACAAACTTTATTAACCCTTTAGGTGTTCCACAAGAGTTTATGGCAAATGGAGATGAAATTTCAGAATTTCTATTTTTTTTATTACCTTGTCTCACAAAAATGTATTATAGAGCAACCAAAAATCATATTTACCCAAAACTGCCACCTTATCCAGTAGTTTCCAAAATGGGGTCACTTTTTTGGAGTTTCCACTCTAGGGGTGCATCAGGGGGACTTGAAATGGACCATGGTGTAAATAAACCAGTCCATCAAAATTTGTCTTCCAAAAACCATATGGCGTTCCCTTCCTTCTGCGCTCTGCCGTTTGGCGATACAGCAGTTTACGCCCACATATGGGGTGTTTCTGCAAACTATAGAATCAGGGCTATAAATATTGGGTTATGTTTGGCTGGTAACCCTTGCTTTTTTCCTGGAAAAAATGGATTCAAATGGAAAATTTGCCCAAAAAAATCGAAATTCTGAAATTTTATGTCCATTTGCCATGAACTCTTGTGGAACACCTAAAGGGTTAACAATGTTTGTAAAATTAGTTTTGAATACCTTGAGGGGTGTAGTTTCTAGAATGGGGTCATTTTTGGGTGGTTTCTTTTATGTAAGCCTCACAAAGTGACTTCAGACCTGGACTGGTCCCTAAAAAGTGGGTTTTTGAAATTTTCAGAAAATTTTCAAGATTTGCTTCTAAAGTTCAAAGCCTTGTAACGTCCCCAAAAAATAAAATGGCATTCCCAAAATTATCCAAACATGAAGTAGACATTTGGGGAAAGTAAAGTAATAACTATTTTTGGAGGTATTACTATGTATTTGAGAAGTGGAGAAATTGAAACTTGAAAATTAGCAAATTTTTCAAAATTTTTGGTAAATTTAGTATTTTTTTTTATACAAAAAAATGAACTTTTTTGACAAAATGTTACCAGTGTCATGAAGTACAAGATGTGACGAAAAAACATTCTCAGAATGGCCTGGATAAGAAAAAGCGTTTTAAAGTTATCACCACATAAAGTGACACTGGTCAGATTTGCAAAAAATGGCCTGGTCCTTAAAGGATAACTGTCACATTTAGACCCTAATTTCAGTTTTCATATATGTAGTTACCAATATGATAATATACCTGAATCAATAACTATTAGACTTACTTACCCCTTATTTAATAAGATTCAGCCCTTAGCATCCAGTCTGCATAAAACTGCAATTTCACTATTCTGTTAAGATGGCCGCCCTCAGCCCTGAGGCTAATCCATAGGACGCCTGCAGTGAAGTTAGTGAAGACCAGCACTGTATAGGGAGGTCTTGCAGTGAAGCTCCCAGGTCTGGCTGAAGCCTGTAGTTCTCCTACAAGCTCTCCTCTTATCAGATAAGGCTTTCATTTATACAATGAGCAGCCAGCATATGTACATTCTCCTGCACTGCTAAGGGAGTGTCTGCCAAGCACAGGCATGTGGAGAAGTTCACACACACAGCCCAGCACTGTTATCTCCTGTCAGGAAGAACCTGGCTTTTTATACATTCCCTTACAATGTTGACTCACTATCAGTTCCCAGTGCATGCAGCGTGCTCCATCCCCTATCTGGTAGACGGAAGGAGCATAGCAACCTGATTTTATCTCAGGTAACAATAGCCAATACTGGGGACTTTTAGGTGGCTTTTAGGGGTTATTTATTTAAGAATCAGAAATTAAAACAGGGCCAATAAGGTAATATTAATCACCAGAATCCAATAGTAAAAAAAAAAAAAATTTGACAGTTATATTTTAAGGTGAAATAGAGCCGAGTCCTTAAGGGGTTAAAAGAGTTCTCCAGGATACACAGAAGGGTGGTCTATCATCAGGAGAGGTCATCAATGAGATTGGTGGGGGTCTGACTCCAGAAACCCCCGCCAATAAGCTGAGGAAGCCATGGCACTCACTGGAGCTCTGGGAAGTTCCACGGCCTTCACAGCGCCCCCCATTGGATAGCAACTGTGCTTGGTATTAGAGCTCGTCTCCGGTCACTTGAATGAGACTGAGCTACACCTAGCCCTGTTTGGGGTGAAGCTATTTGTCCCATATTTACATATTTGCCAACATTTAGTTTAGCAAATCAGTTGGCAACTATGAATTTACCAATTGGGAAGTTGGTGAGTATGCTATTGTAGAGGGCATGTAGGTAATCGGTGCACACGCTGCAGCCCCTTCCAGTAGCAGATATGGACCCCCACTGATCGTGTGAAACCAGAATGACCCTTTAGCTTTCGAGAGCAGAATGTGAAATAAAAGCTGCGCTGTGATTGGTTGTGAGTTTGTGACAGGCAACAGAGGTGTCTTTTTTTTTTGGGATGAGTGACCTTCAGGTATATGGTGAATTGCGTTATGCATTTCGTTACCACGGACCATAACGCAATTTAAGGACGGAATGCCTGTAGAGGCATTTCGTTATAATAGAAGTCTACGGCCAGCGTAACGGATCTGTAAGAGGACTCCTGCATAACGGAAACAGGACAGATCCGTTATGCTGGCCGTAGACTTCCATTAGGACACAATGCCTCTAAAGGCATTCCATTACACATTCCGTCCTTGAATTGCGGTATGGTCCGTGGTAACTGAATCCCTAACGCAATTCACCACCTACCTGAACTTCACTCATCCCTAAAAAAGACATGATCTCCCTGTTAGGGAAGGTCTGCAGTCCTCAGCTTTACTTCTGAGCTAACAAAAGGCATCCTAGAAGTATAAGCCTTGCACTTCACACCTGGAAGATTGTTAAATTCACTCCTATTCCCGTGAATGGGGTTGTTATGGCGGGAAGCACATGGATTTCTGTCTGCCACTTGTTGAGTAGCATGTCTAGTGCAGAAATAATAGAAATGTCTGCTCCATGACAACCCCCATTCACAATGAACGTCCAGGAGTGTCTGACTGACAATAGCCGCACACGTTCTGCCGTGCAGCTGCCTGGTAACACGCCACAACGTAACGGTCACTTCCTCTCAGCGGTTATAACGTTCCGTTTAGATCTCGCGAGATTAGCTAACACGTTCTCCAATCACAGAGCAGCGCCTCTTGCCGCAGCCAATCAGATAGAGCGCTGGGCGGGGATTCCTGGGCGAGCACGCTAGATTGTTCTGGAAGAGGCAGGCCCAGTCTCTTGCGATCGCAGCGTGCGGGGAAGGCTGGGGCTTAGTCATTGTGTGCGGCGGACGGTTCCTTTCTGACTCTCCCGAGCCTTCTGCTACACCACAATGGCTGCCGTGAAAGCCCTGAACCCGAAAGCTGAGGTAGCCCGGGCCCATGCGGCTCTGGCCGTTAACATCAGCGCCGCCCGCGGGCTCCAGGATGTGCTGCGGACCAACCTCGGGCCTAAGGGGACCATGAAGATGTAAGACGGCGGCCCGTGTTTTCTGCCACGTGCCTTTTATTAGACCTCTACCCTGTCCACAGGTTGCCGGGGGTTGAATGGGAGCAGCTCACTGAAGGGCGGGCGGTGTGGCGGGCCCTGCCTTATATGGGGAAGTACGGGGCCCTCATTACTTGCCTATCATGTCCGTATTTTCTCATAGGCATCCAGGGGTTTACTTCTGTGTTGCATCATCTGATCACTGTTCCTTCTCTGACTCCTCCACCTTCTTGTAGATGCATGAAATCCTATGTCCGGGTAACTTCTTGGAATCCCATAGGGAAACATTAGATGTGCAGTCTTAGGGTCCATTCACATGTCCGTAGAATCGGGTTCGCATCCGTTCCGCAATTCAGCGGACCCATTCATTTTCATGGTGCTGTCAGCATTTCCGGTCCGTGGCTCTGTACTTCTGGTCTGCGGCTCCCTCAAAAAATAGAACATGTCCGATTCTTATCCGCAATAGCGGTCAAAAATAGGCAGTTCTATGGGGGTGCTGGCCGGGTGTATTGTGGATCCGCAGTACACTACGGACGTGTGACTGGACCTGCGCCTTGGCTTTTCGTAGCACTGTTAGTTTTATCCTAACTACTCAACTACAATTATGGTCCAAGCAGTGAATGGACTTTGTGCGATCTCTTGGCTGCCGCTGTCCCTTTATATTGCTGGCCCGTTTTGATCGTCGGAGTGTCGGTCGGACCCTGCTCATGAGATATCGATGCCGTATCATGAGGATAGGCCATCCTTATAAAAGGAGTGGACAACTACTGTAACATCAGGAGCCGTAATGCAGTAATGGCGCCCACTTGCCTGTTGAGGGCTCGAGACTTCAAGGGGTTATCTGAGAAAATCCTCTTGTACAACCCCTACAATGTGTTAAACTAAAACATCCTATCCTTCTGCTGCAGCCAGTCATTGGCTTCAGTGGCCTACAGCTGAGGACAGTGACTGGCTGCAGCGTCCAGGTGGTGTATCTAGGATCCTCACCACCGCTGGCGAGCACATGTCCCATGGAGGTGCCCCCTACATGATTATGGGGTATTCCGCCATCACAGATCCTTTTGATGGAAGCTGAATACACATCTCCGCATACACAGCTCCACCAGGTCTAATGGTAGTTTCTGGAAGCCAGGCAGTAGCCTAATGTAGACAGGACCTGCTCTGTCTGGAGGAACTGGTAGCATTTTTTAGTTGCAATGTTTAGTGGGGGATGTTTAAATGTCTTGGGCTTCTGCACACTCCCCATGTCCAGTGGCCAGCATTGTGGTGGGACCCACTTTCTATGGATCCTCTGGATGTTGTGAGACCACAGCCTTCAGCGTGCCACCATTACCAGCCATGATGACACATGAAGTCTGTGTACGAGGAGTAGTTGTCCTGAACCTCAAGCCCTCTTCATGGGGTAGAGCTAGTTTTGTGTGAAATGGTCACCTGCTATGGTTTCTTTTGAACAGGTTGGTCTCTGGAGCTGGGGATATCAAGCTTACCAAGGACGGCAATGTCCTCCTCCATGAAATGGTAGGTATAAAGATGAATTTTTGACTGGTATCGCATGCGCAGGTTTTCTGGCCACTTTCTTGAACCCATAAAAAAGTATGTCCTTATGGAACTACTAAATGACTTTGGATCAAAGCTGTGTGTGACTCTAGCCTTAGGGCTTATTCACACATCAGTGTCCTCCGTGGTCATCAGATCCATTCTATGGGGAATACTTATCATGGAAGAGTTTTTTACGCCGGTCTATCATCTCCCCTCTGCTCCCGGGAGAGGTGCCTAATTTATGCCACGGCTCAGGCCCATTTACACTGCATCAGGCAGATCATCGCTAACAAGCGTCTGTAGGTGTAACGGTGCCACCGATAGGACAGTACCCACTACCTGTGGTCAGCTAAGTCCTCGTCTAAACGCGCTCTGCTGCCCGCAAACAATGATTCTGTATGGGGATGAGTGATGGCATTAGTGATCTCTCCTCCCCATACTGTGGAGGTGATCGCTGGAACGGGCTCCCCGCTACAGGCGATTCCCGGAAAGGAACATTTCCTTCCCAACAATCTTCTGCTCAATAAGTAGTGTAAAGGGGCCTCTAGGTGCGCATTTCTGGCAGTCTGTGCGCTTAAACGGAAATCCGTGGCAGCTCGGAGTGACTTTTGCACCATAAAAGCTTGTGGGGGGGATGATAAATTCCCCACTATATTCAGGCACTCTAGGTTGTTTTTTTTTTCATGGACCGTTCATCTGTTACTTTGGTCAGTCTTGTGGCCAGAACGTGCCATTCTCTTCAGTGCGCTCTATGAAAACCGCAGCCTGCGGATGGGTCGTCTGAGAGCAGGGTTCACTTATTTTTATTTTCTTACTGATCCATTGCACAGATACTTGATATAAAGTGTGTAGAAATTGAAAATACGGCCATTTATGTGGATGCAAAAATGGATTATCCGCAGTGATAAAACGGCCTGAGCTCGGACCTCTGCGGATGGAAAGCAGACACCGACTTGTGAATAAACTCCTACGGAAATTCACTTTTTTGTGTAATTTTTCTTTATAGCAAATTCAGCATCCAACAGCCTCCTTGATTGCAAAAGTAGCCACCGCCCAAGATGACATTACCGGGGATGGGACGACCTCCAACGTGTTGATCATCGGGGAGCTGCTAAAGCAGGCTGATCTCTACATATCTGAGGTAAACCAGGAGGAGGAAGTGGAAGCGCTGACTGCAGGACATGATCAGGGAGCGCACCCAGCCTGGACGTATAATTGCGTCTTGATGCTGTCTAAGTAAAAATCACTGTCCATGTCACTAATGGAAACATTGTATAGATTCCAGCCTATATGATGAAGTTGCTGGTTCTAGGTTCTATGTCTCATGTGTTAATCACATTGCTTCTCCCGTACGATGAGCTGTGGGTTTTGTTTTTAGGGTCTTCACCCCAGAATTGTCACTGAAGGATTTGAAGCTGCAAAAGAAAAAGCACTTAAAGTCTTGGATGAGATTAAAGTATCTAAAGAAATGGACAGAGAGACCCTTATTAACGTGGCCAGGACTTCACTCCGCACCAAAGTACATGCTGAGCTGGCGGATGTCTTAACAGAGGTAGATATTGTGTGATTCTTCACATGCGGGTAGAATGTAGCAGCGGAGATAATCTGAATAGGAGCATTTTTTGTTAGAGGTTTTCTGAGTGTTATACTGATGACCTCAGGGTAGGTCAGCGGTAGTGTTGAGCGAAGCGAGCTTCGAATGCTTCATCCGAAGTCACTTCGTTCAAAATTTCGGAATAATACTGTATGGAGATCAGTCTCTGTACAATATTAGAATGTATGGGCCCTGATGAGCCTAAGTAAGTTATTCACAAAGTCACGCGCGACTTCGTTGGATAACTTCGGAAGTAGAGTCTTAAAGTGAAAAACCAAACTCGCCTTGTGTTCTGAGGTACTAGTCGGAACCGAATCAGAGTTCGGCTTCAAGTTTTAATGTGGTTTTCCACTTTAAAAATCAGCTACTGAAGTTATTCAACGAAGTCCCGCGTGCCTTTATGAATAACTTACTTTGGCTCATCGGAGCCCATATATTCTAATACTGTACGGAGACGGATCTCCGTACAGTATTATTCGGAAGTTCTGAAGCATCCGAAGCTTGCTTCGCTCAACACTAGTCGTCGGTATCTGATCAGTAAGGGTCTGAAACCAGTGACCCTTGCCATTGAGCGCTTTGAGGAGGCCAAGTGCCACAGTTTCCTTGCAGCTTACCAAGCACAGTGCCGTCCATTAGTTAGCGGCTGTGCTCGGTATCCGAACTCTGCCTCATCCACTGGCTTTCAGTCACTGGAGCGCGCTGGTCGGTCAGACCCACCGCCAATCAGATATTTATGACCAATCCTGAGGATAAAACACTTGGAAGAACCCATTAAATACTTGAACATCTAAACCTCATTGACTGCATTGTGCTTACAGGCTGTTGTGGACTCTGTTTTGGCCATAAGGCAACCCAATGAACCAATTGACTTGTACATGGTGGAAATTATGGAGATGAAGCATAAAACGGATAGCGACACTACGTAAGTAGTTGTGGTAATTTGGTATGTTATAGATTATACATAGACTACCTGTCTGACCTGTTGAACTATTCATACTTGCCTGCCTGCTGGCTCCAGAAGATGGACAGACGGAGCCAGTGCGCAGGACTGGAGTGGCAGGGAGCAGCCATGTATGAGTCTTTCAGTAGGCGATGTAGGCTATGGAGCATTAGGGAAAAAAGTGTAGTTCCCAAAAATTCTCTTTTAAAAGGGTTATCTGGGGATTTATATTGACGACCTATCCTCTGGATAGGTCTTCAATATCAGATCAGTGGCACCCCGCCAATCGGGTATTAGAAGAGGCCAGAGCTTTGTGAGCGCCACGACTTCTTGGTCTGTTTGACCTCACTATACAAAAGTCACATGGCTTAGCTGCTGCTCAGCCCCATTGTCTTAAAGGGGCTGAACTGCAGTACCAAGCCTAGTTGCTATACACTGTACGGCACAGCGCTTGGAAATCCGCAGCAGCCGGCTGCGCCCACCAGAGACGACTGATATGTCCTCATTATCACTTCCTGGATAACCCCTTTAACTTGTATAGATGCTGTTAGAAAAAACAGCTGCATGGACGAATTCTGCATTTCCTTGTGGTAGATTTTGCAGTCAGACACCATGCTAAAGTAAAAGACATGCGTGCTTTTATAGTTTGCTTTCCATACTTGGCAGCGTACTAGCACAATTGTGGACACTCGTAGTAATACAGTATTGGTACTACACTGCTATTCCTGTTGGCTGATGGGCCCCTCAGAATGGTTCCATTTCTTCTAGGTTAATACGAGGGCTTGTGCTTGATCATGGGGCTCGTCATCCAGACATGAAGAAGAGAGTGGAAGATGCGTTTATTCTCACTTGCAATGTGTCCCTGGAGTATGAGAAAACGTAAGTATGTGTGGCTTTGTATTATCTTCTACATGAGGACCTATTGGGTATAAGAAGACATTGCATAAAAATGGGAAATCCTATTTACTTGCCTCTACGCTTTCATTTTTGGCTGATTAGGATAGCCTTGGCTCCCTTGCTTGTTAGCATGATTTGCGCTTGTGATGTGCTTTTACATTGCCTCAAACGCATCCTTATAGTCCCTTAAAGGGGTTGTCTGGTCTCTCATAATAGTGACCTATCCCTAGGATTGGTAATCAATATCAGATTGGCAAGGGTCTAACTCCTGGGACTCCCACGGATTAGTTGTTTGAAGACACCATGGCGGTGGTGTGAGCGCTGCCTTCTCTTCACTTTTTACCTGCTTTCTGTCGACATTGCAGTGGCGAGCGGTGTAATTGCAGCAGCTCTGTTGTATACAAGTACTGCAGTGCGGACAGCGAGCAGGTAAACACTAAAGTGATCGCAGCGTTCGCACCAGCGCCATGGTGTCTTCAAACAGCTGATCGGTGGAGGTGCCAGGAGTAGGGCCCCTGCCAATCTAATATTGATGACTTCTCCTGGGTCAGGTCATCAATATGAGACATCTGATAACCATTTTAAGATTGCTGGGCCCTAATATACCAGATCCATCTCCCATTGTTTGAAAGGGAGGATAAGAAGACTGAATGTGAGAAAAAAATTATATATGAATAGTGTTAATTGTTGATGCCTACAACATTCAGCACATCCACGGCTGCAAGGCGTCTGCGCATGTCCTGAACGTTCTCCGCACCTACGCAGAAGACACAGGCTTGGCACTGGTCACTGCCTCTATTGTTTTTATATTATAGAACAATTGGATATTCTAGAAATGTCTCTGGGGGGCCTTTATATTGCATCCTGGTATTTAACTGGGAAATGTTAGAATATTGTGTTTCATTTTTGTGTTTTTTTTTTTTTTACAGTGAAGTCAATTCTGGATTTTTCTACAAAAGTGCAGATGAGCGAGAAAAACTAGTCAAAGCCGAGAGAAAATTTATAGAGGAGAGGGTAAAAAAAATCATAGCCCTGAAGCAGAAAGTGTGCGGAGATTCTGGCAAAGGTTTCATAGTGATAAACCAGAAGGTGAGATTTGGCCAATGTTTTCCCTGTACCCCCATCATCTGCACAAGGAACACCCAAGTGTGATTTGTAGCACCCTTGGCATTTATCTTGTGCTAGAGTGATGCTGTTCTTTTTCCTCTGCGTCTGGTGAAAACTCTATTTACTGGGATGTATTCAGATGAACAGTACATGCAGAAGTCCTTGGAGTAATCTTTCCTCTAATCTCTAGTGTGGATCATGGAGTCAGGCAGTTCTTTGTTGTGGAATTTGTGTGGCTGCACTGACTGGGTAGAACTGCCTAAGAAGGGGGGTGTCTAGGCATTGGGCGTGGAGAGGTTTCAACTGCCCAACGAGTCTTGTGCACTGGGCCTGTTAAGAAGGCTTTATGCACACGACTGTATTTTGCATCTGTGTCCGTTCTTCATTTTTTCACGATTACACACACTCATTCGATTCTATGGGTCCTCAAAAAAGACAGACCACACACGGATGTTGTCTGTGTGCTGTCTGCACTAGTGTTTGGATATTTGGGTTTTTGCTCATTTACAAGCTGTCTTCCTGCCCCTTTTAGGGAATCGACCCATTTTCATTGGATGCTCTTGCTAAAGAAGGGATTGTAGCTCTCCGTAGAGCGAAGAGAAGAAACATGGAAAGGTGAGTGGAGTCAGTTATGTCTTGTATGTACATGTTACAACTGGAGCTGAAGTGCTGCCCTTTTCCTAGGCTTACCCTGGCCTGTGGTGGCACTGCAATGAACTCTGTGGATGGTATCACCCCTGATTCCTTGGGTCATGCTGGTCTTGTTTATGAGTACACCTTGGTAAGTATTTTATCCCACAATACATACTGGAAGTAGGGTTGCTGCGATAACAAAATTTTGACTTTGTTTCGATACCATAAAGTATTGCAATACTCGATACCACGCAGGGGGGAAAAAATACCAAAAAAAGCCGCATTCATTCTGCATTTCATGGAACGTCCGGCCCATAATCGAACAGTCCTATCCTATTTTTTTGGGGGGGACAAGGTGACTAAAAAATGGCGAATCATGCAGTGTTTCACGCACTGCGCTACCCATGTTTTGTTACTGGGGAGGGCGCACTGCACCACCAATGATTAACATCTAATACAGATACAGGAGGCGGGTGCCGTGGCAGAATCACATAGCCAGCACCCTGCCTCATAGGCTGCATTCACACGTCCGTTGAACATAGACCATGTGATACCGGACTGGCACCCTGCTTAGTGCAGGAGCGCACGGTGTCATTTGTTCCTATGATGCCGTGCGCTTCCTGCTGCCGCCGCTGTACAGTGATACACTTGTATCCTAGTATCGATAAAAGGCAAATCCCGGGACAAAAGTATTGATATTTCGATGCCTGAAACAGCCCTAACTGGAAGATCTGTGTCTATGCCCTGTAATGTTTATCGACTTTAATTTTTAGGGTGAAGAGAAGTTTACGTTCATAGAACAATGTGAAAATCCACATTCTGTCACCCTGCTGGTCAAGGGGCCAAATAAACACACTCTAACCCAAATTAAAGATGCCATTAGGGATGGCCTGCGGGCAGTTAAAAATGCCATAGAGGACGGTGAGTTCAAGTTCTAAATAAAAATAAAAAAAATTCCACAACATTGTCATTGGGGGAAACAGAACCATGGGCATGGCTGCTGCCGGTAGGAGCTATACCCATGCTTTTTTTGTTGCCTAATGAACTCTGCAAGAGTTTTTACATGTGGAAAAAAAATCCTCTTATTGCATTTTAGGTTGTATTTTTTTTTTTTTTTGCCTTTGCAAGTAATTTTACCACCTTATGTACCCAATAATTGTTGCCATGTGATAATCTGACACTCAGTTAAATTTCCCTCTGCTATATTAGCTAACGTGTTTATTACACAAATAGCCTTCAGCAGGTATAGAAAGCCGGTGCATGATGTCGGTGACTTGCACGTGTCCAGAAATGCACGGACGCAAGAGACTACTTGGTTACATGACTGTAAAGTGTGACTAGCAAGGGCCGGACTTGTGCTCAGACATCTCTGTAATTGTATGTGAGGCTGGAGGTGTCTAGATGTTAATATAACGTTCTCTAATCTTTCATTTCTCTCTGGATTCAGGCTGTGTTGTACCCGGAGCAGGAGCCGTAGAAGTAGCAATTGCTGATGCTCTTGTCAAGCACAAGCCTAATGTGAAGGGCCGAGCCCAGCTTGGTGTGCAAGCATTTGCTGATGCTCTTCTCATCATTCCCAAGGTATTAAGAAGAGTGGTTACTGCCAATTGTTAGGTTTTTGTATTTTAAGTGTGGAGACAGATCTGCAGCACTCTAGCTGTTGAACTACAACTCCCAGCATGCGTACTTGCTCTGCTCTTCTTAGAACTGTTATAGAAATAAATGGCGCATTCTGGGATTTGTAGTTTCACAACAGCTGGAGTGCCTGGTAGTAGATATTCATATTGCGCATTGTTGGGAGCAGAATTGTGTAGCAGGCGTCATCGTTCATCCACTGTTACTGCTTTAGAAGGGTTGTGCAGTGTCAGGAGATTGATGACCTATCCTGGGGAAACGTCGGCAGTATCGCTGCACCACCCCTTTAAAGTGGCCTGATTTTGAAGCAACTGCATTTGCCTCACTCTGTAGATATTGCATTGTTCTCAGGAGCTTACACCCTCTTTATATTGTTTTTAGGTTCTTGCACAGAACTCTGGATTTGACTCTCAAGAAACATTAGTAAAACTTCAGACAGAATATGCAGAATCCAGACAGCTCATTGGTGTTGACCTTAATACAGGTATCGTTTTTATTTTGTAACAGTCTTTATATTTTTTTAATAAAAATAAGTCAACTTTACCATTTTGTAGGATTTTTACGCTTTTTTTTTCTTTCTGTGCAGTATAAATTACATAACTATTCTGTGGGTCACTACAATTTTTAATGTATAGATTTATTTTTCTTTTCCTCTTATACTGCAGGCTGTCAGCTCTCCCCATATTTCCCCCTTCAGACTGGCTGTGTTCTCAAGGGAAGCACTGCTTTAACGCTTGCAGTGCAGCAACTAGAAATAGGGGCCTGGTTTTGTTAGAAGGCAATCTAAGATTAAAAATGAGACTGGAATCTCAGCATTCTCTCCTCTGCATCGGGATATAGCTATTAGAAATGGGATTGGAAGTGATTAGAGAATTTCATATTTTGAAATCCGCTCACGAATCGTTTGGTGGTAAAAGCAGAATTGCGTTATGGATTCTGTTACCACAGACCGTAACGCAGTTCTTTGATGGAATGCTTTTAGAGGCATTCCGTTATTCATTCCATCGTAATAGAAGTGTATGGGCTGTAAAACGGATTCGTCCAGTTAAGCAGGGAGAATCCTGCTTTTACCACCGAACAAAGCGTGAACGAATTTCATAACCTGAAATGTGTTAATCTCTAGAAGTGATAGCAGCTGAAACTTTCTTTCAGTTTCACTCCTTACCTGGCTTATAATTGCTATATCTCCTGATCATTCTGGTCTTGTTTAAAAGCTGACAATCTAAGCTTTAAAACAAGACCAGACCCATATCTCTAGCTGCTACCCAGCCTTAAGATGGGAAGGGTTGTAGACCACTCCAGCAGATAGCAGCCTACTTATTTTAATGGATATGTCTGTTTTCCCTAATGTTGCACAGAGAACACCCAAGCGTGCTCTGTGGCTCCCTTGGTTATAGTTCTGTGCTAGATCATTCTGTTCTCTTTCCTCTGCGGTGGAAGATGATGGTGTTCTTCTGCACGTATTCAGGAGAACAGCACATGGAATGTTTTGTGACGCGTTAGCTTTTTGTTATTGTGCTTTATCCCACAAATTAAAAAGCCTGCATTATTTTAACTACAGTATATAAATGCTAAAAGTTTTCTGTTGTAATTTTCACTGCATCTTTACTCGCCCCTCTGCATCTCTAGTCGGCGTTGGGCAGTAGCTTGTCACACACGTGACAGTCATACAGCTGGATCTCCTAGGAGTGCTTTGCAGTCAGCTCTTAACATCTTCCCTCACACTCAGCACTAGATTCCACTAATAAATGGCACTATGGTATCCAATGCCCACCCAGTTTCATTCTCTGCTGTCTAGAGATGTAGTGATCTATATCTATGAATGTAGAAGTAGGGATGGATGAAGGATGTCAGGGCTGGTTTACCACTATGTAGAAGGTGGACCAGAATTGTGGCTGCAGAGCAAAGACTTTCTCATTGCATGTATATTGCAGCAATCATTTGAGATTCCCTATTCATTGCATAGTAATACTCTTCATGGAGAACCCCTGTATGTAATGAATGCTCCACGTATTACTATAAAAATCCCACAACCTAAAGTGTTAGTGTGTACAAGACTTGTCATTTCTTTCCTCTCTTCCAAAGGTGAACCAATGGTGTCGTCAGAAGCAGGAATATGGGACAATTACAGTGTTAAGAAGCAGCTTCTTCATTCCTGGTAGGTCTAGGCCACATGTGAACTGGTAGAACATAGTGGAGATGCGATGCTCTCCTAAGGGTATTTTCACACTTGTGGCAGGACAGATCTAGCCTGCCGGATCCGTCCTGCCGCAAGTGCCGTTGCACTGTCGTGCCGCCGCTCCGTCCCCATTGAATATAATGAGGCGGCGCTACGGCAGTGCACAGCCGGAGATCCCTGGACTAAAAGTCCTGCATGTCTGGCAATCTTTGCCGTGCTGTACCGTAGCTCCCCCCACCCCCATTATAGTCAATGGGGACTGAGCGGCAGGACGGATCCGGAGGGCTGAATAGCCTGCTGGATCCATCCTGCCGCAAGTGTGGAAGTACCCTAAACTGGATCGTCTGCACTTGGAGTATATGTTGCTTGACATTTGGGGTTTGCCGTTTTACATTGCTGACCCCTTCTTTCTTTCTTTTTTCTAGCACTGTTATTGCAAGCAATATCCTGTTGGTGGATGAGATAATGAGAGCAGGAATGTCCTCTTTGAAAGGATGAATAAAAAGCTGCTTTCTGCATTTCCTATGCTCCACTGGTGGCCCCAGTCAATTCACATCACTTAAAACTGCAAAACGATAGCACCTATTGAAATTTGTTTGCTCTAACTTTCAGAATTTATTTATTTCAGTTTTTTATGGCACTGAAGTGTACAAGCTGACCCTCCAGTCTCTGTACTCAATAAAAAGAAGTCTAATCTTCACGACATGTAGGCTTTAAGCTCCTTGTCAGTTATTCTTGGTATGTATGGTTGCTATGAAGAAGTCTAAAGGCTTTCTCACACTTTTATATTTAAAAAAAACAAACAAAAAAAGTTTTATTTTTTCACATCTGATAAGTTTATATAAAATAATGCCAGCAAAGACACAGTACCAAGACAATGCTGTTTTGGGGGAAAAAGCCACAATTCCCTAAAACACTATTGTGTAATAATTTGTATCAGACTTTGAAGCAATATCTGGCTGCAGCATTTTTGACACCAAAAAAGCTAATTTAAAATTAAATGCAGCGAGACATTTTAGGGGAAGATTTATCAACCCCTTTAAAACTGTGGGTTTGAAGCTTTTTAAGCACTTTTTGGGCAAAAATGTGATGTTTTACTGCACCTTCAGCACTTTCTGAATTTGAGGAATGGTGTGGGCAGCAGAACTATCGTCCAAGTTTTTTGGTTTAAATGATAACTGAAATCTGCCAGCTACGAGCTGTTGTAGACTTCATTCTAGGTCCGTGGACTGCCAGAGGATGTGCTTAATCTGACAGCATTCACCTCCTCAAAAATAAAGCGCTTCCTCTGGCTGTGTCGGGGATATGAAAGACCAGCGTAGAAAACACTGATCTTGATAAATGCTTGGTGTCTGAAATGCACATTAGAAGACTTGTAAATTTTAAAATTTGTGATCCTAATTAATGTTCCAGTTAGAACAGCCTAAAAATAAAGGGATTCTGTCAGCTATTTCTTCTGTATGTAAACAGCGGTAGTGCAAGTACATCAGCCTAGCATTTCAACCATACCTTTTGTTAGCTTTATCTCTCCTTTCAAACTTCAGAAAATGCGTTTTATTTGGCATGCAAATGTGGTTCAAAGTGCCCAGCAGGGTGTCACCAATAGTTTAAAATCTAAGACCGCCTCTATGTCTAGCATTACCTCCCCTTGCCCTTCCCACACACTGCCAGCACATGCGCTGTTCCTCCAAAGCTACGGATGGAGTTGAAGGGAAACCGTGGAAGGAAAGGTATTGCTAGAGATGTAGAGGTGAACTCTGGCACTTGGAGGCAGTCCTGGGTGCTTGAAACCATTGGTGACATCCCGCTAGGCACTTTAGACCTCATTTGCATACCAAATCAATTACTTTTTCTGGAGTTGAAAAGTACAGGTAAATCTAACAAATGTGTGGTTGAAATGTTAGACTGATGTGTAATGCATTGGTGTTGATTACATATAGTAGAAGTAGCTGACAGATTCAATTTAAAGGGGTTCTGCAGTTTGTTTAAACTGATGATTTATCCTCTGGATACCATCAGCATCTGATTGGTGGGAGTCCGACACCCGGTACCTGTTTGAGAGGGCAGTGGCGCTCCTGGAGCGCCGCTGCCTTCTCACTGTTTACCGCAGGACCAGTGACGTCATGACTTGTATCAACTGGCCTGGGCGCGGCTAAACTCTGTTCACTTGAATGGAGCTTAGCCGCACCCAGACCAGTTGATAGAAGTCGTGACGTCACTGGGCCGGCGGTAAACAGTGAGAAGGCCCCGACGCTCCAGGAGCTCCGCTGCCTTCTCAAATAGCTGATCGGCGGGGGTCCCGGGTGTTGGACTCCCGCTGATTATCAGTTTAAACATACTGCAGAACCCCTTTAATATATACACAATTGTACAGATCTTTATTCTCAATTGAGCAACTGTTCAAAATGCTGTGTACCTTAACATTGGTCTTGGGTGCCCCCCTTTATTTGGCACTGCATCAGTGCTGTATGTCAAAGCTGAGGCATAACCCCCAACATCTTTTTAATCACGGTCTTGATCTCTGCACGCTCCAGTTATTGACAAGCCAGTACTACGGAGTATGTGAACTTTGGAAGGCCATGTTTGAGGACAGGACTGCTGAAAATCCCTAGCAGCACATGCCACTAAGTCCTGATTCTAACACCTCTAGAAAGTTCCACATAATTCATCCATGTTGTGGTGCACAATATTGTACACAGTCGGTTAACGGCAGCGCTCATATTACCGCCACAGTCTTGTTGTGTGGCTTTGGATCTGGGACCATGTCGGTGTGCTGCCCTATGTCCTGCTCAGGTGTCTGGTCCAGAACTGGATCTGTGAAGTTTTCTGTCAAACATTTCCTCCTGCCTCTCCGTTCTCTTTGCTGATAGATCTTTATCTTCTTGTGAGCAACTTCTAATTTCCTTTCGAGGTCCCAAATTTTTCTTTTAATTTCAGCCGGTCTTGGTAGGCAGTAACTGTGGTCACCATGAGAGGCGGAGTTCTTCTGTAGATCTGTTGCAGATCCAGAGGGAGGATTCTCACCTGGCTTTGTAACGGTCGCTTGTTTAAGAGCTATCTGTAATCAGAATATACAGTCTGAGAAACATCTATGAATCGGACTGTTGTAAAACTTGCTTCCCCATCTGGGATCACGTGTGGTGCTGTAGGAGCCAGTGACGGGCCCCCGTGGTGGTGTCTCCCAAGGTGGCATGGCTCAGGCTACACATGACCCCATTCGTGCAGAAGTTGGCTGAGTGAAGGGAGGCAGAATGGTGGGGTGCAGAAGAGTATGGATTTCTCCTTCAGGTACTGTGGGAGGGGGCACATTTACAAAAAAAAACTAGATAACCCCTTAAGTTACGAAAGTTATAGTGAAACAAGCCCAACCCTGGGGTGGCTTACCTTTTCCACCATATGCTCTGGATAGATGAATATGGTAGGTACTGCATTCGTTCTTAACCGCACAGTTTGCCCTGTTCTGTCAAAACATGACTCTTCGAAATGTTTAGAACATAAAAAGGTATGCAGGCTTGGGGAGAAGTTCTCTCTGTTCACAAGGTTAAGCCACTGTTTTCTTCTTTCTGGGTTAGAAGGAAACCTGTATAATACACAACACTTCATGTTGTCAGTACCTCGCCACCACCATAACTGTCACGTTTAAAGTGACCCTCCAGGTCCCCTTTACTGAGGCTTGTACCGCCAAGTACAGGGGTGGAGTCACATGGTCCAATCCTCTGCAAAATCTGCCTATTTTAAATGCGGATCGGCTGTGGACTTCACATTTATAATCTGCATGTAAGACGTGAATTTGTGAACGAGAAATCTATTGAAGTGGATAAATTAGATGGGCCACTAAAGGGTGTATTAGACGGCCCGGTTTAACAGGCGATTGTTAGGAGGGAAACATTCCTTTCCAGCAATCTGCTCGCCAGCAGGGGAGACCACTGCTATTACATATGGTGATCTCCTCCTCAGTATAGGGAGGAGCGATTTTGTTATACCATCACTCTTCCCTGTACTGATTTGTTTGGCGGCAGCGAGCAGACCTGCAAACAATTTTTTTTAACCAGTCAAAAGATTACAATTGCCTAATGAACGAGCGTTTGCTTGTTCATCGGGCAATTGGTGGTAGCATCATTTTAGTCCCATGCTCAAAGGGAGACATCCAACGGTACAGTGTTAAAGCAGGCCTGGTTTACTCTCCCTGCATCCCTACTTGACTTGGCCTAAACTTGACATTCAAGGGTGTGTTCGCACTAGCGTTATGCCATTCCCTTTGGCATTCTGTTTTGCTCTGTCCTAATTAGGGATGTCCCGATACTAGTATCGGTATCGGGACCAATACCGGCATTTTCACGAGTACTTGTACTCGTAAAAATGCCACCGATACCACTGCCGATACCGGAAGTTCCGGTTCGGCAGCTGCTATATTCTGTTTCATTACCCCTAACTTACTGTGCCCGTGATTACGAACTATTAATGCGCAGTCCCTCCATGCTCCTGCCCCGCGCGCCTTCTGTAATCATAAAGTGGGCGGAGCGGGCAGGTGGGACATGAGGCGCATGGAGGAACTGAGAGCTCAAGCTGCCCGATTCCTCCATGCACCTCATGTCCCGCCTGCCCGCTCCGCCCACTTTATGATTACAGAAGGCGCGCGGCAGGAGCATGGAGGGACTGCGACTAATAGTTAGTAATCACGGGCACAGTAAGTTAGGGGTAATGAAACAGAATATAGCAGCTGCGGGGCCGGTGTATGAGTCAAGCAGCACCGGCCCCCGCAAGTGTAATCTGGATGACACTAATGGGGGATCTGTGGATGACATGTATATAGCATAAGATGCTATATATGTGTCATCCACATAGCCCCTAACAGTGTCATCCACAGATCCCCCCCATTACAGCCTCATCCACAGACCCCCCATAACAGTGATGTCCACAGGTCCCCGTCCCCCATAACAGTGATGTCCACAGGTCCCCGTCCCCCATAACAGTGATGTCCACAGGTCCCCGTCCCCCATAACAGTGATGTCCACAGGTCCCCCATAACAGTGATGTCCACAGGTCCCCCTCCCCCATAACAGTGATGTCCACAGGTAACCCCTCCCCATAACAGTGATGTCCACAGGTAACCCCCCATAACAGTGATGTCCACAGGTCCGCCCCCATATAACGGTGACGTCCACAGGTCCCCCCATAACGGTGACGTCCACAGGTCCCCCATAACGGTGACGTCCACAGGTCCCCCCATAACGGTGACGTCCACAGGTCTCCCCATAACGGTGACGTCCACAGGTCCCCCCATAACGGTGACGCCCACAGGTCCTCCCATAACGGTGACGCCCACAGGTCCCCCCATAACGGTGACGTCCACAGGTCCCCCATAACGGTGACGTCCACAGGTCCCTCCATAACGGTGACGTCCACAGGTCCCCCTCCATAACGGTGACGTCCACAGGTCCCCTCCATAACGGTGACGCCCACAGGTCCCCCCATAACGGTGACGTCCACAGGTCCCCCCATAACGGTGACGTCCACAGGTTCCCCCCCATAACGGTGACGTCCACAGGTTCCCCCATAACGGTGACGTCCACAGGTCCCTCCCATAACGGTGACGTCCACAGGTCCTCCCATAACGGTGACGTCCACAGGTCCCCCATAACGGTGACGTCCACAGGTCCCCCCATAACGGTGACGTCCACAGGTTCCCCCATAACGGTGACGTCCACAGGTTCCCCCATAACGGTGACGTCCACAGGTTCCCCCATAACGGTGACGTCCACAGGTTCCCCCCATAACGGTGACGTCCACAGGTCCTCCCATAACAGTGCGTCATCCACAGATCCCCCATAACAGTGCGTCGTCCACAGATCCCCCATAACAGTGCGTCATCCACAGATCCCCCATAACAGTGCGTCATCCACAGATCCCCTCCATAACAGTGCGTCATCCACAGATCCCCCATAACGGTGACATCCACAGATCCCCCTGGAGGCACATTGGTTTGAAAACGCTATTATATTCCCATTTATAAATTTATTAACACTTGTACAAAGGAAAAGAAAAGCCGTTGTCCACAGCAACAAACTTCCAGCTTTAATTGTTTTAATTGCTATCAGTAACTGCGGCGCTGTTTATACGAGGTATCGGTAATTGGTATCGGCGAGTACTTAAATAAGGCCTCTTTCCCACTAGCGTTGTTAGGATCCGGCGTGCACTTCCGTCGCCGGAATGCACGCCGGATCCTGCACAACGCAAGTGAACTGAAAGCATTTGAAGACTGATCAGTCTTCAAAATGCTTTCAGTGTTACTATGGCAGCCAGGACGCTACTAGCGTCCTGGTTGCCATAGTAGCAGTGGGGAGCGGGGGAGCAGCATACTTACATTCCGTGCGGCTCCCTGGGCGCTCCTGAATGACGCCAGAGCGCCCGTGCGCATGGATCACGTGATCTATGCACTGGGGCGCCCTGACGTCATCCTAGAGCGTCCCGGAGCCGCACGGAATGTGAGTATGCTGCTCCCCTACTCTTACTATGGCAACCAGGACTTTAGCGTCCTGGCTGCCATAGTAACCATTGACAAAGCTAAACGTCGGTTCCGGCAATGCGCGGAAACGACGTTTAGATAAAGGCCGGATCCAGACTAATGCCCTTCAATGGGCATTAATTCCGGATCCGGCGTTGCGGCATGTCTTCCGGATTTTTGGACGGAGACAAATCCGCAGCATGCTGCGCTTTTGTCAACGTCCAAAAAACGTTGACATACTGAACGGAAGACATCCTGATGCATCCTGAACGGATTTCTCTCCATTCAGGATGCATGGGGATAATCCTGATCAGTAGCTTTCCGTCCTAGAGACCCGAGGACGGATCTCTAGGACGGAAAGCTAAAACGCTAGTGTGAAAGAGGCCTAAAAGTATCGGTACTCGTACTCGGTCTTAAAAAAATGGTATCGGGACATCCCTAGTCCTAATAGAAGACTATGGGCAAGCAGAATGGATCTGTCTGGTTTCCTGTTAACAGGACTTTTTTTTTTCTGTCTTGCGTAACGGAAACCAGACAGAGCCATTCTGCTTGCCCATAGACTTCTATTAGGATGGAGCAAAACAGAATGCCTCTTAAAGGCTTCCATTTTGCATTCAGTTATAAACGGAACCTATAACGAAACAACCCTAAGTTGGCAGAGCACCCACCCTGACCGTCCTGAAACTCTAGTTAGAATAGCATTAGTGTGACCCTAAACAAGTGGTGGTACCAGTCCTACCGGATTAGTGTATAGGGAAGTGTCAAGGAAAATTAATGTTCCTACGCATTTCAACTGGACTGTACAATCAAATTTCATCAGGGGACTAAGACAAAACAAGTTATACTTGTTTATGGGCACTATATGCCCAGACAAGTTCAAAAGATCAGCTGATAGTCCCCTACTTAATTAAAGCATATGGCTACTGTATACAGGAGGGGAAAGTTGTCAGACGTGTGTGTGTGGCTGACATGAACACGGCGTCCCACGTGCATGTTTAAATAGTGGACTGCCATAAGTGGCCCTGCCCATTACCAACTGTGAGGTGATGTGTCGGGAGGAGGGCAGGAGTATCGGCAAGTCTCCTATGATGAGTGGGAGTGAACAACTCATATTTGGATGTGAGCACCATCTACTGCAGTTGTCGTCTTTTTTTTTTTTGTAAGATGTGGATTTGTCCATGGTGTAAAATGACTGTAGGTGAGAATTCACACTGTCGGCTACCTGATCATTTTCTTACTGCTGGATGAGCAAACTGTACTTTATAATTATTCTGCCCTTTATATACACCGCACAATAGCACCCCATTCACTGCTGTCATAGACTTGTGGGTATGCACTTCAGCCAGTCTAAAGAAGGGCTGCAGGGGGAGGGGCACAGCAGCAGTCAGAGCCAATGATGATGGGGGGTGTGTCTCAGACCGGACAGCTGTAGATAAGCTGCTGTCACAGATCAAAGCTTTTGCCCTAATGAAGCTGAGCTAAAAAGTAACCCAGGAGTGAGCACTGAGAAAAATAAATAGCAGATAAGCACCTAGTCTAGATACTGAATTAGTTATTGTTCATAAGAAAATGAATGGACGGGTGCTTTAAATTTTATTTTACTTTATGGCTGTGTAGAGGAGAGGATTTTGAAGTACATAACAGAAAAAAAAAACTCACTCCCTTGAAGATATATTATTAAACTGATCAGTGGTGACTGTTGGACCTAGTTCTAGTATTATTCCTAGCCTTACAACACTTTTACATATACCGCATGCTGTGATATTACTGCTGATGGTGCACTCAGCTGGGCCCAGCTCTGTCCAAACATACACATGTAGGCTGAAGCAGATGCCCTAAAAAAGCTCAGCCACATCAGCCCCTTCCAAGTTCCAGGCGATTCATGCTGTGTGTACATGAGGAATGACACTACATCTACACATTATACAATCTGGATCAATCACATTTCAGAAAGCAGTTCTCCCCAGCTCCAAACCATCTACAATTGTCAGTCTGAGATGGCAAGTAGAGACTAGCTGCTATGATGTCTCCCATACACTGCACCTACAGGAAGAAGGCAAGAGCCTACTCCCCTATAGAACGCTTACTAGAGGCAGCATTGTCCATGCCTCTCTGCAACTACTGGGCAGCAGCTGTAACCTGATCCTTCAGTGAACTGCTAAGGCTAGTTTGTGCAGTGTGTAAGCATGACCACCACTGATGGATTGCAGAGTGGTTGTAACCATGGAAACGGACAGTGTATAATGTGATGGAAAAATGAATCCAGCCCGGAAAGGAATATGGATAACAGTACATTAGTAAGTTACTCGTATTGGCTTTCTCTACATGATAAATGGCACTTACTGAAGTGAGATTACCCTTTTAAGACCACGTTCCCTTAATCATGGGCCACCAGCAGTCAGACACTTATTACCTGTCATGTCATAGCTGTTTCACCTTTTCACATTCCCTACCTGGAGAGGTTTTCTTTGGGTGTAAAAAATAGAAATCTGGCCCAAAATATGTGTCAAACTAAAATAGAAATGATTGACTGTTAAAGGACCTGTGTCTACTATTCTAGTTATCCTCTATCCACAGGATCGGGGATGACTAAGTGATCCGTGGGGGTCTGAATGCTGAAGCCCCCACTGATCCCCTTGACTGAGTGGCAGGTCAAGCATATGCCCTGCCTCTCCATCCATTCTCTATGGCAGTGTTTCCCAACCAGTGTGCCTCCAGCTGTTGCAAAACTACAACTCCCAGCATGCCCAGACAGCCTTTGGCTGTGCCAGCATGTTGGGAATTGTAGTTTTGCAACAGCTGGAGGCACACTGGTTGGGAAACACTGCTCTATGGGGTCACTGGTGATGGCTGAGTACAGAGCTGGCTATTTCCAGTGGTCCCAAAGAGAATGAATGGAGCAGCAGGGCATATGTGTAGCCTGTCACCATAAAAAGAGGGAACAGGACCCGTTCCTGGGATCAGTGGGGGGTTTCAGATTCGGACGGACCCCACTATTCATATAGTTATGCCCTATGGTGTGCAGAGGATAACTTGAAAACCTGAACAACCCCTTTAAATCCTCCACCACCAATATCTCTTTACATGGCAGCAGTGATGCCTGTAAATATGGAATATCATCACTGCCACCATACGTGTCAAATCTGGAGAATGTGACGCACGGTGCAGAATTTTTCGGAGATAAGTCCAACACCCTTTGCAGGTCACAATCCTTAACATATATTAACCCCTTAAGGACCGGGGGTTTTGGGATTTTTGCGTTTTTGTTTTGCGCTCCCTGCCTTCCAAAAGCCATAACATTTTTATATTTCCGCTCACATAGCCATATGACGGCTTATTTTTTGCGGGACAAGTTGTACTTTTTAACGCTACCATTTATTTTTGCATGTGATGTAGTGGGAAACGGGAAGAAAATTCCAAATGGGGTGAAATTGCAAAAAAAAAGCAATTTCACCACAGTTTTACGGGTTTTTAAATTACAACGTTCGATTTGCGATAAAACTGACTGGTTAATTTTATTCTTCAGGTCAGTACGAATCCGGCAATACCTAATATGTATAGTTTTTCTTATGTTTTGATAGTGAAAAAAATTAAAAGTGGGAATTTTTTTATTTTATTTTTTTGTCGCCATGTTTTGACCCCTATAACTTTTTTGTAATTATGCGTACGGAGCAGTGTAGGGGCTCATTTTTTGCGGGCAATCTGAACTTTCAATTGATACCATTATGGGGTGCGTATGATGTTTTGATCACTTTTTATTCATTTTTTTAGGAAATGAAGCGTCCAAAAATGGCGAATTAGCCATTTGGACGCTTTCTTTCCGTTTTTATGTTTACCGTATGGTGAATATTTTTTAATATTATTATAGTATGGGCGTTTCGCACATTGCGACACCCATTATGTGTAATTTTTTATTTTTTATTTATTTTATTTTAATTTTGGGGAAAGGGGGTGATTTGAATTTTTATATTTTTTTATTTAATTTTTATTTTTTAAACTTTTTTTTTTTTTTTACCACTTTCTTATAGTTCCCATAGGGAACTATAAGATGCAATCATCAGATTGCTATTCTCATATATTCCAATGCAATAGCATTGGAATATATGAGAAAATCACATATTTCCTATGGAGCCTATTACAGTCATAGGCTCCATAGGAATACTGTGTAGTACCCTAGGTTTCATTCACAGAAACCTAGGGTACTACATGCATGCCCGGCTCCCCTTGTGGCCATCAGGGAGCCGGGCAAAACCGAAAGTGAAACTTTCGGTTTTTGCACGATCAGATGCCGTGGTCAGGATTGACCACGGCATCTGAGGGGTTAAATGTCCGCGATCGGCATCGCTGCCGGTCGCGGACATGAGCTGCGGGTGTCAGCTTGATGAATCAAGCTTTTACCCGCAGCTCGGGCGCAGGGCTGTGGAGTCGGTAGATAAATTGTCCGACTCCGACTCCGACTCCTCAGATTTTGAAACTTCCGACTCCGACTCCGACTCTCCGACTCCTCTGTATTTAATATGCAAATACGAAGCTGTTCCACCAAGTTCTTCTAATCTTCTCTAGCACAGAGAGGTAGTTGAGCAGAAGCTGCTGCCTTCTCCTTTGTGTGCTGATCTTCTGCTGAAGATAGAGCAGTGGGAGGATACAGGAAGGGGCAGGGGAAGGGGCATTTTTTTTAAAACATGATTTTCCTAGTAGAATCCCATAGTCATGTTTAAAATTTAAGCTAACAATCTGAGTTTACATGTTTTATAGCCTTAGCTGAATGATAGCAGTTTTTCAAATGGTTTACAGCTTCAGTCTTGAACTATTGACTATCCATTCCCTTCACTTATACAAGTGTCTCCAGTCCTTAATCAGTTATCAGTGAGAGGCGAGGATAACCATGGGTTCCCTGTAACAGCAGACCACAAGACAATGGAAAGTGTAAGTATTGCCGCTCCTTAAAGGGACACTGACAGGCTGATTTTCCAGCTAAAGATATATATATACTGGTTTTCATCAGAGAATTAGGAATAAAACTATACTAATGTTACCCCCAGTTAAGCTGTACTTGTGTTTAAAAACATTTTAATCTGTATGCAAATTCACTATCTTTGTGCCCAATGGGGCAGCGTCTCCTGCGGCTTTGTGCCCAGCTGCGCCCGAGTACAGCTTCCCAGCGCTGTTCCCCTCGTTATTATTCACTGCACTGGCCTTTTTTTCAGGCTAGCCGAACGCTGAATTCCTGCGCAGGCGCACGTGTAGAGTGCTGGCAGCAGCCTCGTCTGGCTATGCTGAGGCTGTGCCAGCTTTCTCTCTTCCTCCTCGCTACCTAGTCCTGTCTAGTGCTGCCAGTACTCTTCATGTGCGCCTGCCCCTTGGGCACAAAGGTAGAGAATTTGCATTTTGATTAAAACGTTTTTAAACACAAGTAAACCTCAACTGGGGGTAACAGTCGTCTAGTTGTATTCCTGATCCTCTGATGAATACCAGCAGATATATCTTTAGCCGGTAAATCAGCCTGTCAGTGTCCCTTTACCGGCATAGTAAAGCATATGAAAAGCATGCTTCTTCACGGTCACTTAACGCCTTTGTTTAGCGGTAACGTGACGCACTGCATGCATTGGCCTTTATTCTTACAGTAGAGAAGTAATTAATTATAACTTTATCTGAATTGGGACATTTAAACTTGCTTTTTTTTTATTCCAATTTTTTTTAATTCCAATTTAAATCTAGTAGGAGTCGGAGTCGGAGTCGGTCCATTTTTTGCCGACTCCGACTCCGACTCCAGGTACCCAAAATTGCCTCCGACTCCGACTCCTCGACTCCGACTCCGACTCCACAGCCCTGCTCGGGCGCCCGCTCCGTGCGGGAGCGGGCGCCATCTTTAAAGTGCGGACGAAGGGCGTACATGTACGCCCTTCGTCCTTAAGAGGTTAAAAGCATAGTGTTGAGGATGTGCGACCCAGCTTCACTCTCACATGCCATACAGTTCGTATAGTCTTGTCTTTTTTTTTTTTTTGCTGGTATCAGCACTCCTCCCCATTTGGACTAGGTGCTTTTAATTGCCAGGCGTCAGTAAAGGGTCTATAAATTCCTACCATATCTCATTCGGATTGCCAGAGACATGACCGGGTGAACTTTTTGCACCCGTTCACATGGTGCAGCGGCCATTGCTGCTTTGGTCCTCTGCTGGTGGAGTGGTGGGGCCCAGATCCAGGGTGGCTTTGCTGCACAGTGAGGGCATTGTGTGGCCAGTGGGTTCTGCCATCTGCTGGTACGGTCCTGGGGCGACGGTGGTCACCGCACAAAGTTAGAGTAGGTCCCCACTTGAAGAGGCAACCTTGTTGCGGTAAGTGGGCCTATGCTCTTAGATCAAACTGTATACCAATGCCTCATTTATGCATAGCATAGAATATATTACAAATTGGGCTGAGACGCCATGTAATTACGCTGAAGAACAGTCGTTATATCAAAAGCATAGTACTGAGAATGTACATAGTACACATGCCATACATAAGTCCAACCCCCTCTGCAGGTCACAACCTTTAACAAAGCCCAAGCAAAGGTGCTAGAGGAGCAACGTGAGTAAAGGGCACAAAAAGAGGGTCATAACTGAAGCAGAGTCATTAGGGTCACCTGAGGCAGGGTAATGGTGGGGATTCTGGTACAGCTGCAGGGGTATTAGGGAGCAACTGGAGAAGATTCAATATTAGGGATGCTTTTAGAGTGGGGGCATCTGGCACTGGGGCACTTATGAAGGTGCACCTAAAGCAGAGTCATTAGGGTCACCTGAGGCAGGGTAATGGTGGGGATTCTGGTACAGCTGCAAGGGTATTAGGGGGCAACTGGAGAAGATTCAATATTAGGGATGCTTTTAGAGTGGGGGCATCTGGTACTGGGGCACTTATGAAGGTGCACCTAAAGCAAAGGCATTGGGGGAAACTAGGGCAGAGTCTCGCCAATGCCACTCTGAACTCTGCAGAGAGCAGCACACAGCAGCAGATCGGTGTCTGCTATAAACAAATCCCCTATTTCCCCCCTTACAGTCTCCTACAGCTCACTACTGTCACACACCTGAGAAATCGGCCCAGCACCGCAGGAGTCCTTCTCTCCAGCAGCCACTGTTTCCTGACAGCAGGGAGGGCAGGAGGAGGCAGACACCTTCTCTCCTCCTCCACAGCAAGCAGCCCCAGAAGTCTAGAAGATACTGCGAGGCCTCCTGTACAATGTACACCTGTAGAAGGCTGCATCGCTGGGCTATACTGCCACCTAGTGGTTACATTAATTATCTCCCCTGAGAAAGGAGAAATAATTACTCCTCGATCTTATCTGGGGCGCAGGAGACTGGGAGCCCACCGAGGAATCCCCCACCTCCCCGATGGGCCAGTCCAAGCCTGCCCAGCACCCCTGCTGATCAGCTGTTTGAGGCCAAAGGTGCTCAGGTAAGTGTTGCAGCCTCCTCACAGCTTATCTAGCACAGTGCTGTATATTGGATAGCAACTGTGCTTGGTATCGCACTTGAAAAGGGCTGAGCTACTCCAAGGCCACGTGATCAAGGAACGTGACGTCACGTGCTGTCTCCTCAAAGAGCTGATCAGCAGGGGTACTGGGCAACGGACCCTGCAGATCTGATATTGATGACCTGTCCTGAGGATAGGTAATCTATTTCTGGATCTAGGAAAAACCTTTTCACATCATCCACTCTCCTATGCGGTGCTAACACGTGAAGCACCGGGAAGATTGGGGGGGTATAAGCACCACTTCACGCAGTATGTCCCTCACAATGAGATGCACTTGGAGGGTCTGGTGACCACATCAAATATGGCAGCCAGTGAGTCACACTTTGGAGCTATTAGCAGGATAAGTCTTTGCACCAGGTCCTCAGGCTACTATGAGCACTTCTACCTGTAGGTCTCACTCGTTACCTACCTATGAAAGGTAACCTGGTTGTCCCTAGAGTTGTTGGAACACCCAAAGGCTGCACACGTAGTGGGCATTGCTATAATAGCGATACGTCCACCTCCGTTCCCAACATGGCCGCCGCAAGCTTCACACGGTATCACGTGATCGCTGCTCTTTCTCCAGGACCGCTGACGTCACTGGTTTTGAAGACGGGGGTAATTTGATGCCTGAAAGAATGGGACTGTTGAAGGTTCACCTCCACCCCAAATGACAGCTTGCTCAGCAGTCTGCCTCCTATCAGTGAGCCGCCTGCTCTGAACTCAAAGCTCTCTGCACATTGGACTTCAGGCACTGGCGGTGACAGAGGAGCAGCAGAGGATACCGTAAGTCACTCATTACACCGACATCGGCTTCCTCCAGCGCGGAGAACGATCCGGTGCATGTCACCTGCAGGGCTGTGTCATGTCCGCCCCTTTGATGCGATGTGCAGTGGAGAGCCGGTAGCTGATGCAATCGGGAGCGGCGCAGACATCATCTGTCAGGGGCTGCTGTAACTTTCCAGCGCTCCCCGGACTGCCCCGACCAGTGCCCACAGCCTCCTGCTCACCCACCGCGCCATGCCCTCCGCTTTCCAGCAGCCATAACCGTTTTATTTCGTCAGTGACCTGGCTGTTTTATGTCGCTGTTCCAGGGGTACATTTGAATTAAAGTGTGATTTATATCATTTTTGTTCTGCAGAAATATAGGAAAAAAATAATTTGTGTTTTTTACATTTTTTTTTCTTACGCCCTTCATGTTTCACACTAAATAACTTGCTCATTAAATTATGTGGATACCCAATATGTGCATTTTTTATTTAATGCATGTAGAATGAAATGCAGTTTACACTAAATAATAGCTGCCCATTTTTAGGGGCAGTGCTGATGGCAGTGCAATTTTTTTTTTTTTTTTTTTTTTTATATTTATAACTTTAATTATGGGATTGCAATTTATAGACTATACGATGTGGGATTTATTATATTTCTATACAGAGTTTACTATATTTCGATATTATACAGCATTTACTGTATTTATATACTATATGAGATTACTATTTCATTTCAGATAAATATCGGCATACTCCTGTATGTAAATACATGGTGCTCTGTGGCAGTATAATACAGGCTAGTGGGCAGAAGGATGAGCGAACTTGTCTTTTCAAGTTTGGCGTACAAGGTTTGGGTTACCTAAGAATTCTGTTATGGGTTACAAAGTTACATAGGTAATACGGTTGGAAAAAAAAAAAAAAGCCGTAAGTTCAACCAAGGTATAGGTGGGGATGCGAATCCCTTAGGTGGGGACGCAAATAACTTATGGTCTGTAGTAGCAGAATCCATTACGGAATTCTTAGGTAACCCGAACTTGAAAACAGAAGTTCGCCAACACTAGTGGGCATCCCTCATAGGTCCTCAGGGCTGACTGCGATGACTCCCCCAGTGTGGGGAAACCCATGACCTAATCGAAGGGGCAGTCCCCTGTGAACATGCCGCATTATGGACCAGGGCATGCTCTGAGGGTAATCAGCCTGGATTGGAGCTTCCTCCGAATCCGGCTGTGAAGCTGAGCCCGCGCCACGGCCGATTCTTAGCACAGGAATGCTCCGGCAGCTCCTAAACCTGCTCAACTGCAGGCATCAAAAGACAGTTAAGGGGTTTAAAAAAAAAAACACCATCAGTTTTTTCACAAAACCTTTCTGGTTTCAGATAAAGATTTGAAGGTATCTGAAGGAAGAAAAATAAATGGATGTATTTAATGGATGTAAATGTAGTGTCTTAAAGGGGATATGCCATGATTGATGTAAATCATGAAAATCAGACACCATATAGTACGTGATAATCTCTTTCTGACAAAGCTAGGACCAGCCCTGTACCTCACATGGGTCCACAGATCTTCATATTCTTTGCTTCAATTGCTCTGCTAGACTATCTTCAGCTTGCAAGTCCAGGGGGTGTGTCCTTTCTGCTGCAGCTCTCTCCCTCTAACTGCTTCTAACAGAACATATGGCTGGCAGCAGTTGAAGATTTAAATTGAGCACGTTCAATCAGCTCAAGGCCTATTTGAAGGGTTGAACAGTGACTAATAGGATAGCTGCCTTACATCTGGTGGCATCAGAGGCAGAGCTGGTTAAGAACTCATTTGCATCCCTCTCTCTCCAGAATTCCAGAGGAGCGTGTATGGCCTATAGGTCTCCTCACGCCGATTAAGGTGCTCTCTCCCCAAGGAGAGATAGTGTACACCCCCCCAAATTCCAACCAGCTCCGAGAGACTTAAAGAAATAAGGAAAAGAACAAACAGCAGATACGTTTTATTGAAAAGCTCACTGACTAATACATTTTTAATTACATGCAATTACAGAAGGATTCAGATCCAGGTGCTGGTTTGAAAACGGTAGAATATTTTTTATGATACAACCCCTTTACAGAGAAGCTGTCACCACACCTGACATTCCTGTTTTAATAGCTCCATGCATTGCCCATGTAATATCAATTTTGGAGCATCTATTCTTATGGCTCTATGTTGTGCTATTCCTTTATTATTACTACTGGAAGTTATGAATACTCTGGTGCAACCAATTACCTTCAGAAGTCACATAATTAGTGAAATGATGTCCACCTCTGTGCAGTCTAAGTGTCACATGATCTGTCATTACGTATACACACAGAGGCTGCAACACGTAAGCAAGAGGCATCACTAACCAAACACTGCCATGAAGACCAAGGAACTCTCCAAACAAGTAAGGGACAATGGTGTTGAGCAGTATAAGTCAGGGTTAGGTTATAAAAAAATATCCAAATCTTTGATGATCCCAAGGCACACCAACAAATCCATCATAACCAAATGGAAAGAACATGGCACAACAGCAAACCTGCCAAAAACCGGCCACAAAAACTCATGGACCAGGCAAGGAGGGCATTAATCAGAGAGGCAGCACAGAGACCTAAGGTAACCCTGGAGGAGCTGTAGAGTTCCACAGCAGATACTGGAGTATCTGTACATAGGGCGACAATAAGCCGTACGCTCCATAGAGTTGGGATTTATGGCAGAGTGGCCAGAAGAAAGCCATTACTTTCAGCTAACAACAAAAATGCACATTGTGAGTTTGTGAAAAGACATGTGGGAGACTCCCAAAACGTATGGAGGAAGGTGCTCTGGTCTGAGGAGACTAAAATGGAACTTTTCGGCCAAAGAATACGCCATGTCTGGCGCAAACCCAACACATCACCCAAAGAAACATGGTGGTGGCAGCATCATGCTGTGGCGATGTTTTTCAGCAGCCGGGACTGGGAAACTGGTCAGAGTTGAGGGAAAGATGGATGGTGCTACATACAGGGATATTCTTGAGTAAAACCTGTACCATTCTGTGCGTGGTTTGAGGCTAGGACAGAGGTTCACCTTCCAGCAGGACAATGACCCCAAACACACTGCTAAAGCAACACTTGACTGGTTTAAGGGGAAACATGTAAATGTGTTGGAATGGCCTAGTCAAAGCCCAGATCTCAATCCAATAGAAAATCTGTGGTCAGACTTCAAGATTGCTGTTCACAAGTGCACACCATCCAACTTGAAGGAGCTGGAGCAGTTCTGCAAGGAGGAATTGACCTTTTCTGTTATTTTGTCCTATTTGTTGTTTGCTTCACGATAAAAAAAAAAAAAAAAACACACCTTCAAAGTTGTGGGACTGTTCTGTAAATTAAATGATGCAAATCCTCAAACAATCCATGTTAATTCCAGGTTGTGAGGCACCAAAACACAAGAAAAGTCAAGGGGGGGGGGGGGGGTGTGAATACTTTTGCAAGGCACTGTAAGAATAGATGTTTCAGAATTATTATTACATGGGAAATGCATAAAGCTATTAAAACAGACATGTGAGGAGTGGTGACAGGTCCGCTAACATATAAAGAAGAAGGAAAAAAAAAAAAAAAAAAAAAAAAAACTGTAGTACACCGCATTTTTCTATCCTTCAGAGACCACAAAAAAAAAAAAAAAAAAAAAAAAATCGGTATTTTTTTTAATATACAATTGAACCCTATGGTGACGGATGCCACTGTATGACATACATCATGTGTTAATGGGATAAAAACCTGATGTGATCACAGCCTTTTGGCGTGAGTTTTGTTTGCAGTCATGTCCCTGTGCACGGACTCTGCAGGTGATTCCAGATAGAAAAGTCCTGGACAGATAAGGCCGGGTTCATAGCACTGTTTATTTTTACTTTCTTCTGATACGTCAGAAGAACAGAAAAATAAAGAAGAAAGACAGATCCTGAATTTAAGGGTTTCTGTCACCAGATTTAACCCTAATAAACTGGCGGACATTAGCGATGTGCTAATATCAGCAGACCCCAACTCTCCTAATCTCATGCTTCTGGATGAATTACTGCACAATTTCAACTTTTAGAATATGCTAATTAGCCTCTAGGAGCAAGAGGGGGGGGGGGGATGGGGTGTTGCTCCTGCTGCTAGAAGCGCCGTTCGGCCACCTCAAGTCATACCCTGCCGTCCTTGATTGACAGGGCCAGTGTTGGTCTTCTCTGGCTGGCCCTGTATGCTGGATAAATCTCGCGCACGCGCAGTCCCAGCACACAGGGCCGGCAGGAGGAGACGAGCACTGCCTAAGGCTTATTGCACATGACCGTATGGTTTTGCTGTCAGTTTTTTACGGATCCGTTGTTCCGTTTTTCCGTATGGCATATACAGTAATTACATAGAAAAAATTGGGCTGGGCTTAAAATTTTCAATAGATGGTTCAGCAAAAACGGAACGGATACGGAAGACATACGGATGCATTTCCGTATGCGTTCCTTTTTTTTTTTGCGGACCCATTGACTTGAATGGAGCCACAGACCGTCATTTGCGGGCAATAATAGGACATGTTCTATCTTTGCACGGAACGGAAAAACGGAAATGGAATGCACACGGAAACACTTCCGTTTTTTGCGGACCCATTGAAATGAATCATTCCGTATACAGCCGCAGCAGAACGCGGACCCGTACACCCACAAAAAACGTTTGTGTGCATGAGGCCTTACCCTGTCAATCAAGGTCGGCAGGGCATGACTTGAGGTGGTCGAAGTTAGCAATGCATGAAAGCCGGACATGGGGCAGCCGCAGCAGAACGCGGACCCATTCACTTGAATGGGTCCACGATCCGCAAAAAGATAAGACATGTTCTATCTTTTTGCGGAACGGAAGTACAGGACGAAACACCACGGAAGCATTCTGTAGTGCTTCCATAGCGTAGCGTTCCGCGAGCCTGTTCCGCATCTCCGGATTTGCGGACCTATTGAAGTGAATGCATTCCGCATCGTGGATGCAGAACCAAACAGAACGGTGCCCGTGTATTGCAGATCTGCATATGCCCAAGTCTTTCCACATCCATAGAATGTGAGGGGATATAATAGGTAATGGAAGTGCACTGCAGAACCCCGGCTTCTGTACATAGAGAAGCAGAGTATTTGTGATAAGCAGCTCTCCTATATGGATCTTTTCCTTTACAGATTGTACTGCCAACACCCGATCCATGTGCACACCTATCAGGTAAGTACCATCATACATTCACAGGTTCAAATATGCATATAGTACATGTAACAATAACTAGTTTTGTAACTGAGGAACTTTTGTGCATACTTCCGTATCCACTACGGTTTAGTGGTGTTGTTTTCACAATGTAACACTACAAAAACACAGAATAAATGAATTATTGCAATATTTGCCATCTCCTTCAGACTGCACATATAGCGCTTTCCACCACCTGCCACCCCCAACTCAAAAACATTTCCCGCATCCGCTCTTTCCCGAGTCTGCAAAAATGCTTGTACATGCCCTGATCATTTCCCACCTAGACTACTGCAACATTCTCCTCTGTGGCCTCCCATCTAGCACTATCGCACCCCTCCAATCTATCCTCAACTCTGCTGCCCGACTAATCCACCTCTCACTCTGTAAACCCTTGCCAGTCTCTTCACTGGCTCCCCATTGCGCTGCTAATTCAGGTCAAAATACTAACAAATACATACAAGGCAGTCCACAACCTGTCCTCTCCCTACGTCTCGAAGCTACTTTCCCGATACATCCCCACACGCAATCTCCGATCCTCACAAGACCTCCTTCTCTCCTCTTATCACCTCTTCCCACAATCACCTCCAAGATTTCTCCTGCACATCCCCCATCCTCTACCCCAACATATCAGACTCTCACCCACAGTGGAATCCTTTAAAAGAAACCTAAAAACCCACCTCTTCAGACAGGCCTACAACCAGTGATCTTGCTGCCTCTATACCGCCATGACCAGCTTCACCCTCACCTACTGTGTCCTTCTCCCATACCATGTAGTCTTGTTTATGCTTAGTGCAATTGTCTGCATTATGTATGTATACCCTTTTCCTATTTACAGCGCTATGGAATGAATGGGGCTTTAAAAATAAGTATTAATATAAAATGCAAATATATTTTAAGAATCATTTGTGCCCATCCACAATGTCAAGGTAACCTGGTTCTGGATGGGAACCTACTCTATTTGACATCTCTCTCTGTGTCAAATGGCCTCTTAAAGGGGTTCTCCGGGCTTTGAATATTGATGACCTATTCTCAGGAGCAGGAGGCGAAAAAGGAGACCCTACGCACGCATGCCTTACTTTCATACAGCTGATTAGTGGGGGTTGCTGGGTGTCAGACCCCCGCTGATCTCATTTGGATGAGGCTCTACATGTACACTTAATCTGCTCCATATGATAACTCTCTGTGCTAGCAGGCCTCAAATGAATCCAGGGAGAGCAGGCTGCATCTACTTTCTATTACCTGATGCAGAATTTGTAGCTCTCCCATTTAGCAGAAAAAATCTCCTATTTTCCATCCCTGTATTGAAGGCTACATCTGTTGCTTCTATTACAATTGCTATTTTACCATGTGTATTTTTAGTTTATTAGATGTGAACAAGCTATCAATTTTGTCATCAAGTCACCCAGATTTCCTAGGAAAGGATAGCCCCGCTGTCTATGGTTTATCTATATCTCCTGGAAAACTTGGAATAGACTCTTCTGTTGCATTTTTATTCAAGTGAAAATTTGTAGAGAAAACCCTCTAATCTGGTCGTAATGGAAACATATTGTGCCCGTTGTTTGACATGATGACCATAGTATACAATAGGCACTAAAAATTGTTAAAGGTTTTCAAGGGGGAAAAAAAAAAAAAAACACAGATGACCTAAACTCAGGATAAGTTATTAGTATCTGATCGTTAGGGGTCTGAGCTGTTTTAAGAGGCTTCAGTGAGTGCTGTGGCCCCTTCCTAGGCCAGTGACGCCAGGTTCAGTTGTGTAGCCTAAGCGCAGTTCATTCCCATTCAGTGAATGGCCCTTGGTTGCAATAGAAAGCACAGCCACTATACAATGAGTGGCACTGTGCTTGGTAGGCTGCGAGGAAAGTGCAGTGCTCAATAGAGTGCCCCAGCCTCTTCAAACAGCTCAGTGGCAGTGCTGGGTATCGGACCCCCACCGATCAAATATTCACAACCTATCCTGAGGATAGGTCATCAATATTCTACTTTAAGCCATGGTGCATAATACTAGGTTTCTTAATAAACTTCTCTCTCGTTCTCCTGACAGAAAGGTGCACCACAGAATGTCTTCCCTCTCCCAGCTGAAGGAACTTTTCCGTAGGGCGGATGCAGTTTGCTTTGATGTGGACAGCACGGTTATTAAAGAGGAGGGCATAGATGAACTGGCCAAGTTCTGCGGAGTGGGAGATGCTGTGGCAGAGATGTAAGTGCATACGTCATGAAACGGTTGCGATTTATTTTAGACACATTTGACAATATTTTATTCTAATATATACTCCCTGAATGGTTGCTTATCGTTTGTTACCTTTCTTTCATTGATGCAATGATAATGAGATGTCCATGACATGTACACAGCCAGAATGTACAAACAGCTGGAGTGTAAAGCATGGTTGAGAGACAACGGTTCGTTTTAATGGGAGCCATTGACTCTCCGATATGCGAGTGTCAGATCCTTAGCCAAGGATGGCATGGAGGAGAACAATTCATCCTGCTTATGTCACATTCTGAAAGATTATCCTGCTGTGCACGTGTCCAGATGTTCCATATGTGCCAAAAACCAAAATAATGGGAATAACTTAAAGCCTCATGATCCACTATGATGCCTTTTTCACGGAAAGCATCTGTGTTTGCTTTTTGTGCTCCGTGTGTCATGTGTATTCCACGTGTTCTGCTCACCTGACAAAGGGATTTCCCGAGCATCTCCTACCAATCGTCAGTGGAAACCACTGACCCAGGCGCGTTTGGTCCGCATCATGGACCAGAGTAGTACATGTCTCCATTGGTTTTTGTGACTGTGGGTCAGTGGAAAAACAATGGGTCTGTGTGCTGCCCATGTTCCCTGTGATTTACTGAGAGTGTGTTGACATGGCAGATTTCATATAAAAATTTTAAACTGTATTTTTTTTAGCATTATTACAAAGGGTGAAATCAGCAGTCAATCCCAAATCAACATCTACAGAGTGTGGATTATGTAGCAGATTGCTAGGGATATCTAGACATAATATCTGCCCTATGTTATTAAGACAACCTTAACCCACGCCGTGCATGTACTGCGCTGGTGGATGGGACTTAAGGACCAGCACATGTACAGTGGGCTCATCGGGTAGGTGCAGGAGCTGCGCCCGCCCGATCAGTAGCAGGGGTCCGGCAGTCACTGATAGAGGGACCCCTGCTGCATGCGCCGGCATCGGTGAAAACACCGATGCCGGCGCTTTAACCCTCGCACTGCCACGGTCAGCGCTGACCGCGGCACTTGCCGGATCCTGCCAGGTGACCATCAGGTCCCCACGCTGCTGTGACAGGGACGGCAGCCCAATGCCTTCCTTAGGCATCGTTGCTGCCTTCCGTGACCACCTGTGAAATCCAGCCCCCTAAAAATAAAAAAATAGGGAAAAAAAGAAAAAAGTAGACATTAGGTATCGCCGCGTCCGTATCTACCGGTTCTATAAAAATATCACATGACCTAACCCCTCAGATGAACACAGTCAAAAAAAAAAAAAAAAAAAACACATCACCTTACATCACTAAAACACTAAGCGATCAAAAAGGCGTATGCCCCCCAAAATAGTACCAGTCACCTCATCCCACAAAAAAAAAAAAAAAAAGCCCCTAAGACAATCGTAAAAAAAACAAACAAAAAACAAAACCCCTATGGCTATCAGACTATGGAGACACTAAAACTTGCCACCTTACACCACAAAAAGTGTAATACCAAGCAATCAAAAAGTCATATGCACCCTAAAATAGTAGCAATCAGTCATCTCATACCTAAAAAAAAAAAAAAAAAAAAAAATTTGCTTCTACACAAGACAAAAAGTAGTCATATTTGGTATTGTCGCGTCCGTAACAACCTGCTCTGTAAAAATACCACAAAATCTAAACTTGTCAGATGAACATTGTATATAACAAAAAAAGTGCCCAAAACAGCTATTTTTTTTACCTTGCCTCACCAAAAATCATATGTACCCTAAAATAGTAGGGGTCATTTTTGGAGTTTCTACTCTAGGGGTGCATCAGGGGGGCTTCAAATGTGACATGGCAGCTTAAAATTATCTCTCTCCAAAAACCATATGGCGTTCCCTTCCTTCTATGCCCTGCCGTTTGGCCATACAGCAATTTATGACCACATATGGGGTGCTTCTGTTAACTACAGAATCAGGGCAATAAATATTGAGTTTTGTTTGGCTGTTAACCCTTGCTTTGTTACTGGAAAAAATTGAAATTCTGTCAAAAAAAGTGAAATTCTAAGATTTCATCTACATTTTCCTTTAATTCTTGTGGAACACCTAAAGGGTTAAGAAAGTTTGTAAAATCAGTTTTGAATACCTTGAGGGGTGTAGTTTCTTAAATGATGTCAAGATTTACAAAATAACGCCAGACCTGAACTGGTCCTTAAAAAGTGGATTTTGAAAATTTTCTGAAAAATTTCAAGATTTGCTTCTAAACGTCTAAGCCTTCTAACATCCCCAAAAGAGAACATGTAATTTACAAAAAGGTCCAAACATGAAGTAGACATATGGGGAATGTAAAGTAATAACTATTTTAGGAGGCATCACTATCTGTTTTTAAAGCAGAGAAATTAAAATTTTGGAAATTGTGAATTTTTCCAAATTTGGTATTTTTTTTTAAATAAATATGAAATATTTTGACTCAACTTTACCACTGTTATGAGGTACAATATGTGATAAGAAAACAATCTCAGAATGGCCTGGATAAGTAAAAGTTTTAAAGTTATCACTACATAAAGTAACATGTCAAATTTGGAAAAAATGGTCTGGTCCTTAAGGTGAAAAATAGCAGGGTCCTGAAGGGATTAAAATACCAAAGAGCATGTACAGTAAATGTTGTGGTCCTCCATCGTTATGGGTTATACCTTATTTCACAGAGAAAAATGTAAAATTATATATAATAAGTATTACACTCACCGGTAATCCGGTTTCCTGGATGTCTCCATGACAACACACTGAGATTGAGTTCCTCTGATAGGACAGGAAAAAACAGGTTAAAAGGCCCACCCCTTCCCCTCATCTCCAATGTATTTTAATGGGAAGAAAACGAGGATAAGGAGAAAAGAGCCAAGGACACTTAGGAAAAGAAATAAAGTAGCGGGATGTATGTGCTGTCATGGAGACTTCCAGGAAACCGGATTACCGGTGAGTGTAATACTCATTTCCCCAGTCGTCTCCATGACAGCACAAACTGAGAATTACCAAAGTTGAAAACAAAATTAGGGAGGGACTACAGCACCCAGGACTTTGCGTCCAAAGGCCATATCCTCACTGGCAAAAACATCTAGCCTGTAGTTTAGTGAACGTATGGGCTCTCTTCCAAGTGGCTGCCCTACAGATTTGTTCCAGGGAAGCCGAGGCCCTGTCAGCCCAGGATGTAAAGAAAAGGGAGGTACCTGAGGCAGAATAAGCCTCTGAAATTGCGCACCTTATCCGCCTGGATATGGAGCTTTTAGCTGCCTTTTTACCCTTATTGGGGCCGAAAAACTGAATAAATAAATTCTTGTCTATTCTCCATTCCTTAGTGACCTCAATGTAGCGGAGAACTGCCCTTCTTACGTCTAAATAATGGAACTTTGCTTCCTGCTCATTTTTAGGATTTGGAAAAAAACTAAGGGATAACTGTCTTGGGACCTATGAAAGGAAGATACCACTTTTGGTAGAAAACTTGGGTCTAACTTAAAAACTAGTTTTTTATCTTCTAGGATATTGAGAAAAGGTTCTTGGATAGACAGGGCCTGTATCTCACATACTCTCCTAGCTGAAGATATAGCCACTAGAAAAATAGTTGAGAGTGAGCCACTTGATAGACAGGGAATCTAGAGGCTCAAAGGGGGGGCTCTGTAAGGCCTGAGAGAACCGTATTTAGGTTCCAGGGGGCCACCATATTTCTGACCCTGTTTTAGCCTATCTGCCGCTTTTAGAAACCTAGAGACCCAGGGGACCTCATAAAAGGCTGGTGATGTAGAGGGCGCCTAGCACCGAAACTTGGACCCTTAGAGTGTTTGGGGAAAGGTCCATATCCAACCCATCCTGGAGGAATTCCAGAATGAGAGGGATATTAGAGGTGGAATCATTAAAGCGGTCACCACTCCAAGAAGCGAACTTCTTCCAGACCTTAGAAGTGTTGGACTTCCTACTAAGCATTAAGGTGTCCACTACCCTCTAAGAAAGGCCTCGACCTAGGAGTATGGACTGTTCAGAAACCAGGCTGACAGATTGAGATTCGGGTGACAGATTGGTCCTTGCATCAGGAGGTCTTCCGTGGGAGAAAACCGAATCAGCTCCTCTCGACTGAGAGATTTTAGTAGGCCGAACCAGGCTCTTCTGGGCCAATAGGGAACCACCAGGATCAAGGAACACCTCTCGTTCTGGAATTTCTGTAGCACCCTCGGAATTATTACTATTGGAGGGAAAGCAGAGAGAAGACTTCCTCCTGATTCCAGAAGACCCCTATTTGTAGGTTGTGGTCTTTCAGCCACCATCTTAGAGAGATTCTCAATTCCTTGGTTAGGGCCATCTTCTGGTCTAGCATGTATTGTGACCTGTTCCATCTTTTGAGGACGAGGCTCTGCAGAGGTCTCATATGATATTGTGCCCATGCCACTGCCGGAATGCAGGATGAGAGACGCCCCAGCATCTTCATGCCCTCTCTGATGGAGAAGATGGGTTTCTTCAGGAACTGATGAACTCTTGCCTTTAAATCCTTGATCTTGGAAGCAGGAAGAAAGGATCTTTGTAGGGCAGAATCCAGGAGAATACCCAGGAATACTCTCTGGTTGTCTGGGATGAGGTTGGACTTCTCCCAATTTATTATCCAGCCCAGGGCCTGAAGATGAGAAGTGACTTCATGAAGATGAAGCTGGAGAAAAGCTGAATTTCTGGCGACAATCAAGAGGTCGTCCAAATAAGGAACGATCAGGATTCCTTTTTTGGTTGGGGATGCCACCACTTCTGCCATGACCTTGGAGAATATGCGAGGAGCAGAAGATATTCCAAAAGGAAGGCAGTAGGCAGTTGAACTGGAAGTGATGGGTAATCCCTTCCAGTTGAACTGCAAACCTTAGGTACTTCCTGGATTGCGGATGGATAGGGATGTGGAAGTAGGTGTCTTTGAGGTCTACTGTGGCCATCATCGCCCCTTTTTGTACGAGTTTTACAGCGGAGTTTACTGTCTCCATCCTGAATTTGTGATAAGTTACAAACTTGTTCAGAGGCTTAAATTTATTATGACCCTGAATTTGCCATTGGGCTTCGGAACTAAGAATAAGGGGGAGTAATGACCCAACCCCCTCTCTGAGGGGAACATTTTCCACCGCCCCCAGGGATAGTAACCCTCTTACACCTTCGGATAGAAGGGTCTCTTGTGAAGGTGGGAGGTGTGTTAAGGTGAACTTCTGTGGAGGAGGAGCGTCCAATTCTATGCGATAGTCCACCCTGATGATGCTGAGGATAAAGGAATCTGAGAGGTATTGCTCCCAGGCGTTTATGAAGGAGCTGAGCCTTCCTCCCACACGCTCGCCGTCATTTTTTGTAGGAGGTGGAGGGGTCCTCTCTATTTGGGTTAAAGAGGAAACTTTTACCCCTACCACCCTTTGTGTAGTTCCATTTTCCGGATTTGCCTTTATCCGTTTTGGAGTTTTGAAACTGCGGTCTGTTCCGAAAGGGCTGCCTTTTATTTCTAGGCCTGTCTTCTGGGAATCCTTTTTTCCGGTCAGTAGCATTCAAGGATCCTGTCCAGATCCGGACCGAAGACATACTGACCATGAAACGGGAGGGAGACCAACTTATTTTTGGATGTTACAGTATGTCCCCCGACCAGGCTTTTAGCCAGAGGACCCTTACAATAGTATTAGACAAAACAGCTGTACGGGCAGTCAGCTTCACCGATTCTGCGGAAGCGTCTGCGAGGAAACCCGTGGCCATCCACGAGGAATAAAGAAACGTTTTTCTGTTTCTCATTCAGCTTTGATTAATCTTTGTACGTTATCTGGTACAGGGAATACGGACCTTTGCCTTTCTCCCAGACCCCCAAAAATTTCTTCCTGCACCGATTTGGGTTTCCTTGGTATCTCCATTCTAATTGTAGCCCGAATGGCCTTAATTAACTCGTCAATGTCTGCGGGGTTAAATAGGAATCTAGCATATTCATTATCTTCGTCCGATTCCTGATCCAGGACCTCTGGGTCAGAAGAATCCTGACAGAGAGAATCTGAATCAGTATCTAAACCAATACGATCTCTAGAAACATCCGTTTTAGGAGGAGGGACTCTGGGAGGGGGGGGGGGGGTTATCCCTTTTTTGAGAGACCATAGCAGATAACAGAATGAACCTCCTGTCTGACAATGGTCTTTTAGTAAACTGGAGGACTCTGACTTAACCACGGCCGCGGTGCATTCTTTACAAAGGGGCTCGGAGCCTGAAGATGGCAGCCGCTTAGAACAAACTCCACACCTCCTGGATTTAGATTTAGCCGTAGAGGCTGACTCCTTTTCTCCCTGCAACAATAAGGGAGAGAAGGGTGACCTCCACCAGACCAATTACCATACAGCCATTGCCTGGAACAGACTACTCACGGATCCCAGTGGGGTAGGAGCATCCAACCCTGGGTCAGTAGTGGTAGGGGCCCCATTCCTGCAGGTCCCGTCCACCAGCTTTCAGTCGAACGCTGAGGTGAGGAGGACGCCATCTTCTGCCTATCTGAGCCTCTGGGCATGCGCCGAAGCATCCCTGTGACGTCATGACGCAGCGTCACGCCTCCACTGCGTCTGACGTCATCACCCGGCGGCTGGAGGGAAGCGCATCACAGCGTCGCTCCAGCCGCCCTTGCCACTCCGCATTTAGCCCGCCTGGACCGCTGCTGGAGGCACTGCTTCATAATGCGTGCTCGGGCCCAGACAAGAATAAGAGGAGGAGGGAGAGCCGACACCGCCGGAACCGTGTAGAGTGTAGAAGAAAACGATATGCCAGGAACCCCATAGAGCTCCGAGCACCTCTCTGGACTTTCTTCCTGGCAGGACAGGAAAAAACACTGGAGATGAGGGGAAGGGGTGGACCTTTTAACCTCTCTGTTTTTTCCTGTCCTATCAGAGGAACTCAATCTCAGTGTGTGCTGTCATGGTGACGACTGGGGAAATATATATCTAACGTCCACATGGCGCAGCTATCCTGCTCTTGGAATGAGACTGCTTTGTGCCCAAGAAATGCCTGGCCATACAAGCCATGGCAGGGTCATATTAACTAACTGGAACCCGAACTGTTTATTCGATATTCATCAAGGTAAACCTCAAAACCATATGGCCATTAACACCGAATAAGACTACTTTCACATTAGTGTTTTCAATTCTGCCATTAAGATCAGTCATAGGATCTCAATAGCGGAAGAACATGCTTCAGTTTTGTCCCCATTCATTGTCCATGGGGAGAAAACTGAACTGAATGAAACGGAATGCACCAAAATACATTCCGTTCTGTTTGGTTGTGTCCCCATCGCGGACAGAATAATGCTGCAAGCAGCGTTTTTCTGTCAGCCATCAGTGAGGAGCAAGACGGGTCCGTCATGAACACCATTGAAAGTCAGTGGGGGACGGATCAGTTTTCTATTGTGTCAGAGAAAACGGATCCGTCCCCATTGACTTACATTGTGCGTCTGACAATGGAAAACCTATCCGCCCCCCATTGACTTTCAATGGTGTTTATGACGGATCCGTCATGGCTATAGAAGACATAATACAACCGGATTCGTTCATGACGGATGCATGCGGTCTTATTATTGTAACGGAAGTGTTTTTGCAGATCCATGACGGATCCACAAAAAACGCTAGTGTGAAAGTAGCGTAAACTGTTTGGTTCCAATTAGTCAATATGATTCTCCTCCGGCTTGTATGGCCAGCAAGGCAGCCATGTCCCAACCACAGCACAGGTGCACCATGTGTGGCTGTAACTTCAACACTTGTCAGTTACCGGAATGAGAGGCATCGCGGCCAGCATGGCCACTTGTGTCTCTACAATCGCTCAAATAACTATCGCACTAGCATTCAAAAGGACTCCACGGTGGTGGTCTGCTGATAACCTAGTCCATGTAATAGTATCCACGAAATAGAGAGAAGCACAGCGGCACTCACCATCAATCTTGAATTATGCATTGTTGCATAAAAGTGGTGGACGCGGACAATACACAGGTGCATGAATCGGCTACAGCTGTTTTGCGCCAACTTGCGCTTTGTCACTGTGGCCCCACAATGGAGTGCAAACAGCGGTGTACAGATTCCGAAGCACAACAGACACCTGAACTTGAGGTGCTTATTAGGTCACTAAAAGAAGTAAAGCATATTACAAAATTTATTTATGGTCCATTTAGAACAGTTTAAAATAAACATGTATAAAAGATTAGTTCCCCATGATGACTCTTCATACTGATTGTTTTCCACATTAGCCAACCCAGAATTCCAGTTACTGAAGCGCTCTGTTTCTCATGGTACCACTTACCACACAAAAGATGGGGCAGACTGCCAGAAATTCTTAAGCATTAGCCTAGACTGAGGATTATGTGACGGACACGGGGGGGCGGGGGTGCCATGTAAACATTTTTCTCACAGCCGCACAAATTCCAACAGTGAAGACTGGCTGAATGAAACATCTAAAGAACAATCTGAGATTAGCTGTACTTTCTTCGGCTCGGTTAGCAAAGCTGCGGCAAGATGTACTAAGGCTACTTTCACACTGGCTTTTTGGTTTCCGTTTGCGAGATCCGTTCAGGGCTCTCAGAAGCGGTCCAATACTGATCAGTTTTGCCCTTAATGCATTCTGAATGGATAAGGATCCGCTCAGAATGCATCAGTTTGCCTCCGTTCCGCCTCCATCGCTTGCAGGGTTTTGGTGTCCGTCTGACGAAACTGAGCCAAACGGATCCGTTCTGGCACACAATGCAAGTCAATGGGGATGGATCCGTTTTATCTGACACAATCTGATACAAAAAAAAAACGGATAACGGATCCGTCCCCCATTGACTTTCAGTTGTGTTCAAGATGGATCCGTTTTGGCTGTGTTAAAGATAATACAAACTGATCCGTTCTGAAGGGATGCATGCGGTTGTATTATCTGAACGGATGCGTTTGTGCAGATCCATGACGGATCCGCACCAAATAAGAGTGAAAGTAGCCTAATCCTATAGATGGTGTCTAGACCGGCACCAGGTGTATCTCAGGGGCTCAGGCTGGATGATAAATCTGGTGTGTGGCGAGAACCTTTGTTGTCGAGCTCTGTACCAACGTTATAGGTCGCCTTACTTTGAGAGATCATTTCATACCAGAATTGTAGCCCCTTTCCCACAGAGCTCCTCCCCTTTCAAAGTTGTAAAAAAGTGTAGAAAAGGTGGCGTGCTCTCAGACTGGATCTGTTTGTGGACTGCAAAGCACTTACAGCAGTGTGCATGAGGCCTAAATGGGAGATTGGGTTAGCCGTTTCTGCTTCTGTGTTCAGGGTTCTCCTGTTGTGTCATCAACTGAACCTCAGCCCGCGGCATTAAGCGGATGATCAAGCGTACTATGATTTAGGCTGGGGTTAAGTTGCGCGACATTAGATGTAATGATTTTCAAAGGTGTGCCGCTGCGACATGCCACGACAACTGTTGGTAAAATTCTACGCCTGATTGATTTTGTGTCGCAAGTAGTGTTGAGCAAACTTGTGTTTTAAGTTCGGCGTCCAAAATTCAGGTTATCGTAGAATCCAGTTATGGATTCCGCTACCACGGACCATAAAGGAATTTGGAATCCATAGCGGGATTCTTCGATAACCTGAACTTTGGACGCAGAACTTTTGAAGTTTATTCAACACTAGTCAAGTCGACCATATCACCATAGACCACAATACAAGTCGTGTACAATATGTAACTTGCCTGCAACTTTTCTGCTACTTCCTGTCATGTGACACATGTAGCCCTACATTCAGGTTTTTTGGATGCAGCTTTTGAACCCAAAACCGGTGAGGAATTTAGAAAAGTAGTACCTGTCCCTAAAGGGAACCTGTTACCATGAAAGGGCAGACAGGATTTATCAGGGATTACTGTAGATTTTTCTTTTTATAGAACAGGAGCAGCTGAGCAGATTGATGATAGTTTTATGGGAAAAGATTCAGTAAAACTTGTGTTTTATTGATTTACATGCCTGCTTATTCTGGGCATTGTAGTCAAGTAGTCGGTCCTATCAGCGATTGGCCGTCTCCTCGACTTCACAGCCCAGAATGAAATTCAAGTTCTACTGAATCTTTCCACAAAACGATACAATCTTCTCAGCTCCTTCTGCTCTATAACATGTCTGCAGCTCAGATATCATCTTCAAAGTGACAGGTTCCCTTTTTAACAATGTCTATGCTTTTATGACCACACCTGATTTTGGCTTCAAAAACCTGAATTTGTGGCTGTACACTTAAACCCTATAATTAATACGGTCATGTGTATATCGCCTGGATGTGGACTTTAACCCCTTAAGGACCCGCGCCATACATGTACGGCGCAACCGGATGGGACTTAAGGACCAGCGGATTTCTCACTCATGCGCATTGCAGCTCCAGCTGCAATACAGAGCTGCGGGGGGCGGATGGGGGTTCACCTGCAGGTGACCGATACTGAACAAGTCAACACATCTCCTCCTAGGTCAGGCAGGGGACACCAGTGTTTTGGGTCCTCTGCCAGCGCTGCTATTGGCTGGAACAACACTCCACCCAATGGCAGCGCTATAGCTGCACAGGAAGAGGCAGGACGTCCCTGCATGTAGCCATTCTAGCTGGGGACTGCATGCAGAGCAGAGGATCTGTCCCGCTTGTGACTTGCTGGGAGTTGTTGTGGACTACCACAGCGTTTTAACCCCTTTCCTGCTGAAGAGAAGAAAAGACGAACATCTGGAATAGCTGCGCAGATTTTTTCTTAATTTGCAGCTGTTCCAGATCCCTAAACCACGCCATTATTTTATTTATTTTTTACGGACACCATTTGGTCCGTGCACATATTTTATTTTTTTAACATTTTTCAACTCTGCACCCCTTTTTCTGCGTGCGAGCTGTGACCTACAAGTGCTGTTCAGTGCGTACCTGCCTGATCAGCACCTGGGGATCATTTGTGCTGATATTTTGGCCAATTTTTCATTTTTTTGGGTTAAAAAGAAAAAAAAAGTAGTTAGGATAGAGATTATACATCTAGTGTTCACTGTAGTAGATTTTTATACTACACTTTTTGCACGCACGCAAAAAGTAGTGGGCTCAGTAGCATCTGCACATTTTTTAGGTTGTTTTTTTACATTTTTCTGCTGTGAAAAGAGCTGCAGTTAGGGCTCTTTCACATTTGCGTTGTGAGGATCCGGCGTGCACTTCCGTTGCCAGAAATGCCTGCCGGATCAGTCAGAACGCAAGACAACTGAAAGCATATTGAAGACTGATCAGTCTTCAATATGCTTTCAGGTAACCATGGCAGCCAGGACGCTAGAGAAGTCCTGGCTGCCATGGTAAGTACTCCACAGCAGTGTACTTGCCTGCACTACGGCTGCCGGGCGCTCCTTCATGATGTCACAGGTCCCCGCGGCGCATTGACTTGACCTGTGACGTCATGAAGGAGTGCCCAGAGGCCACAGCGCAGGCAAGTACACTGCTGTGGAGTACTTACCATGGCAGCCAGGACTTCACTAGCGTCCTGGCTGCCATGGTAACCGATCGGAGCCCCAGCATACACTGGGGCCCTGATCGGAACTGCTGTGCCAAAACGACATTCAGCTTAATTCTGGATCCGGATTATGGGACTTCAATGGGCATTAATTCCGGATCCAGGGTTACGGCATGTCTTCCGGATTTTTGGACGGAGACAAATCCACAGCATGCTGCGGTTTTGTCAACGTCCAAAAAAAGTTCACATACTGAACGGAAGACATCCTGAACGGATTTCTCTCCATTCAGAATGCATTAGGATAATCCTGATCAGTATCTTTCCGTCCTAGAGCCCCGAGGATGGAACTCTAGGACGGAAATCAAAAACGCTGACGTGAAAGGGGCCTTAGGCCTCTTTCACACGAGCGTGTCCGGATTAGGTCCGGATGCGTTCAGTGAAAACTGTGCGATTTCACAGGCAAAGCCATTCAGTTTTGCCTGCGATTGCGTTCAGTTGTTCAGTTGTTTCCGAGCGGGTGCATTGCGTTTTGATGCGTTTTTCACGCGCGTGATAAAAAAACTGAAGGTTTACAAACAACATCTCCTAGCAACCATCAGTGAAAAACGCAACGCACCCGCACTTGCTTGCGGATGCAATGCGTTTTTCACGCAGCCCCATTCACTTCTATGGGGCTAGGGCTGAGTGAAAAACGCAGAACATGCTGCGATTTTCACGCAACGCACAAGTGATGCGTGAAAAAAAACGCTCATGTACACAGACCCATTGAAATGAATGGGTCAGGATTCAGTGCGGATGCTATGCGTTCACATCACGCATTGCACCCGCGCGGAACACTCGCTCGTGTGAAAGAGGCCTTAGTGATAGTAAGTTAGATAGATACATTTCAGTTAGTGAGAGTTTAGGTTTTTGCATGAATGCACCATCTGCGTGCATGCATTTTACAGACCAATGTAGTGAATTTTTGTACTACAGTTATAAATAAAAATTTCAGTTAGTGCGAGTTTAGGTTTTTGCATTAACACACCATCTATATTTTGCAACCCGAGCACCGATCAGTAGTGTCCATTACTTTTCTTTTTACAACTTTTTCTCTAAAAGGTTTCCACATTTCACACGTCAACAAAATAAAAATGGCCCGTCCATCCCAACGAGTGACCCCATTTGGACCCCACCCACTGACGATCATCAGCCCCAAATTCCTGAGTTTGTGGGCGACTCAGGAATTCAGATTGTGCGGGCTTCACTGAGCTAGATATTTTTAAAATCTTCTCTGAAGATTTTGTAAATTTAATGGTGGCCCAAACCAATTTATACACCCAATAATTTCCCAGAACCCTACTTCGCCATACACTAGACCCCTAGGTTGGACCCCAGTAGATGCAGCAGAGATGAAGTTTTGGGGACTCGTGCTGCATATGGGCGTAGAAAAAAAAAAAAAAAAAAAAAAAACACACACGTTAAGCATTATTGGAGTTCGGACATTTTCTACCAGACTCCAGTCTGACCAGGACACAGAAGCGATTTGAGTCCTTTAGGAAATCTCTGCACTACAATGACAATGCACAGTGCCCACCCCAAAACAACCCAACATTTGACCGTTTGTTCAAAGTTAGGCCTGTCATTGACCACTTCAGCACCAAGTTTGCACAGGTGTACAACCCTGATAAAAATGTGTAGATGAGTCCCTATTACTTTTCAAAGGGAGGATTAGATTCAACCAGTACCCGCCTAGCAAACGGGCACGGTATGGCATAAAAAATTTTTTATATATATATATATATATATATATATATATATTTATTTATATATATATATATATATATATATATATATATATATATATATATATACACACACATATATATACATATATACACACACACACACACACACACACACACTGAGAGTTGCTCCGGGTACACCCATAAATTCCGCATTTACGAAATGGAAAGATTCCACATAAGAACCCCCAACTTTTTCTGGAAAAAAAAAAAAAAAAAAAGTTAGTCATTTTTCATTTTCACAGCCAATCGTTTCCCAATTTTGTGAAACACCTGATGGGTCAAAGGGAAATATTCCTTAAAGGGGTGTAGTTTCCGGAATGGGGGTCACTTTTTGGGGGGTTTCTACGGTCGGGCCACCTCAGTTTCTTCATATGAGACATAGCTCCCAATTACCATTCCAGCTAAATCCGTTCTCCTAAAGCCATATGGTGCTCCTTCTACTCTGAAGCCTGCCGTGCGCCCCCACACATCAGTTTTTGAGCACACATGGGGTGTTTCTGTAAACTCCTGATTCAGGGTAATAGATTTTGAGTTTTGTTTGGCTGTTAACCCTTGCAAAAAAAAAAAAATTTAAATCTGCGAAAATTTTTTTGAAATTTCTTTCCATTAAATTCTCATGGGGCACCTAAAGGGTTAACAAAGTTTATAAAATCAGTTTTTAATATCTTGAGGGGTGTGGTTTCTAAAATGGGGTGATTTATGGGTGGTTTCTAATATGTAAGGCCCAGAAAGTGACTTCATAACTGAACTGGTCCTGAAAAAAAAAAAAATAATTGGGGCTTGGAGGTGTTCTTAAAAATATTTGCTTCTAAACATAATGTAATTTTCTAAATGATCCAAACATGAAGTAGACATATGGGAAATGTAAAGTAATAACTATTTTTGGAGGTCTCACTATTTATTATAATAGTAGAGAAATAGAAATTTGCTAATTTTTTCAAATTTTTGGTAAATTTGGTATTTTTTTATTTAAAAAAAATGCATTTTTTTACTCACTTTTACCACTGTTATGAAGTACAATATGTGACGATAAAATCTCAGAAGGGCCTGAATAAGTAAAAGCGTTTTAAAATTATTACCACAAAGTGACGTCAGATTTGCTAAAAAATGGCAGGGTCCTTAAAGGGTTAAGCTTCTCAGCTAGACCAATAGTCTTGTAGAAGCAGACCTGTCCAAGCACATTTTTTGCATTGTGATTTAAGTTTTTCTTGTTCTTTCTCAGGACTCGCAAAGCAATGGGAGGATCTCTGACCTTCAAGGCTGCTCTGACCGAGAGGCTGGCATTAATTCGCCCATCTAGGGAACAAGTACAAGCTTTGATAACAGAACACCCTCCGAGGCTCACCGAGGGGATAAAGTGAGTTATCTTTTTGGGCAGTGTCATTCTAAGTACATGGAGAGATTAAAACAAGTGGATTGATAGCTTTATCATACGCAGTGTTGGCATTTTACCAGAAGGGCTGGTGACTGCTGGGTGGGTGAGCGTTCGGTTGTGGGACCATCTACATTCATCCATTTGTTACGATACCATAATATACAATGCCAACCTTAAAAGGAAGTGTGACAAACAATTATTTCCGTTTAATTTTCAGAAGTGTTTTGCGTTAATAATATGCCAGCCCTAACCCACAAGTGAAATTTTAGAGGAAAAAAAAATAAATGGGAACATTGTTTGCAGTTTGAGGCTGAACACCTCTAAAAATCAAATACTGCTGACAGCTGCTATTACCTAAAACATAGGCACCATAGATTTTTCTGTCGTCCTTAGCAGCAGACTGGCCATAGAACCCATAGGGAAATTTCCAGGTGGACCAATGCCCAGGGGGCCACCCAAGTCCTCTTCACAATCGCCAGTCTGGTACATAGCGTTCTAATGCTCCCTGTGTTAGCTGAGGAAATTAGAGAAGCTACAAGTTCTCGCTCCTTACAGTACTAGGCCTACATCACTGCTCTGAGTGATCTACAGAGAGAGAACCATCTCTACTTCATGGTATAGAAAAAGAGAAAGGAAAGAACTAGAGGTTCCAGAATCTGCATGGCAGAGCATTGGAGTCAGTCAGTAAGATATTTGCAGTGTAAAGTCAATAGACTTTACTGCAGTGAGGAACATTGCTAAAACACCTTTTACACTTGCCTGGCCAGCTGTATCAATCCTGTACACCTCAGCTGGGAATTACAGTCACGTTTACAAGATACTTATTGCCAGCCTTAGATCCTGCAGAAAGACTTTGGACAGATAGAGTTAAGGAGTACTACAATCCCCATCCTGGCCTATATCCATACATTGCTATCTGGAAAAATTTGTACTGTGAATTGTTGGGAACCGTGTTTTGATACTGATGTAGAAAATAAACAAGTCTCCCTTTACTAAAGTGGAGAATGGGATTTGTAGTACAACTGGCCTGGTTACTGACTCCAGTACCATTCGCAGGCCGCAGCACCTACATCTCCTGCGCCCGCACCAAACCCACAACACCAAGGGGAACCCAACTATTATCAGGCAGGAGCCCCAACAGGAGTGTGTCCCAAGGGAAGAAATAGTACACACTCCTAACAATGCCCTGGCCCAAAGCACCATCTGTGTGCGGATTACCATTTCAGCCAGAGCCACTAACACTCCCATCCTCCGCGGTTTATTTGCCCCATGTCATGCATTGTTAGGGCTCATGCACACGACCGTATGTATTTTGTGGTCCGCAAAAAACATGAATGATGTCAGTGTGCATTCTGCGGAACGGAACAGCTGGCCCCTGATAGAACAGTACTATCCTTGTCCGTAATGGGAATAATAGGAGATGTTCTATTTTTTGCAGAACAGAAATACGGACATACGTAAACGGAATGCACACGGAGTAACAAGCTTTTTTTGCAGACCCATTAAAATGAATGGTTCCGTATACGGTCTGCAAAAAAAAAAAAAAAAAAAAACACGGCACACAGAAAGGATATACGTTCATGAGCCCTAAATCAGATACCTCCACATGTGGGGCATCTACAGGCAGACATCAATACTGCTAAAACTAGAAATCCTGCCAACGCCAGGTCAGACTAGATGGACGGAGTCAGTGTGCATTTCATGTTTTCTGTTACATTTCAGGTTTTAGTGATCATGCTCACTTTCATAATTTTAACTCATCTTTTACAGAGACCTCATTCACCGACTTCACCAGCGAAATGTCCAGGTTTTCCTGATATCTGGAGGATTTCGTAGCATTGTGGAACATGTAGCCGCAGAATTGGACATCCCAATCACTAATGTGTATGCAAACAGGCTCAAGTTTTATTTCAACGGTAAGGCTTGGTCAGCTTTAGACAATTCGTTCTTGCAATCCGATTCATAAATACTAATTACATAGTTTACATTTCCTAAAATTAAATGCGAGAAGAACGCTGCGTTGTAAAGTATCAGAAGTGTGTGGATTTACAATGGAGAGTTTGGAGAATTGCTGAAGGGTGGACAGGAATCACACAATGTGCTGCTTATTTTAGGACTTCTTGTTCTGAGCACATTCGCCATGTAAAATCAAGAATATGAAACGAGAAGACTCTTGGGGTACTTTCACACTAGTGTTAGAAGTGTTACTCAATACCGGAAAACTAACGCTAGTGTGAAAGTACCCTTAGAAGTCTTACTCAGTACAAGGATGACATGAATTAAATCAGAACCTATGGTCCACTAGGCTATGTTTATATTAGGGGTCGACAGATATTGATTTTTTTAGAGCAGATACCGATATTCGTGAACTTTCAGGCCGCTAGCCGATATTTTATACCGATATTTTGCGCATTTTAATTTTTGGATTTTTTTTTCTGTTACAGCGTTCAACGCTTTTTTAAAAAAAATATTCTAATAGTTTGGACTTTTGGGGTAGGGCGCACTGGCCACCAATGTTTTTTATACTGTGGACAGGGGGGGGGCTGAGGGCGCACTGGCCACCAATAATAATAGAGGGGTTAATTGCTGCGGATCGCAGTGCTCTATCAGAGGCAGGGTCTGGGCAATGTGCTTCTAATGCCTGCGTTTGTAATATCTTGAACGTTATTATCATTGGTGGCCAGTGCTCCTCCTTCTCAGGCCAGTGCACCTCAGCTCCTCCTCTCTCTCATTGGTGGCCAGTGCACCCTCAGCCCCTCCTCCTCCTCTCTCATTGGTGGCCAGTGCGCCCTCAGCCCCTCCTCCTCCTCTCTCATTGGTGGCCAGTGCGCCCTCAGCCCCTCCTCCTCCTCATTGGTGGCCAGTGCGCCCTCAGCCCCTCCTCCTCTCTCATTGGTGGCCAGTGCGCCCTCAGCCCCTCCTCCTCCTCTCTCATTGGTGGCCAGTGCGCCCTCAGCCCCTCCTCTCCTCCTCTCTCATTGGTGGCCAGTGCGCCCTCAGCCCTTCCTCTTCTCTCCATTGGCAGCGCGGCACAGGGGGAGGGAGGGACTGCCTCCTTCTCCCTGTGCTGCTGAGGGAACATGGCCGCGCTGAGACCGGCGCGCTCATGTTCTGTGATAGCACAGTTATCGGTATATCGGCCTGGTTAGGGGCAGATACGGATAACTGTGCAAATCATGAATATCGGCCAAACCGATAATCGGTCGACCCCTAGTTTATATAGGCGAGTTTTCCTGTCGGGCTGCTCAGCTATGATGCCATCGTTGGCAGGATCACAACATTACCATCTATGGTATATCATTTTAATGCAACAGCTCTACAAGTGGTGGCAACCAGTCCTGTTCACATTCTAGGACAGGTTGCTGGCAGCCATTTTAAAGTATTCTCAGAGAACCCCTTTAAAGTCAAATTCTATGAATAGGATATCCATGTTTAGGGTTATACAGCCCTGGAAACTTCCAGTCTCCATGACTTCAAATTGTGTTTACTAGGATTGTACTTCTTGGACTTTCCTAACTTCTTCAGAGCCTCCACTAATTTTCAAAAGGTTCCTATATTTAGTACATTATCCTTTTTATAATGCTCCTATTAGAGGGAATATGGGCATTAAAGGGGTTGTTCAGACTACAGATATTGAGGATCTATCCTCAGGATAGGTCATCAATATAAGATCGATGGTGGTCCAACACCCCACGATCAGCTGTATCTGGCCACCGGAAACTATACAGTTTAAGGAGCTGAAAGCAGAAGGCTCTGCACACCATGTAGTTCCTGGCCCTGGCATACCGCAGCTACCATCGACTTGAATAGGAGGTGAGCAGCAGTATTCCGGCACCGCCAACTACACAGTACACTAAGCTGGCGGCCAGAAACGGCTGATCAGTGAGGTGCTAGGTGTTGGACCCCAACCAATCTGATGTTGATGGCTCTAGGGGATACATATCAATATGTAACCATGTTATATTTTAAGGTGAATATGCTGGCTTTGATGAGGCACAGCTCACGGCAGAATCTGGTGGTAAAGGAAAAGTGATCGGCTTATTAAAGGAGAAGTATGGCTTACACCATGTAGTAATGATTGGCGATGGAGCTACTGACATGGAAGCCTGTCCTCCTGCTGTAAGTATTATTTCAAACTTGGTTTTTATTACTAAATCATGGGACAAATAGGCCCGTTAGAGGAATTTTAAAAGTTCTTGAGGTAGATAAAAGATGGGAATTTTTGTCCACAAAGGGTTGGAAAAAAATCAAAAGCAGATGATGCTGTATGATGTAAGAAATCCCTTACACAGAACTGGGAAAGTAAAATGTTTCATGCCATCAGAAGTGTAGCTTCTCTAAATATTGCGCCCAGAATACCGAGTCCTGGTATCATTTGAAAATTAATATTCTATCCTCAAGATAAACAATAGTATCTGAAGACAGCACCAATGTCCCAACTTTTAGCAAGATGCACGGTCACCAGCGGTCAGGCTCTTCTCCGTTACAAACTGTAAAGAATAAAAGGAATCATGACCAGCATCTTAAGTTTTATTCCAGCTCACATAACACAAGGCGACGTTTCGGCTTATATCAAGCCTTTCTCAAGCCAAATTGTATGTCACACAGCACCAGATCTAAATACATACAAAGAAAGGGGTGTATTGAATCCTCCACCAATAAACAGACTGTGTATAATACTGTTATCTCAATACCAATCACAGATATTTGCATAATGTGAATTAAAATATCCTCCATATAAAAGGAACTTCTTACATGACGTTTGTTAAAATGGACCAGTGAACTGCAAGATTGCTGCAAAGGCGTCTCTGCTGTACATCTGCACGTCTCAATACCACGCACAGACTGCGCATGTCACGTAACGGGATCTTTAGAAAACCATGTATATCGACAATCATCTTAAGCAGACATTCGCAGCATTTCTGTCACGATGAGGAGTGGGGGAAAACTCCCCACCGTATTATGTAAACTGTTACTAGGTCTGGAAACAGGGAAAGGGAGCAGGTCACCTCCTACAGCATCCCAAAACCCGGCCCTGGTCTTCTAGCTGTATGGGCCGACCTAGATGGTAGGAGGGCCCATACTCAGGAACCTCAGAACCCTGGAATCCATGAGTAACCCTAGGTAAGATGATAGGGAAAGACCACCTGATCCTCCACAACACGGAAGAATCGGCGTCTCCCAGCAGCCTAGTAACAAATGTGAAAAGAGAATGAGCAGCAACTGAACGGCAGGTAAGCACCCAGTGTAACAGCACACCAGAACAAACACTTACCTGCCGCAGCAAAGATGGAACAACGACTCCAAAACTACATGGCCCCCATGCAGACATCAGATTGGCATTTTGGCACCAGGCAGAGCTGCTCAAAGTGTTTTGGTTCACCCCTCTGGGAAACTAGAGCCCACTTCCGCAGACAAGAGGATGTCTAGCAACCATACCGGGCATTACACCAGACATAGTACACCAAACAAGACATCACCACACACCAAACACAACAGGTAAGGGTAGGGGAAGGAACATGAAAACAAGGGAGTGACATTGATGTTCTACTAGGATGGCCCTGAGACTGGACAGATGGAATCCAGGAACATCAACACTTCAACACACACTAAGGCATGAGACAAACAACTGATCTCAGGCACCCTACACAAGGATATATAGAGCCTAGAGACCACACCCAAATCCACACCTAAGACATTAACCCCACCAGCACCAGACAGAAGGAGAAAACAACTTAAAGGGGAAGTGCACGTGCATACTGAACACAACACGTTGCCACCAGCAACCAGTGTGCACGGCAACCGTGTCACAGTAGAACAAACAATACCGTGACAATTTCCCGCACTACTCCTTATAGGGCAGCACTTCAGACAGATACCCACATCCTGTAGGACTCCACATCACGGAGAATCTGTGCCACTTGTACAGAATATTCCTCTTGTCCCTTTATTTCATCAGCCATACTGTATGCACTTCAGTATTAGCCACCTCGCAGTTCAGCTCGTCCTAATACAAATAGACAAATTGTGTTATATATGCACTGTGTTCAATTGGCATCATATCACCTATATGTAATTTAAAAGTATCAACACCTAAATGAAAATGAAAAAAAACAAATCCACCATAAATACATATACCTAGGTACAGGGACCCCATGGCTACTACAGATGACTTACATTAAACTCAATATTCAACCCTCTTAGTTGTAATATTGCAGTGTATGAATCTACTTTAACTTTTTTATAGCATTTTGGGAAGCAGCGAAACCTATGATGTTCATTTTTTATTGTTTACTTTTAAATGGGAAAGGGGACGATTTGATTTTTATATAATCACAGACAAGAATAGGCATTTCTGTCATAGTGCCGGCCATGTGTGGTCCACAAAATGCAGAACCCGTGTTTTGCAGATCCCTTAGTGTGTATATTGTAGCTTAACTGTAGTCACAGATCACACTTCTGCCCTACGCGACCTGAGGGAAAAGCAGCCAAGCAGGAAAGTAAATTGCAGGTAATCATCCCCATTTGGAGCTCTTGACTGGACAGTTCTTTTAAGTAATATTAACCTCTCACCTATACCTTAATCAGTGCTGGCTACATCTATGAAACAGAATCCAAAAAGCCATGTAAGCCAATAAATCATTTAAAAAAAAAAGACAAAGATCTTTATTAAATACCAGTAAGATACATACAATAAAAAAAACGACAAAAAAATAAAATAAAAAAGACAGTTGGTGGACTACAAGTGCAACAGCGCTCACATCCTAGTTAGCATGCCAAGCGAATTACATAAGAAAATTGCCCAAAGCCCTCCTAAATAGTACAACACACATCCAAAGCAAAGAATGCTAGTCACATCAAACTAGGAGGAAACCTCATAGCAGTGCATTCCCACAACTGTATCCACTTTGCGGTCTGCGCCCTGTATTTTTGGCAGCCCCATTGAAAAAACATGTACTGTATATGTTTTGTCATTTGCAGTTCAGCTAAAGTACGGCCATGTGAATGCACCCAATACCACCCCCAAGTACAGCTAATAAGCCATAATCCCCCCCCCAAATAAAGACTCCGGCCACCAGTAGTGTCCCACTCTCGATACGTTTAGTTGTTGCTTCGACCAGGGATCAGACAGTGGGTGCTGTTGCACTCTTAGCCCACCAGGGGTCCCCGTTTATCATCCATTTTTTGTGTGGAGCTTTTTTTAAATTATTTTTACTGGTGTTCATTCAATAAAGATCTTCCACAATGTAAGTTTATTTACCTGTATACTTAACAGGCTCACTGAATTAGGCTACATGCACACAACTGTGTATTGCGGTCCGCAAAAAAAAAATAAAAATAATAAATGACATCCATATGCCATCCGTTTTTTTGCAGATCCATTGTAACATTGTCAAAAAAGGACAAGAATAGGACATGTTCTATTTTTTTGCCGGGCTATGGAACGGACATACTCATGCGGATAGCACACGGTGTGCTCTCTGCATTTTTTGCGGACCCATTGAAATGAATGGGTCCGCATCCTATCCGCAAAAAAAAAAAAAAAAAATGGACACGTTAACAAACAACGTTTGTGTGCATGTAGCCTTAGTCTGTAATTTTTATACGTCACGTGCCTGGAAGCTCTTTTACAGATGTAGACCATCTCCTGTTATAGTAACATATGCAGAGACCACCACCATGGTGATGTGAGGTGCTGGAGGTACGATACTCAAGGAATCCCGTATTCAGAGGATCACCCCTCTCTCCGGGAATCTGCTTGCCCGAGGTGTTGCGTTTCAGACACTACATTGAGTGCTCGTGTTCTAATTAGCTGCTGCCACTTGTCTTCTCAGGGCCTCCTGGGTCCGTGGAATACTGAAACATGCAAAGGATCTCTCTGAAGAATTTCAGATTATCAGTCCGGTACGATAGAATTTATTGGTGCACAGACATCTACGCATTTTAAGACCAAACAGGTCTTCATCAGGATTTTGCACATCATTTCTAGATTTATTTTTATTATATGATGGTGTAAAATCCTGATGAAGAGACCTGCTTGGTCTTCAAACGTGTAGCTGTCTGTGCGCCAATAACGTTTCTTGTATCAGACTGATCATCTCAAATTCTTCAGCAGCTCCACAAAGAGAAATCCCTGCATCTTCAAGACGGATACATGGCGGTCTCGGATGCACTCAGAATGGGATAATGTCTTATAGGATGGGTAATGTTTTTGGTATAAATTCCTGTATCAGACCATCCATCATTGTGTAGTGGAAGCAGGTTATGGGCTTCCATGTAGGATCCTGGGTGGTCTGTTGTAGCTAATGGTTTCTCTCCATGTGATGCGTGTATTTATCAAGTGGTTTCTCTTTTCAGGATGGTTTCATTGGATTTGGAGGAAATGTTATCAGGCAACAAGTAAAGGAAAAGGCCAAGTGGTACATTACAGACTTCGAAGAGCTCTTGAGGGAACTGGACAATGACAGCATCAAGATGAACCACAATGAAATAATTGACTAACAATGTGCTCCTACTTAGTATAGGATTTTCTTCAAATTGCAGTGTGGTCTGTACACAAGACAGAAGGAGATGGATAGTCCTTATAGTAATATGTAGCAGTTATGGTCTAGTCTGACGGTTAGCACCGAGCATGCTGTCATAGTATGACCATCTGACTCCACCCCAAACAAGAAGGTATGGCTGGAGCCAAGCTCAATACCCCATTCTTCCAAGTCCTACTCGCTGGGATCCATGAATTGGCTACCTGGATTGCTTCCTGCACCTTTCTGACATGGTGTGTGATTTAAAGGGGTTCTCCAGGAGTATAATACTGATCAGGTCATAAACATCTGATTGGTGAAGGTTCCTACTCCCGGCACCCCCACTGATCAGCTATCTGAAGAAGCCATCACGCTCTAGTGACCTCTGTGGTCTCTTCGTAGGGCAGGGATGTCACATTTATTGGCCACATGGCCTGTGTGCAGCTCAGTGCGATTCAATGTAATGTACGGCACTGTGCTTGGTATGCTGAGAGCACTGCGGCCTCCTCATCGGTGACAGTGCTGCATGTTGGGTCCTCACCTACTAGATATTGATAGGTCATCAATAGTCTACTCCTGGAAAACCTCTTTTAGGCCTCTTTCACACCGGCCTTAGGGCGGACCCATACGAACGTTTGCGTGAGCGTGCTGCTGGAAGTCCACCCTGGCCCCATTCACCATAATGATGCGACCGCAGCACGGCAGACATGGTGAGAGACGGCCGGACAAAGACCGCAGCGTTCTGCCGGACAAGCCCAACGCCAGTGTGAAAGAAGCCTTCAAGTCGTCATCAACATTCCAATCATTTATATTGATAAAAACTGTTATTCTTACATTTTGGAAATCGATTTGGTTAATTAGAAAACAGTCATGTCACATTAGTATGGTATCAAGTATTTAGGAATTACTACAACGTTCAATGGAGCGTCTCAGATGAGGCTCAATAAAAGACAGAAGACGGTAAACGGCTTATGTCATGGCAGAATATGTTCATGCACTAAACGTCCTTACATACATTAATGCGGTACCGATGGTTTCTTACTACTAGACAAAAAAAAAACCTGAATAAGCCCATGCATTTTTTACCTACCTGTGTTGTAAGTTTTTTCTGGTACTTTTTTTCTGGGTATTTTTGCAGTATGAGAGATTTATCAAAACTGAAGCAAAGAAAAACGGACTTAGGGCTCATGCACACGGCCGTTCTGGTCCGCATCTGAACCGCAGTTTTTGCGACTCGGGTGTGGACCCATTCACTTCAATGGGGCCGCAAAAGATGTGGACAGCACTCCATGTGCTGTCCGCTGCTTCGTTCCATAGCCCTGCAAAAAAAAAAAAATAAATAGCATGTCCTATTGTTTTGCGGACAAGAATAGGCATCTCTATAATGGTCCGCCCGTTCCGTTAATTGCGGAAGGCACATGGGCAGCTTCCGTGTTTTGCGAATCTACAATAAACGGAACAGTCATGTGCATGAGGCCTTAGTTGCTCATAACAGCCAATTGGATTCCACCTGTCATTTTGCAGAGCTTGGGAAAATGAAACTATTGATTGGATTGGTTGGTTTGGACAGTTAAAGGGGTATCCCATGACTAATCTAAAAAATAAAAATTAGACATCATAGCACATGACAATCTCTTTCTAACAAAGCTAGAACCAGCCCTGTACCTCACATGGATCCAGAGATCTCCACATTCATTGCTCTGCTAGATGTATATAAAGCTGGCAGCTCAGGGGGCGTGTCCCAGCTCCCCCCCCTGGCAGCTCAGGGGGCGTGTCCCAGCTCCCCCCCCCTGGCAGCTCAGGGGGCGTGTCCCAGCTCCCCCTGGCAGCTCAGGGGCGTGTCCCAGCTCCCCCTGGCAGCTCAGGGCGTGTCCCAGCTCCCCCTGGCAGCTCAGGGGCGTGTCCCAGCTCCCCCTGGCAGCTCAGGGGCGTGTCCCAGCTCCCCCTGGCAGCTCAGGGGCGTGTCCAGCTCCCCCTGGCAGCTCAGGGGCGTGTCCCAGCTCCCCCTGGCAGCTCAGGGCGTGTCCCAGCTCCCCGGCAGCTCAGGGCGTGTCCCAGCCCCGGGGCAGCTCAGGGGCGTCCCAGCCCCCCGGGGGCAGCTCAGGGCGTGTCCCAGCCCCCGGGGCAGCTCAGGGGCGGTCCCAGCCCCCCGGGGCAGCTCAGGGCGTGTCCCAGCCCCCAGCGGGCAGCTCAGGGCGTGTCCCAGCCCCCACGGCAGCTCAGGGGCAGCTGAAGGATGAAACTGAGCATGTGCGGCCTTCTCAGTGAGCAGAACAAATAAGAAAAAGAACAAACAGCAGGTGGCGCTATACAGATATATTTTATCGAACTGTATTTTTAACCGCTACAGGACCGCCGCACGCAGGATTGCGCCCTGGCGGCGGCCCTGTAGCTCTGATCGGACGCATCGGGCGCTGTCATCTCGCGAGACGCGAGTGACGCAGCGCCCGCACATGCGCAATGCGCGCCATCGGGCGCTCGCATGTAGTTATACTACAGCCTGCCAGCGCCGATCGTGCGCTGGCAGGCTGTATATGGCAGAAAAATCGCAGATCAGACGTTGTTCTGTGAACAGCGTCTGATCTGCTTGCTGCTCGCTTCTCTGGTGGTCCCTTTGCTTGGGACCACCAGAGAAAAATATCAAAGTGCACCAATCACCACACAACCCCCCGCCCCCACCCACCCACCACCCCCTGTCACTGATTAACCCCTGATCTCCCATGTCACCCCCTGATCACCCCCTGTCACCCCCTGTCACTGATCACCCCTGTAAGGCTCATTCAGATGTCCGCATGTGTTTTGCGGATCCACGGATCCGCAAATCCGCGGATCCGCAAAACACGGACACCAGCAATGTGCTTTCCGCATTTTGCGGATCCGCACATTGCCAGAACTATATAGAAAATGCCTTTTCTTGTCCGCAATTGCGGACAAGAATAGGACATGTTCTATACTTTTGCGGATCTTCAACTACGGATCCGCAATTACGGATCCGAGCGGGACAAAGTCTGTCCCCATAGAATTGAATGTATCCACATTTCTGTTCCGCAAAATTTTATGAACAGAATTAGTGGACGCTGAATGAGGCCTTAGGGTCCCTTAGCGATCGCAGCTTTATAGCTTTTCCCTCTTTTTTGCACATTTTTTAGAGATTTTTTCATCCACATTGATCAATGTGAATGGAAAAATCTGTGACGTTCATTTTTTTCTTTCAGCGCAGAGGCTGAACGGAAAAAAATTCTCATTACCCGTATGGTCAATATAAGGAGAATAGCAGAAACTCCTAATGCTGGCCATACGTGTAATGATTGTGGAGACCCCTAAAATGCCAGGGCAGTACAAACACCTCACATGTGACCCCATTTTAGAAAGAAGACACCCCAAGGTATTCTGTGAGGGGTATGGCGAGTTCATGCAAAATTTTATTTTTTGTCACAAGTTAGTGGAATGTGAGACTGTAAAAAAAAAAAAAAAAATACCATTTCCGCTAACTTGTGCCAAATTTTTTTTTCTGTGAACTCGCCATGCCCTCACGGAATACCTTGAGGTGTCTTCTTTCCACAATGGGGTCACTTGTGGGGTATTTATACTGCCCTGGCATTTTAGGGGTCCTAAAGCGTGAAAATCCAAATGCGTAAAAATGTCCTGTGAAATCCTAAAGGTACTCATTGGTTTTAGGGCCCTTTGCGCATCTTGGCTGCAAAAGTGTCACTCATGTGGTATCGCCGTACTCAGGAGAAGTAGGGCAATGTGTTTGGGGTGTATTTTATATATACCCATGCTGTGTGTGAGAAATATCGCTGTAAACGACAACTTTTTAAATTTTTTTATTCAAAGTTGTCAATTTACAGAGATATTTCTCTCACCCAGCATGGGTATATGTAAAAATACACCCCAAACACATTGCCCTACTTCTCTGAGTACGGCGATACCACATGAGTGACACTTTTTGCAGCCAAGATGCGCAAGGGGCCCTAAAACCAATGAGTACCTTTAGAGGGCATTTTACGCATTTTCCTTCTCACGCTTTAGGGCCCCTAAATGCCAGGGCAGTATAAATACCCCACATGTGACCCCATTTTGGAAAGAAGACACCCAAGGTATTCGCTGAGGGGCATAATGAGTCCATGAAAAATTAAACTTTTTGTCAAAAGTTAGCGGAAAGGGAGACTTTGTGAGAAAAACAATAAAAATCAATTTCCACTAACTTGTGCCAAAAAAATCTTCTATGAACTCGCCATGCCCCTCACGGATTACCTTGGGGTGTCTTCTTTCAAAATGGGGTCACATGTGGGGTATTTATACTGCCCTGGCATTTTAGGGGCCCTAAAGCGTGAGAAGAAAAATGCGTAAAAATGCCCTCCTAAAGGTACTCATTGGAATTAGGGCCCCTTTGCCATCTTGGCTGCAAAAGTGTCACTCATGTGGTATCGCCGTACTCAGGAGAAGTAGGGCAATGTGTTTTGGGGTGTATTTTACATATACCCATACTGAGTGAGAGAAATATCTCTGTAAATTGACAACTTTGAATAAAAAATTTAAAAAGTTGTCGTTTACAGCGATATTTCACACGCAGCATGGGTATATGTAAAAATACACCCCAAAACACATTGCCCTACTTCTCCTGAGTACGGCGATACCACATGTGTGACACTTTTTGCAGCCTAGATGTGCAAAGGGCCCTAAACCAATGAGTACCTTTAGGATTTCACAGGCCATTTTTATGCATTTGGATTCTCACACTTTAGGGGCCCCTAAAATGCCAGGTGAGTATAAATACCCCACATGTGACCCCATTTTGGAAAGAAGACACCCGTAGGTATTCTGTGAGGGGCATGGTGAGTCCACAGAATTTTTATTTTTTGGCATAAGTCAGCGGAAATTGTTTTTTTGTTTTTTTAATTTTGTTTTTTACAAAGTCTCATATTCCACTAACTTGTGACAAAAATAAAATTTTACATGAACTCACCATACCCCTCACAGAATACCTTGGGGTGTCTTCTTTCCAAAATGGGGTCACATGTGGGGTATTTATACTGCCCTGGCATTTTAGGGGCCCCTAAAGCGTGAGAAGAAGTCTGGAATCCAAATGCGTAAAAATGCCCTGTGAAATCCTAAAGGTACTCATTGGTTTAGGGCCCTTTACGACCTAGGCTGCAAAAGTGGCACACATGGGTATCGCCGTACTCAGGAGAAGTAGGGCAATGTGTTTTGGGGTGTATTTTTATATATACCATTACTTTGTGTGAAAAATATCTCTGTAAATCGACAACTTTTAAAAAATTTTTATACAAAGTTGACAATTTACAGAGATATTTCTCTCACTCAACATGGGTGTATGTAAAAATACACCCCAAAACACATTGCCCTACTTCTCCTGAGTACGGCGATACCACATGAGTGACACTTTTGCAGCCTGGGTGCAAAGGGGCCCAAATTCCAACGAGTACCTTTAGGTTTTACATGGCGGCTCACAATTTAGCCCCGCCCAAAATGCCAGAACAGTAAACACACCCCACAAATGACCCCATTTCGGAAAGTAGACACCCCAAGGTATTCACTGAGGGGCATAGTGAGTCCGTCTGAGATTTTTTTTTTTTTGCCAGAAGTTATCAGAAATTGAAACTTTTTTTTTTTTTTTTCTCAGAAAGTGTCATTTTCCGCTAACTTGTGAAAAAAATGAAATGATACATGAACTCACCAAGCCCCTCCGCGAATACTTTGGGGTGTCTTCTTTCTAAAATGGTGTCATTTGGGGGTATTTATACTTTCCTGACATTCTAGCACCTGAAGAAACATGACAGGCGCTCAGAAAGTCAGAGCTGCTTCAAAATGCCGAAATTCACTTTTTGCACCATAGTTTGTAAACGCTATAACTTTTACCCAAACCAATAAATATACACTTATTGGATTTTTTTATCAAAGACATGTAGAACAATAAATTTAGAGAAAAATTTATATAGAAATGTAGTTTTTTTGAAAAATTTTACAACAGAAAGTGAAAAATGTCATTTTTTGCAAAAATTTCGGTAATTTTTGATTAATAGCAAAAAGTAAAAATGTCAGCAGCAATGAAATACCACCAAATGAAAGCTCTATTAGTGAGAAGAAAAGGAGGTAAAATTCATTTGGGTGGTAAGTTGCATGACGGAGCAATAAACGGTGAAAGTAGTGTAGTGCGGAATTGTAAAAAGTGGCCTGGTCATTAAGGGTGTTTAAGCTAGGGGGGCTGAAGTGGTTAATTACAAATCAATTCAGATCCAGATACTGGTTTGAAAACTGTCGAATATTTTTCAGGGGTCAACCTGTTTAACAAGAATCACAAAAATAAACGTGGCCTAAATGGGTGGGACTGCTCCAGACCCCAAACACTGTGGCGTGTTTCTAACTGGGGGGGCAGTTCCTCCGCATGTGGTTCGCAGCGAACGGCTATCCCCAGCAAAAATTGCATACAATGGAGGATGCCGGCGCGAAACACAAGCACCACACAAACATCCTACACAAAATAAAACATGTGCGGATGAAAATATATAAACACATAACTCACAGAAAAAAGATGCATCTTTTTTCTGTGAGTTATTTGTCAACCTGTTTAACCCCTTAAGGACACGGCCCTATTTCACCTTAAGGACTCGGCCATTTTTTGCAAATCTGACCAGTGTCACTTTATGTGGTGATAACTTTAAAACGCTTTCACTTATCCAGGTCATTCTGAGATTGTTTTTTCGTCACATCTTGTACTTCATGACACTGGTAACATTTTGTCAAAAAAGTTCATTTTTTTTGTATAAAAAAAAATCCAAAATGTACCAAAAATTTTTAAAAATTTGCAGATTTTCAAGTTTCAATTTCTCCACTTCTAAAATACATAGTAATACCTCCAAAAATAATTACTTTACTTTCCCCAAATGTCTACTTCATGTATCGATCATTTTGGGAATGCCATTTTATTTTTTGGGGACGTTACAAGGCTTTGAGGTTTAGAAGCAAATCTTGAAAATTTTCTGAAAATTTCAAAAACCCACTTTTTAGGGACCAGTCCAGGTCTGAAGTCACTTTGTGAGGCTTACATAGAAGAAACCACCCAAAAATGACCCCATTCTAGAAACTACACCCCTCAAGGTATTCAAAACTGATTTTACAAACGTTAACGTTTAGGTGTTCCACAAGAGTCCACAACAGCCAAACATAACCCAATATTTATAGCCCTGATTCTGACTGCGGGGATCAGATACATCGCAAAGCGCTGCAAACCGCAGGTCTGAATTGACCTGCGGCTTGCAGCGATCGCCGATATGGGGGTGGGTCACAAGACCCCCCTCGGCATATGAACATGGTTCCTGCTGCACGATTGCAGCAGGAACCATGTTTCTAGCGATTTTTTTTTTTAAATATGCGATTTAATTTAGGACGTATGGGTACGCCCTGTGTTTTTAAAGGGAGTCTGTCACCACATTTTCACGTTTTAAACAGTCAGTTACATAGCGCAGTAGCCTAACCATAGATGATTGAAATGGTACTTTCTTTGCTTCTGTTGAGCTAAACAGACAAACGCACTTTAATTCATATGTTAACGAGGGCTCGCAAGTGCCCAGGAGGGTTTACTGTTGGGCTCATGCTGCTCGGCCTCTGGGCTCATATCCGCCATCTCTGCTTCAGGCCTTCTGTTCCGTCGGTGTTCGCCTTCTTATCTGGCGATACAGTGATCTCGCGATGCCTGCGCCTCCCTCGCTGGGCCGGCATGCGCAGTAGCGTACAGTGAAGCCGTGCCCACAATGGTCATCGCAGTGCGCATGCCCCGGCCCAGCGAGGGAGAGCGCAGGCATCGCGAGATCACTGTATCGCAATAGAAAGAAGACGAACACCAGGGAACAGAAGGGCGGGCTGAGGCAGAGGATGGGGCGGGGATATGAGCCCAAGAGGCCGAGCAGCCTGGGCTCCAACGAAGTAAACCCCTCCCTGGGCACTTGCGAGCCCTCATTTACATATGAATTAAAGTGCGTTTTTGCCTGTTTTGAAGCTCAACAGAAACAAAGAAAGGTACCATTTCAATCATCTATGGTTAGGCTACTGCGCTATGTGAACTGTTTAAAACGTGAAAATGTGGTGACAGACTCCCTTTAAGGGGTATTCCCATCTCAGACAAAAAGGGGCATAACGCTAGGATATGTCCTCATTGTCTGATAGATGCGTATCCCACCACTGGGACCACCACCACTCCTATTCATTTCTATTGGGCAGACGAAAATAACAGACAGCGCTCGGCTATTTTCGGTGGCCCCAAATGAATGGGGGGCAGCCGCGCATGCTGTGTTTGAGGTGGCGATATGCCCCTGTTGTCCGAGATGGAAATACCCCTTTAAGTCAGTTTCCCTTTGCACCAGTTTTGATAAATCTCCCTAAGGCCTCCTACACAGGACCGTATTTGTTTTGAGGTCCGCAAAATACAGATATCTTCTGTGTGCAAACCGCGTTTTTCTCTCTACCATTTATAGAAAAGGCTATTCTTATCCGCAAAATGGACAAGAATAGGACATGTATCATTTGCGGGAGAGACCTACAGATTCGGACAGCACGCAGATGACTTCCACGTGCTGTCCATTTGCTTGCGGACACAGAAATTGGTCCGTGTGCGACCCACAAGTTCAGACAGACCAAAAATACGGTTGTGTGCATGAGACCCGTGTGTTTGCCCACTAGCATTTTTTTAATGCCGTCATACTTCCCAGAGACCTTCAGCTAGTGGTTTTACTGCAAAAAAATAAAAAAAAAATAAACCTCTAAAACGCAAAAGTGTAGAAAAAAGGCACCAAAAGCATATGTCTAAGGGGAGCTCACATCAGTGTTTCATTTTCCATTCTTCTGATCGGTCAGAAGAAAAAAAATATATAAAATAAATCTGTAAAAAACCACTGATCCTCTGCATCAGTTATGCACATTTGGCATTGGTTTGAGCCATTTACACCAGAGATCCGTCATTTTAGACAGAAAATGAACAAAAACGGACTCAGACGGAAATGGATGCCAAGTGTTCATAATAGTAGCTTTTTTGCTGCGTTTTTTTTTGCTTTGATGCTTTTTTTTGCAGGATTTTTTTCTCTGAATGATTAGAAGAGAGGGAAATGTGAACTCATCCTTAGGCCTCTTGCACACAAACGTTTTGTGCCCGTACATTACTGGCCCGTGTGCACTCCGGATCACGGATACGGACCCATTCACCTGAATTGTGGAGATGCGAAACGGAACGTCACTACGGTCACGCTCAGTGTGGGGGGAAAACTCCACCCTGAACACAGGAGGGACGGGGAACAGTAACTGGGCCTGGAAACTAGGGAAGGAACAGGTCACCTCCTAAACAACCCTAATCCGGGCCCCTAACTACCTAGCAATATTCATATGCTGGATAAAGGCCCCTGGAATAAGGTAAGGACCAGAGACAACCCTTTCCTCCCCAGATGGACGAATGGAAGGCTCTGTCTCAGGCCCAGATACAAACATAATACAATAAGGAAGAGACAAGACTTAGCTTAAAGTAGAAAACTGGCAACTCCAGAATCACCACAGAGTACAACCGACCGGCTAGTGAGAAGGCAGGAAGACCACCTATAAGCAGCACCTCCAGGAGTGAGAAGCGGCTACTTAAAGGGAAGGTAAATTACCAGCAAGCAACACCTGAAGCAAGGGGTGTGGTATTCACCAAATCCACAATTTAACCCACGGGATGCCAGCCTCTCTGATTTCCTGGTACCTGCCACGGGAACGTCCGTGACAACTACTTCTGTCTGTGCCTCCACATCGCAAAACAATACAACTTGCACAACGTTCGTGTGCACGAGGCCTTAAGGTATTAGCAGACAGACATTCCGTTTCTGGTTCACTGACCTCGCTGTGTACCCAAAAAGACCATACTTCGCATCCTTACACACAAGAATTTGGCTGTGGCGTTTTTTTTGTTTCAGGTTTTTTCACATAGTGGCCCAGATTTGCTAATGTGCCAAATATCTGTCTAAAAAGTAGAGCAATTTTCCTACACTTTTTTTTCCAACATGCTCAGCACGGGGGCAGGGCGTAAAAATCAGTCTCAAAGTAAGCCAACCCATAGTTCATATAGAGCAGGCATCCTCAAACTGCGGCCCTCCGGCTGTAAAACTACAACTCCCACAATGCCCTGCTGTAGGCTGATAGCTTTAGGCCAGTGATGCTCAACCTGCGGCCCTCCAGCTGTTGTAAAACTACAACTCCCACCATACCCTGCTGTAGGCTGATAGCTATAGGCTGTCAGGGCATGCTGGGAGTTGTAGTTTTGCAACAGCTGGAGGGCCGCAGTTTGAGGATGCCTGATCTATCCTGTCAGGTGAACGCCATAAAAAACAAAGAAATAAAAACTGTGCCAACAGACATTTTTTGGTTACTTTGCCTCAAAAAGAGTAATACAAATCAAAACACCTGTGGGGTTAAAAGGCTCACTACTCCTTGGTAAATTCTGAGGGGGTGGTTTGGGGTCTCTTTCTTTTATTTAACCTTATGCCTCTGCAGTTGTCAGTGTTGCCATTAGAAAATAAAACTTTTCCTGCAAAAACCCCAAGCCCTTGTATAAGTGAATGGAGAGTGGCATCACAGATAAGTCATTACCACAGCATATAGATAATTATACAGCCCGCGGCGGATTCAGAGCCACGTGACCCCAGCCTGTGACGTCGCCCTATGAAGGCAGGCTGCGCTTTACCGGAGCTTCCACACCAGAGATATATGCGCGGAGGTGATGGCCCCGGGAGCCGGCGGCCGCGTCCTCAGCCTCCTGCTGCTGCTGTGGGCGATACAAGGTGAGTGGTGGAGGAGGGGGGCTCACACTGCGCCTGCGCGGGGTACCTCACAGACTCCTGTGCAGGAAGTCCTGCAGATCCCGGTGTAATTCTCCTTTCATTTTAGTCTATGGGGGCTGAGTGGCATAACTGACACAATGGAGGAGATGTAAGGCTGTGTTCACACTGCGTTTTTCAGCATATGTGCCAGAACTGCTCCTGGTGCGTTTATCAAGCGTATCCATGGGGTCTTGTGTATCTGGGGTATGTCTGTATGGAGTCGGGCTGCTATGTGTTTATAGGAAAGCACCGTGGACAAGATGCGTCCTGCAGAGACTTATACTCATGGGTAGTGTTGAGCGAACTTGTGTTTTAAGTTCGGCTTCCAAGTTCGGGTTATCGAAGAATCCCGTTATGGATTCCGCTACTACGGACCGTAACAGAATTTGGAATCCATAACGGGACTCTTCTATAACCCGAACTTTGGACGCAGAACTTTAAAAACATGTTCGCTCATCACTACGGGTGGTCTACCGTACACCAGGCTGACATTGGCATCAGCTGCCTGCCCACTCTGCTGCCAGTTCTGTTTGGGTCGGGCTGTATGTGATGCGGGGCGCCACCCTCTGTATGGCAGTGTGTGATCAGAGGCCCAAATTCATTTAACCCTTTAAATCAGTTTTTACCCATTTGTGTGCCAGTCGTTTCTATTTTCATGCCGCTTTCACTTTATTACTGGCAAAAAAATAAAATAATGAGAAACCAGCTTCAGCCTGGTGTGGTGTACTTGTATGTGCTGTCCTAGCTGCTTCTATTAGGGCTCATGCACGCGGCCTTGGTTTGGGTCCGCATCTGAGCTACACTTTTTACGGGTCGGATGCGGACCCATTCACTAAAGTGGGTCCGCAAAAGAGGCGGACGCCACTCCATGTGCTGACCACATCCGAACGTGTCCTGTTCCTGTCCGTATCACAGACAAGAATAGGGCTGCTATTTTGAGGGCCGGATGTTCTGTTCTGCAAAATGCGGAACACACACGGCTGGCATCTGTGTCTTGCGAACTGCAAAACGGACACGTTCGTGTGCATGAAGCCTTACATACATAGACAGCGGCCAAGTGTGAACAAAACCTGATCTACAACTGTCAGTCTTTACCAGCAGCGATCTCGGGGATCATGACTGCAGGGACGCGCTGGTTAGAGGGGACATGGCCTATTAATTGGTGCAGCCATCTGGGACCCCAGCACTGAGAGCAGGAGCTTCTTATCCCTATGTCAGGCGTGGGTGAAAACAGTCAGGGGTCTCCGTCTTATTACTTCCAAAGGAACCGGACCGTGCATTCACAGTGCAAATGGGACCAAGAATGGCTATAGACCCCATGGCTGCTGCCTGCGTCCCAAACCCATCGCCTGCAGTGGCTAGAACAGCGTTATTACCTGCACAATCGTGCTACCATTGCTCAGACAAAGTCACCCTGCACAAGGCGTAGCGAGTGCACTGTGCAAGTAGTGGAGGGAAGATGCCTCTTTTCTGTTGGAGTCCATATGAAGACTGTAAAAAAATAAAATAAAATCAGAGGTATATGAAGTATGGAATGGCGGTAGACTTCACAAGCTCAGGATTTTACAATCACCTGGCAGAAGTTTTGATTGTTGGGGGTCCGGCTGCTGAGACTCTGACTAATCGCCAAAGAGAGCGGCAGAAGCAATCAGAGCTGTGACCCTCAATTTCTGTTCGGCTATGCTATGTTCTCCTCACTCGGAGAGTTGAAAACAGCCAAACAAAAAAAAGGAACTCCTACAGAGCCCAACCGGATGCTTCTGCCCCCTCTCTTTAATGATCCAGACCCCCACCGATCAAAAGTACAGAAACTAAGAAAGACGAGTACTGGCCCCCAGATGACAAGGAATGGATAGCCTCAGATAGACAGCCATACCTGGGTAATGTGGTAAGTGTATTACGCCTTTCTGGTTCGCGGACATGTGGCTCCAGTGCCTTACAAAACAGGCTGCGCATGCGACACACAGTCTAAGCGCGGAGGAGCATCAGACCAGGACCTCCCCAATGGGAGGGGGCAGATAATGCGATCTGTAGAGCGCCACGTGTGTCAGGGATGTGAAATGCCCATATGAATGAAGTTACAGGAGAGACTGTCTATACAGAAAATGCTAGCGGAAATAGGATGTACCGGCAACAGTATGATAATGGAAGTATGAAGAAACGGAGAACATGCAAGATGAAGATAGTATGCATCTATCAAGATGGGCATCGGAAAGAATAAGATAAATGGATAAAAAAAAAGAGAAAAATGAATAAACAACTTTAAAGAATTAATGAAAAATTGACCATAGCTTAGTTAAGGGTAACACTAGAGAGAAAAGAGAAGGGTGAAAAGGGAGGGGGGTGAAGAAAAGAAGGCGAGAGTAACAAGAGGAAGGAATCTCACCCTAAACTAGAGAGAAGAAATAAAGCAGAAATCTTAATTAAGGCCCCTTTCACACTTGCGTTTGGAATATCCGGCATAGAGATCCGTCGTCGGGGCTCTATGCCGAAAAAAAAACTGCTCATGCATTCTGAATGGAGAGAAATCTGTCCAGGATGTCTTCAATTCAGTCACTGAAGCGGTGTTCTTTCCTTCCTGGGATGCAGAGCCACAATAGACAACGGATCCATCCTCCATTGACTTTCATTGGAGTTCAAAACGGATCCGTTTTGACAATGTTAAAAAAAGTTAAAGTTAATACAAGCGGATCCGTTCAAACGGATGCATGCGGTTGTATTATCTGTAACTAAAGCGTTTTTTTCCGGCATAGAGACCCGACGACGGAACTCGATGCCGGAAAAGAAATACGCAAGTGTGAAAGAGCCCTAACAAATGAGGTAAACATAAAGATATTTTTACAAACATCACGTTTATGGGTCAGACTCCTTGATGGCAATGTGTCCAGTGTATGAATCCAAAAGAATTCTCTTTGATTAGAGAGAAGCGGATGCCACCCTCCTGGGTTGGGGGACATGTTCAAACTCACACCAGCAGTTCTTACAGTCCCTAAGGTGTGGTACGTTTCCATATTTGAACGGCACCCAAGGTTCCAGTTTTATCAGGGGCAATCAGATTCAACACCTACATGCAGCTCAAAGCTTCACGATCAAAGATTACTTGACCTGTGATTCCTCTTTCGCTGTGTACCTTCTGAAATGTCCATGTGGAGTCCACCCAACATATACAGGACAACATTTCTAAGCCTAAATCCACCATCCATCACAACTACACTTTACCGCTGCCAGCCCACTTTATCAGCATGGAACATCAACGTTTGCAACTGGGATTCCAAGTATTGGAACATGTCCCCCAACCCAGAAGGGGTGGCATCCGCTTCTTTCTCCTTAGTCAAATTTGACCTAAAATATTTGCCTTGTGTGTATTTGTTTTGCGAGGCTTTTTAACTCATGGCCTATCCTCTGAATAGGTAATCAGTCTCTGACTCCCGGGACCCCGGTGATCAGCTGTTTGAGAGGGCACCAGCTCGTAGCGCTGCGGCCTTCTCTTGGCTTACCAAGCGCAGCGCTGAGCTGTGTCTAGGTCATGTGACCGATGAACGTAACCTCACATGGCCAAGGCAAAGCATCGGTGCCTTCATAAACAGCTGCTCTGTGGGGGTCCCAGGATTTGCACCCCCACCGATCATATACTGATGGCGTGTCCAGTCTATAGGTCATCCGTTAAAAAAAAAAAATCTCTGAAAACCCCATTAATATTAGTTCTCCTTTTTATAGCCTTCAAATGCAGGCAGATAGTAGACCAGTGTACAACAGCTTGCCGTCTGCAGGCAGGTACAGGAAAGCCAAGGGGAATTTGAAATGCTATATTTGCTATGCTATAATAATGCTATATATTGCTATCTTTCCGTCAGCTAATGTATTAATGACTGGAACATGTTCCTCTTATTATTGCAGGTCAGGCAGAAAATGATTTAATGGTGCAAATCAGGGGTGGAAAGTTCACTATGGGATCAAATGCTCCAGACAGCAAAGATGGAGAAGGACCAACCAAACAAGTGACTGTAAAGCAGTTTGCAATTGACAAGTTTCCTGTCACCAACAAGAATTTTAGGTAAGTAGACTTTGATGGACTCCAATATGTATCAATATATCTAGACAGCCCTGCACTCTTTACTGAAAGGGGTTTTCCCATCTCAGACAATGGGGGCATATCGCTAGGATATGCCCCCATTGTCTGATAGGTGCGGGTCCCATCTACAATGAGAACCGAGCAGGGAGCGCTGTGGCTGGAGGACCCCGGATTTCCCAAGGTCCGTCCACCACCAAGCGCTGCTCCCATAGAAGTGAATGGGAGCGCACTGCGCATGCGGGGCCCATGCTCCCATTCATTTCTATGGGGCAGACGGAAATTGCCGAGCCAGCGCTTGGCTATTTTCGGCAGCCCCATAGAAATGAATAGAGGGAGGCTGCGCATGCGCAGTGCGCTCTCCGTTCATTTCCCCGCTCCGTTCTCATTGTAGGTGTGGGACCCGCACCTATCAGACAATTGGGGCATATCCTAGTGATATGCTCCCATTGTCTGAGATGGGAAAACCCCTTTAAGGCCATCTTTAGCACTTTTAAGGTCCCTTTACACAGGAAAACACATCAGCAGATTGTCAGGAGGGAAGCGTTCCTTCCCGACAGTCGCCTGCTTGTCAGCGGAGGAGACAGCTGCCTTTTACATGCAGCAATGTCCTCCACAGTATGGGGAGAAATCATCGCTCTTTACCATACAGACTCGTTGTTTGCTGGTAGCAAAATGTCATTACACAGTACTATCTGCTGCCAGTAAACGATAATTTTTGCGTGCGCACAAATGATTCACTCGTTCATCGGGTAATCGGCAGTACATTTACACCGCCAGATAATCGCTAACAAGTGTTCCTATGATTATCTCTAGGATTCTTGGGCAGTGTAAAGGGCCCTTTATTGTAGGTCTGATGTACATGTTATGGAATTGCGCTGGCCGCTAGAGCGGATGAAATTCCACGTTAGCAGGCAGGAAAAAACTGAATGTTTATACCATGCTGGGCTTTCTGCATGTAGTGTATAGCACACATTCTTACTGAAACTAAGATGGCGTTTTATGGCAAGATGAAAGAGAAATCTTAACATTTCTACTGGCACTTCAAATCTAGGGAATTTGTAAGAGCGACAAAGTACAAGTCCGAAGCGGAGACGTTTGGCTGGAGCTTTGTGTTTGAGGATTTTGTATCAGATGAGCTCAAAGAGAAAGTAACCCAGAAGCTGGAGGTAAGTGCCAGTTTGCTTCAGTGGCTCAGTACGCCAGGAAAATAGGCGTCATTTTTATATGGGAATGCAGTATTTTCAGAGTTTTGTTTGAAAGGGGGTTTACATGACATATCCCAATATTTGAGTAGGATTGGTGGAGAAGTCAGATTCCTGCTGTTGCTCTATCAGACAGACTCACAAGGCACATCCGCTATTTGATACTCTGATTTCTGCTGCATATAGGGGTCCATTCACACGTCCGTAAGTGTTTGCGGTCTCATAGTAAATGCCTGTTCTTGTCCGCAATTGATTCCTCTGGATCAACTTGTAGGAAACAGGCCGAACTGGATGGACAAATGTCTTTTTTCGGTCTTATATACTATGCTACTATGTTACTAATAGGACATGTCCATTTGTTGACTAATCTGCTTGGATGACTGGAATAGCAAAGGATAGCTGAATGCTCAGAAGGGTTATTCCCATCATAGTCATTTCCACAGCAGATGTTATAAATTTGTGGCAGGTGCAGGTCCCACCTCTGGGACATCTCACTAGGTGGGACGGGAGTCGGGGACCCCTTTAATCACCTGTGGCAGCATTAATATGAACATTACCCTTATTAGCGGAGTACATTGATTTTATGGTAAAACCAAAAATATCGCTAAAGACTATACAAGAAAATAATACTTTGATAGAACCGTGGCGAGATATCACGTTATCCGAGAGCCTTTACAAATGAAAGGCCGTTGAATTTAGAAACCATCTTGTAGCAATTCCCAGCTTCTCTCCGGTCCTCCGTGTACCTGTGGTGAGATTTGGCTTCACCCATTGTTCACATAGTCTAACTATTATCTTGTTGGTCTGTTTCTATTTCAGTCGGCACCATGGTGGCTTCCTATAGAAAGAGCCTTTTGGCGTCAGGTATATTCTATATTTCGGATGCTTGCTGCTGAACATTGTGCACACCCAGTTATAATCTAATTTTTCCTGTTCCATTCTCTTTAGCCAACTGGACCAGGATCGAGTATCAAGGAGAAGCTGGATTTCCCTGTGCTGCAGGTTAGCTGGAATGATGCCCAGGCCTACTGTAAGTGGCTCGGGAAGAGGTTGCCAACAGAGGAAGAATGGGAATTTGCAGCCAGAGGAGGACTTAAAGGTACGCCATCATCTGGTTTGGTTATTTAATTTTGCGTTGTTTTTAATGGGTTTCACTTAAAGGGACTATCTTCTGATTAATGTAAAAAATGAACATCAGAAATCATATAGTACATGGCAACAAAGCTAGAACCAACCCTGTACTTCACATGGATCTAGAGATCTCCCCATTCATTGCTCTGCTAGATTTATATCAAGCTGGCAGCTCAAGGTGAGTGTCTTTTCTGCTGCAGCTCAGGAGGTCGTGTCCATGCTCTCCCGATCGCAGCTCAGGGGTCGTGTCCATGCTCTCCCCATCGCAGCTCAGGGGTCGTGTCCATGCTCTCCCCATCGCAGCTCAGGGGTCGTGTCCATGCTCTCCCCATCGCAGCTCAGGGGTCGTGTCCATGCTCTCCCCATCGCAGCTCAGGGGTCGTGTCCATGCTCTCCCGATCGCAGCTCAGGGGTCGTGTCCATGCTCTCCCGATCGCAGCTCAGGGGTCGTGTCCATGCTCTCCCGATCGCAGCTCAGGGGTCGTGTCCATGCTCTCCCGATCGCAGCTCAGGGGTCGTGTCCATGCTCTCCCGATCGCAGCTCAGGGGTCGTGTCCATGCTCTCCCGATCGCAGCTCAGGGGTCGTGTCCATGCTCTCCCGATCGCAGCTCAGGGGTCGTGTCCATGCTCTCCCGATCGCAGCTCAGGGGTCGTGTCCATGCTCTCCCGATCGCAGCTCAGGGGTCGTGTCCATGCTCTCCCGATCGCAGCTCAGGGGTCGTGGTCCATGCTCTCCCGATCGCAGCTCAGGGTCGTGGTCCATGCTCTCCCGATCGCAGCTCAGGGGTCGTGTCCATGCTCTCCCGATCGCAGCTCAGGGGTCGTGTCCATGCTCTCCCCATCGCAGCTCAGGGGTCGTGTCCATGCTCTCCCCATCGCAGCTCTGGGGTCGTGTCCATGCTCTCCCCATCGCAGCTCTGGGGTCGTGTCCATGCTCTCCCCATCGCAGCTCTGGGGTCGTGTCCATGCTCTCCCCATCGCAGCTCTGGGGTCGTGTCCATGCTCTCCCGATCGCAGCTCTGGGGTCGTGTCCATGCTCTCCCGATCGCAGCTCTGGGGTCGTGTCCATGCTCTCCCGATCGCAGCTCTGGGGTCGTGTCCATGCTCTCCCGATCGCAGCTCAGGGGTCGTGTCCATGCTCTCCCCATCGCAGCTCTGGGGTCGTGTCCATGCTCTCCCGATCGCAGCTCAGGGGTCGTGTCCATGCTCTCCCCATCACTGCTCAGGAGGCAGATGAAGAATGAAACTAAGCATGTGCGACTTTCTCAGTGAGCATGACAAAGAAATAAGAAAAAGAGCAAACAGCAGGTGGCGCTGTACTGATACATTTTATTGAATAACTCAGTGGCTATACAAGATTTTTAATTACATGCAATTACAAAAGTATTCAGATCCAGGTGCTGGTTTGAAAATTGCTGGATATTTTTCATGGGACAACCCCCTTTTATATACATCTGGCAAAAGCATGTTTTCTAACAATGACCCAGGGATACAACTTCACATAATGGAAATTGTAATATCGTCATGCTATACTCACAGGAAACACCTATCCGTGGGGGAACACCTTTGAGAAAAATAGAAGCAATCTTTGGCAGGTAATATGTTACTTTCACAATCGTCTTGTACAACTCTGACCTAGGTAGAACCAGAAAATTTAAGTGCATTCCCGTCGGTCTTCAGGTTTCCATGCCTGATGTTTTTTCATAATTGTATTTTTATTAACGTCTTTCTGTAATTTATGAAAGTACACAAAACAATTCATACAAATCATAACTGGCCTGACTGTAAGATGTTCCATTTTTATGCACATGCCGTTTTTATCCATGAAAAATAGGGCATAATGGCAATATATCCAGGTGTTGTTTTTTATTTTATTTTATATTTTTTACAGTGACCTAACAAACTCCTGAATAGGAAAAAAAACTCAAAAAATGGGGATATCATCCCCAGTGACTGTTGGGGTCAGGAAAATTGATCCTTGTTACAATCTTCATCCACTTTCTTGCTACTGTAGTATGCCGCACATTTTCGATCCATAAAACTGAATGGAAAATCTGCAGCATTTCCGCTACATGTGGACATGTCCTGACGTGTGAGATCAGGGACAGCTTTGATCTTTTCAGTTTTCCTGGTCATGATGTCTTTTGTATTGTGGGTGTGTGAAATCTATGAATTCCCTCAGCATCGGAAGGAAATGGATCATTATTTTTTTTACAGCATCCAAACCTCATATTTTCAAACGCCAAACCCAAGTGAGAGTATGGTTTGTCTGAGAAACTGGTAGTAAGTGGGGGTGTCAGATTATGTGAAAAAAGATAGCCATAAAAAGGCCCATGTGTGGCAAGTTCTGGCTCATTTACACTGCACCAATGAGAAGACGAGTGTCGTGAAGGAAGTGTTCCTGCTCATTGGTGGAGGTGAAGAGCATTTACATGCAGAGATCACCACCACAGTGTGAGAGAGGGGGATTTCTACTGCTATCGCTCCTCCCCATACACCTGCATTGTTTCTGGGCAGCAGGGTGCTGTTCAGACAATCTGCCCCAGAAACGATGATGGAGGTGTCTACACCAACAATCACTTCACCCAATGAACAAACATTTCACTCGTTCATCAGGTAATCTGCGGGACCTTTACACAGGCAGATTATGGGCAACGAACGTTCATAGGAGCGCTCATTACTGTTATGCAGTCTTAACGAGGCATTAACTTAATGACAAAGTGTCGTGATGTAGTAGTGAATACTGGTAGAAGTAGAGCAGGATCTTCATATTCCATATCTCCATAGTATCTCATACATAAAATATGCTTGCTCCCATTATGTATCGAGGTTTTCTCTATTGGCGGTGTAATGTTTAATTGTACATGTATATGGTACTTCACTGTTCACAAAGATTACTCTTAACAAGATGCTTAATCACCTACAGGGTAAATTCCCTACTCTGGATACTGCTGAGGATGGTTATCATGGTGTATCACCAGTAGATGCATTCCCTGCCCAGAATGCTTATGGTGAGTAGTCCTCTACAAACTCGGTAGGATTATCTCTTGGACATTCTTCCCTCATGACTCTAATCCTGTCTTGTAAAGAAATACTGCACACATAATGATGTCTGTGCCTTTCTAACACTGGGTATTTAAATGAGAAAATAAATTCACTTGCCTGTCCTTCATTTCCTACTCGCGCGCCCCCCCCCCCCCTATATTTATACTCACCGGTCCCCGCAGATCTTTGCGTATTCTACAATATTGGAGAGAGTAGAAGATAAGCGGCACTCACCATGACCTTTAAAAACACTTTGTTTTATTAGTAAGTCCTTAAAACAGCAGACCGGGGCGGACAGCTTGTCACGTAAGTGTAAATGCGGGCGACGGCCGTTTCGCGCGGAATGCGCTTCCTCTGGCCCGTGACGTCTCTAGAAAGGGACACTCACCTTATACCTGCGCCTACCACTACGCTAACCTGATGGGGGGAGGCGGCACGGCAGAACACCTGTCCCCGCCCCCCTCAGGTGCCGTATAATTAAGCGTTGAATTCTCAGGAACATTGCTAAATACTATTGGTAAGGCACAGGTATATATGCATGCAAAACACAAAATCATTATTAGTCAATACAAAAGACGAAAAACAAAAAGCAAAAAACAAATACAATCACCAAAAAAATTATTATATTAAGGCATTCAATTCATTCCGGTCATTCAAACCAAGCGGTCCGACAGCTTCTGCCCGTATAATCCAAGCTGCTTCTTTGCGCAGCAGTTCCCTATGCCTATCACCTCCCTGCGCCGGATTACTTATATATTCTATGCCCGCAAACCTCAGGCAAGCGGAGTTCCCATCATGTTGTTCCTTAATATGGCTAATTAATCTTGGGCATCCCTTGCCTGTTTTTACTGAGCCGATGTGCTCACGAAACCTCTCAAATAGCGGGCGTATAGTCTTCCCTATATAGTAGCGCTCACATCCACACAATGCAATGTATACAACATATTTAGTGCGGCAATTGATAAATTGCCCCACTTTATGCTTTATACCTCCAAACATCAAATATTTACTTTGTATCATGTATGAACAAAACAAGCAACTACCACATCTTTGGTGTCAAGCGACACCAAAGAAAAATCATCTTGCCACTCAAAATCAAGAACTATATTCAAAAAGGCATTGGTGTCCTTCAAATAGGTAGGGATGCTAGGCAGGAGAGGCCTCAAAAGCCAGTCCAAATACTGTGACAGGGGTTCAGTAACAGACCCTATTCCTGCCACGATAGGACGGCCAGGAGGATGGGAGAGAGACTTGTGCACTTTGGGTACAAAGTACTAATTAGGTCGTTTGGGGAACGGTGGGACAAGGCGGTCCAAGGCACTGCGGGGTAAGAAATCAATATCTACATATCTGCGCAGCATGTCAAGCAGCCTCACACCGATTTCCTGTGTGGGATCGCCTCTAAGCTTTTCATAGACGCTGTCAACCACCGTATTGACCACTAAGGACTGGGAGTCTCGCTGTCCCGCTCCCGGCTTACATTACCGCGTGTGTGAACTTGGCTGTGCCGCCCCGAATGAACTGTGCAGTCTATCTTTGCGTATTCTTCTGCGTCTGTGACTCACCACGCATCCACGTGACCCAGTGCAGTGTGAGCATAGCCCTACCTGTATGTTTGTGAGTGCAACGATACCACTTAACATAGGCATTTGTCCATGTATACCAGGTCTGTATGATATGCTGGGGAACACCTGGGAGTGGACATCTACGGAATATATGCAAAGTCGGCAAAAGATGTATGTCCTACGTGGGGCGTCTTGGATTGATACACAGGATGGTTCAGCCAATCATAAAGCTCGAGTGACCACCAGGTGTGAATCCATCAGTTTCTCTAAATGTTTAGATCACTGTTTAAATCAGAGGGAGATTTATCATACACCGGCATTTTATGCCAATCTTTGAAATCTCCTGAGCTGCCGGAGTATGTGCCTAATTTATGATGAGGCACAGACTCGTCATAAATTAAGCACATCCTCTGGCAGTCCGTGCGCCAGAATGAAGTCTATGGCAGCTCCGTGCTGCTGTAGAATTCTGTCTTATATTGAGCCAGAAAACTGGTGCAAGTGAAGCTAAATGTGTCAGGCCTGCAGGTCCCACCCCTGTCCTCGCCACTGTCTCTTTCCAAAAAGTGCTAAGGGCAGCATTAAAACCCCACGTCTGAAAAGTGGCACAGGGAGATGATAAATCTCCCCCAAAGTCTTTGCCATTGTGTCAAGAAACTGAACAGGGCACTAAAAAGTCAAATAATAGCTGAATGAGGGCACTACACACAATTCTATTTTGGCATTTAAACCAACAGGTGCCAGTGTGTTCATATTGAAAATCCATTTTGTTTCTATACTAGACATGCTTTTAATACATTAAAACCTACATTACATTAGAATAGAAACAAAATGGATTTTCAATATGAACACACTGGCACCTGTTGGTTTAAATGCCAAATAGAATTGTTTGCGTTTGAGCAGTAATGCAGAGAGATACAATGGCAGTAAGGTGGAAAATCGTGCCATTATGAGTAATACAGTGCACAGTGAGGCGGCTAGTAAAGAGTGAAAGCAGAGAGATCACGTGTGAAATGTGTGTGTGTGTGTATGTATGTATATATATATTCTAAGCTAAGCAGGAGAATCGTATAGGCATCGGGGAAGGTAGTGCGCGGTATCTCATCTGATATTTTATATAAAGAGCCACAACATGCTGCGTTTTTGACAAGAAGCCAGAAAGACAAAGCCATCTAATTAACAAAAATACCTGAAGCAAAAATAAAGCGCTTGTGTTTCCTTTGTTTCATATTTCCGATAGACCTGCAGTTAATATCTGGAGATGGTGTTTTTACCTCAAAAACCCAGGTGCAAAAAACACGACTCGAAGTGCAGAAAAACGCAAGCAAAAACCTGTTCGTGAACCCACCCAAGTTTTGTAGAAATGTGTAATTTTTCTTTTAAATTGCGTTACTGCTCTACAGTGTAGTGTAGTGCTGCTATACTTTCTGTTTTTCATAAGTAACAGAATAAAGACAGTTCCTACCTGTCCCGAGTTCACTTAGGCAGGGTTCACACCTGCGCGTCCCGCTTCGCGCGTACAACGCTCTATCTTTACTCTTATTTTCGCATCGTGAAAATGAAAGTAAAAATCGTGCGTCATGCGCTATATATCCCTATGGGGGACGCGCGACAATACGCCCCAAAGAAGCTCCTGTACTTCTTTGGGCGTAGCGTAAAACGCTCAGGTGAGAACCATGCCCATAGGGAAACATGGGTTTTCGGCTGTTGAGCGTTTTACAGCGCGTAGGAACGCGCTGTAAAACGCTCAAGTCTGAACCCAGCCTTAGAGACGTCTACTTATGTACAGGTACCCTGTGTAGTGTATAGACCCATCTGAGAGAGGTAGCCTTGTCATGGCAGGTGGGCTTCCACAACTTGCCCAAGATGTGTGCTAAGAACCTCACATTTATAAGTAAATATTGCAGAAATGCAATCTAAAATAATTATAAAAAAGACATTTGCATACGTCTTGGCGCCCACATGGCGTTGCTGCATCTTTGTTTCTTTGCTTCTACGTTGCAGTCACAACCAGATTTGCATTGGTCCATCTCCTTCACTTTGTTGGCAGATCCTTACCAGCTTTATCATTTGCATATCCACAATTCAGTTCAGAAAATACATTTTACTATTTAAATTAATCCATAGTAAATGACTGTCTCAGTCTATAGACGTTAAAGGTAAAGTAGCATTTGGCTTTTTCCTCATTTCCCAAAGATTTTTTAAAGAAGGCAAATATGGTACATATGTCTATTTCCCCAATTATATAATTTTTATATTCATATTTTTATGTATTTTTCTTTAATATAGAATGGGCAATACCGCAGACTCTGCTTCAGATAACCTGAGCTTTCGCTGTGCTACTTCCCGGTCTACAAAACATGGAAAAGAAGACCTTTGAGCCAAGTGCATAAATGATGGCTGAGTTTTAATCCATCACAAGACTCTTCTTGAACAGTCCTGGCTTCGGAGAAAGGTTTTGGTGTAATGTATGGGTTCTGTAAGGACTGCAGTATACACATGTGGAGACCTCAACTTGACTCAGATACTAAGTCACTATGTGAGAGATTAACAACTCTTTAATCTGTCGATACTTAAAGGAGTTGTCCAGCTTTTAATGCTATCACTAGCTGATCAGCAGGTGTCTGATGGCCTACTGATCAGCTGTTTGTTGATGGAGCTACATTAACAGAGTAGTGGTGAGAGCGTGTTACTACAGTCCTGCAGTGACTAGCTCTCTCCACTACACAACTAATCGAGTTAAACCCCAAGAGCTGACTGGTGGGCTGTCATACCCGTGCTGGTCAGCTAGTCATGGCCTGTCCTGAGGGAAGGCGTTACACCCAAAAAGCTGATTAGCCTGGATGCAGGGTGTCAGACCCCACTGATCAGCTAATGATGGCCTATCCTGAGGATCAGCTGTCACTTGGTAAAAACATGACATCCCCTTTAACAGGTAGAATATTTTGTAAATCTCCCAGTGTACGAGTCACAGGAGCAAGTACGGTATTAAGATGCATGTATAAGAGTTTAGCTTTTCAAATTAATTCTAACCTGTATTTTGATAATGCGTAGCAGGCAATACATGTCAAAGTTTTCCATTCCCTGATGTTTTGTATTTTTTTTTTTTAAAAGAGGGACGTTTGGTTGTTTTACTGAAATGTGTTTTCTATAGGTTTAAACAAAAAGTGTACAATAAAACCAAACCAACTTGTTAAAAACTCCTATCTTTCATTTCTTTTTCTGCAGTCATGTCCCAGGCTTTATTTCTGTTACCCAAATAGGTGACATTTCTGTTTTAATCTTATTAACTTGATCCTGGGATCCAGCTCAGCAACCTCAAACTGCGGCCCTCCAGCTGTTGTAAAACTTCAACTCCCACAATGCCCTGCTGTGGGCAGATACCTGTAGGCTGTTTGGGCATGCTGGGAGTGGTAGTTTTGCAACAGCTGGAGGGCCGCAGTTTGAGGATGCCTGCTCTACAGCATTGATCACTTCCTAGAATGAGAGCCACAGACTATTACCCTAGGTACACACCTAAGCGTTTTACAGCGCGTTCAAACGCGCTGTAAAACGCACAACATGTGAAAAGTCATGCTTCCCTATGGGCATGGTTCACATTTGGGCGTTTTACAGCGCGTTTGAACGCACTGTAAAACGCCCCACGCCCAAACAAGTACATGAGCTTCTTTGGGGCGTTTTAGCGCCTATGGACAATGATGCCATAGGGGAGAATCACTGAATCGCGCGTATGACGCGCGTTTCTTAGTTACAAAAACGCGCGTCATACGCGCGATTCAGAAACGCCTAGGTGTGTTCCCGCCTTAGGGCGCGCTCGGTGCTTTAGTTTTGCAACAACTGTTGGACCACAGGTAGGACACCACATCTCTTAAAGGGTTTGTCCAAGAGAAAAAACCTGGGCAAGCCCTAAAAATATGAAAATATCTTGTATTCCTCCCTTTCCCCAGCATCGTTCTCTGTGGTGCTGGTCTGGTTCTCATCAGTTATGTGCTTGGATAAGACATATGACTGCTGCAGCCAATTACTGTCCTCAGCCTCACCATCCCACTAAGCTTCACTCCTTTTGTTGTCACTTGAAAAATCTCAAAGTGTAAAAAGACTCAAATTATAGTGCAAATATGTTGTGCGCCATAATTTACCACTTATTTTACACCACAGTGGTGTAAATGCTTTGATAAATCTGCCCCAGTTTACATCATTAAAGGGGTTGTCCAACCCCCACAGCAATCGCTCTTCCCAGGTCACAAGGGATTGACACCAGTGGGGACAGGACCCTCTGCCCTGTAACAGAGCAACGGTTAATAGGCTTTTAATTATTTATTTTTTTAGCCTGACCAGTGTCAGAGCATTTACAAAACTTTCTGTGGGGGTCATACAAACCCTTTAAGTTATTGTTGAGTTGGCAGAAAAAACATCACAGTCAAAGTATCAGAATGAAAAAGAAAATACTGGTTGGGGGACAGTATAATTAGAGGTAAAGCTCATAATTAAACATCTCCGTATAACCTTAGTATTTGTTCAACCCAAGGCAAGTGACGCTCACTATATGCTTTATTTAAATAGCACTACAATCTGTGTAAATACATTTTTTCATGTTATCCTTCCTAAAATTCCTTCTCTCTGTGACTAGGGGTCTCCTTTCTAGCAATGTTGCTGTCCACTCACTGTTACTGGGTGAATCTGGTCCTTAGCAGCATAGATGGACTGAAGGAAGTGGGTATGGCTTTCTCCAGTGGCTAGGTTCAGACCTCAGTGAGCTTCTGAGCTCAGTGCAGAGGCTCCTTTCCCATCCAGGGCTCAGAGCTTAAAGCTCAGTATCTCAGACTGCTGTTTTCTGCATATGACAGTCACATCTTCCCTCTAATACATAGTAGCTTCATTTCATATTCCATTCATAACAGAATTTATTTATGAAGTGAATTAATGCCCGTGCATGTGTTGGTTTTAGCTTGTTGTTAGTCAGCATCACTCACTGTACTAGATGGTCCTTGCCCCATCTGTACTCTAATCAATGTGTACTTGTGTTCTGGATCTTTCCCCTCTCTATGCTGTCATGATGATGTGTATTCTGAGTCCTAGATCTATATATATGTGAACATCAACTGTCTATTACACACCATGTATGCTGAAGATGGGGCTCACTGGTGTTAGACCTAGAAGTATGGAAAAGGAAGTCTAGGGCAGTATAGTACTGGCAGATGGATTGCCTGTGTTCGGACAGCCACCAGGCTTGAGTAGAACTGCTGGATGCAGAAGCAGCACACTTGGGCAGCTAGAAATCAATATAAGCAGACCAGAGCATTGGGGCAGGCTGAAATGTATCCTCACACTGCCCTCCGCAAAAACAGAATTTAATTTGTGAGAAGCTCTAAAACTCAGTTCCTCATTAAATATGTAAGGACCAAGACGATTTTTATGCTTTCAGGATGTTAATGATTGACATAAGACATGTGCCATATGACAAGTGGCCGCCAGTTGTCTACTACTATTCTTATCTTCCATTTTGTACTGTAGAGGGTTTTTAAGAAAGATCTACTATATTATTCCACTATATTTACTGACTTTTTTGGTGTTGGTTCTTATGGCACCAGGCTCACACTGTTATAAGATCTTGAATTGTGTATTTATGGTGTTATCTAAAAGTAATAGTCATTAATTACATTTATGATAAGTGATTTCTTTTTCTTTGCAGACTAGTTTGTTGGTTGCATTTGTAGTCCTGTGTATGTGTCGATGTTATTTGTTCATTTTAATGGTAATTAATTATACTTATGGGATTGGGGAAATGAGACTAGTTATTACTATAAAGTAAAATGCTAAGGAGTAGATTTAATTTAAATATTATCAATAGTATAAGAAGGCTAGCACATGGTTTATATTTGGCACTCTAATATAGTAAAGCATTATATATTCACCTATCCAAAGACAGTTAGGTTGAAAAACTACCCATCGAGTTAAAATTATTCCTGCAGCCACTAGGCTGCGCTCTCTGCATATTGTAATGTTAGTGCATTTAAAAGGAGCTGTATAATTTCCAGTGTGAGATCCCCTAGTGGAGGCTTCAGACAGAATGTTTGGGTGAAGGGAAATGGGGAATAAGAGGTAATTTCATACCACTAGGAATATTGATTAACCTCCAAAACTCCCAAGAGGTCCAGGGGTAATGCACACCTCGGCATTGAAATTGCCCCACCAAGTAGGACAAGATGTAAGGTTATGCAAATTGAGGAAGAAGCAGGCGTTGCTAGGATCTGCAAATCAAATTTTCAAGCACCTAGCTCCAATCTGTGGCATGTGGGAAGGGTATAAAAGCCAGACTGAAAGCAAAGTTTTAAAGCTACAAGAAACCTAAAAAGTCGAATCAAGTTGTGTGGGATCAATACCTGCTTTTTGTAAACCTGACCGTTATAGCCGCTTGTCACAAACTGAGGGACAGAATGTTTGAACTAAAAGACCTTGGTTTATCACTCCAGCAGATCACTATGGTCTAGGCCGGGCATGTCCAAACTGCAGCCGTCCAGCTGTTGCAAAACTACAACTCCCAGCATGCCCTAGTAGCTGTAGGCTATCCAGGCATGCTGGAAGTTGTAGTTTTGAAACAGCTGGAGGGCCGGAGTTTGGACATGCCTGGTCTAGGCTGAGATGTCAGCACTGTTCAAGGTTGCACGTCCTGGTCTTTAGAAGAACATCAACAAACTGGAATGACCGCAAAAGCTGCACAGAGATGAACTTCTGCACAGACTGATTGTCTGATTAGAAAAATGGTGCATAGTCATCTATTCTGTACTGCAACTGAAATTGGACGTGACATCCAAAGCCTAGGATGGCAAACAGTGTCTACACAAACCATCAGAAGGCGTTAGAGATGGACATCTGGCTTGTAGCCCAATGTCATACACAGTGATCCATTGACCTCACACCATCACACTCTAAGGCTGTCATGGTGCACAGCAAGAAAGCAATGGAGAATGGAGGTCTATCTCCTCCATCGATGAGCCCCGGTTTTGTCTTGGACACAATGATAGCTGTTTGGTCTGGATATCGCGAAGGTAAGGCCACAAAGAGGCCTTCACAACTAAAGTCACACCAGTCCTAGGACTATGGTATGGGGTGGCATAATGTACGGTAGCCAGACCGCTGTAGTTTTCAATTTCAGCATGTATACTAACAACTTAGTGTTAAAATAGACTTGATCATGGAAGCAGTGGTACAGCAATTTCTCCCAGGAGCCGTTTATCAACAGGGCAACACCAGGCTGCATGTTACTCATGCTACTGTGAGCAGCGTGCGTGACCTAAAAGTGCTACACTAGCCTGCATGGTCTCTATACTTGTCTCCCATCGAGCACATCTGGAATGTCATCAGTCTGCAATTGCAAAGGGAGATGCCACCTCCGAATAATGATCATTTGCATACCCAAGTGCATTCAGCATGGCAGGACTTTTCCTCAGACAACCATTAATAACCTCATTGATGGCATGTGAGGGCCCATTCACACGACGGTAAGGTCTCTGTGCCTGTATTACGGACCTAAAACGGCGGGTCCGGAATATACGGGCACCGTGGGTGAAGATCCATTGGCTTGAATGGGTCCGTGATCCGCACAATACTGCCGATCAGAAGCACTACGCAGCCCTTCCGTGGACTTTCAGGTCCGTGCCTCCACATCGTAAAAGAAAGGACATGTCCGTATCTTGTGGATCACAGACCTTTTCAAGTCAGCAGGTCCCCATCTGCACCATGGAGTGCACACGGCAATTTTCGGTCCGCAGCATGGAGCCAGAGGGTTGTAGTCAATGGAGTATATTCAGACCATGGTATTGTTACCAGTGAAGTGCAAGATAATGCACCTGGGGCGTAAAAACCCAAGAGCACATTAATAAAATCAGTGATACAGTACTAACCTCAGTATCTGAGGAAAGGGATTTAGGGGTCATTATATCAGACGACCTAAAGGTGGGCAGACAATGTCATAGAGCAGCAGGTAATGCCAGCAGAATGCTTGGGTGTATAGGGAGAGGCATTAACAGTAGAAAGAGGGAGGTGCTCGTGCCGCTCTACAGAGCACTAGTGAGACCTCATTTGGAGTATTGTGTGCAGTACTGGAGACCATATCTGCAGAAGGATATTGAAACTTTGGAGAGAGTTCAGAGAAGAGCTACTAAACTAGTACATGGATTGCAGGACAAAACTTACCAGGAAAGGTTAAAGGACCTTAACATGTATAGCTTGGAAGTAAGAAGAGACAGAGGGGATATGATAGAAACTTTTAAATACATAAAGGGAATCATCACGGTAAAAGAGGAGAGAATATTTAAAAGAAGAAAAACTGCTACAAGAGGACATAGTTTTAAATTAGAGAGGCAAAGGTTTAAAAGGAATATCAGGAAGTATTACTTTACTGAGAGAGTAGTGGACGCATAAAATAGCCTTCCTGCATGCATGGGATAGGCATAAGGCCACCCTTCATATAAGATAGGGCCTGGGGCTTTTCATAGTATTCAGTATATTGGGCAGACTAGATGGGCCAAATGGTTCTTATCTGCCGGCACATTCTATGTTTGCAAATGTGTGCTAAGTGTGTGTGTGGGGAGAGCTCATACTCAATACTGAATAAATCAAGATATGTTGAATATTTTGTCTCTATTTTTTCAATTGCATATCATTAACATCTCTATCGATCCTGTGATTTCCATAATTCTACAACTTTTCCTTCTTGGTGTGGCAATTATAATGCTACATCTAACAAATAACCTCTGTAGTATGTTGTTGATCTCTTCACTTGTCATAGACCTGTCCTGCCCAAACTTCTCCCTTCATTACCCAAAACCACTTAGAAAGTCCTTGTTACTCAATGTAGGTAAAACGCTATCGGCACAGAAAAACGTATATGACAAGTGAAGAGAAATTGGTACAATTTTTATTGTATTTTTTTTACATACAATGCCTTTATTTTAGATGTCTCTAATATGAGTGGTGCTTTCAGCTCTTCATCAAACTTCTCTTGATATTATAAAAACAGTACAACTTAGTGATCTTTGTTACTGTAACATATTGCCCTAGCTAACGTATCGCACTTTGGCCGACAGTGTTTAGAAAAGCACCGTACAAATGTTTTATAGCTGTAATCTCACAAATTATAGTCTTAAATGAAATACTTTTGGAATATTTTGAAATATATTTATTTGAAAGTCAATTTAAATGTCACTGTTTGTGTTTGAGTAATAATGGCTTCATGTGCAGTTGCCCAAACAGAAAAAACGCTTTAACCCAATTTGGGGATATTTACCAGATTTTCGAAGCACTGTCATAGACCATCAGAGATACACAGTATTACAGTATTCCAATCTTAGACATTTACGGCATATCCACAGGATATGCCATAAACATCTGATATATTTGGGTACTACCTCTGGGACCCACACCTGTCTCCAGAATAGGGGTTCTCCCAACAGCCAAATCTCAACTGTGTTGTGACTCCCATAGAAATGAATGGAGAGAGCAGTGCACATCTGCAACCACCTCCCCAGACATGACAGGGTCAGAACACGTCAATGATACTATAATCCTGGAGATCTGGCCATATCATCCACTTTGTGCAGCATCAGGCTTCTGCTGGTTCACTACTAGTTTGAGGTTCTTGATATACACATTTTGTCAAGTGTCCCTTTAAGAATGACACATAATTATAATTGATATAAGGTTCACTCTATAAGGGAGCAATTACACAACCATATTCATTTTGCAGTTTGAAAATTGCGTCTCCGCAATATACATGTGTGGTCAATGAGGAGTCTTTTGTGGCAAAATGTCGGGCATATTCTATCTTTTCCGAAATGAATGTATAGATGCGGACAGCCTACTAATAGCATCCATACTTTTCCGATCTGCAATTTGCAGACCATAATGGTTATGAAGCTATGTGAATGCACCCTAACGGCTCATGAACATGACCATACTGGTTTGGGCACTGGCTGTGTGCACTCTGTGGTGCGGATGTGGACCCATTGACTTGAATGGGTCCGTGATACGCAAGATACAACCAAGGACAGGACTTCACCTATCTTTTGTTTAAGCGGAGGCATGGAAGCACTACGAAGCGGCTTTCTGGTCCATGCCTCTGCACCGCAGAAAGTTAGGACATGTTCTATCTTTGGCCGTATGTTGTGGATCACGGACCAATTCGAGTCAGTGGGTCTATATCTGCAAATGTAGTGCACACAGATAGTGCTTATGCATTGGGGACCGCTATTTGCGGTCTGCAGCACTGTGTCACCAAGCCATTATGCTTGTGTGCATGAGCCCTAAGAAAAGAAGTAATTATATTTGACCTTTTAAGTCAAGGACATATATTTTAAGAGAGACTTCCAAGGAATGTTCAGCATCTGTTTCTTAAATCTAGCAATTTAGGAATGTGTTTAACTATAAAGGTTGTGAATGGATACTAAAATCAGTGTAAATCCGATAATTATGGGAATTAAATGGGATGACTTGCATCCCTTCCTTCTTGATGGACACCTTCTGGCAGTTAAGAGTGGTCAACATTCTTTAGGCATATGTATTTGGTTATCAAGAGCACACTGCTTTTTTAATGATTTCCTTGTTTTCTGTAGGTGTACAATGCAATATGTCATTTTAATCCCATGCTACTATACCCCTGCTTAAAAATATATCACTCCAAGAGGGAACTGTGGTTCTGTAACTGAAGATTGCTGACTAATATAAACTAGGGATACACGAGAACTTGTGAGATGAAGAACATGGAAGGCCAGATGGTGGTTAGAGGCTGCTTCTGAGCTGTACAAGGACCTATGACTTATTAAGTGCCACAGTTTGGCTGACATATAAGATAACAGAATTTACCGTAGTTCTGCGTCAGGGCTTGACTGGATGAAGAAATATTTCCGACTAAACGGCCTTTTACATGGAGTGAAGATCATTTGTATGTAAACATGTCGGCTGAAAACCTGACAAACGACCTAACACTTGTTGTCATCAGTCTCCTCTGTCAGAATGTTAATCAGCATTTGTTTGCTGCACATTCCCTTGTGTAAAAGGGATATGTTGCTGACCACAATGCAAACTCTTTGGGGACCTCTTGCCAGTAAATGTTATAAAATAATTATCCTATAGTCACGGGTTTGTCCCCCATCTTTTCTTGCTCCAGTTGTCCTTCCAAGTTTCATATACCAGGCTGCTGTGATATACCGTACAGTGGATATAAAAAGTCTACACACCCCTGTTAAAATATTAGATTTCTGTGCTGTAAAAAAAAAAAAGTCAACGATAAATCATTTCAGAACTTTTTCCACCTTTTAATGTGACCTATAAACTGTACCACTCAATTGAAAAACAAACTGAAATCTTTTAGGTAGAGGGAAGAAAACAAAACAAAAAACTAAAATAATGTGGTTGCATAACTGGGGATGTAGCTGTGTTCAGAATTAAGCAATCACATTCAAAATCATGTTAAATAGGAGTCAGCATACACCTGCCATCATTTACAGTGCCTCTGATTAACCCCAAATAAAGTTCAGCTGCTCTTGTTGGTCTTTCCTGAAATTTTCTTAGTCGCATCCCACAGCAAAAGCCATGGTCCACAGAGAGCTTCCAAAGCATCAGAGGAATCTCATTGTTAAAAGGTATCAGTCAGGAGAAGGGTACAAAAGAATTTCCAAGGCATTAGATATACCATGGAACACAGTGAAGACAGTCATCATCAAGTGGAGAAAATATGGCACAACAGTGACATTACCAAGAACTGGACGTCCCTCCAAAATTGATGAAAAGACGAGAAGAGTCCGGCATTCTGTCATGTGTTTCGGAATTTTAGGCAGAGATATCGCAGCATGCTGCAATATTTTCCCTGTCTAAAAAACGTTCACATACTGAACTGAAGACATCCTGATGCATACTGAACGGATTTCTCTCAATTCAGAACGCATGGGGATAATACTGATCAGTTTTTTTCCGGCATAGAGCCCCGACGATGGAACGCTATGCTAGAAAAGAAAAACGCTAGTGTGAAAGTATCCTAACAGCAATGGAGATCCAGGCAACTATAAAGTCCTTTTCGTCTGGAAAGGCTCCAGGTCCAGATGGATATTCTTCTGACTTTTATAAAGCAGTGAGTGCTCAGATAGTCCCAGTACTCACCACTCTATTCAATTCCATTGTGGAAGGGAACAGACTATCTGACTACATGAATACAGCTTTCATTACCTTAATACACAAGAAGAGGAAGGATCCTGAAGACCCATCTTCATATAGGCCAATCTCATTGATAAATCAGGATCTGAAAATACTTTCCAAATTACTGGCCAATAGGCAAGCAGATATTCTTCCCACGTTGGTCTCCTCTTGACAGGTGGGATTTGTTAAGGGTAGAAAGATCGGCAGTCACTAATATTCGCAAGGTACTGCTGGCGCTGTCGGTCGTAAGATCACCGGCCTATCTGGGAAGAAGCTCAGCTATTGTAACATTAGATGCCGAAAAGTTGTTTGACAATGTTAGTTGGAAATGGTTAGATCTGGTCTTGGACGCCATGGGCTTTAAAGGCTTATTCAAAATCTTTCTTAAGGATCTATACATGAACCCTAAGGCTAGGATATGTACTGTGAGATGTTTGTCTGACCCTTTTCCCTTACAGAAGGGTACCAGACAAGGATGCCCTATGTCCTCATTACTGTTTGATATGTCAATTGAGCCACTGACCAGATACCTGGACTCACCAGATATCTTTGAAGGATTGGCGGTAGGTAAGCAGACATTGCGGCTAGCACTATTTGCTGACGATATAGCATCATTCATGGCAGACCCTATAAAGATATGGCCAAAGTGATGCACGCATTAAGGGCCTTTGGGTCCTTTTCAGGAATCCGAATCACCTATACAAAAAGATAAGTACTTTTTATGCAAAGTAAACACTAGAGTTGAGCGAACTTGTATTTTAAGTTCAGCGTCCAAAGTTCGGGTTCAGGTTATCGAAGCATCCCGTTATGGATTTCCCTGCCACAACACGAAGGACCTGGGGTGACGTCACTGTTATGTGATCAGTACAGGGGGCATTGCTCATCACTGGATTGGATAAGAGGTGATCCAGTATGGAGCCACGCCCCCTGCACTGATCACATGACGTGACGTCACCTGATCTGTATGTCCAGTTCAGGTTCATTGAAGAATCCCCTTATGGATTCCAAATGCCGTTATGGTTCGTGGTAGCGGAATCCATAACGGGATTCTTCGATAACCCCAACCAGCTTTGGCGCCGAACTTAAAGTACAAGTTCACTCAACTCTAGTAAACACTGAGGGACGAGTCAAGGATGTGGAGGGAATACTGGTAGCTAGCTCTTATATTACCTATCTGGGAATAAAAATAGGGAATACCTTGGAGTCGATATATAGACTAAATTATGCTCCATTGATTGCTAAGATTCTGAGAGAACTGAAACAGTGGCATGACCTCCCACTATCATTAATGGGTCACAACCATCTACTTAAAATGATGTCCATCTCCAGATTGTTATACCCCCTACAGATGTCAATAAGTTAACAAAAGCTTTTACGGTGTTTCTTTGGCATGGACGACGTCCCAGAATCAAACTTCATAAGCTTATGGCTTCAAAAGAGCAGTGTGGTGTAGCCTTTCCAGACATTAGAGGGTATAAATTGGCGTGTATGGCTAGCCATATAGCAGATTGGATTAATGGGACCAGTTATTACTCGGCTTTGTCCTTGGAAATGAGTTTCTGTGCTCCTTGGTCCTTAGTGGCGCTCTTACATGCTAGGTTGCAGTGCATTCCTATGTGGATCAAACAGTCTATACTTATAGAAGATACTATAGCAACGTGGAGAATACTGAGGAGACGGTTCTGGTTATCTTATAGAATATCTAAACATCTTCCATTATGGAATAATCCAGAGTTCATGCATGGACACACCAATAGCCTTTTGCAGAGTTGAAATCTACAGGGATCACACAAGACACCTGCTTCACGACTTGAAACCCAGATGGCTCTGTGGTAAAGAGCTGATGGCTAAATTTGCTCTACGCCCCTTCCAGACTACCCAAATTGCCCAGGTTAAAGCAGCTATTACACGCCCCTTTTACATCTGAAGTGAATAGGGGAGTGGCTACAGCTCTGAATAGAAAAAATTAGCATATGGATTAAAAGTACTATTTCTCCACAATAAAGCAACAGATCACCAAGTGAAATGTATCATTATATTCAGCAGGGTGAGCCCTACAAGACAGCATGCCTGGTTTATCAGTGAATTTCCTGGTGACAGGTTCCCTTTAACCCCCCCCCCCCCCCCCAACTCTTTTTATTTCATTCTGAGGAGTAGCAGGGTTTGGGGAGGTCTGTTCCCCATTTGTTCTACTCGATTTGTATGGTGGCCAAAAGATGTATATTGCAGAGGTGGCTGCTAACGGAGATGCCTACAATACCCACTATGTGGAACTACTGAAAAAATTGTTACATATTGAGCGCTCAGATACAATGCGATCCAAAGATAGACATACAAAGAGCCTTTTTCAGAAATGGAGAAGCTTTATTGTTACATATATGTCGGACTCAGAAATACAACATATAATGCAGCCTTTCTCTTTGACAGAGTGGTATTTGGTGGAGCAGATGAGGGGGAGACTGGGTACTGCTCCTACAGGATATTGATATCAGACATGGGCAGAGAACTCTTGAGCAGGATGCCCCTTAGTGGGTAATTGGATGAGCACTGGCACAAGTATTTGGGGGGGGGGGGGGGATGAACTTGCAACTTGTGTTCCTTTTCTTTTCCTTTTTTTCACTTTATTTTTAAGCTGACATTGGACTTTATTGGTGCTCTATTGATGTGCTGAAGTGTATCCCATTTATATGTGACTTTTTGTTTCGAGGTCTGCAGACCTCTTTTGTAAGTGACACTGTTTTGGGGTCTGCGTACCTCAGTTGTAAGTGATTTTGTTTTGGGTTCTGTATATCCCATTTCTAAGTGATAATGTTTTAGGGTCTGCGTACCCTGATGTTATTTAACAATCAATAATAAAAGAAAACCAAAGAAAATAATAATTTATACAATTTTTATTATATTTTTTTACAATGTTCACCTGAGGGGTTAGGTCATGGGATAGTTTTATACAGCAGGTTGTTACGGATGCTGCGATACTCATTATGTATACTTTTTTTTATTTATTTAAGTTTTACACAATTAAAGCATTTAAAAAAAAAAATCATGTTTTAGTGTCTCCATATTCTGAGAGCTATAGTTTTTTTTTTTTTTTTTTTTTTTGGGGCGATTGCCTTAGGTAGGGTCTCATTTTTTGCGGGATGAGATGACAGTTTGATTGGTATTTATTTTCGGCTGACAAAAAAATGGTTGTTTTAGCAGTTTTTTTATTTTATTTTTTCAATGGCATTCAGGTGAGGGGGGTTGATCATGCGACATTTTTTATACAGCCAGTCATTATGAACGTGGCAATACCCAATATGTTTGTTTTTCATTTTTTTCTTTCTTTTTAAAAAGTTTACGTGTTTTATTTTGGGGAAGGGCTTTTTTTTTTTGTCCCACTTTGGGACTTCAACTTCTGGGGTCTGATCCCCTCTGCAATGCACTACAATACATCCTGTATTGTAATGCATTGACTGCCAGCTTGTATTGCTTCCGTAGAAGGCAAGCCCCGATGCCTATGGAAGGCATCGGACTGCCATCGGTCCCTGTCAACTGCAACAATACAGTCTACAGTCTCAAGAAATCCAGCAGGGTTGGCGGCACATTAACATGGCCAGATTGTCGGGAACGTTGTGTAAATGCATCTTAAATTATAGCTCAAGTCTTCATCAGCCTCTGGTTGGCGTTGACTTGACTTTCTGGCACAGGGAGTGACGGAGATGTGACTGGATTATTAACCACTTGAAGACCACAGGTTTATACCCCCCTAGTGACCAGGCCCTTTTTTACAATTCCGCACTACACTACTTTCACCGTTTATTGCTCCGTCATGCAACTTACCACCCAAATGAATTTTACCTCCTTTTCTTCTCACTAATAGAGCTTTCATTTGGTGGTATTTCATTGTTGCTGACATTTTTACTTTTGCTATTAATAAAAATTTAACGACATTTTGCAAAAAAATGACATTTTCACTTTCTGTTGTAAATTTTTTTTAAAAAACTACATTTCTATATAAATTTTTCTCTAAATGTATTGTTCTACATGTCTTTGATAAAAAAAAGTCCAATAAGTGTATATTTATTGGTTTGGGTAAAAGTTATAGCGTTTACAAACTATGGTGCAAAAAGTGAATTTCGGCATTTTGAAGCAGCTCTGACTTTCTGAGCGCCTGTCATGTTTCTTCAGGTGCTAGAATGCCAGGATAGTATAAATACCCCCAAATGACACCATTTTAGAAAGAAGACACCCCAAAGTATTCGCAGGGGGCATGGTGAGTTCATGTATCATTTCATTTTTTTCACAAGTTAGCGGAAAATGACACTTTCTGAGGAAAAAAATAATAATAAAGTTTCCATTTCTGCTAACTTCTGGCAAAAAAAAAAAAATCTCATACGGGCTCATTATGCCCCTCAGTGAATACCTTGGGGTGTCTACTTTCCGAAATGGGGTCATTTGTGGGGTGTTTGTACTGTTCTGGCATTTTGGGCGGGGCTAAATTGTGAGCAGCCATGTAAAAGCTAAAGGTACTCATTGGTTTTAGGGCCCCTTTGCGGACCCAGGCTGCAAAAAGTGTCACTCATGTGGTATCGCCGTACTCAGGAGAAGTAGGGCAATGTGTTTTGGGGTGTATTTTTACATATACCCATGTTGGGTGAGAGAAATATCTCTGTAAACTGACAACTTTGTATAAAAAAATTTAAAAATTGTCGTTTACAGAGATATTTCTCACACCAACAGAGGTATATATAAAATACACCCCAAACTGCCCCACTTCTCCTGAGTGCGGCGATACCATGTGTGTCACTTTTGCAGCCTGAGTGCAAAGGACCCTAATTCAATGAGTACCTTTAAGATTTCACAGGGCATTTTTACGCATTTGGATTCCAGACTTCTTCTCACGCTTTAGGGGCCCCTAAAATGCCAGGGCAGTATAAATACCCCACAAGTGACCCCATTTTAGAAAGAAGACACCCCAAGGTATTCCGTGATGGGTATGGTGAGTTCATGTAAAATTTTATTTTTGTCACAAGTTAGTGGAATATGAGACTTTGTAAAAAACAAAATTAAAAAAAAATATATATCAATTTCCGCTAACTTGTGCCAAAAATGAAAATTCTGTGAACTCGCCATGCCCCTCAGCGAATACCTTGGGGTGTCTTCTTTCCAAAATGGGGTCACATGTGGGGTATTTATACTCACCTGGCATTTTAGGGAACCTAAAGCGTGAGAATCCAAATGCGTAAAAATGGCCTGTGAAATCCTAAAGGTACTCATTGGTTTTAGGGCCCCTTTGCGCATCTTGGCTGCAAAAAGTGTCACTCATGTGGTATCGCCGTACTCAGGAGAAGTAGGGCAATGTGTTTTGGGGTGTATTTTTACATATACCCATGCTGCGTGTGAGAAATATCGCTGTAAGCGACAACTTTTTAAATTTTTTATACAAAGTTGTCAGTTTACAGAGATATTTCTCTCACTCAACTATGGGTATATGTAAAAATACACCCCAAACACATTGCCCTACTTCTCCTGCAGCGATACTACATGGTGACACTTTTGCAGCCAAGATGCAAAGAGCCCAAATTCCCATGAGTACCTTTTAGGAGGAGCATTTTACGCATTTTTCTTCTCATGCTTTAGGGCCCCTAAAATGCCAGGGCAGTATAAATACCCACATGTGACCCCATTTTGGAAGAAGACACCCCAAGGTATTCCATGAGGGGCATGGCGAGTTCATAGAAAAAAATTTTGGGCACAAGTTAGTGGAAATTGATTTTTATTGTTTTTCTCACAAAGTCTCCCTTTCCGCTAACTTTTGACAAAAGTTTAATTTTTCATGGACTCACTATGCCCCTCAGCGAATACCTTGGGGTGTCTTCTTTCCAAAATGGGGTCACATGTGGGGTATTTATACTGCCCTGGCATTTTAGGGGCCCTAAAGCGTGAGAAGAAAAATGCGTAAAATGCCCTCCTAAAGGTACTCATTGGAATTTGGGCCCTTTGCGCATCTTGGCTGCAAAAAGTGTCACTCATGTGGTATCGCCGTACTCAGGAGAAGTAGGGCAATGTGTTTTGGGGTGTATTTTTACATATACCCATACTGGGTGAGAGAAATATCTCTGTAAATTGCCAACTTTGAATAAAAAATTTAAAAAGTTGTCGTTTACAGCGATATTTCTCTCACCCAGCATGGGTATATGTAAAATACACCCAAACACATTGCCCTACTTCTCCTGAGTTCAGCGATACCACATGTGTGACACTTTTGCAGCCAAGATGCGCAAAGGGCCCTAAAACCAATGAGTACCTTTAGGATTTCACAGGGCATTTTTACGTATTTGGATTCTCACGCTTTAGGACCCCTAAAATGCCAGGGCAGTATAAATACCCCACATGTGACCCCATTGTGGAAAGAAGACACCCCAAGGTATTCGCTGAGGGGCATGGCGAGTTCACATAAAAAAAAATTTTGACACAAGTTAGCGGAAATTGATATATATATATATATATATATATATATATTTTTTTACAAAGTCTCATATTCCACTAACTTGTGACAAAAAATAAAATTTTACATGAACTCGCCATACCCCTCACGGAATACCTTGGGGTGTCTTCTTTCTAAAATGGGGTCACATGTGAGGTGTTTGTACTGCTCTGGCATTTGAGGGTCTCCATAATCATTACACGTATGGCCAGCATTAGGAGTTTCTGCGATTCTCCGTATATTGAGCATACGGGTAATGAGATTTTTCCGTTCAGCCGCTGCGTGAAAAAAAAAAAAAATGAACGGCACAGATTTTTCATTCGCATCGGTCAATGTGGATGAAAAAATCTCTGCCAAATCAGTGACTGCGGTGCGGTGGGCTGGGCGCTAGCTACCTAACAAGTAGCTAGCTAACTGGCGGTGATAGGGGACCCTTATGCCCCATTCACACGTCCGAAATTCTGTTTGCGGAGCGGAATTGCGGACCCATTCATTTCTATGGGGACAGACTTTGTCCCGCTCGGATCGAATTACGGATCCGCGCTTCCGAGTCTGCACTTCCGTTCCGCAAAAATATAGAACATGTCCTATTCTTGTCCGCAATTGCGGACAAGAAAAGCATTTTCTATATAGTTCTGTGCGGATCTGCAAAATGCGGAAGCGCATTGCCGGTGTCCGTATTTTGCGGATCCGCAGATCCATGGATCCGCAGATCCATGGATCCATAAAGCTACATACGGACGTCTGAATGAGCCTGTAGGGGGTGATTAGTGACAGGGGGGTGACAGGGGTGATCAGGGGGGTGACATGGGTGATCAGGGGTTAATCAGTGATGGGGGGTGGGGGGGTGTGTGTGTAGTGATTGGTGCACTTTTCCTATTTTCCTCTGGTGGTCCCAAACAAAGGGACCACCAGGCAAGCTGAGCATTAGGCATATCAGGCGCTGTTTAAAAAACAGCGTCTGATATCTGCATTAAATGCGTTTTTCGCATCTACAGCCTGCCAGCGCATGATCAGCGCTGGCAGGCTGTAGTTTCAGTTGTCCGGCTCCGATCACATGAGCAGCGCACGCCGCGCGCGCGTTCATGTGAAATCTCAGGTCTCACGAGATGGCGCCGATAGGCGTGACTGAGACCTGAGAGAGCCGCCGCGCTGACGGCAAGAGGTTAAGAAGCATCTGCCTCTTAATAAATTAGGTGCATCTTACACCAGTATTATTCCCCTTGCAGTGGAGTATGGGAACGCCAGTCTTGATAAATATCCACCACTATCTTTTTGATATAGCCAATATTAAATGTCAAAAAACAGTTTAGTTACATGGAGCAGAACTGTTAGGGACCTAAGCTGGAAAAATGTTCTTTTTCGCTAGTGCACAAAATGAACTATAGAGCCCAAAGAGGTCCAGTTAGGCCCAGTTTGTGTTTATTTCTCCTTAGTCCATAGAATATACTGAGCAAGCGGATGTGTCCATATATGTTGTACAAGTTTATTTATTAGGAATTATTAGGGAGCCTTCACATGCGGCAGATTTTGTTGCAGAAAATTTCTGTAGCTGAAAATCTGTTCCATTCATCCGAACGGGGTTGTTTTTGCGGGTAGTGCATGATTTGTGCAAGCCCCTTTCAGATGAATGGAACTTATTTTCAGGCACACACATATTCTGCAAAATAATCTGCCATGTATGAAGGCATCCTTACAAGTTTAGGTCTGAGGGGTTAGGGTGCATACATACTGTATGTGTACGAAGCACATAAACAATAATTGGCCTATTTGTTAAAAATTCTTAGGGTATGGCCACACATTTAGTTTTTATGATGCAGTTTTGGAAGCCAAAATCGGGCATGGATCATGAGAGGAAAGAAAAGTATTAAAGGGGTTGTATCAGGAGCGGGTTCAAAAAAGAGAATTAGTATCAATTCTTAAAGGGGTTATATTATCTCAGATATCTTTAGAACAGAGCCCACAGAGTGAGGGAGGGCGCAGTGTGCATGTGCGGCTGCCCTCCTTTCATTTCTAAGGGTGGGACCTGCACCTATTTTCGGTAGTCCCATTGAAATGAATGTAAAGCCCACCGCACAAGTGCCTCCACGCTCCATTCACTTCTATGGGACTGACGGAAATAGCCGAGCCAGCGCTCAGCTATTTTCGGCAGTCCCATAGAAATGAACATGTGGCAGTACCCTCAAGGGTACAGCCATATCCAGGGGCGTAGCTAACGGCTCATGGGCCCCGGTGCAAGAGTTCAGCTTGGGCCCCCCTTCCCTCAGTGCTTTGTGTGTCTTCTTATGAGGCACAAGGGTCTTTGGGCCCCCTTAGCCTCCTGGGCCTGGTAGCGACTGCTACCTCTGCACCCCCTATAGCTACGCCCATGGCCATATCTTCTAGTATACTGATGCAGTTTTGTAAGCCAAGATCGTGTGAGATCATAAAAGAAAAGTAAATATTAAGGACATACTCCACTTATCATGAATCCATTCCTGGTTTGGGCTTCAAAAATTACATAAAAAAGCTTGCTCATGTAGCCGTACCCTACTATAGAATCCATTGGAATCCATTGTTAGAGATCTTCTCCCATCCTAATATCTGAGTAACAGTAGTATATATTACTCAATACTTGGCAGATGGTGGCAGCACTCTTTTCATGAATACACTGAGCTCATAAGCATCCTTTTTTATTAGTAAGGGTACTTTCACACTAGCGTTAAAGTTTTTACGTATTCAGTTCCATCATAGGGGGCTCAATACCGGGGGGAAAAAACGCATCAGTTTGTCCAAATGCATTCTGAACGGAAAGCAATCCATTCAGTATGCATCAGGATGTCTTCCATTCCATCCCTTTTATGGTATTTTGCCGGAAAAAATACCGCAGCATGCTGTGGCTTTTCTCTGGCCAAAATTTCCGGAACACTTGCCGGATGCGGCATTATTTTCCATTGAAATGTATTAATTCCGGATCCGGTACCAAGTGTTCAGGAAATTGCCGCATCAACGGATCCGGTCTTCCGGTCTGCGCATGTGCAGACCTTTAAAAATGTGAAAAAAATAAATGCCGGATCTGTTTTTCCGGGTGACACCGGCGAGACAGACTCGGAAACAAATGATATCTGTTTGCATACAGATTCTTCTAACTCTAGTGTGAAAGTACCCTGACGCTTCATACCTGTACTATGCCACCCTTTACCAAGGCAGCATAGTGTACTTTTCATTCAGCAAAGAAGAGTCACAAACCTGGTGAACTGACTTGGCCAGTGCATCCCAATAACTGGCAAATGGCAAACCTATTTGTATGATGTTAAAATTCTAATTTCCTAAAAGGTTATTCCCATCTTAGAAAATGATGGCACATAGGATATCCCAAAACTTTATGAGCCTCACTGATCCTGCGGATGAAGGGGCCACAATCCTTCTGTAACGCTGCATCTCCACTGTTTTCCCCTGCAGAGCAGCGCCTGGACCACCTGCTGTACAGTGAACTGCAGAACAGCCCCAAGTATATAGGACCATGCATGCTTGGTCAGGATGAACACTATGCAGGAAAAACCTAAAGGGGTATTTAGTAATTTGAAGTTATCCACTGTCTAGCCGAGTACAGCTACTTTCAGAAGGTCCCAAAGAGATGAATAGTAGGACTCATGCTCGACCTGCTGCTCCATTTATTTTAGAGGGTCCTGTGGGGTATGGGCTCCCTCTTCTCATCAGTGAGGGTCCCAGCGGTAGGAACCTCACTGACCTATGTTATTCCTGTGGATAGGGGCGGGGTTGCTGTTGTCCCGGGCGCCAGACTGAAGGGGGGGGGCTGGCCGTTTGCGCAAAAAATCTGTGAACTGAGTGAGTTTTGCTCTGCTCTGCCTCTGCTGCACAGCAGAGTGAGGAGCGGTATCAACAGAAGGAGTGCGCGCCCTGATGGATCACCAAGGCGCGGCAGTACGAAGCTCCACCCACCTCCACCCATCTTCTTCTGCGGAGCCGGAGCAAGAAGAAGATGATGGCTGGCTGACGCAGTGTGCCGCTTCAGAACTCCACAGGCAGCCCGAATGAGCGTTGAGCGACACTGACAGTTAGTCAGTCAGTGTCACAGTCAGTGTGACAGCTCCCTGAGTGTTATGTGTGGGGTGACCAGGCGGGCAGGCGGTATATGAAGGGGTAATACGGGTGGTAGTCCTGGTATATGGACAGCAGAGATGGCATCCTCTGGGCAGTACTGACTCTGGTCATCCTTCACCAGCAACTGTTTGCAAGAACGGCTGGAAGGCAGGGGGAGTGACGTATCTTACATGGGACTGTATGCTGGAGGGCCTGAAGGCAGGCGGTGAAGAGAGGGAGGGTGATATTATTTACATGGGACTATATGCTGGGGGCTGAAGGCAGGAGAGTGATGTGTCTTACATGGGACTGTATGCTGGAGGGGCTAAAGGTAGGGATGTGATGTGTCTTACATGGGACTGTATGCTGGAGGGGCTGAAGGCGGCGGGGGGTTGTATCTTACATGGGACAATTTGCTGGAGGGTCTGAAGGCAGGAGAGAGATTTATCTTACACTGGACTGTATGCTGGAGGAGCTGAAGGCAGGGGAAAGGTTGTATTTTACATCGGACTGTATGCTGGAGGGGCTGAAGGGGGAGGATATAGAATTTGGACCACACTGCCAAAGACTGGCCCCACACTTCAGGTCACAGTGTGCCTGTTCTGAATTCTGGGGCCTCGCACCCATCTAGTAGATTATCTGTACTCAGAGAGTTATCACTGTGTTATCTGTGGTGTTACGTAGGACTGCAAGTGGCATCTACTACATTATCTGTCCTCAGAGAGTTATTACTGTGTTATCTGTGGTGTTACATAGGACTGCAGGTGACATCTACTACATTATCTGTCCTCAGAGAGTTATCACTGTGTTATCTGTGGTGTTATGTAGGACTGCAGGTGACATCTACTACATTATCTGTCCTCAGAGAGTTATTACTGTTATCTGAGGTGTTACATAGGACTGCAGGTGACATCTACTGCATTATTTGTAAAAAGGGGCGTGGCCACATGTTAAGGGGGGCGAAATACTTTGCTTGCCCCGGGTGCTGGCAACCCACACTACGCCACTGGATAGGGGATCACTTCAAACTACTGAAATATACACAGATCTACACCAGTGCAGTGACCCTTTCATAATAAGGAACAGTAGGGGTCTCGGATATCAGAAGTGATGGTATATCCTAGAAATGTGCTATCACTTTCTCAGATGGAAAAATTGCTTTAAAATAAACGTATTTTTATATTGAATAAATATATTTACATACATGCATATATTTGTATTGCAGTTGCTACTACTTTAAGTAGGCAAGCATACTGTTTTGTCCACATGAAGATCTTAGGATATGCTGGACTCTGCAGCCAGGGACAGGAGAATGGCTTTTGCTGTGTTTTCGAAGAGGGCAGCTCTGTTCTGCTGCTCTCCTTTCTTTACCCAGTGTCCATAGATCTTGAATGCACACGCATCAATCATCTTCCTAATGGGCTTGATTGCATATGGGTCCCTTATTACAATCTCTTTGGTCAGTGGCTTCATTCTTCGGTAGTAGTGGTAAATACGGACAGAGGCCAGAACTGTTAAACAGACCACCTGCAAGTAGACCATTTTATTAGTTGACATATTTTATCTTTGCATTACCCACTAATAATACTCCTAACTGGTATTGCACCATAATTGGTACAGAGCATGAGTACCCGAGGTCTGGGTACTGGTGCCTCCTGGCCAGGAAGAACTCTCTGGAAGTTTCAGGTCTACACAGATTTTCCTACTGGTCCTTGATTATCTACTACTCATAGGCCTCGTTCGGACGAGCGTATTTGCGATATATATATATATATACCAGAATCCGCTGCTAATGTTAATGAATGGAGCTATTCACACGGGCGTATAATTTCCGGCAGTATTTGCACGCCCGAGTTTTGTTTTCAAATACACACATTACAGTCTGTGCAGTGCATAAATAATGAAGGAAGGAAGAAATACGCATGGAAATCCTGAAGCAATCCTGATGACAATACTAATGGTATATCATCAGGATCCTGAGCCAGAATACTGACAGATTTCAATACGCTCGCCTGAAAGCGGCCATAGGGGAGATTTAGCAAGACCAGTCCAGCAAGCGCCGCATCAGAGGGCTGTTCCGAACTTACGTACGGGCCTGCGCCTGCGCACTGGACACTCTGATGCTTCTGCCAGTAAAGGGAAAACCAGTGTGCAGGCGTGGAGGCCCCGTTCCACGGCGCAGGTGCGAGAAAGAAGGAGGAGAAGATCAAGGCACGGGGCGGGCCGACTGGGTGAAGAAGCGAGTGGTATTATATGAAAATGACTGTGGGGCCTAGGCACGGGCCGTTACAACGCCACCCCTGGGCACCTTCACCAGAAATTTGCATATCGAATAAAAGTGATTTTAAGAAGATCTGTGGATCGGACAGCATTAGGGTAAGAAGCATTTTAATGTGGGGGCTATATTGATCAGAATGGTCTAACTGTTAGAAATTGCTTATTTGGGGTTAAAAACTCCTTTTACAAACTAAATGCTTTAAAGTGATTATGCAATCTGATTCATTGGTGGCATAGTGGTTAACACTGGTGACTTGCAGCAATGGGGTCCAACATCTCCATGGAGTTTGTATGTTCTCCCTGTGTATATGTGGGTGTGCCCTGGTTTCCTCCCACACTCCAAAATACATACTGATAGGGAACTGAGATTGTGAGCCCCATTGGGGACAACGTGATGCTAAAGTCTGTAAAGTGCTGTAGAATATAGCAGGGTTGTATAAGTGCAAAACATAAATGAAAAAATATAATTATGATATGCCACCAATGTCAGGTTGGTACAGGTTCCACCTCCTTGGACTCACTCCTATCTTCAGAACGGGACCTCCGAGGTGAGCGGAGAGCAAGCTTGCTTGGCTGTTTTTGTAACTCCCGTAGAAATTAATGGAGAGCATGTGCACTTTTCTTCACTTTTGGGGAACCATTTTGGAGATAAGTGCGAGTCCCATCTCAGGGACCAGCACCTATCTGACATTGGTGGCATATCCTAGCAATATGCCACCAACATCTCAGGTAAGTTTCAGGAGCCCTCCCTCCAACTTGCATAAAAATTAGGAAAAAATGTTTCCATCAAACCTCCTTTCCCCATTACCAGTATTCTACAGTGACGCTGTGTCCATATAGATGTTACACCATAGGAACTCGGGACCTAACATCTGTATGGACCCTCCCTAAGCCCCCATAGTGGTGGCAGCAGGTAGCCAGAATTTTATTGTCAAGTTGAATTACAGATTTACCTTAAACTTCCTGTATGGACTGAAATGTCGCACTTCTTCTACTATGTACTGTTGGAAAAATGGATGTGCTAGTGCCTCCTCTGCTGTCAAACGTCTTTCAGGGTTCACTACTAGGAGTCGTGAAATCTAGAATTACAAAATCACTGCAATGTGATTCCAATATTTATTATATTATTGTAATATTTATTTTAAACTGTCATTATCGTTAAAAAATATATTAATAATAAATTGGCCTTCATAAACTTATCAGATTACCATCATATTTCCCTAGAATCAAAGCTCACCCAGCTGTCAATATTTTCATACATTTCCAGAAGGAATTATAGATGAGCACCTCTTTAGGTTCAGTTACAGTAAGTTTAGTTGGTATACAGTAGTTCTGTATATGTGCTGTCTAAGTAGAGGGGATTCGGAACGCCATTTGTATTCTGGGTAGTTTATAAGGCTAATATATTCTTTAGATAAAATGCAGAAGGACAGTGACTTAAAACATAAGGATTACAGTATACCAGATCTTTAACTGTGTCTGATCGATCATCCCACTCTGGGGAACCAAACTGATAGTCTCCACTCATAATCATACGTAACATCAGCATCTGTTTCCTGTGCCAAAACGGGGGTGATCCTGCTAATAGGGTGTACATGATCACGCCACTGCTCCACCTGTAGATGAGAAAGTCAATGACAATTTCATGTTTCTAACTATAGTTGCCAAACACTACATACTAAGGCCACTTTCACACGGTCAGTATTTTGCATCAGTATTTGTAAGTCAAAGGCAGTACTTGAACCTACAGAGAAAAAGTGTAATGGAAAGAGTTGTACTTTCGCCATGCTTTTGACCTGCTAAAAGTTAAGGAGGACATTTATTATGGTATTTACGCCACAGAAGTGGCGAAAAAAAGGGGGCGTGGGGAGGACAAGAGGGGCCGCTGTAGCAGTCCGGCACATTTATCTGCAATAACGCCAGTTTTTTGGCACCAATTAAGACAGAAATCTATGGCAGCTAGGAGGTTGCGGTAGATTTTAGTCTGTTCGGCCAGCATGTGATATTCCTGAGCCTCTGCATAAGGCTACTTTCACATTAGCGTTTCTATTTTCTGGTATTGAGATCCGTCATAGGGTCTCAATACCGGAAAAAAACTCTTCCATTTTGTCCCCATTCATCGTCAATAGGGACAAAACGGAACTGAACAGAAGAGGAATGCTCCAACATGCATTCCATTCCGTTTTCATATTGGAGAGCATGCTGTGGTTTGCTTTCTGTCTTGGGATGCGGAGCAAAACGGATCCGTCATGACCCACAATGCAAGTCAGTGGGGACGGATCCATTTTATTTGACACAATCTGACACAATAGAAAACGCATCCGTCCCCCATTGACTTTCAGTGGAGTTCATGACTGATCCGTCTTTGGTATATTACAGATAATACAACCGGATCCGTTCATAACGGATGCAGATGGTTGTATTATCAGGAACGGAAGAGTTTTTGCTGAACCCTCCCGGATCCAGCAAAAACAGTAGTGTAAAAGTAGCCTAAATTTGGCACATACCTGCGTCTGCACAGGGGGTCAAGAAAAAACCTTGATAAATGTTCTCCTAAGGCGTCATGCACATGACCGTATTTTTTATCCATATGCTATCCCCAATTTTTTGTGGGGCGTGCACATATCTGGATTTTTTGTGGATTCGTGTGGCTGTTTCACAACTTACAGGACATGTCCTATTCTTTTCCTTATCACGGACAAGAATAGTCATTTCTGTTCTCCGTGCACATGGAAGATATATGTTTTGTAGAGTTTTTTAAGTAATTGTCAGAGCCAAAGCCAGCAGTGAATGGGAAATGGGAAGTACTTCTCTTTCTGTTGGCTCCACTTCTGGCTTTCTCTCAAAAACTGCAGCAAAAAGTGCAAATGTGTTTTCAGCCTATGGCAGGATAATCTCTGAAATGTTTCTATAGTTAAAGGGGTTATCCCATTGCTAATGTCATAAATGAACATCAGAAATCATATAGTACATGACAATCTATTTCTAACAAAGCTAGAACCAGCCCTGTACCTCACATGGATCCAGAGATCTCCCCATTCATTGCTCTGCTAGATTTATATCAAGCTGGCAGCTCAAGGGTGTGTCTTTTCTGCTGCAGCTCAGGGGACATGCCTCAGCTCTCCCTATCACAGCTCAGGAGGCGTGTCCATGCTCTCCCTATCACAGCTTAGGAGGCGTGTCCATGCTCTCCCTATCACAGCTCAGGAGGCGTGTCCATGCTCTCCCTATCACAGCTTAGTAGGCGTGCCCATGCTCTCCCTATCACAGCTCAGGAGGCGTGTCCATGCTCTCCCTATCACAGCTCAGGAGGCGTGTCCATGCTCTCCCTATCACAGCTCAGGAGGCGTGTCCATGCTCTCCCTATCACAGCTTAGGAGGCGTGTCCATGCTCTACCTATCACAGCTCAGGAGGCGTGTCCATGCTCTCCCTATCACAGCTCAGGAGGCGTGTCCATGCTCTCCCTATCACAGCTCAGGAGGCGTGTCCATACTCTCCCGATCACAGCTCAGGGGTCGTGTCTCAGCTCTCTCTATCACAGCTTAGGAGGCAGTTAAAGGATAAAACTGAGTATGTGCAGCCATCTCTGTGGGCAGGTCAAAGAAATAAGATAAAAAACAAACAGCAGGTGGCGCTCTACAGATACATTTTATTAAGTAGCTCAGTGGCTATGCTAAATTTTTAGTTACATGCAATCACAAAATAATTCCGATCCAGCTGCTGGTTTGAAAATTGTAGAACATTTTTCGTGGGGCAACCCCTTTAACTAAACAAGTCTTGTTCAGAAAGTGTACACTAACTTACATGTCCACTTCTTTACCATAGCCTGGATGGTACTCGTCCATGGAGCACTGGAGGATTTCAGGGGCCAAGTATCCTGGAGTACCACATATTTCTTTACGGGAAAAAATAAATAAAATGTGGATTTATAAACTGTAAAAAATAAGGGGCACATTCTATAAAATACTTCTCTCTTTGGGAAAATGGTACTGCAATTTACTGAGCCAAAGCCAGAGGTGATCCAGCAGGAAAAAGTATAAATCCATCATTTTTAATCCCCATTCATTTACAATATACATCTGGCTTTAGCTTAAAAACTGCTGTAAAGAGGACCTTTCATTAGAACAAGGGCAGACTCCTCACAGTTGAGCCGAAAATCTGAAGATACCGGAGGACATACCGGGAGAACGGAGCGGCGCCCAGGGATAATAGTAAGTGCAGGGAGATCCCTGGGCGCCACTCTACATGTGGGTATACTTAGTTTATATTTTTTATTCTAATGAAAGGTCCTCTTTAAATTTCTGAACCTACATCCTAGAAAAAGGGTTAACTCTCTATTGTGGTCTACAATCCAAAGCTGGTGTTTTTAATGAGGAAAACCACATCTCTTACTCTTCATCATTCTACAGTGTTTCCCTCCTAGGTAATCTGTCCTTCCTGGAAGGTAGGCCCCTGCTCTTTAAAAAAGAATGACAACGAAAGGAGGCAGCAATATTGTTGATTTTCTTTCCCCGACTGGTTCCAAGATTACGTATGACAAAGTAATAGCTAAATTCCCAATCTTCGCGGGACACGTTGATATCTATCTGCAAATTTGTAGTTGTATTAACCAAACCATTTGGCACCAGGAGAGATAACATATATAGTGGGCTTATTGTGGAACCTGCATTCCCCGAATTTAATGGAGGCCAGTATGGCACCAAAAGAGGAAGTATTTAGTATGGGTTCATGTCCTACAAAGATTGCTTTGCTGTTGGCGGACAGGCACAAATAATTTTTTTACAAAATGTATTTGCCAAGAATCTCACATTTACAGCGTAGCATTAGTACATTTTCTATGGTGAGTATGGCACTATTGTAGTTGCTTTATTATTTGTGTTTGCAGAGTGCTGTTGCATTGTGTTTGTTTTTGCTTTTGCGCTTTCAGCTATGGCGACGTGCACCTGTGCATTGGGATGTACTGACTTACCCCTAACATTTTTTCTTTGTGAAAAAACAACCATGTAAACCCAGCTTTAGCGCACTTGTACTAGTGTATGGAACTGTAAGTTTACCAGATAAGTGTTAGCTAGCAGTCATTCACATATCCAGTGTAACAAGGTCCAGAGGTGGGAATCTGGGTAGAAGGGTTGAAATGGACCATATGAAGTTCTCTTCTATGGTCTCCTGTACTCATGAGACCCCTATCATTTCAATGTTCTGCACTTCGTTTTACAAGTGCAGCTCCAGTTTCCATAGCAGAGGATCTTCTGGTGGACCAAGTTCCTGACACACAACGTTTAACAGAATGCTATGCCAGTTGGCGCTTTCTTTGGAGTCAATTACTTGACACTATGGTCTATTTCTTAAGATATGATTCAGAAGTAGTCTATATGACTTTCTTGGTAAGTCCTGCTTGTGAACAAAGGCTCTGTTCTAAGGCTCTGGCTCTGTTCACATTTCTTCTATCATGTACATTAGGCATATGGTTGGGGAGCACTAACCAACATATAAGCAAACACGTCCCAGAGGTGTAACCTCAAGCTCCTTAGTCCCAATGCAAAACTGTGACAGGGTTCCACCTGGACTATGCACTTTTTATAATAATGTGGCAGAGGGTCTTTAGGCCCCATTGGTGCCCAGTGTATAACTACTACGTTTTCACTGTATATAGCTTTGCCTCTGACGTGAACTTTGCTATGTGCTTTAGGCATACATTTAGCTGGTATTTTTTATCGTTTTGAAAAGTGTAGTTGACTATGATTTTAATATAAAGGGGTCCACCAAATGTATACTGTGCAGTACACATTTTAAGGTCATTAGCAGACTTATGCAGCTGTATAGGCATACAGTTTCATACTATATGTCTGCAGCTTACATCTGGCGGCACTCCATAAACATGCACGGTAACATAAGCCTAAACATGTAAACCGCCTAATGTATGGAGGAAACCATTGCAGTAGGACGTCAGTATGGGTTCATATTAAACCGCAGACACATAATCCAGAACCTGCTTCAACCTGTTCATCTTTATAACAACCGCCATGGGAAAAGTGTTGCATCAACAAACGTATAGGTCCAGTCATGGGGTGTCTTACCTTTTAGTTTCTCTCCTTCAGCAATCTGACAAGAGAACCCAAAATCTGTCAGCTTGATGTTCATGTCATCATCCAGTAGAATGTTCTCTGGTTTTAGGTCTCTGTGAACAATATTCTTGGAATGCAGGTATACCACAACTTCAAGAAGGGCTCGCATTATCTTCCTGCCGGATGTAATATTTAAGAATTAGACATTTCTGGGGAGAATAAGGTAGAAGTATAGCCACCAATCAGATTCCACCTTTCATTTTCCACAGGAGCTGTGAAGAATGAAAGGTAGAATCGGATTGGTTGCTATGGGCAACTAAGCCAGTCCTACTTTTTAATTCAAATGTTTTTTTATTGGTTTTCAAAAAGGTTTTTGTGGACAAACAAACAACCCCACAAAAGAAAATAAAACACAAAGCACAATCCCACCCTTTCCCAACCCCTTCCCTCTCCCAAGCCAGTCCTACTTTACACCAGTTTGATAAATTCCCCCTTCTTTTCCATTTCAATAACATGAGATTGTATTCATTAAATTGATTGAAAGGGTTAGAGGAACTTACAGATATTCTATACTATGTCCTTATCTGCTGATCGGGGGTGGGAAATAAAATACACATATAATGCAACTGATGTGTCCATTAAAACTTCTTGCTTCAAGGCTACAAGGTGCCATTGGAACAGGGATATGTGTTGAACTACACAATGAGCAAAAATCCATTCAAGATGGGTTTTTCTGCAACTGTCGCAGTCGCAGCATGTCGCATGTCGCAATGCGACACCATAGATTCCTATTATAAAAATTGTCGCGCGACAAATGTTGCAGTGAAGTTGTGCCCTATTTGTCGCGCGACAGTTGTCGTCGTCTGAACCTAGCCTTATTCTTAGGCTGAGCTCTGTCAATAGCCTTTATCACACCTAAGAATGTGTGTGATAATCTGTATGAATCCCATAGGTAACAAGTTACATATATAGTAAATTAGATATGTTACAAAGGAAAATAAATCTACTTAAATTAGATTTTATGGTTATTTTATTTGTCTGAAACTTAAGAACATTTTTTTTACTTCTGTATCCTAATGGTGGTGAAGCCCATGGCTTTAAACTTTTGTGTATTGCTTGTGCAGAATAAAATATCTTCACAGCCCCAAATTCCAGAAGATGTTTGTATTGCATCACAAAAGTGGTTGTGCCCACCCAGTACACCAGTATTTGTTTATGGTACATCAGTAATTGATGGCTCTATCGTTAATGTTTGATTCCACTAATGGGATCACAATGATAAGGGGACAACAAACATGGGGTCTTCCTCTGTTACTGTGTACTGAGATACAGAAAGAACTGACTGAGGCTCCTTTCACACTAGCGTTATTGCTGGATCCGGCAGGGTTCAGCAAAAACGCTTCCGTTACTGATAATACAACCATCTGCATCCGTTATGAACGGATCCGGTTGTATTATCTTTAACATAGCTAAGACGGATCCATCATGAACTCCACTGAAAGTCAACGGGGGACGGATCCGATTTCTATTGTGTCATCCCAGGATGCATGCTGCGGTTTGCTGTCTTGTATGAGAACGGAACAGAATGCATTTTGGGGCATTCTGTTCTGTTCAGTTACGTTTTGTCCCCATTGACAACGAATGGGGACAAAATGGAAGCGTTTTTTTCCGTTATTGAGACCCTATGACGGATCTCAATACCGGAAAATATTGACGCTAGTGTAAAAGTAGCCTGAGCCCACTTTATATCAGTTTTATATCTTTGCAGTTGATCGCTGAGAATTACCAGGTATGTGCAAGTCAAGCTTCACATTGGTACTAGGTTCACCATTACTTCTTTAGGGCCTCTTTCACATGAGCGTGACGCATTAGGGTTCGGATATGTTCAGGGTGCGGTCAGGGAAACTTGCACCCTTTTGCAAGCAAGTTCAGTCAGTTTTGTCTGCGATTACGTTCAGTTTTTTCTGCGCGGGTGCAATGCGTTTTGATGCATTTTTCACGCGCGTGATAAAAAACTGAAGGTTTACAAACAACATCTCCTAGCAACCATCAGTGAAAAACGCATTGCATCCGCACTTGCTTGCGGATGCAATGTGTTTTTCACGCAGCCCCATTCGCTTCTATGGGGCCAGGGCTGTGTGAAAAACGCAGAATATAGAACATGCTGCGTTTTTGACGTAACGCAGAACTGATGACTGAAAAAAAACGCTCATGTACACAGACCCTTTGAAATAAGTGGGTCAGGATTCAGTGCGGGTGCTATGCGTTCACGTCACGCATTGCACCCGCACGGAAAAAATCGCTCGTGTAAAAGGGGCCTAAAGGGGTTTTCTTGGTAATTTTACAAGTACTTGTTTAGCGAAATGTGAATTAAAAAAAACTAATATACTTTCATTGTGAAAACTTTAAAGGGAGTCTAATGTACAGCGAAAGTCACAAGCGGCACCAGAAGACGGAGGGTCGGACGTCTCTAGTTTGCTGGCGCATGCGCAATATGAAAAGCTGTTCCTCTGCCCATAACGGGCAGAGCAGTGTGCATGCGCCGGCCAACAAAAGACGTCTGGCCCGCCGTCTTCTGGTGCCGCTTGTGGCTTTCGCTGGAGGAGGTAAAGGACAGAGGGCGGGCCTGTGTCTTTTTCATCATCTGGACGAGGGACACATAAAAGAAAGGTACTGTAGTAATGTGGGGCAAAGAGTCTATAACCTGATCTGAGCGGTCTAAAAGACTCAGATTAGGTGAAAGACTCCCTTTAAGTGCTGATTTGGTCATCCTGAAAGCTCTACTTTTGCTCTTATTGCATTACAGGCAGGGAGCTTCCTCATTATGTGTCGGTCACATGTTTGAAGGGAGCTGGTTGTCTGGCTAAGCTAGCCCTCTGTCTCTTTCTCTGAACATCCATGACAAATAAGAAACGGGTTTAGCTAATGGAATGAGCCAATACAGAAAGCTCTCTCGTATCAAAATGAACAAATCAGTCGCACTACTGGGATCACAGGACTGACTTAAATGAGAGCAGTGACAAGCAAGGTCTAACAAAGCGGTTCGTTTCTAACACCGGAGACACTGCCGAACAGCTGATTGGGAAGGGGGGGGTTGGACCCTCGCCAATCAGCTACTGATAGACAGCCCCTTTCTAAGTTATTACCACAATAAACTCTGTTTATCACAATGAATTCTTTCCATTCATAAATAGATGAATCTGACACTTTTACATTTTTCATTTAGCTTTTCAAGCCAAGAGTTGAGGATATTACCTTGTTTCCTTCTCACTCAGGGTAACTTGTTCTGTCAGGTAATCAAATAATTCCCCTCTTTTCATACTAAAATAAAAATACATCGCAATTAGATTATTTTTTTTTTTCACTTTGTATGTCTCAATGCAAATGTACGAATTAGGGCTCATTCACACAACCAAAGGCCATCTGTACCCGTGCTGAGGATCGCAAATTGCGGTCCGCAATGCTCAGGCACCGGCAGTGTGAATCCTGTATTGTGGCGTGGACACATTGACTTAAATGGGTCTGCAATCTGCAATCTACAGCTTCAGATCCCGGCCTCCGCGCCGTATATTGCAGATTGCGGACCCAGTCAAGTTAATGGGTCCGAATCTGTGGTATGGGATTCACACGGCCGGTGCCAGTACATTGTGGACCTGCCTCTTACAGTCTTCAATATGGGCATGGACAGCCTATGGTTGTGTGAATAATCCCTTAAATGAATGTTCGTTATTTTAACTGGTTGTCCAGTTCCAGGAGCAAACTGAGCAACACATGTGATACACCTGCAATAAAAAGTAGATTGTTACTTACCTGACCAATCCCACGCCACCTCTCCAGTTCTACCGGCCGGGCTCACATTGTCAATGTGATGTCACCGCTGCAGAGCATGGCAAGGAGAACGAGAGTGGCAGTGCAGGATCTGCCAGTTAAAGAGACTATGTCACCAATTTTATGGTGTCCTAACTAAAGGTAGCATAAACTAGTGACAGATCCCCATAGGAAAATGCTGGGTCACTTCTTTAATTGATTCAGCCATTTTGCTAAAAATCTTGTATTGATGCGGATGCGATTGCAACAAAATATCTATTTGTAGATCCAGCCTAACCTCTGTGCAGAATAAGAGATGAAAGTTCCCAAGGAAAATTAAGAGGAATTTTCCACCAGGGTTGTATGTACATTTAGATAATTGAACAATCCCCTACAACACCAAACCAGTGGATGAGTTTATGTACAGTACGTCAGTCAGCAGTGGCAAAAAGTGAAAGTATTGAGCGACTGTGGTAGAGTGTCAAATGATTCTTCTTGGAGACTCGGCATCCTTATTAGCATATATATTTTCTTTCTGGATTGGCTGAAAATTCTGCATCCTATTGCGGTAGCAGCAAAGTGGATGAAATTTCGGCCTTCGAGCCAACAACCTCTGTGATCCCTTCCTGCCCCTGAACATAAAAAACCCCACTCGCCATTTATTTAAAATTTATAACCCATGTGGATGAAGCTTTACTTTGGTCTGCCCTGCTGCCAGATTTATTTTAAGGCCATGAAGTCTAGAACAGTATGTAGGAAATTTGTTTGCCATATTATTATGCAATTCTATATGTTCAAAGGCTTATCCACATTTAAAAAACGGAGTTGCCTTCTCTGTATGTCTGATCTTGATATATACCCTACAAAGTAAATGCTTGGTTTTGCTACAGCACCCTTAGGCCTCTTTCAGACGAGCGTCGCGGGTGAGGGCCAGATGCGATGTGGGTGCATTGCGGGAAACCTGCGCGAATGCGCACGCAATTTCAGTCAGTTTTGACTACAATTGCGTTCCGTTGTTCAGTTTTTTCCATGCGAGTGCAATGTGTTTTGCACGCGCGTGAGAAAAAACTCAATGTGGTACCCAGACCCGAACTTCTTCAATGAAGTTCCGGTTTGGGTTAGGTGTTGTGCAGATTTTATTATTTTCGCTTATACGATAAAGGAAAATAATAGCATTCTTAATACAGAATGCTTACTTAAATGTGGCTTAAGGGGTCAAAAAATAAAAAAAATTAACGCCCCTCATCCAATTGATCGCGCAGCCAGGCATCATCTTCTTCCTTCTTCTTCTTTGAGGACCTGCAATAGGACCTTTGATGACGTAAACGTGCTCACCACATGATGAACGCGGTGACGTCAGCGCAGGTCCTGCTGAGTGAAGATAGCGGAATCCTTATGTCATCAAAGGTCCTTTTGCAGAAGATGATGATGCCCGGCTGTGCGATCAAGTGGATGAGGTGAGTGAATTATTATTATTTTTTAACCCCTTAAGCCACATTTAAGTAAGCATTCTGTATTAAGAATGCTATTACTTTCCTTTAAAACCATGTTATAAGGGGAAATAATACAGTAAATTGACTTATCAATTTACTTACATCTTCTTCTAGCAACCATGCATGAAAATCACATTGCATCTGCACTTGCTTGCGGATGCTTGCGATTTTCACGCAGCCCCATTCATTTCTATGGGGCCTGGGTTGCGTGAAAAACGCAGAATATAGAACCTGCTGCGATTTTCACACAACGCACAAGTGATGTGTGAAAATTAACGCTCATCCGCACAGCCCCATTGAAGTGAATGGGTCCGCATTCATGTCACACATTGCACCCGCGTGGAATACTGGCCCGTGTGAAAGGGGCCTAACAGTAACATGCGAGTGCTAAAACCCCAGCGATCACTAAAACAAGGAGAAAGAAATGGTCATACAGAGTGCTGTATCTCATTGTTCCAGAAGATGGGATAGAGAGAGGCTCCTAGACTTTTGTTGAACTCATCTATAACAGTGAGAAGAGATAGCGTCTTGTGTGAGCACTTTGTTCTAGCACTAGGTGGGGTGTCAACACTTGGATCCCCACCAATTAAAACTTTTGATATATCACTATGACATATCAAATTGACATGCTGCTGAAATTTTCACTTCTATAAATATACTGGTACATTATGCAGTTAATCAGCACAGAACATTGGACCTATTCAGTTCATTCCTTTAGACCTACTCACTACAAACCTTGGGATAACATTTGATTTGGCCCTGTCCTTCAAACCGCACATCCAAGCGCTTATCTACTCCTGCTGGCTCCAACTCAAAAACATTTTTTGTATGTGCTCTTTCCTCAACCATGAGTCAACAAAAATGATAAACATAATTTCCCACCTAGACTACTGCAACTTTCTTCTCTGTGGTCTCCCATCTAACACTCTTGTGTCCCTCCAATCCATCCTCAACTCTGCTCTCCGGTTAATCTGACCATTCTCCTAACTTGTTACTCCTCTCCCCTCTACCTATCTCTTCACTGGGTACCCATTCAAAATACTATCAACAAACATCTCCGACCTAATCACCCGATACATCACCACACATAATCTCCTGCCCTTTAAAGACATCCTCTTTTGCTCTACTTTTGTCTACTCCTCACACAATTATCTTCAAGAATTCTCCTGTGTATCCCACATACTCTAGAGCTCGCTACCCCAACCCATCAGAATCTGACCCCCCAAGAAACCTTCAAAAGCAACCTGAAAACAAACCACTTCAGAAAAGCCTACAACCAACAATAACTATGTTGCCACTTCACTACCATCTGGTCAGATTCTGCCCCTATTCTCTCCTTCCACCTTAGCAATCGAGTATTCTAACGATAATGTTTTACGATTAATGAAATACTCTAATAAGAAAAAATTAATTAGTAGACTGTTTTCCTTTATAAAAACTCATCAGACCCCTGCTATCAGTCCCCAAGACCCTTCGTTTCCCCCTGTGCGATCAGCCCAAGTGCATCAGTTCCCCCCCCAGTGCCATCAGCTCTATTCCCCCCAGTGCCATCAGCTCCGTTCCCCCAGTGCCTTCAGCCCCTCCATGCCATCTATTGCCATGTCCCCCAGTTCCTCCATGCCATCCATTGCCATGTGCTGTCCCCCACTGCCATCAGATCAGCCCTTCCATGCCATGTCCCCCACTCCCACAGTGCCATCCATTGCCCCTCCATGCCATCCATTGCCATGTCCTCCTCCCCAAGTGCCTCCATGCCATGTCCCCCTCCCCCAGTGCCTCCATGCCATCCACCATGTCCCCCCCCTAGTGCCATCAGATCAGTCCCTCCATACAGTGTCCCCCAGCGCCATCAGCCCTTCTATGCCATTCATGTCCCGTCTCCCACTCCCCCAGCGCATCAGCTTCTTCTAATCACAGCGGCCATCAGCCCCCCCGTGCCATCAGCTCTGTTCCCCCAGTGCCTTCAGCTCTCCCCCGCCCCAGCGCCTTCAGCTCCACTCCCCCAGTGCCATCAGCTCCACTCCCCAGCCCCTTCATGTCATCCATTGCCATGTCACCCCACTCCCCCAGTGCCATCTGCTCCTTCATGCCATCCATTGCCATGTCCTCCTCCCCCACTGCCTCCTCGGGCCCCTGCTAACTTATACTTACCTTTCATGGCACTGCACCGACATGGAGTCCGCAGGAGACGGACTACATCTTCTTCCCACTTCCCGGCATGCACTGGGCGGCACTTGACGTCACAGAGAGCGTCAGCCAGCGCGCTGACGATGTGTGCACGTAAGGCCCTGGCGGTGCGCACGGGAGGCCACGTAGCAGTGAGTAAGAGGCTTCTCTTCACTCACGATCCATGGTCACGTGATTTAAACGAATCCTTGATGCAGGGAAACTGCATCGTGGATTTTTTTGCATCGATTATATTGATGAATAGTTACAGCCCTAATATAAGGGCTCTTTCACACTAGCGTTTTTGTTTTCCGGCATAGAGATCCGTCTCTATGCCGGAAAAATCCTGATCAGGATTATCCCAATGCATTCTGAATGGAAAGAAATCCGTTCAGGATGCATCAGGATGTCTTCAGTTCAGGACCGGAACGTTGTTTGGCCAGAGAAAATACCGCAGCATGCTGCGCTTTTTGTTCCGGCCAAAAATCCTGAACACTTGCCGCAAGGCCGGATCCGGAATTAATGCCCATTGAAAGGCATTAATCCGATCCGCCCTAAGCTAAACGTCGCTTTCGCGCATCGCCGGATCCGACGTTTAGCTTTTCTCAATGGTTACCATGGCAGCCAGGACGCTAAAGTCCTGGTTGCCATGGTAAAGTGTAGTGGGAGCGGGGAGCAGTATACTTACCATCCGTGCGGCTCCCGGGCGCCCAGGGAGCGCTCTACACGCATGGATCACGTGATCGCATGCGCATGTGGCGCTCTGACATCATTCTGGAGCGCCCGGAGCCGCACGGACTGTAGGCATACTGCTCCCCGCCTCACTATTACTATGGCAACCAGGACTTTAATAGCGTCCTGGCTGCCATAGTAACCTCAAAGATTTCAAGACTGATCAGGATCCTGATCAGTCTTCTAATGCTTTCAGGCGACTTGTGTCTCTGACGGATCCGGGCGGGACGGAAGTGCCTGCGGGATCCTCAGAAGGCAAGTGTGAAAGAGGCCTAAACCTTTTCCTTATAATACAGAAATTAATGGTGCTTTAATCCCTTAAGGACGGGGCTAATTTTCATTTTTTATTCCATGCCTTTCTGAAGCCATAACTTTTTCATTTTTATGTTCACATAGCCGTATGAGGGCTTTCTTTTTTGCAGGACAATTTGTACTGTCTAATGACACTATTTTATATTACATACAATGTAATGGAAAGCTGGAAGGAATTCAAATTTGGTGGAAATGGAAAAAGAAAACACAATTCTGCCATAGTTTTATGAGTTTTGTAACTTGTTTTCATAACTTGTGTTTTGATATTTAGATAAAAAATATTTTTTTCTTTGCATCGCCATATTCTGTTGTTTTTATTGATACCATTTGGGAGTATGTACAACTTTTTTATCCCATTTTTTTTTTTTCAAAAACATTTTCATTGGTTCACAAGACAATCAAGTGTACAGTTTTACAGAAAGTGCTCATATATCTTGTCCAATGAACATTTTCAAAAACAATAATAAAACATACAAAATATACCAACTATATAATTGGCTGTCTCCGCAAGGATATCCCCACCCTATCCCGTTTTCTTATTTTTGGGGGAGGTGAAGTGAGGAAAATATGTCGAATCAGCCGTTTACATTTTTTTGGCGTTCAATGTACGGGATAAACATTTTTAAGTTTATTTTAAAAGTACAGGCATGTGTCCTACAGTGCTCAGTGCAGTCCCAGTACAATCGGTACTTCCATACACCCTTGACATGTCAGCAGTGTATGGATTGCAAAGCGTAATATGCACCTGAAATCTAGGTGCCTATTTCGCAAAGAAAAGTAAAAAAATAAATAAAATAAAAACAATAATCAAAGTACATAACAAAAATTATTTCCATCATTATTTAGGATAGGTTTTAATTACGTTTATCTGAATATTTAGGTATACTTTAATATTGTGGGGGAGATCAGTAGTATCCAAATTAGTTTTGGTTTGAGATTAAACTTGCCATTTGATGACATTTTAAGCGCATGTGAAAGAGTATTGAATATATTTTAATGAATTGATCTATCAGACTCATCTACAATGTCAGGGTCTAAATACTCCCGTAGTTATGGGGAGGTCTCACTTGCACCCTGGCATTGAGACAGAGCAAAAAGTAAAAAATATCATGTATAGTAATTATAACTGGTCAAACTAAAGGGTAAGTTGATATCTGAGCTTGTAATAGCTGGCCGTCAGAAGTCTCCAGGGTCAGCTGTCATACAGACACGATGGCAGGTACCATATCCAACAATGCACAGAATGCCTTAGAGAGAATCACACAGAGCCTTGTGGCATCGGACAGATATCTTAGCTTATTAGAATTACATTCATAAACATCATTCAACTGCTGAAGTGTAAAGTCCAGAAGATTACGTGTTCCTAAAGGGAGATGTACAGGAACTGTCTAGACTTCCCACATGCAGTAATAGCCATAGTAATAACCAGAATATTCATAAGATGTGTATTTGTTTAAACCAAGCCAACAGCATGCATATCTAATTTTTATACCTTTTGAAAGTAATGATTTTTTTTATTTTATTCAGGGCATGGGCTATCACTTCATGAATCCATCACAGATGTCTAGATTACATAAGTATTATTCAGTTTCACATTTTCTAGAAGTTAAATTAGACTTCGTTCATGTGCCAAGATCTACTATGCTATTTTAGTGCAGTGGAGTTGCATAACTGATTTTTTTTTTCTACAATCCAGTCCCTTCATAGTATAATGTAAAATAGGAAGGACCTATAATATCAAAAATAAATCTCACCAATATATAGGATATAACATACTGCTAAAACGCGGTTACACATCGGTTTACCAACAGGTGCACAAATATAAACAACACCCAAATGATCATGAAACATAACATCAGTACAAACTAACCAAATGAACAGCAGTGATTTATCATAAAGTGCCAACACCAGGGGGCGGATTGGGAACAATGTGACCCTGGAAAAAAAAACTAAAAGTGGCCCCATGTTGTAGGTGGGTCTAAATTGACAGAAGACGGGACAAAAAAAGTAGGCGGGGACAACTGAAGTAGGCAGGGTTTGCAATACCGTAGTGCAGCACAGAAAACCGCCCCAGCTGAACCAAATACCACAGGGCAGCACAAAATACTGCCACCCCAGCCACAGTATTTAACTGTATCACAGTTGAGTTCAGAAGGGCACATGTGGCCCTTGAGCATCAGATCATTATGTACCTGGCCTGCAGCCATAAAGAGGGTTTGAGTGGCCCCCTGGGCATCGGCCCACCGGGAAATTTCCCTGTAGGGTCTATGGCCAATCCGCCCCTGGCCAACACAGATTAGTCTATAGATCATTCTATACAAACTGTGAAGTCTTGCATCCTAGTGATATAAAAAGAGCTTATACAGTCACTATGTACTTGCTGGTTGGTGTTGTCTATACAGTATTTATATCCTGCTTTGTGTCTTTTTACATCTATCACTGCTTTATGTACTTATTCTTAGACCTTAAAGGTATTCTCCGGTCTGCATCAACCTCCTTCAAAATAATCATTTATGAAGGTAGCTGTAATCTTTTAATGTATTTCTGTTACCTTTATTGCTCCTATCTTCCGTTCTGGGCTATGATTGTATGACCATGTCCATGCAGCTCTTTCATATGTCCTGTGATGGTATGTCCATGGACGTGTCAAAACTCACATAGAGCCCACATTCCCCACAGTGCCCTATAAGTGGTAGCTTTAGAGCCCCCTTTTAAATATTAGCCCCTTTGCCCCATATGAATAACAGCCACAGTACCCCAACAATAAAAGAAAAGCTACAGAGTTCGACATGATGTCACCCAGAGCTCCCAGGCACAGTGTCAATTTCTTTTTTGGATATCTGCCACAGATCCCACACTTTGTGGATTTGTGCAAATATTACTTTGTGTACTGCGTTGTTTCCGTACCACAAACTGTGACAAAATCCACTCACTGTGTATGTTGGCCAGATATGCTGCAGATTTTCTGTTTCAGAAAAAAATTCATAGTGGACTCTATATGTGGCTGTACCATTAAAGTACGACCACATAACGCGGTCAGGTCGCAGTTGCGATGCAGCCACCCTGTGGTTCAGTACAACGTGGCTATACGAGCAACAGTGGGCTTTAATTAGGACAGCACTGTTTAGTTGGTCTGCGCGGCACCTGCAATACCAAGCCATTAACAATATAGACCAACTAAACAATGTGGTCCTAATAAGTTAAATTAGTGTTTTGTGGCTTGTGTAGCCTTCTCATGCTGTAACTTTACTCCGCAACAAAATTATGCAATTCCTGTATCATATGGCTGAACTATTTGGGGGGCGTTGTGATGCACCACTTCCCTAGACACAGGAGAGACCTGCATTTTAAGGTAGCTGACTTTCTGTAAAGAATAAATCAAGGCAACTGGACTTGCTGTAGATTTCTTGAAAACATTTTCAAGAAATCTACAGCAAGTCCAGTTGCCTTGATTTATTCTTTACAGATATACCATGACCTGGATAAATGAGAACGTTCACAGACGTAGCTGACTCTCCTTCCTAAATCTGGCAAACTGCATAGGTCATTGATAACGATCTCAATGCACCACCCCTGCTATACTGTATAGTAGTGTTTGCAGATTCAGAACATGGCAGACTGCCATAGTACATTTTATTGCTCAGGAAGGAGTCTCTAGGAGTCTTGATTGTCTTTGTATACTTGAAAATTTAACCCCCTGCAAAAGTTTTCATGCCTGTTAAAGTTTAATAACTATTATTAGCAATTGCAATACTAATAACCAGTGAAACAAATCAAGCTAATGTATACTTACAGGTCGAAGATAAGGAAGAAAAATGTGTGGGACTCATAACTGTCTTTCAGCTGGACTGTAAAGAATAAATTGAGAACGATATGTTACTACTGTACATATATTGACCTGTATTTATGGTTTCATAGGTTTTTATTTAAATCAGTCTAAAATTCATTGCCCATTAATTCCATAATATATCTTTATAGGAGTAGCAGCGGTCATCTAGAGTTCTTAGCGGCTGCTTTCCTTTAGAAAGCCATATAGTTAGGGTACTTTCACACTTGCGTTAGTGTGATCCGGCAGGCAGTTCCATCGTCGGAGCTGCCTGCCGGATCCGCCGTTCAGTATGACAACTGACAGCATTTGTAGACGGATCCTGGTGCGGATCCGTCTACAAATGCATTGCAAGAACGGATCCGTCCCTCCGCTTGTCATGTGGATCCGTCTTGCAGTCTTTTTCACAGTTTTCCCGGTCTGTGCATGCGTAGACCGGAAGGACGGATCCGTCCTTCAGTTGTTTCACAATGCCAGATCTGGCACTAATGCAAGTCAATGTAAATTAATGCCGGCGACTGATCAGGCATTTTGGACGGACATAATACCGCAGCATGCTGCGGTATTATGTCCGACCAAAACGCCTGACAGTGACTGCATGGGGATATTCATGGGGATATGCCTGATCAGTTCTTTTCCGGCATAGAGCCATTTTGACGGAACTCTATGCCGGAAAAGAATAACGCAAGTGTGAAAGTACCCTTAAATAATAAAATTATTGCAGGCTGCAGCATCACTAGGGCGAAGTTTTGGTGGAATATTGCTAGGATAGGTACGGGTCCCACTTTTATGGCAGTGCTGAAAATAGTCAAGCAGCCCAAATTATTGGGAAGCGCAATGCTCAAGCATGACCACGGCTCCATTCACATCTATGGGGCTGAAGAGCTTGGGTATTTTCAGCAGTCCCATGAAAAAGGAATGCAGGGCTCCATTTTCTGGGACCCGCACCTATCAGACATTGGTGGCATATCCTAGCCCGGGCCCCTCACACAGATTGTAGTTACCTTGCTCCCCGGCATCTGCGTCGCTTCTAATGCCAGCACGGCCGCCACTGCATCTACCTGTCGTGCGGATCGAAAGATCCGGGGAGGGGGAGCCAATAGCAGGCCTCAATAGGAACGAGCCTCCCTAGCACTGCGGGTGATGCTAGGAAGGCTCGTCCCCATCGCGGCCTGCTGTTGGCTGCCCCGCCCTTCGCCAGATGTATTGATCCGCACGAGAGGTAGATGCAGTGGCTGTACAGGAAACAGGAGCGATGCAGGTCCCGGGGAACGAGGTACGTACAATCTGTGTGAGGGGCCCGGCATTTGGGGGTCATTATAGGGGTTGGAGAATCTCTTTAATATAGAGTTCCATTGGTGCTATATAAATCCGATTTAAGTAACTTCCTTGTGGTGGTGGCTGCAGGCAGAGTTCGGCAATGTATAATCAGAAATTCCATATTTTTTAATTAGTTTTTTGTTATAAACATATGTTTGTTTTTATATCTTTTACGCAACTGTCCATCTACAGCAAACAATCTTCATTTACACCAATGTTCCCATTCCCAGTTCTCCTGCTCCTTCTGCCAGCCCCTACCTCTAGCTGAACTAACCCTAAAAGGCACTGTCCCTAGTTTAATAGCGAATTTCCTGGTGACAGATTGCCTTTAAAGTCATTTATTTGTGTTTCGAGTAACATTAGCATTTTATGAGCAGAGAGAATACAGCGACTGTTGGTCCCAGTCCCAGCGTTCCTTTTATTAGAAACGTGAGATGTGCAATAACGAATCTTAAAAGAAAGCATGTGAAATGTATTATTATGATGTACTGTATGTTTGCCTTATTCTTGTACTTCATTTCAGGTTTGTTATTTAGATGCAAGCAAGTAGTTATGTAGATATCCTGTCTGTCTGCCTCTGTGTAGATATAACATTGAATTTTATTTTTCACCCTCTTTCTCTTCCTCATCCCATGATGCCTCAGCACAACATCATGAGTGCAGTGGAGCCATCTACACATCTCCACTGCTGGGGAAACATTGTAATTCTCCTAAATAAGCTGAGATACCATAGGTATACAGTTAGACAGACTGAGCTGTCTTCTTCATCAAAAGGGCGCATTCACACGACTGTATGTAATTTGCAGTCCACAAAACGCAGTTCAGTAAAAAATACGGATGACGCATCAGTTTGTTTTTTGCAGATCCATTGTAACAATGTCTATCCTTGTCCACAAAATTGACGTTCTATCTTTTTTGCGGAGCTACGGAACGGACATACGGACAGTGTGCTGTTCACCTTTTTTGCGGACCCATTGAAATTAACGAATCCGCATCCTATCTGCAAAAAATGCGAATCGGATGTGGACCAAAAATACAGTCGTATGAGTGGGGCCTAACTGTGTGAAAAGAGCCTGACTAATCCTCTGTAGTTACCATGGACAGCCTGTGTGAAACAATCCATGCAATCATACAGGAAGTTCTGGTGCCTGTTGAGAGTCACAAAGAGACCCACGGGGGCAGAGTTACTAATAGTGGTGCACTTTACACGAGATGAATCACAGTCTTAATATTAGCTCATATTGGCTCATGGACCTATATACATTTTTAGTATCGTAAATCCTGCTCCAGACTTATGCTAGAATTTTGTCTGTGTAAAGTAAAAACTATCTAGTCTAAGTTTTGGCGCATGGAGGTACATTCAGGTAATACCACCTTTCCCGCGAAGCCGTGCCCCCTGTTTTTTGGAGTGGACTCCGGGAGATATTTATAAATAGTAGCAGCAAGAGATTGAAACTTTTAAAAACCTTTGAAACCTTTAAATGGGTTTTGTCGCTTCAGAAAATGGCATTTATCATGTAGAGAAAGTGAATACAAGACACTTCCTAATGTATTGTGATTGTCCATATTGCCTCCTTTGCTGGCTGAATTAATTTTTCCATCACATTATAGTTTTCATGATTATGACTACCTGCAATCCATCAGCAGTGTCCGTGCTTGCATACTACAAAAAAGCACCAGCCTATGTGCACTCCCGCGGTCCTGGACACCAGAGGCATTTTTTCCTATAGCAGGGATTGCGGGGTGGTCATAACCGTGGAAATGAGCAGTGTATAATGTGATGGAAAAATGAATCCAGCCAGGAAAGGAGGCAATATGGACAATAACAATATATTAGTAAGTGCCTTGTATTTACCTTCGCTACATGATAAATGCTATTTGCAGGAGTGGCAAGACCCCTTTAACCCCTTAACTGTACCTGTATGATATCAGGAGTTTAACCAGTTAAAGACCAGGCTTATTTTAATTTTAGTATTTTTAATTTTTCCTCCCCATGTGCCAGTAGCCATAACATTTTTATTTTTTTGTTCACATAGCCATATGAGGGCTTATTTTTTGTGGGACAGGATGCAATTTTGAATGGCTTGTCTTGTAATGGAAAACAGGTAAAAATTATTTTTGGGGTAAAATTGAAAAAAAATTCCACCAAGTTTTTTGAGGTTTTGAAATCACAGTGTTCACCGTGCCGTAAAAATGACATCCTTTTTTAACAGCTCAATATTAGTACTGAGATACCAAACTTGTATAGTTTTATTACTTTAAAAAAAAGTAAAAACCTTTGAAAAAAATCAAAATATTATTTGCATTGCCATTTTCTGACAGCCATAACTTTCTTATATTTCAGTCTACAGAGCTGTATAAGGGCTTGTTTTTTGCGGAACAAATGTACTTTTTATTCGTACTATTTTTGTGGTATGTATGACTTTTTGATCACTGTCACTCAATTTATTTAGGGGGATCGGGTGACCAAAAAATTGTGAATTGTGTTTTTCATCTTTTTTTTTTCATTACTGTGTTCACGCTACATTCACTGCGCAGGAAAATTTAAAAAATATTTTTATATATTTTTTCACTTTTTATTTAATAACTATTAGCCCCCTTAGGGGGCTAGAGCCTGAGATCTTTTGATTCCTTATCTCATTCACCCTAATAAAGATCTATTAGGGTGGATTGGGATTTGGACACACTCCCTGCTGAACTGTGCTTTGTGCACTGCCTAGCAGGGAGGTTACCATGACAGCCCTAGGAAGCTTCAGCAGGCTGTGAAATTGCAGAGCTCCAATCTAAAGGCAGAGGGAGCCGGACCCCTGTGCCTAACCTCACAGAAGCAGCAATAACTTTTCAACATGAACATGAATATTGCTGGCAGGTGATGGCTGTGTTACACACCTTACACACGTGGGCAGTGACCAGAGATAACCCCTCAGATACCACAATCAATAGCAACCTCGGCCTCTGACCACTGATAGCTCTCCCCATGAAGAGAAAGTAGGGCCAATTAGTTGTCATGACAGCCTGAAGTCTTGTGAAGGCTTCCAGGCCTGCCATGGTAATTTTGTGTTATGACCAGCAAGTGACCAACTCCCTCTGAGGGCGATGTCTAAGCACACCCCTCGTTCTTCAAACAACGCCTCTGATGGTGAGGAGAGACTTTCCCGATGGGTGTACCAGGTGCTACCTCAGAGGGGAATTGGAACCAGAGTGTGAACCCACTGGACTGACCTCCAGGTGATACAATACACCCAGTGGAAGCTGGGAGGCCAGCGGCTGATCAGATGAAAGCGTAGTCAGGGTACAAAGGCAGAAGTCAGGGCATAAGGCAGTCAGGCAAAGTCCATAAACGTAGGGCAGGCGGAAATCAGGCAAAGTCCGTAAAATGTAATCCGAAGTCTGATAATCAGAATGACAAGAAGCAACAGTACACCTTCGCTCAAACAGGAAACTAGACAAACTAGGTACCTAAGTTGCTCAGGCATCTTCCTGTAGAAGGAGGCACCTTTAAATACCTCCTGCAGACCAGCTATAGGCAGGGGAAGATAGAGGGCATGCACAGGCTGCCTCACAAAGGGAGGAGAGATATGCCCGCACACAAGGAACTCTGAGCCAGAGTGCAAGCTCTGCTCAGAGCCATAAGGGAGATGCTGGAGGCAGGAACACAGACCAGAGCTAACAATCCCGCTGCCCGTGCCTGTCAGTATGAAGGAAGGAATGAAGAAGCCCGGCGCCTGTACCTGCGTGTGGAAACAGGATCGCAGGTACGGGGAGCTGGGCTAACATTTTGGTGTTAAACTATTGCCGTCTATAGTATGAGATCACATGTTTCAGTTCCCTAGAACTAAAAATAAAAATAAAAAAATAAGTTTTAAAAAATGTATCTATCAATAAACAAACTATAAAAAATAAACATAATCAGTATCGCTCTTGTTATGGCATTGGGTGTGGAACCACGGTGTTAAACAACCAGTTGACACCTAAGGGCTTATCCTAGCAGTCCCCTAGTATTCAAACTTTAAAGGGGTTTTCCGTGAATTTAATATTTGATATCTATGATTCCTATACACTTGAATAGGAACGAACCGTCCTATTGAAATGAATGGGACTGCTTGTAATTACACCTGCTCACCACTGCGATGTCGACTGCGAGCAGGTAAACAAGGAAAAGCCACGCTCGCACGTAGCGCGGCCTACTCTTCAACCAGCTGATTGTCAGCGGTGCCAGGTTTCAGACCCCCACGATCAATATTAAAATCCCGGAAAAACCCCTTTAAACCCTATACAAGAATTTGGAATTAACTTCTGGGTCCATTCATGGCCCTCCCCATTCCCTGAATTCAACTGCATCGCTGTCTTTAGGATGGTGATACAGCTGAATACTGCGTCATTTTGTGCTGTACTGTAATATTTGGTTCTGCTGGGTTGGTATTTTGGGCTGCACTACGGTATGGCTCGTCCTACCTGCTTCTGTTGTCCCCTCCTACTTGTGTTGCCCCACCTTCTGTCAATGTGGACCCATCTACAACATGTGGCCACTTTTATTTTATTTTTTCAGGGCTACTTTAAGTTCTCAATCTGTCTCTAGTGATATGTCAGTTTTAGCATGCAGTGAATGCTGTAAAAACCAAGCAGAATAGCTGGGGGGGGGGGGGGGTTCACGCAACAGAGAATTTTCATTATGTTTTTCCGTACGTGATATGGTGAATTAAATTGTGCTATCAAAATTAAATGTCAAAGAACAAGCCCTCATATGGCTGTGTGGACAGAACAGTTATGACTCTTGGAAGACAAGGAGGAGAAAGTGAAAGCAAAAATATTTAAGTTGTTTACAGTGCCAAGAAATTAATGAGACACAAGGGAAACTTCAGTTTTGCACAGATTTAACTTTTAAGGCAATACAGCATGCCCCAACACAACACACTTTAACTTAATTATGTAGAATTTTTTTAAATCTTGTTCACTACATTGTAACATCTGGCTGTTGTGAATGCTTGTGAAATCAGCTTTTTTATGTCCACAGACCTTGAAATTGTGCGGCAGGTCGTTGTTACATATCAATGTTTCTACATTATTAAAGTAAGATCTAATACTCACTGACATTCGGATGTCCTGAGACCTTCTGCAATATGTCAATCTCTTTAATGGTAGCTTCTCGAAGCTCCTTAATTTCCTCTTTTGTCAGATGGTCACCAGTGATATCAATAATTTTGACAGCAAAGTCCTCCCTGGTGGTCTTGTGGATACACCGACGTACCACACTACTAACTCCTCTACCGAAAGTACAGAAAGTGTCAACAAGATATGTAAAAAATATATTTATACACATATTTATATAAAAATGTCAGTCTGTACCAGAGATACAGTACCTCTCAACTACTAGTGATTGTAGATATGGTATTTAGTACTCAAAGCTCTCATGCACATGCCTGTCAATCGGCCGTTCCGTGCATCCGTGTGCGGATTCTGCAGACGGAACCAGACCTATTCAACTTGAATGAGTCCGTAATCCGTCCGCACCACAAAAAAGTAGTCCATGCGCTACTGTTTTGCTGTGCGGAGGGACAGACAGAAACCCCTGCGGAAGCACTCTGTGGTGCTTCTGTTTGGGTTCCAACCCTCCATTCTGCACCGGACCTTCTGGATTGTGGGCCGTGATACGGGCACGGCCAGGAAATGGCTGTGTGCATGAGGCCAAAGCCTACTCATACATTTTGTTTAAGTAACTACTTGCATTTACTCACATTATAACATCTGTCGAGCATCTAATCTATTCTTAAGATAAGATAAACTTTATTAATTCCAAAGTCATAGCAACATCATAACACACAACTTACAGCCATCCTTTACATTAAATAAAACACTAAAGAACATTCATTATTAAAACAGACAATAAGTATACTTCACACAAATAAACCTTCGATTCCCTTATCACTGGTCACCCTAACATTAATCATCATCCTGTAAACCCTCAAGTCATCCCATAATTTTTATTTTATTTCTGATTTCTCCTGTTTCTGGGGTTGACATACAGTTACAAGGGGAACAGAGCCCCCAGAGAGGTTGTTCAAGGCTGTACAGCCTCACTGCAAAGCTGACCTGAGTCTGCTAGGACCCAGCAGCTTGCGCAGACATCTGCACCCTGGCGATCAACCCTACCTAAGCGTAGGTCCCAGAGGTGTAACCTGCATCCGTCAGATATTTATGGCATAACCTGTGGAAATAGCTCTTCGTTAACAGTTATGAGTAAAGTATATAGTATGATACTTTTGTTCTTTAAAATTCTTTACCTTCCCAGGATCTCTTTGGTCTCATATTTCTCATAAAACTCTTGAGAAGTCTGCCAATCAGGTAATTCCTCTTCACGAGTCATTGTTCTTTATTATTTCCCTTAGGAACCTGCAATACAATAGACCACATTTTAGAAACACCCCCACTAAGGCCACGTTCACATCAGCGATAGCCATTTCCACTGTTCTGCTCCATTAGAGGTGCAGAACTATGAAAGTAATGGAAGTGCAGGATTCAGCACATATCTGGCTGCAATGGGGTCCATTTGGATAACGTTCGAGTGTCCACATTTTTAACGGAAAAGAAATTCTGCATGCAGGACTTTTTTGCTTGCTCTTTTTGGAGAAATGTGCAATAGAGGTCCTGAACAGAGCCACCAACCAAGATGTGAACAAGCCCTCACAAGTGGCAGCAGTTTAAGACTACTTACCTGAAGACATTCATAAATGGCTTTTTGGTGTACATCAGTCTTGTAAAACTATTCTATATATAGTACTAACATGCTGAGTTATCAGCATAGCTGTCTTGTGTTGATCTCATGAGGATACTTCCTGTTCAGATTTGTGTTGGATGAGAAGGTCAGGCTCACAGTTGGCATTGTACTTCATACCAAAGGTGTTCAATAGGATTAAGGTCAGCACAGGTCACTCAAGTTCCTCCACAACAAATTCATCAACCCATAGAGCTTGCTTTGTGCACAGGGGGACAGCCATGCTGGAATGGCAAGCTAGAAGCATACAGTTGTCCTAAATGTATTTGTATGCTGTAGCATTAACATTACCCTTCACTGGAAATAAGGGACCTAGCTAAAACCCTCCCCCTCCTCTGCTAAATTTTATAGTGGGCACTATACATTCTGGTAGGTTGGGTTCTCTGAGTAGCAACAAAATACAGATTTGTCCATTTGTCAAATGTGATTATCACTATAGAGAATGCATTTCCGCCACTCCAGAGACCAGTGGCGCTGTTCTTTACACCCCTCCAACTGGCATTTGGCATTGCGCTTGATGATTTTAGGCTTGTATGCAGCTGATCGACCATGAAAACTAATTTCATGAAATTTCCGATGTACCATTCTTGTGCTGATGCCACTTCCAGATGCTGTTTGGTACTTTGTAGGAAGTGATGCAACAGAGGATAAGTGATTATGTGCCCCACATGTCAGCACTCCCCTAGAGGCTTCCACATTACAATAATAGCAGGTTGACCAGGGAAGATGCAGCAGCTCTTCAGTATGACTGATACTGCTACAATGTTTATTGATAGGGATTACATGGCTGTGTGCTTGATTAGGACTCAGAGCACGTTTGCAATGGGTATTGTTGAAACACCTGAATTTAATAAATAGGGCTGTCCTTGCTCGCCTAGGTAATATTTTTCCCCATGCACTCCCGTTCTCCCAGCTACTATTGCTTCTTCACCTATACCAGTCATACAGTGTACAAATAACAGTACAGCAAATGGTCAATCATTATATTAAAGGGGGGGAGTTCAATATTGATAGCCTATCCTCAGGACAGGTCATCAATACAAGAATAATAGGGGTCTCATATCCAGCACTCCCGCCGATCAGCTGTTTGAAAAGGCTGCGGCCTCCTCCAAGGCCAGTGATGTCCTGTTCATCGGTCACATGGCCAAGTGAATGGACCTGGGCTGCAATACCAGGCACAGCCGCTATACAGTGATACAATTTGAGATTCTTGGCAAATACATTTTGTACAAAATTATTTGGGCCCGTCTGCGAAACGTAAAGGCGATCTCTATCAGACGGGAAGCTAACACTAAATACTACCTGTTATGTGCCATAATGGCCCCCATAAAATTTAGGGAGTGCAGGTTCCACATGCATGCTGGGTCCACTCTTCTTTTTACCATTTTTGGTGCCATAACGGCCTCCATTAAATCCAGGGATGCAGGTACCAACATGCATGCTGAGCCAACGCTATACTTCTCCTGGTGCCAAATGACTTCCAATAAATACAATGAGAGCAGGCTACAGTTTTATACTTACTCTGATTAAAATCAGCCTATGGGGCAGACAGGCTAGTCAGGGGTGCAAGACTAACTGGAGTCAGCCGCACCTCCAGCTCTAGTACAACTGCAAAAAAAAGGGGGTTAGTCAGCACATCCCAATGTGCAGGTTCACGCTGCCATGGCTAGAAACAAAGGACAATGCAACAGCACTCTGCAGACACAAATAAAGTACAATAATGCCATAATTATCGAAAACATTCTGGTGCTAATGCTACGCTTATTTCGCAAATTTGAAAATGATTTTGGCCCACCTGCCAAACGTCAAGGCGATCTCTATCAGATGGGAACCTAACCCTAAATGGAGAACTAAAGAACACCGTTTTAACTTCAGTCAGTATAGTGTAGGGGTCAGTAACCTCCGGCACTCCAGCTGTGGTAAAACTACAATTCCCAGCGCAGACACTTGCTTGACTCTTCTCAGGACCCCTATAGAAGTTAATGGAGCATGCTGGGAGTTGTAATTTCACCACGGCTGGAATGCCATATAGTGGGAGCCTATGAGTACGATTAGCAATTGCATTTGTGCCCAGAGATTTCCAGTCACATATGGCAAAAATAGGGGGAAATGCAATTTGAAAGAGTTATCACAATGTATCACGCAGACATGAGCACCGCACATCACACAGCAGAATGGCCAGTGCAAAAGGTAAGCAAGGGCTGGGCTGGATCTCATAATGGATGGCATTGTGATTGCCATAAGGGTAATTGAGGCTGGTATAGGAGGAGTTATAGCTTTCATACGTGGCACTGTGACTGTCATGGGGTAATGAAGGGCAATCCTTGAGGGGGGTACGGGGTGTAAAAGTAAAGGAGGCAATCTCTACAGAGGCCTGTCATAGCTGGCAGAAGCATTCATTGTGGTGTAGGCCAGATGGAAAAGATAAGTAAATGGGGGAGATTCATCAAACTGGTGTAAAGGAAAATGGGTTTATTCGCCCATAGTAACTAATCAGATTCCACCTTTCCTTTTCCAATGGAGCTCTGAAAAATTAAACTTGGAATCCGATTGGTTGCTGTGGGCAATTAGACTAGTTTCCCCCCGACTCCAAATGTTTACGTCCACGCAACAAGGAGATGCAGCAGCACCCATGCGGGCGTCAGAAGTGACGCAGGTGCTGGAGAGCCAGGTAAGTACAGCCTCTGTGGGTGGCCCAGGCATATGGGGAGGCATTTTAGGGGTTGGATAACCCCTTTAATTTGTCATGCTTTGGTGGTATTAATCAGTAATTATAAGCATCCTTATTCCGTCACTATGTTGTGACAATATTTAGTTCTGGTACAGCAGTATTATCTGGTCAATATATGACTATCATTTAGAGCCACTCTGGAATTTTCAGGGAATAATGGGGGACATTTATCAAGACTGGTGGAAAAAAAATTGCCATAGTTTCCCATAGCAACCAACCAAATTTCCCCTTTCATTTTTCAAAGGAGCTCTGAAAATGAAAGGTGGACTCTGATTGGCTGCTGTGGGCAACTAAGCTAGTTTTCCTTTACACCAATCTTGATAAATCTCCACCAATATTCCCCTGCAAACAGAACCCATCCCCTTTAAGGGTACGGCTACATGGAGCAGCCACCCAGTCTTGTGGGTAAAATTGCCTGTTTTAGGTGTAGAAAATGGTCTAAATGTAAGCCAGCAAGGAAGCTGTCATATTTAGACTGGCGCTGGATATGCCAAAGTTATGTAGATGCCTGTGCGTCTTCATAACTTTGGCCGATCCACCACCAGCTATAGGGGTTATTAACCACTCCCGGACCGCCGCACGCAGGATCGCGTTCTCGCGGCGGCCGCGCTCTTCTGATCCGACGCATCGGCGCGTCATCTCGCGAGACGCGAGATGACGCGAGCACGCGCCCGCACATGCGCAATGCGCGCCATCGGCGCGCTCGCATGTAGTTATACTACAGCCTGCCAGCGCCGATCGTGCGCTGGCAGGCTGTATATGGCAGAAAAATCGCAGATCAGGCGTTGTTCTGTGAACAGCGTCTGATCTGCTGCTACCAGCTTCTCTGGTGGTCCCTTTGCTTGGGACCACCAGAGAAAAAATATCAAAGTGCACCAATCACCACACAACCCCCCACCGCCCCCACCCACCCACCACCCCCTGTCACTGATTAACCCCTGATCTCCCATGTCACCCCCTGATCACCCCTGTCACCCCCTGTCACTGATCACCCCTGTAAGGCTCATTCAGATGTCCGCATGTGTTTTGCGGATCACGGATCCGCAAATCCGCGGATCCGCAAAACTACGGACACCAGCAATGTGCTTTCCGCATTTTGCGGATCCGCACATTGCCAGAACTATATAGAAAATGCCTTTTCTTATCCGCAGTGCGGACAAGAATAGGACATGTTCTATACTTTGCGGATCTCCAATTACGGATCCGCAATTATGGATCGAGCGGGACAAAGTCTGTCCCCATAGAATTGAATGTATCCACAATTCTGTTCCGCAAAATTTTGCGGAACAGAATTGCGGACAGCTGAATGAGGCCTTAGGGTCCCTTAGCGATCGCAGCTTTATAGCTTTTCCCTCTTTTTTGCACATTTTTAGAGATTTTTTCATCCACATTGATCAATGTGAATGGAAAAATCTGTGACGTTCATTTTTTTCTTTCAGCGCAGAGGCTGAACGGAAAAAAAAATTCTCATTACCCGTATGGTCAATATAAGGAGAATCGCAAAAACTCCTAATTCTGGCCATACGTGTAATGATTGCGGAGACCCCTAAAATGCCAGGGCAGTACAAAAACCTCACAAGTGACCCCATTTTAGAAGAAGACACCCCAAGGTATTCCGTAAGGGGTATGGTGAGTTCATGCAAAATTTTATTTTTTGTCACAAGTTAGTGGAATGTGAGACTGTAAAAAAAAAAATAAATAAATAAAAATACCATTTCCGCTAACTTGTGCCAAATTTTTTTTTTCTGTAAACTCGCCATGCCCCTCACGGAATACCTTGGGGTGTCTTCTTTCCCACAATGGGGTCACATGTGGGGTATTTATACTGCCCTGGCATTTTAGGGGTCCTAAGCGTGAGAATCCAAATGCGTAAAAATGTCCTGTGAAATCCTAAAGGTACTCATTGGTTTTAGGGCCCCTTTGCGCATCTTGGCTGCAAAAAGTGTCACTCATGTGGTATCGCCGTACTCAGGAGAAGTAGGGCAATGTGTTTTAGGGTGTATTTTTACATATAACCATACTTTGTGTGAGAAATATCGCTGTAAGCGACAACTTTTTAATTTTTTTATTCAAAGTTGTCAATTTACAGAGATATTTCTCTCACCAACATGGTATATGTAAAAATACACCAGCTACGCCCTACTTCTTCTGGTCTGGCGATACCATGGTGACACTTTGCAGCCAAATGCAAAGGCCCTAAACCAATGAGTACTGCTAGGAGGGCATTTTTACGCATTTTTCTTCTCACGCTTTAGGGACCCTAAAATGCCAGGGCAGTATAAATACCCCACATGTGACCCCATTTTGGAAGAAGACACCTCAAGGTATTCGCTGAGGGCATAATGAGTCCATGAAAAATTAAACTTTTTGTCAAAAGTTAGCGGAAAGGGAGACTTTGTGAGAAAAAACAATGAAAAATCAATTTCCACTAACTTGTGCCAAAAAAAAATCTTCTATGAACTCACCATGCCCCTCACGGATTACCTTGGGGTGTCTTCTTTCCAAAATGGGGTCACATGTGGGGTATTTATACTGCCCTGGCATTTTAGGGGCCCTAAAGCGTGAGAAGAAAAATGCGTAAAAATGCCCTCCTAAAGGTACTCATTGGAATTAGGGCCCCTTTGCGCATCTTGGCTGCAAAAAGTGTCACACATGTGGTATCGCCGTACTCAGGAGAAGTAGGGCGATGTGTTTTGAGGTGTATTTTTACATATACCCATACTGGGTGAGAGAAATATCTCTGTAAATTGACAACTTTGAATAAAAAAATTTAAAAGTTGTCGTTTACAGCGATATTTCTCACACACAGTATGGGTATATATAAAATACACCCCAAAACAGATTGCCCTACTTCTCCTGAGTACGGCGATACCCATGTGTGACATTTTGCAGCCAAGATGCGCAAAGGCCTAAACCAATGAGTACCTTTAGGATTTCTGAGGCCATTTTTTTGCATTTGGATTCTCACACTTTAGGAGCCCCTAAAATGCCAGGTGAGTATAAATACCCCACATGTGACCCCATTTTGGAAAGAAGACACCCTAGGTATTCTGTGAGGGGCATGGTGAGTCCACAGAATTTTTATTTTTGGCACAAGTCAGCGGAAATTGTTTTTTTGTTTTTTAATTTTGTTTTTACAAAGTCTCATATTCCACTAACTTGTGACAAAAAATAAAATTTTACATGAACTCACCATACCCCTCACAGAATACCTTGGGGTGTCTTCTTTCCAAAATGGGGTCACATGTGGGGTATTTATACTGCCCTGGCATTTTAGGGGCCCCTAAAGCGTGAGAAGAAGTCTGGAATCCAAATGCGTAAAAATGCCCTGTGAAATCCTAAAAGGTACTCATTGGTTTTAGGGCCCCTTTGCGCACCCAAGCTGCAAAAAGTGGCACACATGTGGTATCGCCGTACTTAGGAGAAGTAGGGCAATGTGTTTTAGGGTGTATTTTTACATATACCCATACTTTGTGTGAAAAATATCTCTGTAAGCGACAACTTTTAAAAATTTTTATACAAAGTTGACAATTTACAGCGATATTTCTCTCACCCAGCATGGGTGTATGTAAAAATACACCCCAAAACACATTGCCCTACTTCTCCTGAGTACTGGCGATACCACATGAGTGACACTTTTTGCAGCCTGGGTGCAAAGGGCCCAAATTCCAACGAGTACCTTTAGGTTTTACATGGCGACTCACAATTTAGCCCGCCCAAAATGCCAGAACAGTAAACACACCCCACAAATGACCCCATTTCGGAAAGTAGACACCCCAAGGTATTCACTGAGGGGCATAGTGAGTCCGTCTGAGATTTTTTTTTTTTGCCAGAAGTTATCAGAAATTGAAACTTTTTTTTTTTTTTTTCTCAGAAAGTGTCATTTTCCGCTAACTTGTGAAAAAAATGAAATGATACATGAACTCACCAAGCCCCTCCGTGAATACTTTGGGGTGTCTTCTTTCTAAAATGGTGTGATTTGGGGGTATTTATACTTTCCTGACATTCTAGCTCCTGAAGAAACATGACAGGCGCTCAGAAAGTCAGAGCTGCTTCAAAATGCCGAAATTCACTTTTTGCACCATAGTTTGTAAACGCTATAACTTTTACCCAAACCAATAAATATACACTTATTGGATTTTTTTATCAAAGACATGTAGAACAATAAATTTAGAGAAAAATTTATATAGAAATGTAGTTTTTTGAAAAATTTTACAACAGAAAGTGAAAAATGTCATTTTTTTGCAAAAATTTCGGTAATTTTTGATTAATAGCAAAAAAAGTAAAAATGTCAGCAGCAATGAAATACCACCAAATGAAAGCTCTATTAGTGAGAAGAAAAGGAGGTAAAATTCATTTGGGTGGTAAGTTGTATGACCGAGCAATAAACGGTGAAAGTAGTGTAGTGCGGAATTGTAAAAAGTGGCCTGGTCATTAAGGGTGTTTAAGCTAGGGGGGCTGATGTGGTTAAGACCAGCGTCTAAAACACCGGGCCTAATAAATAACCCCCATAATCTTTATCATTCCTTGTGATTCTACAATCTGTAGTCTGTAAAAAATATTGTCTGTCCGTGATTTTTGGATATATTGTCCAGAGAAAAGAAAAATTCAGGTTGCCAACACTGATAAGGCCTGATTCCAATTAAATCTGAATAAAGCATCCATATGGCATCCAGGTGCGTATACGTTTTTTTTTTTCTGGGCCCATTCATTTGACTGAATGAATCTTGGACAGAAAGCAGACAAGACAATGGTGCATGCCACTGTACCATTTATTTTAACGGGTCCGTGTGCTATGTGGGTGCACATAGACAGAAATTACTGCCATCTGGATTCAGCACATTGTTAAACCACTCACCATATGGGTCCATTCACACGTCCGTGTGTGTTTTGCGGATCCGCGGATCCATAAAACACGGACATCGGCGATGTGCGTTCCGCAATTTGCGGACCGCACATCGCCGGCACTCTCATAGAAAATGCCTTTTCTTGTCCGCAATTGCGGACAAGAATAGGACATGTTCTATTTTTTTCGGGAACGCAATTGTGGACCCGGAAGTGCGGATCCGCAATTGCGGACCCGGCCAGGACATCGTCTGTCCCCATTGAAACTAATGGGTCCGCAATTCCGTTCCGCAAAATGCGGAATGGAATTGCGGACGTGTGAATGGACCCTAAAACTGATATACTACTACCAAACAGATACACTGATCAATACTGTAATACGCAATAAAAATTTGCAAGTATGACCTTGATTGGCATTTCAGCAGTATGTCGGCAAAAATGTGCATCTACAAGGAGGAGCATCATAAAAGCCAGTATATAAATTTCCTCTTACCCCTTTCCTTAACAATAACGTTTTTCTCCTGGTAGAGGGATCTTACTGTGAATCTGTCTCTCACATTGCCGCACAGCGTCTGTTCTGCACATTCGGCTCTTGATGCATGACTAAGCTAGATGTTTCTGCAGCTCAGGTTTAAATGTTACATAAGTAGTTTCCTAGAAGGATGTTACATCATTTATGTTGTTAAGAACAGAATATGGTAAGGAGGGAGTTAGGCAGCAAGAAACTTACAGCTTCTTTTATTGCATTTCATTACAAATGCAGGAACCAAACAAATTGTATGACGACCAAGCAATTACTGAACCCAAAGAGTGGCCATACAGTATGTATGGGTCACAAGATAAAAAGTGCTGCCAGTCATTATTCTTTGCTAGGATGGAAAAAATACTAGTAATTAAAAGAGTTATGCAGTGTTAGGATACTGATGACCTGTCCTCAGGATAGGTCCTCAGTATCAGATCGGCTGGGGTCCAACTCCCAGCACCTCCTCAGTATCCTGACACTGCACAACCCCTTTAAATTGCACCTTTCTAATGGTGCTTTTACATGGACCAATGTTAGAGGCAATTATCAGGAACACACATTCCTTCCCAATAATTGCCTGTGCGTCAGAGCAGGTGAGAGCTACATTTACATGGAGCAATCATCTCCACTTTATGGAGACTAGCGATTGCTATGCAATGGTTCATCCCCATAAAGAATCATTGTTTCTTAGCAGCAGATCCCTGTATACACAGGGCAATGTGCTGTGCAGGAACATAAATTTTTGGCACCAGCTTAAAGATACAGTCATCCGATCAAAAAACATTTGCTTGTTCATTGGGTGATTGATGGCACCTTTACATGGCTCAATTATCGGGAACAAGCATTTCTACAAATGCTCACCTTCAATAATGCCCCCGATTATCAGTCCATGTAAAAATAACATAAAGGGGTTTTCTGGTCTGCATCAACATCCTTTAAAATAACCATTTATGAAGATAGCTGTAATTATATAATGGATTTCTTTTACCTTTATTGCTCCTAATCTTTGTTCTGGGCTGTGGTCACATGACCATGTCCATGCAACTCTTTCCTGTGACGTTATGTCCATACAGGGACAGTCTATGTAAGTAGCTCGTTGGGAGGAGCTATAAACTTGCTGGGCATTGCTAGGGCGATGCTGGAGTTGTGGTAAAGAATGGAGAGGTGCATGATGGGTTTGGTTAGATACAGCAACCAGAAGTGCTACATACAGGATGTAAACAAACCAGAGTCATTGGTTTACCATAGTAAAAATTGGTCCAAATTGAAAAAAAAGCATGGGGAAGATGTACGTGGGGTAAGAAACTACATGAGATTATCTGTTAAATCCATAATAATTCCGGAAACTCCCTTTAATTATCAATTCAAGATCACCAGTTTATTTAGAAAATTGATATCCAGTAAACACTGTCATTGTTCCCATTTCTCTGCACTCACAGTAAACAGTATTTTTCATGATTGGATGTCTACCATGTCATTGTTGCTTTTCTAGATGTGATATTAGTATGGATGACATGTTAGATTTGACAACAGCAGTCACATGCAGGGCTGGAACGACAGGTAGGCAAGTGTGACCAATTGCCTTCAGAAGTCACCTAATTAGTAAATAGAGTCCACCTAATATTCTCAGTATAAGGCTACATGCACACGACCGTTGGTGTTTTGCGGTCCGCAAACCGCGGATCCGCAAAACACGGAAGCTGATCCGCGTTCCGTTCCGCAAATTGCAGAACGGAACGCGGCCCATTGTAGAAATGCCTATTCTTGTCCGCAAAACGGACAAGAATAGGACATGCTATATTTTTTTTGTGGGGGCACGGAACGGAGCAACGGATGCGGACAGCACATGGAGTGCTGTCCGCATCTTTTGCGGCCCTATTGAAGTGAATGGGTCCGCGGCCGAGCCGCGAAATATGCGGCTCGGACGCGGACCCGAACAACGGCCGTGTGCATGAGGCCTAACTGTTAGAATGGCCAAGGCAAAGTCCAGACCTAAATCCCATTGACAATCTGTGAAAAGACTTGAAAATTGCTGTTCAGAGACGCTCTTCAACCAATCTGACTGAGCTTTAACTGTTTTGCAAAAAATAGGCAAAAATTTCAGCCTCTAGATGTGCAAACCTGGTAGAGACATACCCCAAGAGACTTGCAGCTGTAATTGCAGCGAAAGGTGGTCCTGCAATGTATTGACTAAGGGGAGCTGAATATAAATGCACGCCACACTTTCCAGATTTTATACCTTCGTAATACTTTCACTTAGTGATCTGTTGTTTCACTCTGGGGATGATGCGCTTTTAATTTGTATGCAAATGAGCAGTTAAGTGCAAAGAAGGCGGACCCAAGGCATTCTGTGCACCCTTACTCCTCCTGCTTCCTCTGCCAGCCCCTTCCCCTCCTTCTTGATTGACAGGGCAGTCAATTTTCGAGTGACATGCTCCCTTTAATTTACTCACTGGAAAACCCCTTTAGCACAATGGCACTAGTTAGTAGGAGTTTAACCATCAGCTCACATGTATATTTATTAAATACTTGTATTCTTCGTTAAATAACCATTCTGCATTGGGGAAGGCACAATTCAGTAAGGTACGACATTATGATCCCTTATAAACCTAAACCCATATTTTTTTTTTAAACAATACAAATGGTATCGGTCAATTGTGGTATATAAAAATCTAAACCAACAATGGAGAGCAGACAGTCTTATGGTAAACTGAACACAACACACTAAAAGAAGCTTATCCTGGTGAGAAGGTAAACACATGGAAAAAAAAATCTTAAATGGGATGTGCTATAAACTACTCTTCACCCTACAGTGTAACATAGTAACATAGTAACATAGTATATAAGACCGAAAAAAGACATTTGTCCATCCAGTTCGGCCTGTTTCCTACAAGTTGATCCAGAGGAAGGCAAAAAACCCCTGTGAGGTAGAAGCCAATTTTCCTCACTTAAGGGGAAAAAAATTCCTTCCCGACTCCAATCAGGCAATCAGAATAACTCCCTGGATCAACGACCCCTCTCTAGTAGCTGTAGCCTGTAATATTATTACACTCCAGAAATAAATCCAGTCCCCGCTTGAATTCCTTTATTGTACTTACCATCACCACCTCCTCAGGCAGAGAGTTCCATAGTCTCACTGCTCTTACAGTGAAGAATCTTTTATTGAAATCAATTACTCTAGCTTCCATTCCTCTTTGGATTGTTTACTTTTTTTTACTTCAAATTTACCTCATTTGCAGTTTTCTCTTATCCCCCATGCTTGAATCCTACTTCCTGGTTTGTCATGTGTCTGCTGTCCCATCATGCCTTAGGACAGTGAAATGTGTCCTGACATCAGCAGATCATGTGCCACTAACCAGGCCCCTTGTTATCACCAATGAGACTTCCTACATCCTACATTATAAGGCTCCAATGCAGGATGTAACCAATATATCAGCAGGGTGCAATGGCAGGCTAATAACTTTAGAATAAGGAAGTTTTCATGAATGGTGGTATTTGGAGAAAGTGATATAACAGCGATATCTGTTGGACGGGATACATACCAGTATATTAGTGGCATAACCCCTATAATCTTTTGGTCAGGAAGTATAAAAGCAACCTGTTCCACTATGATAATTTTGGTGAATGTAAAGCCTCCTTGTCTACATGTCTACTCCCTCTATTCTAATAGTAAATCCGGGCTATTGTGTGAAATGTTGCTCGTCTGCTCAGGACACTATTTCAGGGGAACTGTTCTGCTTAGCCTGCTTGACCTCATCCATGGCAAATTCATTGAAGGAATCGCTCACCATGACAGATTTCCTTTATAGTACACATATATATGTGTTATATGATAATGGGATTCAGGGTTGACATATAGGGGGAAATATACAGAAACTGGCACAAAGGAAAAGTGAAGTTGTTGCCATTGGCAAACCAGTTATTTCACTACTTTCATTTTTCAGAGGACCTCTGAATAATCTAGCTGGAATCTGATTGGTTGCCATGCACAAGTAGCCCACTTTTTATTTTAACCAATTTTAAAACATCCCCACTATAAAGTTTTTTGAAGTGAACATACTTTGCAATGTAGACTACGTAGTGACTCCATGATTTCATGCATGGATATTTCAGGAGTTCCTATGATTATAGAAAGCTTATCCATGGATTAGAAATGCATGAATACAGTTTTACTAAGGGCTCATGCACACAGCTGTATGTATTTTGTGGTCTGAAAAAAATATGGATGGTGTCCGTGTGAATTCCGTATTTTGCAGAACAGAACATCTGGCCCCTAATAGTTACAGTACTATCCTTGTCCGTAATGCAGACAATAATAGGACATGTATTTTTTTTGTGGAACTTCCGTTTTTGAAAAAAATGGTTCCGCATAATGTCCGCAAAAAAAACCCGGAACAGACACAGAAAGAAAATACGTTCGTGTGCATGAGCCCTAAGGGTCTATTCACACATCCGCAAAATGGATCCGGATCCGTTCCATAACGTTGCGGAACGGATCCGGACCCATTCATTTTTAATGGGGCCGGAAAGGATGCAGACAGCACACTATGTGCTGTCCGCATCCGCATTTCCGGATCCGCACTTCTGTTCCCGAAAAAAAATAGAACATGTCCTATTCTTATCCGCAACTGCGGCCATGTGCGGTCCACAAAATGCGGAACGCACATTGCTGGTGTCGGTGTTTTGTGGATGCGCAATTTGCAGACCGCAAAACACCTACGGACGCATGAATGGACCCTTAGGCCTTATTCACACGTCCGCAATGTTCGTCCGCACCCGTTCCGCAAATTTGCGGAACGGGTGCGGACCCATTCATTTTGAATGGGGACGTGATGGATGCGGAGAGCACACACTGTGCTCTCCGCATTTGCGGAGCGCGCCGCCGATCCTCCGCAAAAAAGTAGAGCATGTCCTATTCTTGCCCGCAATTGCGGATAAGTATAGGCATCTCTATAGGGCCGGTGGCAAGGTGTTTTGCGGATCCGCAAAGTTGCGGATCCGCAAAACACAACGGACGTGTGAATAAGGCCTAAGACTGGTGTTACAAATGCCAGTCAGTATAAAGTCAGTAGGTGCAGAATGAGCCAAATTTATCAAGAGGCACAGCCCTTTTAACCACCTCAGCCCCCCTAGCTTAAACACCCTTAATGACCAGGCCACTTTTTACAATTCTGCACTACGCTACTTTCACCGTTTATTGCTCCGTCATACAACTTACCACCCAAATGAATTTTAGCTCCTTTTCTTCTCACTAACAGAGCTTTCATTTGGTGGTATTTCATTGCTGCTGACATTTTTACTTTTTTTGCTATTAATAAAAATGTAACAATATTTTTGCAAAAAAATTAAATTTTTCACTTTTTTTTTAAAAAAAAAACTACATTTCTATATAAATTTAAATCCAATAAGTGTATATTTATTGGTTTGGGTAAAAGTTATAGCGTTTACAAACTATGGTGCAAAAAAGTGAATTTCTGCATTTTGAAGCAGCTCTGACTTTCTGAGCACCTGTCATGTTTCTTCAGGTGCTAGAATGTCAGGATAGTATAAATACCCCCCAAATGACACCATTTTAGAAAGAAGACACCCCAAAGTATTCGCGGAGGGGCATGGTGAGTTCATGTATCATTTCATTTTTTTTCACAAGTTAGCGGAAAATGACACTTTCTGAGGAAAAAAAAATAATAATAAAGTTTCCATTTCTGCTAACTTCTGGCAAAAAAAAAAAAAAATCTCAGACGGACTCACTATGCCTCTCAGTGAATACCTTAGGATGTCTACTTTCCGAAATGGGGTCATTTGTGGGGTGTGTTTACTGTTCTGGCATTTTGGGCGGGGCTAAATTGTGAGCAGCCATGTAAAACCTAAAGGTACTCGTTGGAATTTGGGCCCCTTTGTGCACCCAGGCTGCAAAAAAGTGTTACTCATGTGGTATCGCCGTACTCAGTAGAAGTAGGGCAATGTGTTTTGGGGTGTATTTTTACATATACCCATGTTGGGTAAGAGAAATATCTCTGTAAATTGTCAACTTTGTATAAAATTTTTTAAGAAGTTGTCGTTTACAGAGATATTTCTCACACAAAGTATGGGTATATATAAAAATACACCCCAAAACACATTGCCCTACCCCTGAGTGACACTTTTTTGCAGCCTGGGTGCGCAAAGGGGCCCTAATTCCAATGAGTACCTTTAGGATTTCACAGGGCATTTTTACGCATTTGGATTCCAGACTTCTTCTCACGCTTTAGGGGCCCCTAAAATGCCAGGACAGTATAAATACCCCACATGTGACCCCATTTTAGAAAGAAGACACCCAAGGTATTCCGTGAGGGGTATGGTGAGTTCATGTAAAATTTTATTTTTTGTCACAAGTGGAATATGAGACTTTGTAAAAAACAAAAAAAAATATATATATATCAATTTCCGCTAAGAAAAAATTCTGTGAACTCGACATGCCCCTCACGGAATACCTTGGGGTGTCTTCTTTCCAAAATGGGGTCACATGTTGGGTATTTATACTGACCTGGCATTTTAGGGGCCCTAAAGCGTGAGAATACAAATGCGTAAAAATGCTCTGTGAAATCCTAAAGGTACTCATTGGTTTTAGGGCCCCTTTGCACATCTTGGCTGCAAAAAAGTGGCACACATGTGGTATCGCCATATTAAGGAGAAGTAGGGCAATGTGTTTTGGGGTGCATTTTTACATATACCCATACTGTGTGTGAGAAATATCGCTGTAAACGACAACTTTTTAAAAATTTTTATACAAAGTTGTCAGTTTACAGAGATATTTCTCTCACCCAGCATGGGTATAAAAATACACCCCAAAACACATTGCCCTACTTCTCCTGAGTACGGCGATACCACATGAGTGACACTTTTTGCAGCCAAGATGCGCAAAGGGGCCCAAATTCCAATGAGTACCTTTTAGGAGGGCATTTTTACGCATTTTCTTCTCACGCTTTAGGGCCCCTAAAATGCCAGGGCAGTATAAATACCCACATGTGACCCCATTTTGGAAAGAAGACACCCCAAGGTATTCCGTGAGGGGCATGGCGAGTTCATAGAAGATTTTTTTGGCACAAGTTAGCGGAAATTGATTTTTATTGTTTTTCTCACAAAGTCTCCCTTTCCGCTAACTTTTGACAAAAAGTTCAATTTTCATGGACTCACTATGCCCCTCAGCGAATACCTTGGGGTGTCTTCTTTCAAAATGAGGTCATTTGTGGGGTGTTTGTACTGTTCTGGCATTTTGGGTGAGGCTAAATTGTGAGCAGCCATGTAAAACCTAAAGGTACTCATTGGAATTAGGGCCCATTGCGCACCCAGGCTGCAAAAAGTGTCACACATGTGGTATCGCCGTACTCAGGAGAAGTAGGGCAATGTGTTTTGGGGTGTATTTTTACATATACCCATGTTGGGTGAGAGAAATATCTCTGTAAATTGACAACTTTGTATAAAAAATTTAAAAAGTTGTCGTTTACAGCGATATTTCTCACACACAATATGGGTATATATAAAAATACACCCAAAACTCATTGCCCTACTTCTCCTGAGTACGGCGATACCACATGTGTGACACTTTTTGCAGCCAAGATGCACAAGGGGCCCAAATTCCAATGAGTACCTTTAGGATTTCACAGGGCATTTTTACGCATTTGGATTCTCACGCTTTAGGACCCCTAAAATGCCAGGGCAGTATAAATACCCCACATGTGACCCCATTTTGGAAAGAAGACACCCCAAGGTATTCCGTGAGGGGCATGGCGAGTTCACAGAAAAAAATTTTTGGCACAAGTTAGCGAAATATATATATATATATTTTTTTTACAAAGTCTCATATTCCACTAACTTGTGACAAAAATAAAATTTTACATGAACTCGCCATACCCCTCACGGAATACCTTGGGGTGTCTTCTTTCTAAAATAGGGTCACATGTGAGGTATTTGTACTGCCCTGGCATTTGAGGGTCTCCATAATCATTACACGTATGGCCAGCATTAGGAGTTTCTGCGATTCTCCTTATATTGAGCATACGGGTAATGAGATTTTTCCGTTCAGCCTCTGGGCTGAAAAAAAGAAAAATGAACGGCACAGATTTTTTCATTCGCATCGATCAATGTGGATGAAAAAATCTCTGCCAAAATCAGTGACTGCGGTGCGGTGGGCTGGGCGCTAGCTACCTAACAAGTAGCTAACTAACTGGCGGTGATAAGGGACCCTTATGCCCCATTCACACGTCCGCAATTCTGTTTGCGGAGCGGAATTGCGGACCCATTCATTTCTATGGGGACAGACTTTGTCCCGCTCGGATCAGAATTACGGATCCGCGCTTCGAGTCTGCACTTCCGTTCGCAAAAATATAGAACATGTCCTATTCTTGTCCGCAATTGCGGACAAGAAAAGCATTTTCTATATAGTTCTGGCAATGTGCGGATCTGCAAAATGCGGAAAGCACATTGCCGGTGTCCGTGTTTTGAGGATCTGCGGATCCAGCGGATCCGCGGATCCGTGCACGGATCCGCAAAACACATATGGACGTCTGAATGGAGCCTTACAAGGGGTGTGATCAATGACAGGGGGGTGATCAGGGAATCTAGATGGGGTGATCAAGGGGTTAGCAAGGGGTTAATAAGTGAGGGGGGGGGGGGTTAGTGTAGTGTTTGGTGCAACTTTACATAGCTACCTGGTCCTCTGGTGGTCGATGCCAGCAAATGGGACCACAAGAGGACCAGGTAGCAGGTATATCAGACGCTGGTAACAAAACAGCGTCTGATATACTTGTTTGATGCAAATTATTTTATTAGGCTGCAGTACAAGTTGTGAGACGCGCGCGTTCACAGGAAGTCTCGCGAGATGACGCGCCGATGCATCCACTCAGAACTACAGGACCGCCCGCCAGACGCATCCGTGCGTTAGGCGGTCCTGTAGTGGTTAATAAAATTGGAGGATCTCCCAGTAGTCCGTGTAACAGAAATTCAATCTACGCCAGTTTTTGGTGTAAATGATAGTAGATATGCTGGTCTGCAAAGGCCACACCCTTTCCCGTAAGCCCCACCTGCTTTAGAAAAGTGATAAGAGAAGTGAAAAGTCACAAATGATGGCACAAGCTGTTGACAAATGCCTCTGTACATATGTGCAATACAGAGCCTTCCATGTACTGTGAAAACGGCTGTTGATAAGAACATTAGAAGGAAGCTGCTATTTGAGAAACTCCCCAATTTTATTTTTATAATTTGACGACAGGTGAGGTGCTTTTCAAACTGTAGATCTCAGAGCAGGGCCTTGTAGATCCTGCACTAGGCCACCTCTGAAACGCTATCGGGTAGTCTGGCCCTCACACAGCCTGACTGCTAAGATCATATTTATCAACATTAAAGTCGGTAAAAGCGGGGCATTTAAGCCCCGCCCCCGGGAACGCCCAGAAATACCCTCTTGTGGGCTGGGTTTGTATTAGCCTGTGGCAGAGCAAATTTGCCAACACTGTCTTGGAAAATTTGGGACAGTTGGCAACTATGTAAGATGTGCAGAGGAGGGCAGAAGTGCATAAAGTAACTTTTAGGCTGGGAACATACCTAGGCGTTTCTGAATCGCGCGTATGACGCGCGTTTTTGGATGCGCGTTTTTGTAACTAAGAAACGCGCGTCATACCCGCGATTCAGTGATTCTCCCCTATGGCATCATTGTCCATAGGCGTGTTAAAACGCCCCAAAGAAGCTCATGTACTTGTTTGGGCGTGGGGCGTTTTACAGCGCGTTCAAACGCGCTGTACAACGCCCAAATGTGAACCATGCCCATAGGAAAGCATGGCTTTTCACATGTTGTGCGTTTTACAGCGCGTTGGAACGCGCTGTAAAACGCTCAGGTGTGTACCTAGGGTTAAGGAGGAAGCACTGATAGTTTGGCTAAAAAACTACAAAAAAACTGCACTGTGTGAGCAACAGCAGAGCTGTGTGTACAATACCTGTTCTGGGGCACCCATATTTTTGTGTTACGCAACTTTTCTGCATCTTGCTGCAGCATGGCGGCAAGTCGCAGGCAAGTCATGTATTATGTGTGTCTTATATTGAAGTGAATGTCATGAGCGACTTGCGACACCAAATCCAGCATGTCTGGCTTTTTTGCGAATCTCTCTTTGTAGTCGCAGCATGTCACCTGTCGCACTGTGACACTATAGACATACATTACATGAAGAGCTGTGCGACACAAGTCGCCATGTAGCCCTGGCCTTATTCTTAACCCCTTAATGTACAAAGCCATACATGTACGGCATTATGCGCCTGGAACTGGAATTCGCGTGCCCACCTATCCCTTGGTTGAACTTAAGGGACTTTTTTCAACCATATTAACTATGTAACTATGTATGAAACTGTATGGAGCGGGCTGCTGCAGTGAAGTAGCTCCATATGCAGCGGGTCCCGGCCGTATAATACAGTAGGCACCTGGCCGCAATGATAGGGAATGGCGATCATACCAAACCCCGTCATTTAAACCCTCAGATGCTGCATTCAACTGCAGTTGCAGCATTTGTGAGGTAGGGTAGAGAAATGAGGCTCCCGCTGCTTTCTGATCAGAGCCCCCGCTGTCATATCGTGGGGCTCCAATCGATTACCATGACAGCCTGGGGACATGATAGCCTAAGCTGAATGGGATAAGGGATCAAAAGATCCCAGGTAGTGATGAGCAAACATGCTCGCCGGCCGAGTACCGTTTCGGCTCGAGCATTGCTATGCTCGGCACATGGCGGTACTCGGCCAAGTACCGCATGTGCTCAAGCAAAATGCTCAAGTCTCCGCACGTTTTGCAGGTTTTAAGCAGCCAATAAAGGTGCAGGTAAGTACTGCCCTAACTGTAATGCAAGTAGTCATGTTAGCTACTGGCATTACAGTGATTGGCTGTCCAGAACGCGTCATCGGAGGTTATATAGCACCCGATGACATGTGCTCGGATCAGTCATCGTCAGGGAGAGCATCGGGTAGGAAGGGAAAGACAGAGCAGGGAGCGAATTTCAGCGATTTTAGTTAGAAAAAGCTTTTCAAAGGCCCAAAAGTCCTTTTAAGGACTATTGTGTGTGGGTGTTTTAGATCAACAATATATTTAACCAGCAGTGTCAGGGACATCCATGCTAAGGAAGGGACAGATAGTGCAGGGAGAGGAATTTGCTGTATTTAATACCAAAAGCTTTTCAAAGAACCAAAGATCCTTTTAAGGGCTAGTGTGTGTGTTTCGCAGCAGCAAGATATTTTTATTTTATAACTATTAGTGACATATACTGTACATCATCCTCAGACTGACTCTTTAATAATCTGGGTCACATCTAGTGTCCATAATCTGTGATGTTCTCTGTAACCAATACTGTCCTGCATCATAAAACACTGACAGTATTACAAATTCCAATAATCTGATCCTAATATAGTGTCTGTAATCTGTGGTGTTCTATAACCAATACTGAACTGAATCTGAAAACACTGTGTATATTCCAACTTCCATTAATCTGGGCCTAGTATAGTGTCCAAAATCTGTGTTGTTCTGTAACCAATACTGTCCTGCATCAGAAAATAGTGTCTTTAGCGGACAGTAAAACAATCTGCACCACACTACAGACAAAAGCATTAATATGAAGAAGGACAAAGGGATGGGGAAGTGGGTGTGATGCTGATGGTGCAAGCAGAGGCCGTGGACCTGGACGAAATGAAACTGTGCCTGCTGCTGCCAGTGCACCAGAAAAAACAAAAATAATCCACCTTACCCAACTTCATGTCAAACTTATCTGGGCGGCGCTGTCCAAGTTGGACCAGTGCGAACAGGTGGTCGGTTGGATTGCAGATGATAATGCTTCCAGTCGGTTAAGCACAACCCTCTCTTCCACTAAGTCCAGTCTCTGTAGCCAAGAGTCTGGTCAACCGAATCCTCACTCTGATCCGCCTTCCTCCCACCATGTCGAGTCTGGCCAAACAACGGATCCCACACTCGGATATTCACATGACCTATTTTCATCGGCAGTACTTGGTTTGGCACTCTCGCCAAGCACGCTTGAAGAGGTACCTGAGATATTGTGCCCTGATTCCCAACCTATTAAGCCTTCACAGTCTCAAGAAGATGACGGTGGTGAACGGCAATCATTCGTTCATGAGGTGGATGATGATGAGACACAGTTGTCAATCACTGAGGTTGTGGTTAGGTCAAGTCAGGAGGATGAGCAGAGTGTGGAAGTGGAAGAGGAGGAGGTGGTGGACAATGAGGTTACTGACCCAACATGGGAAGGTGAAAAGCCGAGCGAGGACAGCAGTACAGACGAGGAGGGATCCGCAGCACCGCAACAGTCTGGAAGAGGCAGTGGGGTTGCAAAAGGGAGACCACACCAAACAGGCCCGCAACCGTTACACCGAGCACCCCCATGCGTAAATCTACCTTGCCAAGGGGGTAGATGTTCCGCAGTATGGCGCTTTTTTGAGGAAAGTTTACCAAATATTTAGAAGAATTCGCAATTTTCACAATTTCAATTTCTCTGCTTTTACAGCAGAAAGTGATACCTCATAACATAAGTATTACTTAACATTCACCGTATGTCTACTTTATTTTGGCATCATTTTTTAAATGTCATTTTATTTTTTTTAGGACGTAGAAGAAAATTTCCAAAACCCACTTTTTAAGGACCAGTTCAAGTCTGTAGTCACGTTGTGAGGCTTACATAGTGGAAACCCCCCATAAATGACCCCATTGTGGAAACTACCCCCCTCAAGCTACTCAAAACTTTGTTAACCTTTTAGGTGTTCCACAAGAATTAAAGGAAAAGGGAAATAAAATTTCAAAATTTCACTTTTTTGGCAGATTTTCCATTTTAATCGATTTTTTTCTTTAACACATTGAGGGTTAACAGCCAAACAAAACTTAATATTTATTAACCTGATTCTGCGGTTTACATAAACACCCCACATGTTTTCTGATGTGAGGTCACACAGCAGGGCGCAGAAGAAAAGGAGCGCCATATGGTTTTTGGAAGGCAGATTTTGCTGAACTGGTTTTTAGATGCCATGTCCCATTTGAAGCCCCCCTGAATCACCCTTTCAGTAGAAACTCCCAAAAAGTGACCGCATTTTGGAAACTATTTGCTACTATTTTGGGGTACATATGATTCTTAATTGCTCTATGTTATGTTTTTTGTGAGGCAAGGTAACCAAAAAATGGCTGTTTTGGCACAGTTTTTTTTTTTTTTTATAACATTCATCTGACAGGGTAGATCATGTGCTATTTTTATAGAGCAGATTGTTACAGATGCAATGATATCAAATATGTCTATTTTCTTTGTTTGTATCAGTTTTACATAATAAAGCATTTTTGAAAAAAAAATTATGTTTTTGTGTCTTTATTTTCTAAACGCCTTATTTTTTATTTTTCTGCCGATCGGCTTGTGCAGGGTGGTTGTTTTTTGCAGGAAGAGTTGTCGTTTTTATTGGTACCATTTTTGGGTACATTTGATTTTTTGATCATTCATTATTACACTTTATGGGGCACAGTTTTTATTTATTTATTTTTACAGCAGGGTTTAGGTCATGTGATATTTTTATAGAGAAGATCGTAACGGACGTGGCAATACCTAATATGTATACTTTTTCTTATTTATTTAAGTTTTAGTTTTAATTTTTGACCGCTTGTCTTAGGTAGGATCTCATTTTTTGCGGGATGAGGTGATGGTTTGATTGGTACTATTTTGGGGGGCATAAGCCTTTTTGATCGCTTGGTGTTGCAATTTTTGTGATGTAAGGTGATAAAAAATTGCTTTTTTGACACTGCTTTTATTTTTTTACAGTGTTCACCTGAGGGGTTTGGTCATGTGATATTTTTATAGAGCAGGTTGTTACGGATGCGGCAATATCTAATATATCTACTTTTTTAAATTTATTTGACTTTAGGCACAATGATAGCAGTTTTGAAACATCATATTTTAGTGTTTCTATTGTCTGATAGCTTTTTTATTTTTTAACTGATTTTGTTAGGTAGGGTCTAATTTGTTGTGGGATTAGGTGACGGTTTGATTAGTACTATTTTGGGAGGCATACGCCTTTTTGATTGCTTGGTGTTGCAATTTTTGTGATCTAAGGTGACAAAAATGGCTTTTCTTTCATACAGTTTTTATGTTATTTTTTTAACGGTGTTTACCTGGGGGGTTAGGTCATGTGATTTTTTTATAGAGCTGGTTGTTACAGACGCGGTGATACCTAATATGTATACTTTTTTTTATTCTTTTCATTTTAACACAATAATAGCATATTTGAAACAAAAAAAAATGTTTTAGTGTCTCCATGTTCTGAGAGCTATAGTTTTTTTATATTTTAACCAATTTTCTTATGTAGGGGCTCATTTTTTTGCAGGATGAGGTGACTGTTTTATTGGTATCATTTTGTGGCACATACGCCTTTTTGATCGCTTGGTGTTGCACTTTTTGTGATGTAAGGTGACAAAAATAGCTTTTTTTTAAACCGTTTTTTTAAATTTATTTTTTATGGTGCTTATCGGACGGGGTCAATCATGTTATATATGTATAAAGTCGGTCGTTACAGGCGTGGCGATACCTAATATGTGTGTTTTTTTTTTTTTATTTTCTATTATAAAATCAGGGGAAAGCGGCGTTTTTTTCTTTTTTTCACTTGAAACTTTTTTTTTTATTAAAAACACTTTTTTTACCTTTTTATTTTTTTACTTTATTTCTGATTTTAACTTTTGGGGGTTTGATCCCCTCTGCAATGTATTACAATACATCTGTATTGTAATGCATTGCCTGTTAGTGTATTACACTGAATGATACACTAAGAGGTTGCGTAGGAGATGAGCCTGAGGCTGGATCTCCTGGGCACCCGTAGAAGGCAGGTCCCGATGCCGTGCAAGGCATTGGGCAGCCTCTGCACGGCATCCGGCTGCCTTCTCACCCATCGAGTCCCCGCCAACAGCATGGAGACTCGATGGGGTCCCTCACCCGCAGCATAGAAGGGGCTCCCTGACCACGGCATAGAAGGGGTTAATGCGCCGGCATCAGTGTTTTCACCGATGCCGGCGCATACAGCAGGGGTCCGGCTAACCGGAATAGCCGGTCCCCTGCAGCTGATCGGACGGGGGCAGCTCCTGCTCCCGCCCAATCAGCGTGCCGTAAGACTACAGCACTGGGCGGCAAGTCACGTCGCGCTGCGCCGTACTATTATGGCGCTGGCCGGGAAGGGGTTAAGTAAAATTCTGTTTTGGCAAAAGCTGGTGGTGGAGTTGTTTTCCTTGTTCGTGACTTTGCTGTACCCTGGGGAGTTATGGCTATCAAATATGTCTTTAAGGGGTTAAACAAGATAGACAACTCTAGTATATGAAAGTGGCAAATACATGAATTTGCTGAATATCCTAGTCTTTTCTGTCAAAGCATTCTGAGAAGAGCTGCACACATTTTAGTATTACTAGAAACTATGAATACAGAGAAAAAACGGCAAACTGAGCTAATTCTAGCAAAAGCAACTCTGACGTTTTGTTTGGGGTAAAAAAAAAAAAAAGGAACATAGAATCAATATCAACGGTAACTAAAAAAAAGGAAAGCTGATGGAGATAACGAATACAGCTAAAGTCTATTTCATGGGAGAAAGGGCAGACAATGACAGATTTGCACAGATTTCATGCATGGACAGCTGCTCTTACCGTTACTGAAGAGGGGCCCTCCAATGCTCCCCATGTACACGAGCAGCAAGCAGCCAGCCTTCAGCACAGACGCTGTCAGAGCTTGTGTTCTGTACACTGCAGATCTAAGCAAGTGGCTTGCCAAAAATACATTGCTATTCACCCTGGAATAAACCCAGCACTCCCAAGCCTCAGCATGTGCTGCTCCTGAACCGCCTATGCCTGTCATGTAGTCAGAGCAACATGTGTGACCTAAGGTGAATGGCAATCCAGACTGGTAAGCGATCCAAGATACATACTGTACCCTCCAGCTTTTTTAGGCATCTGTCATAGCTGCTGCATTGCAGGATTTACCAGGCTCTAGTCTAAATGAAGGGAACTTCTGCTACTTACCAAGGAAATGCACATAAAGACTTGAGTGCGTTGCCAACAGTAAAACGTAAGACGGCCTTAATGCCCAGGGAAAAGTAAATAAGCAGGGAGTGCCACTAGTAATAATTCATTTATTGTGTGCCCGCCCTAGCACACAGGCAGCACAGAGGATACCATGTACATATCGTTCCTTAGATGTTAATGAGAAATAAAGAATGAAAAGCCCTCTTCAGTTTCTGAAACAATACGATTTGTGCAATAAAAGAGTAAAGGCCCAATGTAACAAGCGATTGTCGGGAAGGAACCGTTCCTGACAATGGCCTGCTCGTTAGTGAAGGAGACCGCTGCAGTTACATGCCCTGATCTCCTCCACAGTATGTGTTGGAGGGATCGCTAGTGCCATCTGCTGCCAGCAGATGATTATTTCATACCTCCCAACTTTTGAAAACTGCAAAGAGGGAAAATAAATGCGGCAATTATTTTCATACTAGGCTGTGCCTCTAACTTTGCCCAAAGCATAGGTATACTCACCCAGTCTCCTTAATACCCCCACATAGTAATTATTCCCCCTTTGCCAGCACACAGTAGTTATGCCCACATTGTGCCCCCCACAGTAGTTATGCCCAAATTGTACCCTCTTCACAGTAGTAATGCCCACATTGTGCCCCTCACAGTTGCTATGCCCTCACTGTGTCCCCTACACAGTAGTAATGTCCACATTGTGCCCCTCACAGTTGCTATGCCCACATTGTCCCCCTCACAGTAGTTATGCCAACAGTATGCCCCCTTTCACAGCAGTTATGCTCAGATATGTGCCCCCCTTCACAGTTGCTATGACCAAACGTGTCCCCTTGACAGTAGTTATGCCCAGATATGCCCATTTCACAGAAGTTATGCCCACATTGTGCCCCCCAGAGTAGTTTTCCTCAGATGTGCCCCTGTCACAGTACTTATGCCCAGATATGTGCCCTTTCACAGTAGTTATGCCCAAATATGCCCCCTTCACAGTAGTTATACCCCCACTGTGCCCCCCTTATAGTAGTTATGCCCTCATTGAGCCCCTTTACCGTAGTTATATTCACATTGTGCCCTCTCACATTTGTTATGCCTACACTATGCCCCCCATAGTAGTTATGCACAAAATGTGCACCCTCACAGTAGTTATGCCCACATTGACTCTCTCACAGTAGTTATTACCACAGTGTGCTCCCTCATGGTAGTTATGCCCAGATGTGCCCCCTCCATAATAGTTAGGTCAAGACATGTGCCACCTCACAGTAGTTATGCCCAGATATGTACCCCCTTACAGTAGTTATGCTCAGATAGGCGCCTCCTCACAGTAGTTATGCCCAGATGTTCCCCCATCACAGTAGTTATGCCCAGATGTTCCCCCATCACAGTAGTTATGCCCAGATATATGCCCCCTCACAGTAGTTATGCCGACATTGTGCCCCCTTCAAAATAGTTAAAATAGTTCAAAATGCCTAGATGTGCCCCTTCACTGTTGCTATTCCCATATGTGCCCCTTTCACAGTTTCTATGCCCAGATATGCCCCCTCACAGTAGTTATGCCCAGATATGCGCCCCATTCACAGAAAGTAAATAAAGAACAGTTAATACTCACCTAGTTCCTCCAATGATCACAGCTCAGCTGCCGTCGCTCCCCAGCAGCAGGATACTTTTATACAACGCCCTAGTATTTAGGATGAGCAGAATCTGATTCCTGGCCGGCCCCGCTCCTCCTACATAGATCAGCAGTGAGATGTGCGACAGATATCTTGCTGCTACTGTGAAGCGCCAGCAGCTGAGCTGAATGGGGAAGCGGGGAGCAGACAATTCCCTGCTTCACCATTACAGTCAACTGTCTCTGCGTCCTATAGACTGGGGGACAGCCACCGAAATCTGCGACTGTTGGGAGGTATGTGATTTAGGTGACCACATGAAAGATTCTATTACCTGCTGAACATTCGTTTTGCTGTGTTTTTTACCCTCACCTGGTTTTGGCTCACAATTACTGATGGAAATCTCAGATCAAACACTGACTGTGTGAGAGCGTCCTTACGCTAGGTTCACATCTGCGTTCAGACAGCGGGCAGGCTGTTCCTCTGACAGGTTCACCATATCCGGCATAGCCTGATAATGGCGTGAACCTCCCCATAATGAGATCCAACTGGTTTTCAACATTAGTGAGGGCTTTTGGCAGTACAAAAAGTCTTGCATGCATGACTCTTTGTCCAGCCGAAATTTTGATGGAAATTGGCCAGATACCCATCGGATCCCATTATAGTCAATGGGATACGGCAATTCATTGCATTATCTGGCTATGAGTGTTGAGCGAAATGAGCTTCGGCTGCTTCATGCGAAAACAGTCAGCCGGATTTCTGAACACAGATGTGAATGTATGCAGGAGTACATTTTAAAAACAGCAGAGGAGTCAGAGAAACTAAGAATTCTTCTTGGTTGCCTACAGGGTGGGTTTACATGTCGGTTTTTGCTGGCATTTTTCAGCACCTTTGCATTTTATAGTGGTTATTCCCTTACGTCCTACCAGCAGCACAGATGGGGTTAATTGCCCCCCCGTGAACTGGTAGGACCGGCAGAATATTTAATGAGCCAACGAAAGAACCAATAAAAAAAGTCCTGCTCCCATAAGAAGAGGGAGCTGCCCCCAAATCACCGTGTTTTTTTCTGTCCTCTGGACTGGGGACTGGCGGGCAGCTCCCCCTATTATTTTTTTCTTGGGAGCATTTTTTCCTGTATAGAGCCCTTTGTTCTATTATACGGGCATCTTATATTTTTATTCATGTTTTCTTCTCCCTCTATTCCGGGAGTTTTATGGCACGGAAGTTTTGTTTTTGCCTTCCCTCCCTCCCTTCCCCTCCTACCATTACGGCGGCTGCCTGCGCTCCAGCTTCCTCTGCGGCTGTGTGCGGATGCCGCGCTCCAGCAACGCAGCTCCATGGGCGCCGCCATGTTGGCGGTGACGTCACGGGTCTCCCACGACGTCACTTCCTGTTACTCTCTGGCAGCGCTTCGCTGCCGATGTTACATTTTTTTTCTCCCTTAGTAGGAGATAAAGTTTTTGTTTAATTTGGAATTCTTAAATGTTTAATAGGAGTGGTTTCTAGCCACTTTTCTTTCTATTGGATTCATTTTTTCATCCCCTCCCCCTGGGTGGGGTTGGTTCTTTTAAAAGCCCTTCTCTTCCCTCATTTTTTCTCTGGCAGCACAAGCTTTTCTGGCTAGCTCTCAGAGTCACTTGCGTTGAGTGTTACTGCACTTTGCCTAAACAGTCAGCTTAGTGGAAGATTTATTCTAGCCTGGTCTATTCCAGCTTGGTGGGCTTATTCCTAGAATTTCTTTATCTCTATCTTCTTGTGAAGATTTCTAATTATTTTTTTGTCTTCTGCAGTTATGGCTTCTCCCCGGGAATCCGAGCAGCGAAAGTCCGCGGCCAAGCGCAGGCACTTAGCCTGCTTTGATTGCAACACCCCTTTGGACGACAACTGCCCATACTCCTGTTGTGACAGTTGCTGTTCTCGGTCCACCACTGAGCCCACGATGCAGGACATGTATCAGTAGGCTAAGTGTTATGTGGACGATTGGATCAAAGGGGTCGTCAAGCTTCTTAATGAAAGACTTCCCGGTCCCTCCCAGTTGCCTATGGAGGTCACCGGTCCAGTTGAGAGACCTACGTTTTTTTCCGTGGGCTCATCATCCTCAGAGGAGGAAGAGTCGACTTCCGGGTTTTTCCCTCCAAAGAAAACACAGAAGTTGCTGAAGTCCATCAGGTCGGGGGACCATGATGTTGACGTTGGGGAGTCCTCCGATCCCGCTAACAGGGCACAGCGTGTCTTTAGAGCGGATGAGACCCTTACTTCAGTCATGAAGACTGAGTGGAAGAAGCCCGAAAGAGGTTCAAGACAATGTTCCCAATGGCGAAACCCTTGGTGGAATCGTGGGGTTCCATTCCCAAGGTGGATATGGCTATCGCGAAGTTATCTAGACGCACTCTGGTCCCGGCAGACGATGGGTCGAGTCTGCAAGACCCCCTGGATAGGAGGGCAGAGGGCACTCTTAGAAGAGGCTATTCCGCGGCCGCGGCATCTGCATCTACTGCATCTGAAGTTTCCTCCTTCCTCAGGACCAAGCTCAATCAGATACAAACGGATGTGGACCAAAGCGCGATGACATCTTGGCAGCCTTCAAGACAGCAAACTTAGCCATGGACTTCCTTTGCGATACTGCACAAATGCAATTGAAGTTGGCAGCCAAAACCATGGCTCTGGTTTCGGCGGCCCGCAGACCTCTTTGGCTAAAACCCTGGCAGGCAGATAATGCCTCAAAGTTTAATCTTTGTGGCCTCCCATTTGAACCTGATTGTTTATTTGTATCGGAGTTAGATAAAATCATGGAGGGGCTCTCCGATAAAAAGGGCAAGAGCCTCCCCCAACAGCCCTTTTCGAGGGCGCTCCAGACAGGAGCGTGGAGGTAGATCAGGGCAACAATCTAGGGGCCGTAGAGACTGGGGGGGCCAGCGAAGATCTTCAAGGCGCCCCTGCAGACCCACCAAGGAGGCAAAGCTCTCCTGACTACAGGCCTCTAAGAGGCTCTTGGTTGGTACCCGCTACCCCTGCCGTGATTCCTCTGGATTTTCCTATTCCCTCTCCTCAGATTCCTGTAGGAGGTCGCCTCTCTCATTTCAAGGCGGCCTGGGCCCAGAGCATTCCGGACCCTTGGGTCCAGAAGATCGTCTCGTCCGGCTACCCTGTAGACCTCGTGTCTCGCCCCCCAGAAAGATACGTCAATCGGGGGTTTCAGGCCGCAAAACAGGGAATTCTGGAAAATTACATTCAGTATATCAGCAAAGGAGCTCTGGAAGAGGTTCCGGCAGAGGAGCGGGGATTAGGGATTTACTCACTTTTTTTGGTTCCCAAGAAGACCGGGGATCTCCGGATGATTATCGATTTGAGGTTTCTCAATCGATTCATAAGAAAGCCAAGGTTTCGGATGAAAACCATAAGATCAGTCAGTCACATCATCAGGCCTGGGGATGTCATAGCCACCCTGGACCTCAAAGATGCGTATCTTCACATCCCGATCCATCCCTCCTCCCGGAGGTTTCTCAGGATCGCGGTCCAGGTTTCGGGAGTTCTCAAACATTTGCAATTTGCTGCTCTCCCATTCGGAATCTCTTCCGCTCCCCTGATCTTCACCAAGGTAGTGGTATCTGTGGTGGCAGCGTTGAGACTCCAGGGACTGACTATCATTCCTTACCTAGACGATTGGCTCCTTCTAGCGGCCTCCGTTTGGGTACTCACCCACCATCTTCAGATCTCTTTTCTGCTCCAGTTAGGTTGGATCATCAACTGGCAGAAGTCGAACGTGAGCCCATCGACTTCAATTCAGTACCTGGGGTTCATAATCAACTCCGTAGAAATGTCCCTCCAGTTGACGCCAGAGAGGAGTGCCAAGGTTCAGGACCTAGCCAGGTTCTTAGCGGTCCCAAGACGGGTATCCATCCGGACCCTCATGAAGATGCTGGGGCTCATGTCAGCGGCTGCGGACGCAGTCCCTTGGGCTTTATGGCACCTCCATCCCTTGCAGACCGAGGTCCTAAGACTATGGGACGGCAGGCCCTCGGGGCTAGACTCCCTACATTCCTTGTCCGCCCAGGCTCGAAATTCCCTGAGGTGGTGGTTTCATCTTCCCGCTGGGAAGTCTATGGCCCAGCTCCAATGGGTCATATTGACTACAGACGCGTCCCTAGTAGGGTGGGGTGCACATCTGGACGGTTCCCCAGTGAAGGGAACTTGGTCCCCTCTGGAGCGGCGTCTCTCCTCCAATCTTCGAGAGATGCGAGCTATCCGGCTAGCCCTCCTGCACTTCGCACCCCTAATTCGGTGCAAAGCAGTTAAGGTTCAGTCAGACAGCATGACGGCTGTTCTTTACATAAACAAGCAGGGAGGAACAAGATCCTTACCCCTTCTTTCAGAGATCGGGGTAATTCTTCGGTGGGCAGAGTTGAACCTATCCTATCTGTCTGCTGTTCATATCCGAGGTTCCCTCAACATGATTGCGGATCGTCTAAGTCGCGGCCTACCAACGATGGAATGGTCCTTACATCCGGAGATCTTCAAGCAGATTGTTCTCAAATGGGGATTACCGGAGGTGGATCTCATGGCGACCAGGTTCAACGCCAAAGTACAGAGGTTCTGTTCCCTATACAGGGAGGACAACCCCCTGCCGATAGATGCTCTGTCGATACCGTGGAGGTTCAGGCTGGCCTACATCTTCCCTCCGTTTTCCCTGATACCGAGGGTATTGATGAAGATTCGGCAGGATCAGGCCTCGGTGATTGCCATCATCCCGTTTTGGCCCAAGAGATCCTGGTTTACTCAACTCATTCAGATGAGTCAGGGACAATTCTGGAGACTCCCCCCAGAGCAGACCCTGGTGTCGTGGGACACACATCTCTGCCAAGATCTGCACAGATTCAACCTGACAGCCTGGAGGTTGATCAGTCCCTTCCTAGACTAGAAGGGCTTTCTGAGGCGGTCCTGAGAACTTTATCTCATTCAAGAGCGGAATCCACCAAGAAGGCCTATGCAAGAGTAATGAAAATATTCTCCTCTTGTTGCGAATCCCACCAGGTGGCGTTTGCAGATCCGCCCCTTCCTGCAGTACTTCAGTTTTTACAGGATGGTTTGGACAGGGGTCTTGCCCCATCCACTCTAAAGGTCCAAATTTTTGCCATCTCGGCCTGTTTAAACAGACCATACTCTCGGGACCCGCTCATCAAGTGCTTCCTTAAAGGGGCCGATAGATTAAAGCCTACAATACTGAGACCCATTCCTCAGTGGGATCTCTCAGTAGTGCTCAGGGGGTTAGCATCTCCCCCCTTTTAGCCCCTGGAGGAGGTAGGGTTAAAATTTGTAACTTTGAAGGCTGTCTTCCTTCTGGCCGTAACTTCAGCTAAGAGAGTCTCTGAGCTTCAAGCTTTTTCGGCTTTACCTCCATATACCACGTTCTTGCAGGACCGTGTTCTTCTAAAATATTTACCTTTTTTCAGGCCAAAGGTGTTATCTTTTCAAAATGTCAATCAGGTAATATCCTTACCTGTGTTGTTTTCCTCTACCTCCTCTGAAACCCCTGTCAGTCACCCTCTGGACATATCGAGATGCCTCCGGATCTATATGGATAGGTCCAGGGAGTTCAGGATAGATGAAAATCTTTTCATCCTGTTTGCCGGTAAGTCTAAAGGCCGTAAAGCGTCTAAGTCATCTATAAGTCGCTGGATTAAGGAAGCCATTAGGGAGTCCTTCTTGTCTCAGGCCTTAGATCCTCCAGAGTTTGTGAGAGCCCACTCTACTAGGGCTGTTTCAACCTCTATGGCAGAAAGGAGTCTTCTGCCTTTAGAGTTGATTTGTAAGGCGGCTTCCTGGAGCTCCGAGTCAACTTTTATTTCTCACTATAGGATTAGTGCTAGAATGGCGGAGTTCTCGGCTTTTGGGCAGACAATTCTGGATTCTGCCAGGCAGGTGGACCCTCCCTAGGGGTTTATGCTTGCTAATTCCCCATCTGTGCTGCTGGTAGGACGTAAGGGAATCGTTAATTTCTAACGATAATTTGTTTTCCCTTAGTCCTAACAGCAGCACACAAAATTCCCACCCTAAATAAGCAATCTTGCTATAAACACGGTGATTTGGGGGCAGCTCCCTCTTCTTATGGGTTCTTTCGTTGGCTCATTAAATATTGCGCCGGTCCTACCGGTTCACGGGGGGCAATTAACCCCATCTGTGCTGCTGTTAGGACTAAGGGAAAACAAATTATCGTTCGAAATTAACGATTTTTACATCTGTGTTTTTGGTGCATTTTTTTACTGTGAAAAAGCTGTCTCCTGACTTTAGCTGAAATATGGGAAATATGAAATGCAGGATACACAAGTGTTTCTTGCTGCTGGTGTTTTTGTTAATTACGTAGCCTTTTTGTCTTTCTGGCTTCTTTTCAAACACACAGCATGTAATAGCTCTTTGCGTTTTATCAGGCCAACCAGGTCATCCACACTGTTTGCAAAAAATGGCAAAAAAAATTTAAAAATCTCCAAAAAGGTGGCAAAAACGCTTGTAGCCAAACAAACTACAAAAAGCAAAACATGCAGTTATATGCAGTTATTCTGGTGTTATTACAGCCACAAAAAAAATGCCAGAAAAAAAATGCTGCAGAGTTTGCAAAAAAGATACACATTTTCAGTTTACATATAGAGTTATCTATATTTATTAGACCATAGAGACATCGTAGATGCTGGGCCTCTACAAAGCAACCCCCTTTTAAGCCAGTGGAAAAGTGGCTGTGAAGAGTGGCTCCTCTTATGGTGGGTCCTCTGTTCAGTTTAGGGGCCACAGTTGAAAAGTAACAACTGTACGCCATACTGGTTGTCACCTTCTCAGAAACAGATGGTAAAACTGTCCCTTTGTAATTGAATCATCATGACAAAATGATAAATTACCATTTGCTTCTGTGATGCTACGGTAATTCAAAGGTGACAATGAATATGACTGCACTTCATGAACACTTTGCCTGTGTGTGAAGTTCTGGGTACTTTTTTTTTTTCAAATCGCAGCATGTTTTGGGAGTGGTGTTTTTTAAGTGTCTCATAAACTTCTTTATGGAAAAAAAAACTTTAAAAAATGCCATCCCAAGGAAAGCTTGAGGGAAAAAAGGGAATTTCATGGCATTTTGTGCAAGACAAAAAAGCCCTCCAAAAATATAAATGTTGCGCCAAATTAATCAAATGGCATGCGATGTTTGATAAATTTAGTGTATTTTTATAGGGAATCTGTCACCACAATCTTGGACTATTATCTGCTGTAATATATGAGTAGTCCGGCACATAATGGGGTAGTTTATTAACACTGGTGTAAAGAACAACTGGTAACCAATCAGATTCCACCTTTTATTTTTCAGAGCTCCTTTGGAAAATGAAGGGTGAAGTCTGATTGTTTGCTATAGGTAACTAAGCCAGTTTTTATTTAAACCTGTTTAATAAATCTCCCCCAAAGTGTCCAGATCATTATTTTTTATTTTCCTACAGCCGTCTGCTATCAGCACTCAGAGCTGCACTGAAATACATTGCACGGATAGCTGTGCATGCAGATAGGAGTCCTTTCCATTGTGTTAGCATGCCACAGCAGTCTGAACTCTGTATTTCAGCACAGCTTTGAGTGCTGACAGAAGGGAAATGATGGCCAGTAGGAAAAAAAAATGGCGATCTGTACTCCTTATCTGCAGTACTACTGCAGATAATAGTCCAAAATCATGGTAACAGATTTCCCTTCAACTGAGAGGTCTCTTAACTTCTTACATTACCCTTTTACTTAAAGGGGTTGTCTTATCACAGACAATGGGGGTATATCGCTTAGGATACGCCCCCATTGTCTAATAGGTGCAGGTCCCACCGCTGGGAACCACATCTATATCAAGAATGGAGCCCCGAAAGTGGTGGAGAGCGCACTGTGCATGCGCAGCCACCCTTACTCATTTTCTATGGGGCCATTCCCGTTGGGCCGAAAGAATTAAACAAGAGCGGTGGCTGGTCAGGCGTGGTGCACTCTCATTCACTTCTATGGGGAGTGCGCTTGGTGGTGGCCGGCCCGGAGTCCTCCAGCCACCACCTTGCGGAGCTCTGTTCCCAATATACGTGCGGTGGGACCCGCACCTTTATGACAATGGGGGCATATCCTAGCAATATGCTACCATTGTCTGAGATGAGACAACCCCTTTAAGTAAAACTGCTACAATTTTTGCAACTTTTTATAAACTCATGGTTAATATTTATGGCTTCAGTCAGCTCGACAGTCTAATTACATCCACTTTCCCACCTACTTTTCAAAACTGGAGCAAGTGGGGCAAAGATATCACCAAGATGTCACAAAGCCTTATTTTGCAACTTTTTTAAGGCAGAATTGTGGCGAGCAGGGTGTGATAAATTCTCCTTTTGTGCTTCAATTGTTCAGCATTTTTTAGATCATTGTTCAGGTCCCACAGCTGACAATGCATATCAGAGCAAAAACCAAGCCATTAGGAGGAAAGAACTGCCCGTAGAGCTCAAAGACATCATCTTGTGGAAGCACAGATCTGGTGAAGGGTAAAAAAAATTCTGCTGCTTTGAAAGTTCCCAAAAGCACAAGGGAGAAGAACCTTGTTAAAGAGGACCTTTCACTGGTCCACAGTTTATCAGTTAAAGATATCTACATTGAGAGCGGCACCCAGGGATGTCCCTGCACTTACTTGTATCCCTGGGTGCCGATCCGTTCGTCCTCTGTAGCCCCCGGTACCAGCGCTCCTGCTGCTGTAATTTTGCCTGGGGCGGAGACTTCTTCTTCTGCCCTGGGCGTCTCCTTCTCACAGGGCTGGACGCTGGCCATCGCAGCGCTCAGCTCATATCCTGAATATGAGCTGAGCGCTGCGATGACAGTGCTCCAGCCCTGGGAGAAGGAGACGCCCAGGGCAGAAGAAGAAGTCTCCGCCCCAGGCAAAATTACAGCAGCAGGAGCGCCGGTACCGGGGGCTACAGAGGACGAACGGAGCGGCACCCAGGGATACAAGTAAGTGCAGGGACATCCCTGGGTGCCGCTCTCAATGTAGATATCTTTAACTGATAAACTGTGGACCAGTGAAAGGTCCTCTTTAAGAGAAATGACCAGGAGTCCAATGGCCACTTTGGCTGATCTCCAAAGATCCTGTGTGGAGATGGAAGGAACTTCCAAAAGTTCAACCATCACTGCAGCATTCCCCCAATCTGCGCTTTTAAGCAGCATGGCCAGAAAAAAACCTCTCCTCAGTAAAAGACACATGAAAGTTTGCAAAAAAGTACCTAAAGGACTCCTTGACTGTGAGAAACATGATTCTATGGTCTGATGAAACCAAAACTGAACATTTTAGCCTCGATTCTTAGTGTCATGTTTGGAAGAAACCAGGCACTTCTCATCACCTGCCCAATACCATCCCTACAGAGAAGCATGGTGGTGGCATCATAATGCTTTGGGGGTGTTTTTCAGAGGGAGACTTGTCAGGGTTGACAGAAAGCTAAATGTAGAAAAATGCAGAGATATTCTTAATGAAAACCTGATCCAGAGTGCTCTGGACCGCAGACTGGGCCGAAGGTTCACCTTCCAACAAGACAATGACCCTAACACACAGCCAAGACAACACAGGAGTGGTTTAAGGACAACTCTGTGAAATCCTTGAGTGGTCCATTCAGAGCTCTGAAAATGGTCCCTCTGACCAACCTAACAGAGCTTGAAAGGATCTGCAGCGAAGAATGGTAGAAAATCCCCAAATTGACGTGTGCAAACCTTGTGGCGTCATAACCAAGAAGACTCGAGGCTGTAATCACTGACAAAGGTGCTTCAACCAAGTCTTGAGGGTCTGAATACTTATGTCAATGAAATGTTTTACTTTCTCCTTTTCAATAAATTAGTAAAGATTTTGAACATTCTGTTTTCACTTTGTCATTATAGGGTACTGAGTGCAGAATGATGATAAAACCTGAAAAAGTGAGTGAGAGGGTCTGAAGACTTTCCTGATCCACTGTATGTACTTATGCGGGACACAACTGAATTGTTTCTCCAGAAGGGGCCACAAATGAAACAATATACCCCACAACAGAATCATTTGTATCATGGTAAATATTGTTTATGTGTATTGCCCCCTATGCATTTTTCTTTTGATAATGGACTATAAATCAGGAACAAGCAGTGCAAGACCCAAAATCAAGTTCAAGGGGTATTCCAGTTTTTATTTGTTTATATTATAGGACAGTGGTAGGCAACCTCCGGCACTCCAGATGTTGTGAAACTACAACTCCCAGCATGCCTACTTCCTCTGCTCTTCTCAGAACTCTCACAGAAATTAATGGAGCATGCTGGGAATTGTAGTTTCACAACAGCTGGAGTGCTGGAGGTTGCTGACCCCTGTTATAGGAAATCATATGATTTTCTAAATTACATGCATTTAAAATTCTTCATAATTCAGTACCTTTCTTATATTAGGCAGTTTACCCCTATATACAGAAGAATGGTATAGACCAGGGATCAGCAACCTCCAACACGCCAGGTGTTCTGAAACTACAACTCCCAGAATCCTCCTTTCACTTCTATGGGAGTTACAAGAACAGCTAAGTAAGTATACATGCTGGGAGTTGTAGTTTCACAGCATGTATATACATGGCGGCCTGTTGCTAGCTGAGGGTTGTAAAATGGTTGCCTGTCTCTAGGTAATGTTGTCATTTTGTTAATAAAGTTTATTCTTAAAAAAACAAACCCACTGATCTGTTTGCATGCAGACATTGCTCCTTGATAAACCACTACTTCACTTGTTAAAGGGGTATTTCCATCACAGACAATGGATATTGCCCCCATTGTCTGCTAGGAGCATCTACGACGAGAACGGAGCAGGGAACTTAATGGAGGGTGCACTGCGCATGCGCAGCCGCCCTCCATTTATTTCAATGGGGCCACTGAAAATAGCCAAGTGCTGGCTCGGCTACTTCCGTTTGCCCCATAGAAATGAATGGGAGGGCGGTTCGCTCCCATTCACTTGTATGGGAGCAGCGTTTGGTGGTGGATGGACCCCGGGGTCCTCCAGCCATAGCTCTGCCTGCTCCGTTCTCTTGTAGGTGCGGGTCCCAGAGTTGGGACCCGCTCCTATCAGACAACATTCTATGTGATGGGAATACCCCTTTAAATACCTGGGCAGCTAACAAAGTCTGGTCACAAGTTACTTGTGAGGGTCACATGATGGCTCACATGACTGATGCCATGTTTAACCCTATCCAGCTCTCCTATGGATACAGCTTACAGGACTAAAATTGGCCATACTATTTTTTTCTTTAGGGAGAGGATACTATATATGTATATAATAAAGATCTGCGAGCAAAGTTTTAAATACCGTAGATGTCTATTAGAAAATTCCTCAACATCCTACTTTCTAAATAAATAAATGTAATCATTAAAACCAGAATACCTCTAAGTATTATCAGTTACATCTACAGCAGTGGTGGAGAATGTCTCACATTATGAGGGCTTTAGTGCAGATCTTGACTGCATCTGACGTCCACATAGGATGATCTTGCATGTCGTCACTCAGCCTTAGCCTACATGCACATGTCTTTTTGCGGCCTCCATTTCGTTTTTTTTGCGGATCCGATGGTTTCCCATTCATTTCTATAGATCCGTTAAAAATGCGGATGCCTCTTCCGTTGCCTGTCCGCGTCCGCATTTCACATCCGCAAAAAAAAATATGGCATGTCCTATTCTTGTCTGCAAAAAACGGTTTGCGGAACCATACAAGTCAATGGGTCCGCAAAAAATGCGGATGACCGACGGAAACCATCCGTTTGTCATCCGCATCCGTTTCTTTTTGCAGATGGTTGCTTGGAAACCAAGGCACTTGTACAGGTACTTTAAGAAACTGTTTCAAGCCTTCCGGTTTTTTTGCGGATCTGCAAAAAAAACGGAAGACACACAGAAACACAACCTACAAAATTTGCGGACACACGGAACGGATGCGGATGTGAAAAAAAAGGAAGACGGATCCGCGATTTGCGGACAGCAAAAAACAACTGTCGTGTGCATGTAGCCTTATAAAGAGGAGATATATAGCTGGCCAAATACAAGATTGTAGAAGTCTGCATTAAATTTTAAGGCGATACCGTCCTTTATAAGCTACAAAGATCCAAAATACAGTGCCAGCCACGTGCCCCCCAGTTTCAGATATATACCCCACATCCAGAGTACAGCTTATGGCCCCTTATGTAGAATTCAGCCCTCTCCTGGGTGGCAGGGTCCCTTTTTTCTCCTCCTCAATTAGAGCAGGAAGCAGAATCAGTGACTGAAGCTGCCATCTGCTGGCTGAATCAATTATGTCTCCTCTATAAGCTTTTAGGCCCCTTTCACACGAGCGAGTATTCTGACCGGGTGCAATGCGTGAAGCGAACGCACGGAATCCGGACCCATACATTTCAACGGGGCTGTGTACATGAGCGATGCTTTTCACACATCACTTTGCGTTGCGTGAAAATTGCAGCATGTCCTTTATTCTTCGATTTTCAAGCAATGCTGGCCCCATAGAAGTGAATAGGGCTGCGTGAAAATCGCATCGCATCCGCAAGCAAGTTCGGATGCAATGTGATTTTCACAGATGGTTGCTAAGAGATGTTGCTTGTAATTGTAAACATTCTGTTTTTTATCACTCGTGTGCAAAACGCAATAAATCGCATTGCACCCGCGCGATAAAAACTGAACGCGATTACAAACAAAACTGAATGCATCCGGACCTAATCCGCTCACGCTTGTCTGCATGGGGCCTTACAATGCAGACAAGTTTTCAACAGCTACTGCTGATGCTGTTGAGAAAAAAGTAACTGTACTGGTAAAACGCATGTGGATTTTCTGGTGCCTCCAAAAACACAGCTTGAAAACCCACCTAAGGGCTCTTACACACTTGCGTTTTATCTTTCCGTCCTAGAGTTCCGTCCTGATCAGGATTTATCCTAATGCATTCTGAATGGAAAGAAATCCGGTCAGGATGCATCAGGATGTCTTACAATCAGTATGTGAACGTTTTTTGGACGTTGACAAAACCGTAGCATGCTGCAGATTTGTCTCCGTCCAAAAATCCGGAAGACATGCCGTAACCCTGGATCCGGAATTAATGCCCATTGAAGTGCATTAATCCGGATCCGGCACTTAGCTAAACGTCGTTTCGGCGCATCGCTGGACCCGACGTTTAGCTTTTGTGAATAGTTACCATGGCAGCCAGGACGCTAAAGTCCCGGCTGCCATAGTAAAGTGTAGTGGGGAGGCAGGGGAGAAGCATACTTACTGTCCGTGCGGCTCCCGAGTTCCGGGGCGCTCCACAATGACGTCAGAGCGCCCGTGATCCCGTGATCCATGCGCGTGGGGCGCTCTGAAATCATTGTGGAGCGCCCCAGGAGCCGCACGGACTGTAAGTATCTGCTCCCCTGGCTCCCCACTACTTACTATGGCAACCAGGACTTTAGTAGCGTCCTGGCTGCCATATTAACACTGAAAGCATTTTGAAGACTGATCAGTCTTCAAATGCTTTCAGTTGTCTTGCGCTTCCGTCGCGGGCATTTCCGGCGACGGAAGTGCACGCTGGATCCACACAACGCAAGTGTGAAAGAGGCCTTAGGATAGCCAACTAAGACTACTTTCACATCTGCGTTTTCATTTCCGGTTTTGAGATCTGACAAAGGAATCTCAAAACCGGAATGAAGCGGTCAGTTTGGCCCCATTCATTGTCAATGGGGACAAAACTGATCAGGATGTACAGTTAGGTCCATATATATTTGGACAGAGACATTTTTCTAATTTTTGTTCTGTACATCACCACAATGGATTTTGAACAAAAGAATTCAGATGCAGTTGAAGTTCAGACTTTCAGCTTTAATTCAGTGGGTTGAACAAAATGATTGCATAAAAATGTGAGGAACTAAAGCATTTTTTAAACTCAAAAGTAATTGGGCAAATTAAATAATTGTAAATAAAATGTTAACTTCTAATACTTGGTGGAAAACCCTTTGTTGGCAATGCCTGAAGTCTTGAACTCATGGACATCACTAGACGCTGTGTTTCCTCCTTTTTAATGGTCTGCCAGGCCTTTATTGCAGAGGTTTTCAGTTGCTGTTTGTTTGTGGGCCTTTCTGTCTGAAGTTTAGTCTTTAACAAGTGAAATGTATGCTCTATTGGGTTCAGATCAGGTGACTGACTTGGCAATTCATGAATATTCCACTTCTTTGCTTTAATAAACTCCTGGGTTGCTTTGTCTTTATGTTTTAGGTCATTGTCTATCTGTATTATGAAATGCCGACCAATCAGTTTGGCTGCATTTGGCTGGATTTGAGCACATAGTATGTCTCTGAATACCCCAGAATTCATCCGGCTGCTTCTGTCCTGTGTTACATCATCAATAAACACTAGGGACCCAGTGCCACTGGCAGCCATGCATGCCCAAGCCATCACACTGCCTCTGCCGTGTTTTACAGATGATGTGGTATGCTTTGGATCATGAGCTGTACCATGCCTTAATCGTTAATTTCTAACGATAATTTGTTTTCCCTTAGTCCTAACAGCAGCACAGATGGGGTTAACCACCCCCCGTGGACTGGCAGGACCGGCGGAATGTTTAATGAGCCCAAGACTAATAACTCAATTTAACAATTAAGTATCTCCTTAAAAGGAGGAAGTCAACCCCCAGCCCACTGTGTTTATAGCAAGAAAAAAACTAGACTTACTAGGGTGGGAAATTTGTGTGCTGCTGTTAGGACTAAGGGAAAACAAATTATCGTTAGAAATTAACGATTCCCTTACGTCCTACCAGCAGCACAGATGGGGAGATAGCAAGAAAAAACCCCTAGGGAGGGCCTTCCTGCCTGGCAGAACTAAGAAAAGTCTGCCCAAAGGCCGAAAACTCAGCTAGACTGGCATCTAGTCTATAATGGGAGATGAATGTTGATTCAGAGCTCCAGGAGGCAGCTTTGCAAATCATTTTGAGAGGCAGAAGACTCCTCTCGGCAAAAGAAGTAGCCACAACTCTAGTAGAGTGGGCCTTCACGAATCCCGGAGGGTCCAGAGATTGTGGAAACAAAGGATTCCTTAATAGCCTCCTCAATCCACCGACTGATGGAAGGTTTGGATGCCTTATAGCCTTTAAACTTACCGGCAACAGAATTAGCAGATTCTCATCTTTCCTGAACTCCTTGATCTATCCACATAGATCCGGAGACATCTCGAGACGTTCAGAGGATGTCTAGCAGGTTCCTAGGAGGAGGTGGTAGATGTCGACAGAACCGGGAGGAATATCACCTGGTTGATGTTCTGGAAGGAAGGAACTTTAGGCCTACAATACGGGAGGAATCTAAGAAGGTCCCGGTCATGTAAGAATAGGGCTCACAGTGGGCTGGGGGTTGACTTCCTCCTTTTAAGGAGATACTTAATTGTTAAATTGAGTTATTAGTCTTGGGCTCATTAAACATTCCGCCGGTCCTGCCAGTCCACGGGGGGTGGTTAACCCCATCTGTGCTGCTGGTAGGACGTAAGGGAACCATACTTTTTTCTTTCCATCATCCTGGTGGAGGTTGATCTTGGTTTCATCTGTCCAAAGAATATTCTTCTAGAAGTGTGCTGTTTTTTTAGGGTACTTTCACACTAGCGTTTTGGATTCCGTTTGTGGGATCCGTTTCAGGGCTCTCACAAACGGTCCAAAACGGATCAGTTAAGCCCCAATGCCTTCTGAATGGATAAGGATCCGTTCAAAATGCATCAGTTCGGCTCCGTTCCTCTTCTATGCTCTGTTGGAGACGGACACCAAAGCGTAGCATGCAGCATTTTGGTGTCCGTCTGAAGAGGCGGAGCCTAACAGATCCGTTTTGAATTACAATGTAAGTCAATGGCGACGGATCCGTTTTCAATGACACAATATGGTGCATTTGAAAACGGATCAGTTCCCCATGGACTTTCAATGGACTTTGTCATTTTTCTTTTAACTAATGAAAACTGATCCGTTCTGAACATTACAGGTGCGGATCTGTCTGTGCAAATAAACAGACGGATCCGCACCAACGCAAGTGTGAAAGTAGCCTTTTTAAGATGTTTTTTTTAGCAAAGTCCAGTCTAGCCTTCTTATTCCTGAGGCTTATGAGTGGCTTGCACTGTGCTGTGAGCCCTCTGTATTTACTTTCATGCAGTCTTCTCTTTATGGTAGATTTGGATATTGATATGCCTATATCCGGGAGAGTGTTGTTCACTTGGTTGGCTGTTGTGAAGGCGTTTCTCTTCACCATGGTAATTATTCTGCGATTATCCACCACTGTCTTTTTGCATTGTTGAGGTCATCAGTGCTTTCTTTCTTTCTCAGGAGTTAACAAACTGTAGATTTTGTCACTCCTAATAGTGTAGCAATTTCTCGGATGGGTTTTTTCTGTTTTTGCAGATGAAGGATGGCTTGTTTCACCTGCATGGAGAGCTCCTTTGACCGCATGTTTACTTCTCAGCAAAATCTTCAAAATGCAACTCCAGGCCTTTTATGTGCTTAATTGAGAATGAAATATTGAAGGAATTGCCCACACCTGCCCATGAAACAGCCTTTGAGTCAATTGTCCAATTACTCTTGGTCCCTTTAAAAACAGGGTGCCACATGTAAAGGAGCTGAAACTCCTAAACCCTTTATCCAATTTTAATGTGGATACCCTCAACTAAAAGCTAAAAGTCTGGAATGTATGCCCATTGTAGAACTATAACTTGAATATGTTTTAGTAAACAGGTAAAAAAACAAACAAAATTTGTGTCAGTGTCCAAATATATATCGGCCTAACTTGTATGCATCCATTCGGTTTAGTTGCTGGACACAACACTGCTGCAAGCTGTGGTTTGTGTGTCCGGTTTGCAAAACTGAACAAACCAGATCTGGCATGAAAATCAATGTAAACCAATAGTGTGGGATCAGTTTTTTTTGTTAGCAACAAATAAAATTGATTTGGCGACCATTGACCATTAACAACGCAGATGTGAAAGAAGCTTAAGGTTACTTTCACACTTGCGGCATGGCTATCCGGCAGACTGTTCCGGCGGGTGAACAGCCTACCGGATCCGCCATGCCGCACAGTTCCCTTTGACTAATGGGGCAGGGGGCAGAGCTACGGTGCAGCACGGCAGTGATCGCTGGACTAAAAAGTCGGACCTGCAGTACTTTTAGTCCGGCGATCTCCGGTCATGCTGCGCCCCCCGCCCCATTATAGTCAATGGGGACAGAGCGGCAGCGCAGAGGTACTTGCGGCATGGCGGATCACCCGCCGGATAGCTATGCCGCTAGTGTGAAAGTACCCTAAAAGGGTTAACCGGTAAAAAATATTTTAAAACAGCTCATCATAAAGCCTAGTTCACACTTTAGTGTTTGTTCAGTGATTCCAATCAGTTATTGTGAGCCAAAACTGCAGTCGCTCTCTACTTCTTGGTCCAGCAATCATGGCTTGGAATGAGCATGTAAGGGTACTTTCACACTTGCAGCAGGACGGATCCGTCCTGCCACAAGTGCCCGTGCACTGCCGCTCTGTCCACATTGACTATAATGGGGCGGAGCTACGGCGCACTGAAAAGTCGGACATGCAGGACCGTAGCTCCGCCCCCCGTCCCATTATAGTCAATGGTGACAGAGCAGCAGCATGGCAGTGCACGGGCACTTGCGGCAGGACGGATCCGTCCTGCCGTAAGTGTGAAAGTATCCTTAGCTTGAATTTACACGTCAGTTATTTTGAAAAAACAAAACCAGGTGTGTCAAAGACGCAGAACAGGAGCAGATCTTTCCATTGGGCTTTTTCACATGGCGGTTTCTCGGCCATTCCGTGTGACTGCCGCAACGGATCCAGGCCTATTCAACTTAAATGGGTCTGTGACCCGTTCGCAACGCAAAAAACAGAGCCCTTATACCTGATCCCCGAGTAGGCTTCATTACTGGTTTTGGCTCACAAAAACTGACCAAAGAACTGAAGTGTGAACTTGGCCTTACTGCTGCAGTTATGGCTTCTTTTATTTATTTACTTTAGGCCTCATGCACACGGCCACATCACTTTTGCAGTCTGCAAATCGTGGATCCACAAAATATGGGTGGCAGCTCGTATGCGGTCTGCATTTTTTGCAGACCCACTGAGTTCAATGGTCTGCATCTAGCGGAACAGACATACAGATGTGGAAAGGACACGGATGATCCGTGTCATTTCCGCACCCGTATATCCGTTCTGCAAAAAGATACATGCTGCAACCAACCATGCCATGTTGTTAAAAACCTCAGTGCATGCAATCGTTACTCCTAAAGGACTTCAATCGGGAAAAAGGGGACTGGAAGGAAAACCAGAAGAAAGAGCGTGTGATGTTCCCACAGCGGCAGATCTCGGAAGTGCTTTGTGTGGAAAGTCGGTAACAGATCCTGCAATACATACTGTACTACAGAAATCCATTGTTTCTAAATCTCTTGGTTTAGGTGTGTTACTAGCACCACTGCTTTCTCAATTTATTACGGTAATTTATATTCTGTAATTTACCACAAAAATGGATGAAGGCGTGTTATTCCAGATTTGGAGAGGTTTTAATTAAATAGAAAAAAAAATGACATTACAGACAAGGATATATCCTGCCAGACAGCTCTCTCTACAACCATTCTTTCCCATCTCCCTTCACACATAAGACTTGCTAAAGAATGACTCCAAGTGCCTTGTGTGTCCGTCATCTCTAAATCTACAGGTCCAGCGATTTCTATTCAATAACATTCTTCTATGTTCATTATAAACCTGCAAAAAACAAAACAGTAAATATGGAGAGATGAATATCTTTTTAGGCATACTATGGTCAAGGGATGCAGGGGTCTTAAGGTGGGTTTACACTGCCCAATTGTCCGGGCAGCTTATTATGGACGAACGGTCATACAAACGCTAGTTCCCGATAATCTGCCCGCGTAAAGATGCAGCACATGAATGAGCAAGAAACAATCTTTCATGCGGACAACTAAATCATCAGATTGTGCGGTGAACCTGTATGAGGCCGAGCTATGGCAGTAGTCATCGCTCACCCATATACTGTGGAGATGATGGCTGCATGTAAATGTAGCTCTTTATCTTCACTAACTAGCAGATAGTTATCAGGAACAAACAGTTTCTTCCCCACAACAGCCTGCTCCATGAGGCTGTGTAGATCCACCTTTATTAAGGGGGTGGGGAGGGGTGATAAAGTATCTGGAATACATCTACAAGGGAAATATGGGAGAGGCTTTGTAAGCCATTTTCTGTCAGCCTGGAGCAAAAAATAACGGACAGGGCTCTGTAATCTTCCCTAACGTCCGTCCTAGTGAGAGGATGATGTAACCTGTGGTAGCTCAGGTGCCCCGTTGTGTCTTACCATTTGCAAAGCGACATTGTTTGAGCACCTCTGAGAATCCCTCACACAGCGTCAGGTCGCCCTGGTTCTGGGCACACTCCAAGAACTGTTTCAGCTCATACTGACATGGTGTGTACTGAGACTGCTGCTGCTGGTACGCTGGCTGAGGAGCAGAAGGTTCCTAAAATGAAAGACATTTGGTTAAAGGGGTTGTCCATATTGATGACCTATCTTCAGGATAGGTCATCAACATCAGGTCGGCGGGGGTCCGACACCCGGCTGATCAGCTGTTTGAAGAGAAGGCGCGTGCCGTGCCAGCGCTGCCTCCTCTTCATTGTTTACCTGCTCGCCGTAGCATCTGCAGCGGTAAGCAGGTGTAATTACATCCAAGCCATCCCATTCATTTCAATGGGACAGCTCGTTCCTATACACTTCTGTTGAGATCCCCACTAATTGATTGAATGCTCATAGAGAGCATTGCCTCTCACCTTTCTGCAATAGACTGCCTCAATAGAAAGTCTATAAGTCCGTCCGTCTCCTGCAGCAAGGAGAGAGACCTCTGCCATTCATTTCAATGGATCCGTTTCCGTTCAAACATAGAACATGTCCTATTATTGCCCGCAAATCACGTTCTACGGCTCTATTCAAGTCCATGGGTCCGCAAAAAAAAAAAAAAAAAAGGAATGCATCCGCTCCGTTTTTGCGGAACCATTTATTGAAAATGTTATGCCCAGCCCAATTTGTTTATGTATTTACTGTTTAAACATTATTGTACGCTTCCGATCCGCAAAAAATGGATCACAAATGGAAAAAAAGGAACGGAAACACTACTGAAACAAAAAAACGGATCTGTTTAAAATGAACCGCAAAACCATGTGGTTGTTGTGTGCAGGAGGCCTTATCCTTAGGATGGGACATCATCATTAGACTGGTGGGGGGGGGGGGGAGGGGAGCGGGGGTCCTCATCAGTCAGCTGCTAGCAGGAACCACGGCCACTGTACAGAGCTGGAAGCAGGCGGCTCCGTTCTCTGTGTAGCGCCTGTGCCAGGTTACTGCAGCGCCTATGCATTAGGATCAGGCACTACAGTGTAGCATGCCAAGACTATTAACCTTCTGCGGTTCAAAACATACAAGACTTCCATGGTTGCTTCTGTCTACTGTTTTTATTGTGACTGAAATAAAGCACCACAAGATGGAAGCTGGATACAATTTATTACCAAGATTTAAAGGGTTTCTGTCACCAAAAATGCCTAAATTAAACTGGCTGACATTAGTGATGTGCTAATGTCCGCTGAACCTAACTAGCCTATTCCTAGTTTTATCCATGTCCCAGTTACTCCATAAACTTTTATAATATGCAAATTAGCCTCTAGGAGCAGGGGGGCGATGCTCCTGCTCCTAGAGGCTCCGTTCTCCCCACCTCCCTCCAAGTCTTGATTGACAGGTCCAGGCAGCGTTCGCATCCTCCTGCCATCCCTGAGTGTATGTTATATCTTGCGCGAGATTTACCATGCACTCGGGGTCGGCAGGAGGATGCGAACGCTGCCTGGACCTGTCAATCAAGACTTGGAGGGAGATGACAGAGGCAGGAGCATCGCCCCCCTGCTCCTAGAGGCTAATTTGCATATTATAAAAGTTACATTTATGGAGTAACTGGGACATGGATAAAACTAGGAATAGGCTAGTTAGGTTCAGCGGACATTAGCACATCGCTGATGTCAGCCAGTTTAATTTAGGTATTTCTGGTGACAGAAACCCTTTAAGTACCTACCCCCAACTCAGTGATTTATCTGCACATTGTCACATCCGGTGGACTGCTTGCTGAATACTTAGGCTAGTTTCACACTGGCGGGCTATTCCTGCAGAGGAACAGTCCGCCTGAATCCATCCCATCCAGCATTGCCTATAATGGGTCCCAATGGGGATCCAGCCTGTTTCTGGAATTAGTGTCAGGATTCGGCTGGACAAAAAAAAAAAAAAAAAAAAAAAAGATGCCTGGACTGTTATTGTCCAGCTGAATCCCGGCCAGATCCCCTTCGGGTCTATAATAATTATTAAGCCCCGGCAGGGTGCTCCTGAACTCCAGAAGCCTGTTCCTCTGCCAGGACAGCATGCCGGGTGGTTTTACCGCGTGTGCGAGCTGAAATTACAAGGGCTGGACCAGAATGCTGTATAACGTGCAATCACTCACGGCAAACAATGTCAACCACACAAGTGACTTTCCCATCTCTTTAAAAGATATTTTTGATCAGGATAAAATACTTCAATTTGTAAGGAGAATATAGAAATAACCCAATTTAATTATAAATAGATAGAGAGATTCGCTCACTCTTGCCTTTCAGGGCAGGTGCTCTAATCCAAGTTTGATTCACCCTTCAAAAGATTTGGCCTGACTAATATTTCATATGCAGGATTGGCACTCATATAGGGAAAAACATCATTTATTTTTTGTCATCTGTTTGAGCAGTATAAAAATCATACACAATGAGTGAACGACGTGATAGACTTGGATACAAATTCAATGGGAAATGATACAATAGGGTAACAAATAAAAAAAAAAAAAAAAGTAAAAAAAAAAAAATATTTGTTACCCTATTGTATCATTTCCCATTGAATCGATTCTATATATTTGTATCCAAGTCTATCACGTCGTTCACTCATTGTGTATGATTTTTATACTGCTCAAACAGATGACAAAAAATAAATGATGTTTTTCCCTATATGAGTGTTAATTGTAAATAGGCTGAATATTGAATGCAGCGTGTATACATTTATACCTATATACACTTTACTGTAAAGCTGCGGTCAGTAAGAATAGATATGGGATGGCTGTATTGCAGCCTGATGACCTGAAGTAACAGCATCATATGGATTAGACCTGCAGTCAGGCCACGGCTGAGCCTGGACTTACAGCCATAACATGGACGCTAAATTTTGCTATTTGAATGAGGTTATAGAAAGAGGACAGAAGGGTAGATCAAAAAATATGGGAGATATAGAAGTATAGTATGAGCATTTAAAGTACACAAGGGGTTAAGGCGGATTTAGATGGGCTGGTTGTCAGGAAGGAAGCTCCGCTATCAGCTTTAGGACCCCTACACACACACAAATTCGCTCTGGTGGTTTTTTTTCACTAAAAAGAATCCATAGGAGTCGTCTGAATTTTTTCCATACTGCATGCGATTTCTGTAGTGGTTTTTATAATGGTGTTTTTTTCTAAAGAAGCCACAAAAAACACCAGCCTGTCGCACATTTTGCTCGTTCATTGGGTGATCAGCAGCACTCTTAGATGCGCAGGAACGCTTGTTCCCGACAATCTGGACAATTATTGGTTTCGTCTAAATCCACCTTTAGGCGCTCGTTTCGATGCTCATACTGAGCTGCCAGTTGATGCTCCTGTTTCTAATATAATAGATGCTCTCTTCATACCTGCCCAGCATAATTTACTGGTCTTACCTGGTAAGTGACGTCTGCTCTTGCAGGTTCAGAACCGCTTCCACCACCAAAGCCTCCAGTGATGACATGTCCTAAAGTGTGCCCCACTGCAGAACCAACTGCTACACCAGCCGCTGTGGTTGCCATTTGTGCCATCAGACCAGGTTGTCTAGGGGCGGCTGCTGGTCCAAGTGCAGATGGAGCAGGTGCTGCAGGCGGGTATGCTGCGGGCGGCGGAGCAGGCCTCATCACGGGTGCCCGGCTGAAGAATGAAAAGTAATAAATCATCAGTGGCTCGCTTACAATGAAACATATCTAAACGTCTGATGAATATATGACACCTTCATTATTATGGCCTCCTTACTGTAAGTGTACATGAAGCCTGCCCAAACAACGTACTTCATGTGTGCCAGCTGATGCCGTGAGGTCACATAGGCCGCCCAATAACTACATGTAGCAGGCTGCAGCACTGACCACTAGAGTTGAGCAAACTTGTGTTTTAAGTTCAGGGTCCAAAGTTCGGGTTATCGAAGCATCCCGTTATGGATTCCACTACCACGGACCATAACGGCATTTGGAATCCATAAGGGGATTCTTCAATGAACCCGAACCTTGGACAACACGGAGGACCTGGGGTGACATCACTGTTATGTGATCAGTGCAGGGGGCGTGGCTCAGTACTGGATTGGATAAGAGATCGTAGCCTACCACCACTTATCTAATCCAGTACTGAGCCACGCCCCCTGCACTGATCACATGACTGTGACGTCACCCCAGGTCCTCCGTGTCGTCCAAGGTTCGGGTTCATTGAAGAATCCCCTTATGGATTCCAAATGCCGTTATGGTCCGTGGTAGAGGAATCCATAACGGGATGCTTCGATAACCCGAACTTTGGACCCTGAACTTAAAACACAAGTTTGCTCAACTCTACTGACCACACATCATAGGCCTGGCCGGGTCAGGTTAATGACCTGCATTTAGGGTGTTCACAGCTATACAAGCTGTCCATGGAGTTCCATCAAAGGACCAGCCAGCTTACAGAAATGTTCCAGAAGGGCTGGCCATGCATGGGTCTGGTCACGTGCCCCGCCGTCTGCGGCCATGTTCTGGACAGGAGACCCATACAGCCCTGAGGACAGCAGGACAAGGTCATTTTTTCCCTAAAAATCACCCTCATTCTTGCATAACCCCTTTAAGGTGATGCACAATACGGCTTCTGGTTCACAATGGTGTAAGCTCTCTAACTGACCCCACACCATCAGCAGCTATTGTCTGCTGTACCAGCGGGGAACTGGAATAACACCACCGCAATGTCATGCCAGAGGGACGGCTAATGCTGGGGGCCCAGGGAAGCTTCAGCATGGGAGCAGTATTGATCAGGTATGTATTCTTAGTACTATTAAAAAGATCAGGAACCCATATTCATATGGACAGAAGTTGCCAGTCACCGGCACTCCACTTCCAGCACCAATCTTTATCCTCCTGCTTCCATTTGGGCCAGAAGCGTGACCTGCTGTATACGTGCCACCGCTGCTGACTAATCAATGGCATCCGTGGTCACAGGCGGTACCTGCAGGTCACCGCAGAGGCCACTGACCGGCTCCAGTGGGAACCAGAAGAACAGGAAAAGGGAGCACAGTGCCGGAGCCGGACAGGTACAGGTGTTTTTTTTAACTCCTGCCTGCCCATATAAAAAGGGTTGAAAGTCTCGGAGAACCCCTTTATTTTAACCTCTGCTGACGGACTTTGGCTTACCATGAGCTATAGTTATATACAGCGCCGTAAGATCAGACACCAAAAAGATTCGTCATAGACGACCGCACGTGACACATACCGGAGGAGCCGGCTCTGAGGGACTCCCTCTCCCGAGAGAAACATGGCGGCCCTTGTACTACCACACAGAAACATACTATACCTGGCAGGCGCTGCCATCCGTGAAGTTCGGCTGCGACTTCCTCTCGGCATGACTACTGTATCTCGTTCTCAACACGTCCTTCACCACAGTGCTTTCAATGTGATTGCGTCACTAACCTTGCCGCACGCTAATATAACTTCCGACGTGTGACGTAGGCACGCCCTTACGTAGCTATTAACTCCGCCTATAAGCTGGGCTTCTAGAAAATGTCGAGTCTGAAATGTGAAGGTCAAAGCGTGACGCAGCAGTTATGTAAACGACATGAAGTAACACGTGACATGTCCTAACCGTAACGATGTTCCTACTTGTCCTCATGTTTCTAATCCGCCGCCAGTCATAAGAGTAAATGTCCGTGCTCCAGCCCTGTATCTTCTTCCATCTGGCTGCCAGCCAATGGAAATGTAGGGCGAAGTAGATAAACCTATTTTTTTCACCGGTCTTAGAGCCTGTTATAAGGTATTAACCCCCCTCAGGACCCTGCAATTTGTCATTTTTTTATTCCATACCTTCACAAAACTTTTTCACCTCCCATAGCAGCATGAAAGCGTGTTTTTTTCTGGACAAGTTGTACTTTCTAATGGCATCATTTAACCCCTTCCTGACGCAGTGATTTTTCGTTTTTCATTTTTCGCTCCCTGCCTTCTAGGAGCCATAACGTTTTTATTTTTCCGTTCACATAGTCATGTGAGAGCTTGTTTTTTTTTGCAAAACATGTTATACTTTCCAATGGCACTGGCGTAACTATAGGGGTCGCAGCGGTTGCAGTTGCGACCAGGGTCCTGAGCCAGAGGACCTCCCTTGCCAGTGGTACTGTACTTTTCTCTTTCTAAGAGGCAGTGCATCTCATAAAAGGAATACTAGTGAGTGCTTCCATAATAGAAGCGCTCACTAGTCTGCAGGAGGAGGGGGAGAGAAGCGCTGTACAGAATTTACCCCTCCTCCTGCTCGATCTTCTCAGGGCCCGCACTGCTGTGTCCTGGCTGCCTGCAGCGTCAGGACGCACAGAACACACTCTGACCTGATGCTGCAGGAGGTCAGGTGACTGCAGCGCTGGCCCTGAGAAGAGAAGACAGCCAGGACAGGGAGAGTGGAGACCGGAGAGGTAAGTTACTTTATTATTTTACAGCCTGATATGGAGATCTAATGGGGTGTCTGGAGGTGTGACTCGGGAGTCTAAAGGTCTGACTGGGGGGAGGGGGGTCTGAAGTGGTCTAATGGGGGGGGTCTGGAGAGGTCTTATTGGAGGTTTAATGGGGGGTCTAATCTGAGGTCTTATATGGGGTCTGACATTGGGGGATCTCATTAAGGGTTTTATACGGGGGGGTGTACTAGCGCACAATATATAGGGTTGTTTTTGTACTACCACAGTATGTAATGTTTTCCAAGTATGTCTTTAAAGGGGTTGTCCGCTTCTTTTTTTTTTTGTTTTTGTACGAGCGCCGCCTTCTGTGCTCTGTTTACCTGCTCATCATTGCAAATTTTGGGTAAAGGGGTGTGATTTAAATTTTTATATATATTTTTAATATTTTGCAAAGCTTTTAAAAAAATCATCAGATTGCAATTCGTATAGAACAGTGATGCCCAACCTATGGCCCACGAAGCTGTGTCATGCGGCTTGCGCAGTGACCGGAGGCCTTAGACTTATCCCTGCTTTTTATCAACACAGGGTGCGCTGTGAACGGCACAGGCGGCGCAGCGATGCCGCCTGTGCCTGCAACAACCAATAGCAAAGCTCGGGACAGCAAGGAGATTTGCTATTGGTTAGATTGTGTGGGCGCCGGAGCAATAAAGCGCCCTGCAGTAAGGGAAGCTAGGAGGAGGGGCCGGCTCCCGGGGGGTGGCTGAAGCAAAGAGTGCCGGGCGCGCTGCCAAAGCAACCCAAGAAGCATGTCGGCGGAGGAGCTGAAGCCTACAGCCTAGACATCAAGATGGATGCCGAAGAAAGGTAACAGCGCAGGGTGTAATGTATCGATGTGTGTAATGTATGTAGTGCAGTGTGTGATCATCACATACATCATACCCGTGTATACATCAAATACTGCACTATATACATCATTCACATGTATGCACCAGATATGTGCCCTCTTCACAGTAGTAATGCTCACACGTGCCCCTCACAGTAATAATGCCCAGATATGTGCCCTTTTCACAGTAGTAATGCTCACACGTGCCCCCTCACAGTAATAATGGCCATATATGTGTCCTCTTCACAGTGGTAATGCTCACACGTGCCCCTTACAGTAATAATGGCCAGATATGTGCCCTCTTCACAGTAGTAATGCTCACACGTGCCCCTCACAGTAATAATGGCCATATATGTTCCCCCATATCACAGTAGTAATGCTCACACGTGCCCCCTTACAATACTAATGGCCAGATATGTGCCCTCTTCACAGTGGTAATGCTAACACGTGCCCCCTCACAGTAATAATGGCCATATATGTGCCCTCTTCACAGTAGTAATGCTCACACGTGCCCTCTCACAGTAATAATAGACAGATATGTGTCCTCTTCACAGGAGTAATACTCACATGTGCCCCCTCACAGTAATAATGGCCAGATATGTGCCCTCTTCACAGTAGTAATGGTCACACGTGCCCCTCACAGTAATAATGCCCAGATATGTGCCCTTTGCACAGTAGTAATGCTCACACACGTCCCTTCATATTAATAATGGCTAGATGTGTCCTCTTCACAGTAGTAATGCTCACACGTGCCCCCTCACAGTAATAATGCCCAGATATGTGCCCTTTTCACAGTAGTAATGCTAACACGTGCCCCTCACAGTAATAATGGCCATATATGTGCCCTCTTCACAGTAGTAATGCTCACACGTGCCCCTCACAGTAATAATGGCCATATATGTTCCCCCATTTCACAGTAGTAATGCTCACACGTGCCCCCTTACAATACTAATGGCCACATATGTGCCCATTTCACAGTGGTAATGCTAACACGTGCCCCCTCACAGTAATAATGGCCAGATATGTGCCCTCTTCACAGTAGTAATGCTCACACGTGCCCCTCACAGTAATAATGGCCATATATGTTCCCCCATATCACAGTAGTAATGCTCACACATGCCCCCTTACAATACTAATGGCCAGATATGTGCCCTCTTCACAGTGGTAATGCTAACACGTGCCCCCTCACAGTAATAATGGCCAGATATGTGCCCTCTTCACAGTACTAATGCTCACACGTGCCCTCTCATAGTAATAATAGACAGATATGTGTCCTCTTCACAGGAGTAATACTCACATGTGCCCCCTCACAGTAATAATGCCCAGATATGTGCCCTTTGCACAGTAGTAATGCTCACACATGTCCCTTCATATTAATAATGGCTAGATATGTGTCCTCTTCACAGTAGTAATGCTCACATGTGCCCCCTCACAGTAATAATGCCCAGATATGTGCCCTTTTCACAGTGGTAATGCTCACACGTGCCCCTCACAGTAATAATAGACAGATATGTGTCCTCTTCACAGTAGTAATGCTCACACGTGCCCCCTCACAGTAATAATGCCCAGATGTGTGCCCTTTTCACAGTAGTAATGCTAACACGTGCCCCTCACAGTAATAATGGCCATATATGTGCCCTCTTCACAGTAGTAATGCTCACACGTGCCCCTCACAGTAATAATGGCCATATATGTTTCCCCATTTCACAGTAGTAATGCTCACACATGCCCCCTTACAATTCTAATGGCCAGATATGTGCCCTCTTCACAGTGGTAATGCTAACACGTGCCCTCTCACAGTAATAATAGACAGATGTGTCCTCTTCACAGTAGTAATGGTCACACGTGCCCTCTTACAGTAATAATAGACAGATATGTGTCCTCTTCACAGGAGTAATACTCACATGTGCCCCCTCACAGTAATAATGCCCAGATATGTGCCCTTTGCACAGTAGTAATGCTCACACATGTCCCTTCATATTAATAATGGCTAGATATGTGTCCTCTTTACAGTAGTAATGCTCACACGTGCCCCCTCACAGTAATAATGCCCAGATATGTGCCCTTTTCACAGTGGTAATGCTCACACGTGCCCCTCACAGTAATAATAGACAGATATGTGTCCTCTTCACAGTAGTAATGCTAACACGTGCCCTCTCACAGTAATAGTAGACAGATGTGTCCTCTTCACAGTAGTAATGGTCACACGTGCCCTCTCACAATAATAATAGACAGATATGTGTCCTCTTCACAGGAGTAATGCTCACACGCGCCCTCTCACAGTAATAATAGACAGATGTGTCCTCTTCTCAGTAGTAATGCTCACACCTGCCCCTCACAGTAATAATGGCCATATATGTTTCCCCATTACACAGTGGTAATGCTCACACGTGCCCCCTTACAATACTAATGGCCAGATATGTGCCCTTTTCACAGTGGTAATGCTCACACGTGCCCCCTCACAGTAATAATGCCCAGATATGTGCCCTTTTCACAGTAGTAATGCTCACACGTGCCCCCTCACAGTAATAATGGCCAGATATGTGACCTCTTCAGAGTAGTAATGATCACACGTGCCCCCTCACAGTAATAATGGCCAGATATGGGCCCTCTTTACAGTAGCAATGCTCACATGTGCCCCTCACAGTAATAATGGCCATATATGTGCCCTCTTCACAGTAGTAATGCTCACACATGTCCCTTCACATTAATAATGGCCAGATATGTGCCCTCTTCACAGTAGTAATGCTCACACGTGCCCCCTCACAGTAATAATGCCCAGATATGTGCCCTTTTCACAGTGGTAATGCTCACACGTGCCCCCTCACAGTAATAATGGCCATATATGTGCCCTCTTCACAGTGGTAATGCTCACACGTGCCCCCTCACAGTAATAATGGCCATATATGTGCCCTCTTCACAGTAGTAATGCTCACACGTGCCCCTCACAGTAATAATGGCCAGATATGTGCCCTCTTCACAGTGGTAATGCTCACACGTGTCCCCTCACAGTAATAATGCCCAGATATGTGCCCTCTTCACAGCGGTAATGTTCACACGTGCCCACTTACAGTAATAATGGCCAGATATGTGTCCTCTTCACAGTAGTAATGCTCACACGTGCCCCCTCACAGTAATAATGGCCAGATATGTGCCCTCGTCACAGTAGTAATGCTAACACGTGCCCCCTCACAGTAATAATGGCCAGATATGTGCCCTCTTCACAGTAGTAATGCTCACACATGCCCCCTCACAGTAATAATGGCCAGATATGTGACCTCTTCACAGTAGTAATGCTCACACATGCCCCCTCACAGTAATAATGGCCAGATATGTGTCCTCTTCACAGTAGTAATGCTCACACGTGCCCCCTTACAGTAATAATGGCCAGATATGTGCCCTCTTCACAGTGGTAATGCTCACACGTGCCCCCTCACAGTGTTTGCATTTCTTTCTGGCAAAGCTACCTGGTTCTGGCCCGCGAAATTTATACCAAGTCTAGTGCGGCCCAGACAAAAAATTGTTGGGCACCATTAGTATAGAATAATAAAGTTTGCTCCATTATTCTATCACTATCTTACAGTTCAGTGCTGCCACCTGCTGGCCTGAACTGTTATATACAAATAATGATCCTGAAAGCTTATCAATGGCAAATCATTTAGATTTTTTTTTTTTTCTATTCTACTTTTTTAATAGTTTTAAAAACTTTTTTTACACATGTTTTAAAGGGGGTTATCTCACTGCAGTAAATGGCATTTATCACGTAAATGTAGTTAATACAAGGCACTTATTAATGTATTGTTATTATCCGTATTGCCTCCTTTGCTGGCTTGATTCATTTTCCCATCACATTAAAGGATAAAAGCGCCTTTTCCTGTAGTGTGTAAGCACGATGACCACTGCTGGATTGCAGGGTGGTCGTAAACCCTGGAAACAAGCAGTGTATAACGTGATGGAAAAATAAATCCAGCCAGGAATTGTAATGCGTACAATAATAGGATATGTTCTATTCTTTTGCGGAACGGACATACGGAAACGGAATGCACGCGGAGTACCTTAGGTTTTTTTTGCGGACCTATTGAAATGAATGGTTCTGTATACGGTCCGCAAAAAAAATATATTCGTGTACATGAGGCCTAAGACAGATAAAACAAGTCCTTACATATAACAGTCAGGAATAGCTGCTAACTAGCAACTAATACAGTTACCAGAGAGGTGGCCTCGATTGGTTGGATCTGAGTCTGAGGCATTGTATGTTGAGTCTAATTTCAACTTCCTATGGGTGAGAAAAGACCATTGTATGTTGAAAAGATTGTATCCTGAGGCCATTGTATCTTGAGGGATCACTATAATAACTTTCTCTACAAATGCCAATTGCTGAAGTGACACAACTTTTTTAAGTCCCTATAAAGGACTTGAATATGTAATGGTCTGATTGCTTCTTCTATAGACTGCAATGATTAACTATTGCAGCCTATGAGAGACTCATTAATGTTCGTACAGAGACCTGTCACAGGCAGGGCTCCATAGGAAAATCTCTATGGTAAGCCTCGGAGTCTTTAGCAGATTCTAGTCTACCACATGGAATGTACCGCACCCCCCATCTCCAAGCACAGTGCTCAGGGGTGCACCACCAATGAGGCCAGGTAAAGCAATCGCCTTGGGCAGCACCAGGTAGGGGCCATGGGCTGAAAGGAAGGGGTTAGGTTAAGAAATTGGCATTGGGGAGGGAGGGGCGCCATTTCAGTTTTCGCCTCAGGCAGAAGAAAGGCTAGGTGCACCCCTGCCAGTGCTCCCAGTGAAAAGCCTCTCAGATGCTGCTCAGATTGACCACGCCATCTAAGGGTAAAATGTTAATGACTGTCGTTATTGATGATCACAGAGCCTGGCTATGGACCCCACTTAGCTTTTGAGTGGGTGTCATGTTTAAATGCTGTATTTCCACCGTATATGTACAAAGGGGCTAAAGAGAATCTGTCATGGTACATGCAGTCTTATCTGTGGCCAGCATGTTATAGAGCAGGAGGAGCTGAGCAGATTCATATCTAGTTTTGTGGAAAAAAACTCTGTAAAACCTGTAATTCATACATTTTAGGCCTCATGCACACAGCCATTGTTGGCCTGTGACTGTATTTACCCCTGTGGAGACTGCACTTTCTGCCCCCTTGTTAAGAGATGCCGGTCCTTTGTTAATCCTGTGGATAATAAGGAATACCAAATAAGACAATACATTAATTGTAAGACTAGGGGCATTGTGTATGCCATTAAATGTTCATGCCCTAAGATTTACGTTGGTAAAACGTCCCAGGAATTTAGAAGAAGGATCTGCCAGCATATAAGCAGCATTAATACCAAGGCGGATACATCAATATTTAGGCACGTCAGGGCCTACCATGGTGGTAATCATAAGGAGCTCAAATTCTGGGGAATATGTAAAAAAACTGGGTGCCAGGAAGGGAGACCTAGATGCTATTCAATTGCAAGAGGAGACTAAGTGGATCTACCGCCTTGATAGCCTAAGTCCCATGGGACTCAATGAGGGCTTTGCGTTCACTGCTTTCTTATGAGAATTATGGAGAGGTTTTGTTGTTTGTCATTTTTTCTTTTCTTTCATTTTCAAGGTATTAATGATATACCTATACGAGCGTATATTTACACAATGAACCAAAGAACAGTGTGTACCCCTTCTGCTGTTCAGATCGTTACCAATGGATACAAATATACTGTACTGGTAAAAATATGCCGCCAATTTAACTACTACTGTCATTTTGACAATTATGTTATTGCACTGGCCCTATGTCCATTTGTCCCTATGGCTAATACACTTCAATAATTCTATTCTATCGCATCATACCTAATAACGTTATGTATTTGTCTCTTTGCCCATGGCAAACATTTTATTTTATTTTTTTTAAACTTATTTATTTATTTTAAATTTTTCTCAACATTTTTATTTTTTTTTGCAAGATGCGCAAGTCTGTGCGCATCTTAGTCTTGCGCAGCGCATGCGCATTTTAAATAATAATAGTTTGCGGTTCTAACTCCATACGCATCTTTCTAGTGCGCAGGACGTCACTGATTACAAATGTGGGGATGCCCATGATTGGTGGCTCCCCTACCTTGTAAATGTTTGGGAACTAGTGCTATTGGCTGGCTATTTTGCTCCTTTCAATGCAATAGGATGACAAAGTTGTCAATCAGAACACAGCTTATTTAACTCTCCAGATTGATGGGGACACTCATTGCTGCCCATGTACCCCTGAAGAAGGCAGAAGTCTGGTGAAACATGTAGGGGATAGTGCTAGTTTTTAAATGCAGCCTCTCACTCCACTAGCAATCAACTAATAATAGTCTGGTCGGACTCTGTTCAAATGCTTGGCACTTTAGTGTACTGATGTGAGCCACAGCACTTAACTGTAGCTACCTCTGTTTGCAGGGCTAGCAGCCCTCAGGCTCAATGTCAGTTTAGACACATGCTAATGGTGGCTGTGTTAATATGACAGTGGTGTGAAGGTACACAAGTCTTCACCACAAAATACGGCAACGGTGCCGGATATATCTTACTAGCAACCTGCTCTGCAAACAGTGACATCATAGTACGATATATCTAGCAGTGATAGGATGGGAGATTGTGCACATCTCCCCACCCTCTCTCTTTCTGAATAACACCTCTATCCATAGGTGGAGTGTCGACTGTACTTTTAACAAATATTTTTTGGTTTATTAAAGTTGCATTCATCTTACACTTTAATTTTTACTGTATGTCAAATAAAAGTGACGTTTTATAATAACCTGGGTCAAGATAGGCTTACTGCCCGTCTGGGCATCTGTTAAATAATATTTGGCCTGCGACTGTGCTACGGACCGAAAATTGCAGTCCACAATGCTCAGACACCGACCATGTGGCCGCCTTATGGAGACCCATTCACATCTGCATGCAGTGCGGAGGCATAGACAGAAAACCCATGGAAGAACTCTGTAGTGCTTCCATGCCTCCATTCCGCACTGCACCTTCCGGATTGCGGGTCCGCATCCCTGATGTGGTGCACAAATGGCCGATGCCCGTATATTCAGCCGTGTGCATGAGGCCTAAATCTGATTATTCCGGTTTAGGAGTCCAGTGGGTGGTCCTAATCAGTAAATGACAACCTTTCCAGTATGACCTCATACAGACATAACGCTCAGTTACTGAGAAGGGCCGCCCACTAGACTCCTTAGCACAGAAAGAGCAGGGATTTAAATGAATGATCAGAATTTACATGGAATATTTTCTGATAAACTAGATATTAATCTGCTCACCTCCTCCTGCTCTATAACATGCTGCCTGCAGATAGGACTGCATGTTCCCTTTAATACCTTTGATAGGGTTGCTTGTCTTTGAGATTTCTTGTGTTATTACTCTTAATTGACCTGGCTTGTTGACTCCTCTTTTGCTTTGTCCCCAATATGCCGCATACTTATCTCTGCTACATTACTGTTACTGACCTTTGGCTTATCTGACTACAATTATGTATTCTTATAGCATTTTATTAAACTTTAAAAAAAGTTTTTTAGTCCTACTAGGGGACCGTTTGAGCACTACTATAATACACTGCAGAACTCGCTGCATATTATGTGTATTAGCATAACCTGAATAGGCATCCTACACGGCCTGGCCTCTGGCAAACTCTAAATAGGTGTAGCGGTGGCAGCTTTGACCGTTTCATCTACTGGTAAATATACGATTACTGTACTGCCACAGTCATGAAGTAGAGGGGTGTGCTCAACCTCACTATTAGGAAATAGGCCTTCCTGCTAAATATCTATAGATACTAAATATACAAAATATAAAATATGGCCTGATGGCAGCTATAAGGGTACTGTACAGCGGCCTAGTGTACTGTGAAGAACGTGAGCTGCTGGTACCAGCTATCTCCCCCTACTCTCTCACATACAGACCTCTGCAGGCAGTGTGAGCATTATGATTTGTTCTGTTGCAGCATTCACTGCCATTTTCTGACAGCATGATGCGAAGATAAATAACATATCAGAAATCGCATGTGAAATTTTGCTTATCGGTAATTGTTTTTCTTGAAACCCATGACAACACCCATGCGTGATAGACCTCCCATCCAGGACAGGAAACCTGAGGATATAAAAAGTTCACACCCCCACCACATCTCAGTGATTTGCAAGCAAAAGACCCTCTGGAGTCGTGATAACACAACAAAAGAAAAAAGAGATAGAGCCCAGCCAGGGAACCAATACGGTTCATTCTTTCCCTAACTAAATTGGGATATAATAACTTCAAGAATAAGCCCCATTAAAGAAAAAAAAAAAATTTGGGGTGCCGTCATGGGTTTCAAGAAAAATAATTAATGGTAAGCAATTTATGTTTTCCACTCACCCATGCGGAGTAAACTATGAACTTAAAATTAGGGGGGACCACAGCTTGCAGTACCTTCCTCCCAAAGGCAGCATCAGAGTCCAGATGCAACCTGTAGTGTTTTAAGAAAGCATGGGGCGAAGACCATGTGGCCGCTCTGCAAATCTTAAATAAGTAAGCCTCTGCCCTCTATGCCCAAGTAGTGGCTACTGCCCTAGTTGAGTGGGCCCCAAACCCATCTAGAATGGGCAGACCTCTTGCCGAATAAGCACAAGATATGGCAAAATTTACCCATCTTGCAATGAAGGCTATGGAAGCTTTCTTTCCCTTACCATATCCCTGAAACTGGATCAGGAGATTTTCATCTATTCTCCAATTCTTATTGGATTCCAGGTAAGTGATTAAACATCTTCTAACGTTTAGACAATGAAAATTTTGTTCTCTAGAATTATTGGGATTAACACAAAAAGAGGTAGAATTATGTCCTGGTTTCTATGGAAGTCAGAATCCACCTTAGGCAAGAACAAAGGTAAAGGCCTTAAAATGACTATCTTCCAATATATTTGTATAAGGAGGGAAGGCTGAAAGGGCCTGGATCTCAGAGACTCACCTAGCAAATGTACAGTAATAGCGAACAAAAAAGTCATTTTTAAAGTGAGCATCTTGATTGGTATCTCCTTAATATGTTCAAATGGGGAATGAGTCAAGGCAGTTAATACTACATTTAAATCCCATGGGGGAGACAGAGGTCTTAAAGAGGGCCGTAATCTGGAGGCTGCTGATAGAAACCTTTTTATCCAAGAATGCTCTGCTAGTTTAAAATCGTAGAAAAAACTCAGGCCCGCTACTTTGACTTTTAGAGTTGTACTTTTTAGATTCTTGTCCAGGCCTGCTTGCAAAAAATTGTCCGGTAAACAAGGTGCCTGCAAACGGTGAGGAGACTTTCCCAAAAATTTAGAGAATGTATCCCAAATCTTACCATACTTTTTAGCCGTGACCTCTTTCCTACTAGCCAGTAAAGCCCCTCCTAGCCCATATTATACTTTCAATTTCCAGGCTGCTAGTTGTAAAAGACCTGGTCTGGGGTGAAAAAATGGACCCTGATACAGAAGGTTCTCCCACACTGGAAGCATCCATGGGGGTTCCGTCGCTAGGTTTTGTAACATTGAGAACCAGGCTCTTTTGGGCCATCTTGGAGCTAATAAAATCAAAGAAGCCCACTCCTGGATAACTTTCTTCAGGACTTTGGGAATGAGTAAATATGGAGGGAAGGCATATCTGAACTCCTGATCCCATGACTGGGTTAATGCGTCTATGCTATCCCTGTTGTGAAGTCCATTCTGTTGAGTTAAAAAAAAATCCGTCCACCTTTTTGTTTTCCCTTGTCGCAAAAAGATCTATAGTTGGTAGACCCCACTTCTGTACTATGAGCTGGAAAATTGAATTGTGAAGGCACTATTCTCCCTGTTTTAACTCTTTCCTGCTCAAATAATTGGCCAGGGCATTGTCCTTCCCTCTGAGGTGAACTGCTCTGAAAATGAACTGGTTTTTCTCCTGGGATAATGTCAACAGATCTCTTATTCTTGTGCTTCCTTGGTGGTTTATATAAGACACTGCTGTTGTATTGTCTGAATATATTATTAAAGTTCTTCCTGCCAATGTCGATAGGATTTTTAATATAGCCTCTTTTATTGCACTTATTTCCTTGTAGTTTGAGGAACGGTTTCTGGACTGAATGTTCCATCTTCCCTGCCAGAAGTCTCCCCCTGAATGGGATCCCCATCCCAAAGGGCTTGTGTCCGTGGTGATTGCTATCAGATTCTGAGACACCCAAGGGCATCCCCTGGATAAATTTGTTGTGATTGTCCACCATAGTAATGACATCCTTGCTACTGAACTCAGATGGAAGTTGTAGTCCAAGGATAGGGGAGAACCGTCCCAGTTCTTTAGAATACCCTCCTGCAATGGTCCTCAATGAAACTGAGCATAGGTTACCGCTGGGATGGTGGATGTCATTAAATCCACCTTCTGTTCTGGCAGGAAACATCTCTGATTCTGGGAATCTAGTAGTATCCCCCAAAACATGCATCTCTGAGAAGGAAGTAACTTGGATTTTTTCCAATTTATCTTCCATCCTAAAGATTCCAGAATTACACACAATTGATCTGATTCCTGCTTCAAAGACGATTCTGTCTGGGAAATTATTAAAAAGTCGTCTAAATAAGGGACTACAGTGATTCTTTTTAATCTTACATAGGCTGCTACTTCTGCTATAATCTTGGTAAACACCCGAGGAGCCTGTGATATTCCAAAGGGGAGGGCTTTGTATTGCAGATGAAGAAGAGAGCCCTGAACTCAAACTGCCATTCTCAAACATTTTTTGGAGCAGACACTGATTGGGACATGATAGTATTTCTCTTCTAGATCTATACATGCCATCCAACAGTTTTGGGAGAGGATATTTATGGCAGATGATACAGTCTCCATACAAAATATTTTTTATCTCAGATTCTTGTTTAATCTCTTTAAATTTAAGATTACTCTGAAGAAAAAATATAGAACCCTGTTCCTTTTTCTCCCTCAGGAACTAAACTTAAAACCCTTTTCTAAAGTAAAGAAAAAAACCTCCCTTTGCAAAATTAAAGATTTTTCTGCTTCTTTTGGATTCTTGGTTATTATAAAAAAATCAAATGATTATAAAATGATGTCTAGGATCCACTTGTTTTTTGCAATTTCTTTCCAGGCAGGGTAAAACTTGGAGAGTCTTCCTCCCCACCTGGTGTCAATCCTGCTTATCCTTGGATTTGGAATCATTTGAGGCTCTAAACAAAAACCCCGACTTTCTGGGAGCTCTATCTTTTTTTTCTGGGTGTCTGAACCTCTGTTTACTTAGAAATCTTCTAGACCTTCTGAACCCACTTATTTTCTGAGGTACCGGAAATCTCTTTTTTTCTGTCTGATGCTTTTTCAAGAATATCATCCAAGACCCAAATAACCTCTGACCCTCACATGGTAGGGAACAAAGCCTCGCTTTTGAACCCTGGTCACCCTTCCAAGATTAAAGCCAGATGGCTGATCAAGCAGAAAATCTAAGGGCATCAAAAGAAGCGTCCACCCAAAAAAATCGGCCACTTTTATAAATGTTGGAAGGGAGGCCAGAGGTTCATCTCTAGGGGTTTTATCTTTAATATGTGACTGCAATTGTCCTAACCATAGCTTTAAAGAGCTAAATAACCAGAAAGCAGCAATACTAGGCCTAAAACTAGTAGAAGCAGATTCCCAGGCTTTTTTAAGGTAGACGTCTGCTTTCTTATCTTAGGGATCACTAAGAACCCCTATATCATCAAAGGGAAGTGCCGATCTCTTTGCAATTCTTACCACCGGGTCATCTACATTCGGTGCTTTATCCCAGACTGAAGATACTTGTTCATCAAAAGGATATTTTCTTTTGATTGTATAAGAAACAAAAAATTTACAATCTGGATTCCTCCATTTTTAATTATTTGTATGAACAAGAAAAACCTCTATGCTTTTTAGGTGCTAATCCTTCAAAAACCTGGTCGGCAATGGATTTCTGCTGCTTAACTTCCTCCACTTGAATTGTCGCTCTTACTGCTTTTAATAACGGCTCCGTATCTTCAGTAGGAAAAAGTGCTCTGCCTGCTTCATCTTCAGAAGAAGAATTGCTCCCCACATCACTAGACGCATCAAAATTCCATTTATCTTCATCTGAATCAGAATCCATATTCTGTCTAGTGTCACATGCGGATTGAGGAAAGAACAGTTTTAGGGGTTTAAGGCTTGGTTCACACAGGCGTCACGTTTGACGCCTGGATAGGATGCGGGTGCGTTGCGGGAATATGCACGATTTTTCCGTGCGTGTGCAAACTTTTGTAATGCGTTTTGCACACGCGTGTGAAAAATCACCATGTTTGGTACCCAGACCCGAAGCCGGACTTCATCACTGAAGTCCGGTTTGGGTTGAGTATTCTGGAGATTTTATTATTTTCCCTTATAACATGGTTATAAGGGAAAATAATAGCATTCATAATAAAGAATGCTTTGTAGAATGAGGAATAAGGGGTTAAACATAAAAAACTTAACTTACCTTAGCCACTTGATCGCGTAGTTGGCGATCTCTCTTCAAGCATTAGCTGTAGTCTAAGGACCTGTAATGTGACGTCATCAGAGGTCCTTAGACTGCAGCTAAAGCTGAAGAGAGATCGCCAACTACGCGATCAAGATGCTAAGGTAAGTTAAGTTTTTTATGTTTAACCCCTTATTCCTCATTCTACAAAGCATTCTTTATTATGAATGCTATTATTTTCCCTTATAACCATGTTATAAGGGAAAATAATGAAGATCGGGTCCCGTCGCTTAGCAACCATGCGGGAAAATCGCACTGCATCCGCACTTGCTTGCGGATGCTTGCGATTTTCCCGCAGACCCATTCACTTCTATGGGGCCTGCGTTGCAATTTTCACGCAACGCAGAAGTGATGCGTGAAAATCACCGCTCATGTGCACAGCCCCATAGAAATGAATGGGTCCGGATTCAGTGCGGGTGCAATGCGTCCACCTCACGCATTGCACCTGCGCGGAAAACTCGCCCGTGTGAATGCAGCCTAAGGGAAGCTCTAACCTCTGATTTTACCAGAGCCTTAATACTTTTTGACATCGATTGAGACTCTTCCAGTACTAACTTTTCAATGCAGGATTGACACATTAGTTTCAGATGAGAAGCAGGCAGCATACTTTTACAAATAGAACACTCCCTGTGCTTAGTCTTTACAGTAGTTTTTTTTTTAGGAATTCTAGGCACCTATAATAAATAGCCAAAAAGAATCCAATCAGCAATGCATGAGAAATAAAGGAATAATCTCACCCTCTTGGTAGCTGTCCCCCACTCCTCAGGCCAAAGTACCGGGCTTGATGGTCTAGAGGGCTCAATAGGGTCGGCGCGAACCACATCTCCTGTTTCAGACAATCTCAGAAGGAGGAATCCTGCACAGCACTGTGTGCAATAAGGCTGGCTGGCTGGCTGCTGTCCCCCATTTATATACTGCGCGCCAGGTTCTCTCCTGCTACTGCAGGTCCCAGCCACGTGTCCTCAGTTTGATCCGGCATGGGCCTGCGCTGCCGGCATTATGACGCCGCTCCGATGTTCCTACTGCGCATGGCCATGCCCAAATGCCGCAGCCATCTTTGATAGTCCTCCACACTGTGATCAAACTGGAGCCACCTGGCACGGCCACAGCGGTTCCAAAAATGGGGGAAACTGGGAGGTGAGGTGGAGGAACAGCAGGCTCGACAAGCGGCTCCCGAAAGAGTCTTACGCCGCCATAGGAAAGGTCACCCATGGACTAAAAACCTGGACCCTTCACAGCCATCTTGGTGTGAACTTCTTCAGAGGTAGGTTCCCCAGGATCTCCTCTCCGGAAGACAGGAAACCTGAACTGAGGTGCGGTGGGGGTGTAAACTTTTTATATCCTCAGGTTTCCTGTCCTGGATGGAAGGTCCATCACGCATGGGTGCTGTAATGGGTGAGAAGAAAACGGTTTACCACCTTTAAAGACCCTACCTGTAAAGGAAAGATTTCTTAACTACTTCCAGGGCTGGCTGTCCGCTCCTCCTCCTGGCCTGCTCCACTGTGCTCCCTCGCTGCCAATTGGTGGCTGTGGCCAGATCCCCTTGTGTCATGTGGCCATTTGTCATTATTTAAGGGGAGCCAGTCACCACTACGGCCAGCAATTGGCTGCAGGCGGCGTCAGACCAGATGTTTACAGCAAGGGAGCCCAGTGCAGTAGGTCAGATAGGGAGGAGTAGTGGGGAGCCAGCACCAGGAAGCAGGTAAGTAAGCTTCTCTTTACAGTTCCAGCCGTTCTTGCACATCCCCTTTAGAAGTGATCAAATCTTCCACCCAAACAGGTTAACCGTTTTCTGTTTGGGGAAATTCCCACGTGCGATTTCTGGAATGTTATTTATCTTGGTATCATGGTGTCAAAAAATGCCCAAACTGTCAAAATATAAAAATATTTATCCAATATGGTAAATGCTGTAACGCAATGATCAGCAACCTCTGGCACTCCAGCTATTCTGAAACTACAACTCCCAGAATCCTCCTTTCACTTCTAAGGCAGTTACAAGAATAGCCGAGTAAGGGTGCATGCTGGGAGTTGTAGTTTCACAGCAGCCGGAGTGCTGAAGGTTGCGGATCCCAGCTGTAACGGAAGAAAATCAAAATGGCCAAATCAACATTTTTTTGGGTTGCTTCTCCCAAAAAAATGTAAAACAAAAATTGATCAAGAAGTCATACATAACCTCAAATGGTATCAATAAAAATTGCAGAAAGCTTCACAAAAAAAATAATAATAATAACCGTCACACAGGTCCATAGACAGAAACAATAAAATTACATCTGTCACAATACGGCAATGCAAAGAATAGAATTATAATTTTTAAAAGCATTCAAATATTACAAAAGTGATTAATTTGGTTTCAATGTAATCGTACTGACCTGCAGAATAAAAGGGAATGTTTCATTTTTGCTGCCCAGTAAATGCCATAAATACAAAACTTGTAAAACAAAGGCAGAATTGCATTTTTCCCCTAATTCCTACCACATTATAATTTTTTTCCAGCTTCTATGCCAACATTGTATAGACTTTTACATAGCTGACAAAAAACAAGCCCTCATATCGGAAAAGTAAAAAACAAAAACATGAAAAGTGTCTTATTCCTTAAGAAGTTAACATCTTGTTATTTTGGTAAACATTTATAACCTCTCCTCAGATCTTGGGAGCTAACTTTTGCTTTCCACACCAGAATAACTTGGAGGAGCACAGTTGTTTGGCCTTTATTTCAGGAGCGCACGCTTCACATGACTGTTCTGCTTGGCGAGTGCCCGGCAGGTCTCATCGCTATCACATGAAATAATTCATGTCTAAAATAAGCTACGCGCCGTCGTGCTTGATGTCTACATGAGCGCATACAATATACAGGCCACAGTGAAAAGTTTAAAATGTTTTATTTTTCTTTTTACACAAGAAAAAAAATCATTCATTTTATACAACCACATTCCTGCATATAAATGCAGCATCCTTACAGTAAAACATGCAGGATTAAAATCATTATTGCACTGGTTGGAGAGTCCCTGCAGGACTGCCATCTCCACAAGCCAAGTACACGTGACTGCAATCGTGGGCACAGCAGTACCCCAGCTCTGCATTCTTCTGTAAGAGGGTTGCTCCAAACACGTCGGGATCAAGAGTCGAGAGTCCGATACCTAGAAGACTAAAAAGAATATGGAAGTGAGGACAGTTTACTGAGGGGGGGAATCATAGCCGAGTCTACCAGGGGTGGACTGGCCATAGCCTTTACAGGGACATTTCCCTGTGGGCTGATGACCAGAGGGCCACCCAAGCCCTCCTCATGGCCACTAGCCAGGTACACAATGATCTGATGCCCTCAGCATTAATTTATTCTGTGTGTATCAGGTACCATCCTCAGGACAGTGGTACAGTTGAATACTATGGTGAGGACTTCAGTATTTTTGTGCTGCACTATGGCTGTCCCAGCCTACGTGTGTTAGGCCCTGCCTACTTGTGTAAGGCCCATGCACTTCTGTTGGCCCTGCCTACTTGTGTAGGGCCCATGCACTTCTGTTGGCCCTGCCTACTTGTGTAGGGCCCATGCACTTCTGTTGGCCCTGCCTACTTGTGTTAGGCCCATGCACTTCTGTTGGTCCTGCCTACTTGTGTTGGGCCCATGAACTTCTGTTGGCCCTGCCTACTTGTGTTAGGCTCATGCACTTCTGTTGGCCCTGCCTACTTGTGTTAGGCCCATGCACTTCTGTTGGCCCTGCCTACTTGTGTTAGGCCCATGCACTTCTGTTGGCCCTGCCTACTTGTGTAAGGCCCATGCACTTCTGTTGGCCCTGCCTACTTGTGTTAGGCCCATGCACTTCTGTTGGCCCTGCCTACTTGTGTTTGGCCCATGCACTTCTGTTGGCCCTGCCTACTTGTGTTGACCAGTCTTCTGTCAATTTGGAACCGCCTATAACAGGGATGCTCAACCTGCAGCCCCCCAGCTGTTGCAAAACTACAACTCTCAGAATACCCAGACAGTATACAGCTATCCGCCTACAGCAGGGCATGGTGGGAGTTGTAGTTTTACAACAGCTGGAGGGCCAAGGTTGAGCATCCCTGGCCTATAACATGGGGCCACTATTAGGTTTTTTTCCAGGGCCACTTTAGGTTCCCAGTAAGCCCCTGGAGTCTGCTGTATTTACAAGGTGGTGCTCCCGGCCCCTCTTTGCGCAATGACAAAAAGAGGACTGTGCGAACCACAAATATTGTTCCTCCAGGGGGGCAATGTGGATTGCCACTGAAAATAATAGGATGTGGATTTTGGTGCAGAATATATGCCAAAACACATGTGAAAATATGGCTTTGGGTAAAATAAAGAGGAATAGCACATCACACAGCTAGTTGGTTACACACCCTAAGTCTTGGTTGCCACAGGCAGGTCGCGGTATGGCTGCCACATGCAGCCGAAACTGCACTCACCTTGGCTACATTGCAGATAGCCCCTGGAAACCCAATGTAAGGCCTCCTTCTCATGACCATATCCATTCTGTGGTCAGCAAAATACGGATACTGACCGTGTGCATACCGCACTTTTCTTGGCCCCATTATACCAATGCCTATTCTTGTCCACAGAACTGACAATAGGACAGGTCCTATAATTTGCGGCACAGCCGCATCGGTGTGGACATATGTGTGCTGTCCGCATTTTTTGCGGTCCATAGAAATGAATGGGTCTGTGTTCAACCCTTAAAACATGCGGATCAGACGCAGTTCGAAAATATGGTTGTGTGAATGAGGCCTAAAAGTGAGTTTAATGGCTTTTCCCATTTTAGGGTGGCTTCACAGCACATTTTATGCCTCTGTTTGACAAATAAAAAAGGAAACAAAAAAACGCTTGTTTTATTCTTAACAATAGAACTCTATGGCATCGGATGGGAAAAACGCTTTGTGAACCCAGCCTTAGATATATTACAGATGGTCCCAGCCAGAACGCAGGTCTCCTGACTCTCATCGTGCTTGGTACACAGCCACCATGTCCAGGCAGAAAATACCTAGAATCATTCATTTCTATGGGGGTTACATGTTTGGTTAAGGGCTCATGGACACGACCATGCTTGTAGGAGCCCCGACTCCTACAGCAGTGACTGGATAGAGCCCCATACACACCTGCCACCTGTCCAAGCATTCTCCACCTGCACAGAGGTCCGGGACCCCTTTTCTGGAGTACGTGCAAGTCTCAAAGGTGGGACCTGCATCTATTAGACCAGGGATCAGCAACCTCTGGCACTCCAGCTGTTCAGAAACTACAACTCTCAGAATCCTCCCTTCACTTATGTGGGAGTTACAAGAACGGCCGGACATGTTTGCATGTTAGGGGTTGTAGTTCCACAGCAGCTGGAGTTGCCGATTCCTGTATTAGACATTTATGTCAACCTGCAGATATGCCATCGGGTTGGTTCACACAGAGGTTCTTGTAGCAGTTTTTTTTTGGTACTAGAAATGGATCTAGCAGGAAGGAGAAGGCGCTGCGTGAAGTAACCAAAACCCGTGACCGTGTTGTGCTATTGTAGGGGTGGCACGAGGCATGACGTGGGAGGGAGCAGCTGCTCGCTCTTTAACCACTTAAATGCTGTGGCTGCCGGGTTTGGAGTTACTTCTGATCCCAGCCGTATAATACGACTGTACCTGCAAGGAAGAGCTCGAGCACGGCAAAGTAACCGTTTGGTGGATTGCACCATTACAGGAAGGGGTTAAGGAGGGAAAGCTATGGCTTTTAAGGTATAAGGAAAACTACAACTCTCAGCAGGTCCTGAAGGTCTGCAGCTGTCAGTTGTAGCTCTTTAAGGCCTTATTCACACGTCCGTAGTGTTTATGGATCCGCAAATTGCGGATCCATAAACACACCCGGCCGGCAGCCCCAAAGAAATGTCTATTCTTGTCCGCAATTGCGGACAAGAATAGGACATGCTCTACTTTTTTGCGGAGCTGCGGCCGTAAGATCGGCGGCGCGCTCCGCAAAAACTGATGCGGAGAGCACAGTGTGTGCTCTCCGCATCGTTCCGTGCCTCATTCACAGTCAATGGGTCCGCATGTATTCCGCAGAATTACGGATTACATGTGGACGACATTGCGGACGTGTGAATAGGGCCTAACAGATGAAAGGGAAGTCAGTCGCAGGGACTTAAAGGGGTTGTCCAGGAATATATCATTTCTAATGTCTCTGCACTGAAAGGCTCATACTTACCTGATCCCAGCTTCTCCAGGCGGAGGACCGGAGCGGCAGGATGCCGGCATCTATTAGAAATTATATATACCCACCTATGAAAGGAGGGGGCCTCTTTCTCCTGCACTGATCCCACCGCCATGCCCTGCTGACGTGGTGCGTGACGCCCCACCACAACATCTGGATACACCACCTTGGGTGGAAATCTGCGGTGTCTCAGGCACTTCACTTTTTTGGTGTAGTGTGTGGACGCCCTTTCTTGGAATCTCATTCACTTTGCTGGTCTGGTACAGCGCTGTGAGATGTGTCAGCCTCTATGTCCAGTGTCCCTTAAAGTCTGGGGTCCTGAGGACTGGTCACCCCCATACAGCCCTCAGAGAGCAGCCTCTGCCCACTGCGGCCCATAGGTGTCAGGGCAGCAGATGTTTACCAGCAGTACAGTCTCCATGACTGTATTACTGGTGGACGTCGGGCGCCCCCTGGTGGCTTGCACTGGCACTGCAGGGCTGCTTTACCTGGATGGGTTTGAAGAAGCGGCCGTCCTCTAGTTGGACGAGCTTTGGCTCCTTCTGCGCCTCACTTCGCTGTTGTGCAGTTTTTCCTCAATCTTTCTTTCGTGACCGGCGGGAACATGGCGGTTTCCATTCTGCTCGATCTCCTTCTTGGTCCTGCCTTTACCCCCCGCTCCACAGCTGTATTCGCGCAAGTTGTAGTAGTCGTACTGGTCGTAATGGTCCTCTTCGAACACGGCCAAGCTTTCCACGTCTGCAGACATGACGGAAGAAGACGGACACAGCTGACCAGAAACAGCACAAACCTCCAGCAGCAGCTGCCTCAGCTTGTAAACACACTGCCCCGCGATGTGATTGGTCCGTTCCCTGTTTTGAGGGCGGGAGGATGTACCAGACTTTCTCGCCCAATCAGGAGTGAGCGTGGAGGGTCACGCCCTCTGGCTGTAAACGTGGAAGGGGATTGGCTGCTCTGTTGACAGGCGCGTTCTCCCAGACACAGCCTCTTACTGGCTGCTGTTAGAGCTGGTGACAGGGGCGTGCCCCTCAGTCTCCAGCATGTCCTGACACAGGCATTTCACATCTAGGGGTGTTGCAACAGACAGTTCACAACTAAGGGTGCAGGGTACAAGGGAAGCCAAAATCAGGAGAGAAAGTATAAGGGACAGATATGGCTTCTCTCATTCACTCCTGGTTTTGGCTTCCAAAACGTCTCTGTGAAACCTGTCAGTATGGCCGTACCCTCAGCGATTTCTAACAAGGACAGCTGTGTTGTGCTTAGGAACCATTCAGACGTTTGCTTTAATTTTCTACTCGCCATAAAAGTGTTATTAGCGGCTGTGGGTGATATTTTTCCTATTCTATTATTTTTTTTCTACTCCAGTATGGAACAGGGAAGCGCGGCTCCAGGAGGAAGACAGGTCGTGTAAACAGCAATCAAACCTGAAAGTTGTGCCAGTTTCTTCAAACACACAAATGTAACATCAGGAAAAGTCTGATTGTCAAAAATATAGCAGTGGAGTCGAGCACCATTGCTGTCCCTGCTATTACTCCAGGACACGTGCACATTTCATTGATATGTGTCCCTTAGGGCTCTTTCCCACTTGCGTTTTATCTTTCCGTCCTTGAGTTTCGTCCTCGGGGCTCTAGGATGGAAAGATACTGATCAGGATTTATCTTAATGCATTCTTAATGGAGAGCAATCCGTTCAGGATGCATCAGGATGTCTTCCGTAAAGTATGTGAACGTTTTTTGGACGTTGACAAAACCGTAGCATGCAGTGGATTTGTCTCCGTCCAAAAATCCGGAAGACGTGCCTTAACGCCGGATCCAGAATTAATGCCCATTGAAGTGCATTAATCCGGATCCGGCGCATCGCCGGACCCGACGTTTAGCTTTTGTGAATGGTTACCATGGCAGCCAGGACGCTAAAGTCCCAGCTGCCATGGTAAAGTGTAGTGGGGAGGCAGGGGAGAAGCATACTTACCGTCCGTGCGGCTCCCGAGTCCCGGGGCGCTCCACAATGACGTCAGAGCACCCCATGAGCATGGATCACATGATCGCATGGATCACGTGACCATGTGCGTGGGGCGCTCTGACATCATTGTGGAGCGCCCCGGGAGCCGCACGGACTGTAAGTATGTGCTCCCCTGGCTCCCCTCTACTTACTATGGCAACCAGGACTTTAATAGCGTCCTGGCTGCCATAGTAACACTGAAAGCATTTTGAAGACTGATCAGTCTTCAAATGCTTTCAGTTGTCTTGCGCTGTGACGGTTCCGGCGGGCATTTCCGGCGACGGAAGTGCACGCCGGATCCTCACAACGCAAGTGTGAAAGAGGCCTTATACAGCTACTGTGACAGCATCCTCTGGGCTTCCCCGGAGTAAAGGCTGTATTAGGCTCCATTCACACGGACATGTTCTATTTTTTTCGGGAACGCAATTGCGAACCCGGAAGTGCGGATCCGCAATTGCGGACTCGGCCGGGACATCGTCTGTCCCCATTGAAACTAATGGGTCCGCAATTCCGTTCCGCAAAATGCAGAACAGAATTGAAGACGTGTGAATGGGGCCTTACACAGGCCGATTGAGCACGTGATTGTGGGGAGGCAGGGGAGAAGCATACAGTCGCTACCGGTCCCAGGAGCCTGAGGGGGCCCAAAGAGCCTTGTGCCACATAAGACAACACACAAAGCACTGAGGGAAGGGGGGCCCAAGCTGAACTCTTGCACCAGGGTCCATGAGCCTTTGGCTACGCCCCTGGTTGGGAGGGAAGCGTTACTTCCGGCAATCGCCTGCTCGCTAGTGGAGAAGACCGCTGCTATTACATGCAGGGATCTCCTCCGCAACATGGGGACGAGTAATCGTTATGCCATTGCTCGTCCCCATGCTGTCTACTGGTTTGCCGGTGGCAGATTGTAATTAGACAGCATGATCTGCCCCTGGCAAACAATGATTTTTTTTAAAGTGTGCTTAAAAATCACAATTGCCCGATTAACGAGTTTTTGCTTGTTCATCAGGCAGTTGGCAGCAGTATTACACTGCAAGATGATCGCCAATAAACGCTTGTTAGCGATCATCTGCCGAAAAATTGCCAGTTGTATTACAGCTTTAAGTTACTGAGGACCTGCATGAAGAAAATCTTCAGAGCCTTTCACTTATTTCACATTTTGTTATATTGTGGCCTTTGCTAAAATAAAAAAATGTTCAAATTTGTCCCCATCATTCTTCACTCAGTACCCCATAATGAGAACGTGAAAACAGAATTTTCAAAATCTAAAATCTTGCATTGGCATAGGTACTAAGACCCTTTACTCAGGACTTAGTTGAAGAACCTTTGTCAGTGATTACAACCTCAAGTCTTCTTCTTAGGTATGATGCCACAAGGTTTGCACACCTGGATTTGGGGATTTTCTACCATACGTCTCTGCAGATCCTCTCAAGCTCTGTCAGGTTGGATGGAGACCATCGGAGGACAGCCATTATCAGGTTCCTCCAGAGATGTTTGATTGAGTTTAAGTCAGAGCTCTGGATGGTCCACTCAAGGACATTTAAAGAGTTGTCCCTAAGCCACTCCTGTGTTATTTTGGCTGTGTGCTTAGGGCTATTGTCTTGTTGGAAGGTGAATCTTCGACCCAGTCTGAGGTCCAGAGCACTCTGGATCAGGTTTTCACTTTGCTTCATTCAGTTTCCGTCAACCCTGGCAAGTAATCCTCTCCCAGCCACTAAAAAACACCCAACAGAGTCATGCTGCCACCACCATGCTGGGGATGGTATTGGGCAGTGCTTAGAATTGAGGCTAGAAAAGTTCAATCTTGGTTTCATCGGACCAAATAATCGTGTTTCTCACAGTCCTTTGGGGGTGCTTTTGTCCAAACTCCAGGTGGGCTTTCATGTGTCTTTTCTTTCTGGCCATTCTGGCATAAAGACTATATTGGTGGAGTGCTGCAGTGATGGTTGACCTTCTGGAAGTTTCTCCTATCTGCACACTGGATCTTTGGAGCTCAGCCATTGACCATTGGGTTCTTAGTCACCTCTCTCTGGTCCTTCTCTGTCGAATACTTAGTTTGGTGGGCTTGCCAGCTTTAGGAAGAGTTCTGGTTGTTCCAAACTTCGTTCAATTAAGAATTATGAAGGTGACTGTGCTCCTGGGAATCTTTAGTGGAGCCGAATTTTTTGTGCCCTTCTCTAGATCTGTGCCTCCACAAAATCATATATATCTCTGAGCTCTACAGGCAGTTATTTCCTTCTCATGGCTTGGTTTTTGCTCTGATATGCATTGTCAGCTATAAGATCTTGTATATAAACATGTACAGACAGTGTCTTCCCAAATCATGTCCAGTCAACTGAATTTACCACAGTGGACTCCCATCAAGGTGTAGAAACATCTGAAAGATGATCAAGAGAAATTTGAGGCCCCCAGAGCTAATCAAGTCTCATAGCAAAGGATCTGAATACTTATGTCCTTGCAAAATTTTCAAAACATTTTCACTTTCTCATTATGGGGTATTGGGTAACCCAGCCTTTTTCATGCATAAACATACACCAATAAATGCTCAGTATATAGGCATATATCATCAAAGTGTTCATGATTGATCAGGAATTAACCAATCATAACAAAGTGTAAAGGAATATTTGCATAAGCATAAGAAAAAAACAATATATGCAATATATAATTGTATTTATTTTTTTCTCATGTTTACTAGCCAATTAAACCCTTAAGTACCGAGCCACTTTTCACCTTAAAATCCCAGGCCGTTTTTTTGCAAATCTGACGTGTCACTTTATGTGGTAATAACTTTGGAACGCTTTTACTTATCCAAGCCATTCTGAGATTGTTTTCTTATGACACACTGTACTTCATGACAGTCATAAATTTGAGTCAATATATCTTACCTTTATTTATGAAAAAATCTAAAATTTACCAAAAATTTTCAACATTTCAATTTCTCTGCTTTTAAAACAGAAAGTGATACCTCCTAAAATATTTATTTATTAACATTCCCCATATGTCTACTTCATGTTGGCATCATTTCATAAATTTCATTTTAATTTTTTAGGACGTTAGAAGGCTTAGAAGTTTAGAAGCAATTTTTAAAAATGTTCAACTAAATTTCTAAAACCATTTTTTGAGCACCAATTCAGTTAGAAAGTGATTTTGAGGGGCTTACCTAATGGAAACCACCCATAAATGACCGTATTTTAGAAACTACTACCCTCAAATTATTCAAAACTGTTGTTACAAACTTTGTTAACCCCTGAGGTGTTTCACAAGAATTAAAGTAAAATGGAGGTGAAATTTCAAAATTTCACTTTTTTGGTAGATTTTTTATGTTAATCAATTTTTTTTGCAACACAACAAGGGATAACAGCAAAATAAACCTCAATACATATTACTCTGATTCTGCAGTTTACAGAAATACCCCATATGTAGAAGTAAACTGCTCTATGGGCACGTGGCAGTAGTCATAAGGAAAGGAGCGCCATATGGATTTTGGAGGCAGATTTTGCTAGAATGGTTTTTAGGCACCGTTTTGTTTTTGAAGAGACCCTGACGTACCCCTACAATGGAAACCCTCAAGAAGTGACCCCATTTTGGAAACTACACCCCTTAAAGAAAATATTAAGGCGGGTACTGACCACTTTGACCCCCTAAGCGTTTTACGGTATTTGGAAACACTGGTTGTGAAAATGAAAAGTTTCATTTCTTCCCATAAAATGTTGCTCTAGCCCCACATTTATTATTTTCACAAGGGGTAAAAGGACAAAAAGCACCCCATAATTTGTTACCCATTTTCTCCTGAATATGGCAACACCCCATATGTGGTGTTAACTGCTGTGGGGGCACATGGCAGGACTCAGAATGGAAGGAGCGCCATATGGCTTTTGCAGCGCAGATTTTGATGGATTGGTTTATGGGTGCCATTGGTTTTTATTTTTTAAGAGTCCTATGTGGGGGCTCATTTTTTGCAGGATGAGATGATGGTTTGAGTGGTACCATTTTGCGGTACATAAGACTTTTTGATCGCTTGGTGTTACACTTTTTGTGAGGCAAGGTGACAAAAAATGGCTGTTTTGGCATAATTAAAAAAAAAAATTTTGTTATAGCATTTACCTGACGGGCCATCTCATATGATATTTTTATAGAGAAGGTTGTGTCTCATTTTCTGCAGGATGAGATGACGGTTTGGGTCTCATTTTTTGCGGGATGAGATGTCGGTTTGATTGGTACCATTCTGGGCTAAATACACTTTTTTATATTTCAATATTTTTATAAAATTTTTCATGAAAAAAAAATGAGTACAAAATTTGTGGACACAGCCACTATAAGGAAACATACATGTCATTTTGCGTTTCTATCGCTCCTCAGTGTTCAACCAAAGTGAAACGAGTATCTGTTTAAGCTATTCATTTACATTCTTACAGTTGTGTAATTATGATAGTTGTCAAGGTATATGCTTGGGGTGTTTTTTTCCATATTTCCCATGCACTTTCCACCCTTCTCCTATTGATTATAGATTCTGGTAACTTCCTCTTATAGCGGCATGTTGAGTTTAAGGTTTTTTTTTCAGTGGCGAGTGATCACCAGTTTGGCGCTAAGGGCTACATGGACTTTTAGTGGTCTTATTGGGGGTGTGAACCTCTGGATACCAAGGAATAGTAATGCGAGATCTGGGGAACGTGTTATTTTTCTCAGAGCATAGTTCGGATATCAATGCAAATATTTCCTGCCAATACGTCTTTAGTTTGGGACAACCCCACAGTATATGTATCAATGTCCCTGTTTGCCCACATTCTCTCCAGCAATATGGAGATACTCCTAAGTAGATCCCCCTTAACCTGTGAGGGGTAAAGTACCAGCGGAGGAGCGTCTTCACACCTGCTTCGTAGTGAGTTGTACATTTAAATGTGGTAGTTAGATAGGTTATAGCTTTGGTTCATTCCTCCTCAGTGTAGACTCTTTGTAAATCTGTTTCCCGAGCTAGAATGGGGGAGGTTTTGACAAATGTTTTTTTTTTTTTTAATAGCATCTTTTTATTGTCAATTTTCAAGGTTAATACAACAAAACAACACATCACAGTGACTTCAATAAAAGTGACTTACAGTGACTTCAATAAATGTGACAACAAACGTGTTTTTTACACTGAGGATGTCGTATATGCATTTAGTAGTTTTAGTGGAGGGTGTTGGGGTCTGGAATAGTCTGATAAGGTCTGATTTAAACCTAATAGGGGAAAGGAGTAGTGGGTTTAAATAATGTCATATTCTTAAGTAATTGTAGAATTCTTTATGTGGGATTGAGAAAGCTGCTTGAATTTGTTCGAAATAACTCGAGTTCCCCTCTACCAGTTGTGCAATGTGTTTGATCCCCGCTTGGTGCCAGGTAGTAAGGTCTATCTCCCCAATAGCCACTTCCAGTGTTGGTATGCTGATGAGTTGTGTTGGAAGGTTGGTTGGTTTCCCATTTGAGGAGTGTAGTTGGATCCAAAGAGTAATGGCATGTTGTGTTGTGAGTAAGGTAAAGTTCTGAGTGTCTCTCCTCCAGATGTGATTAAGCAGTGTGTCTCTTAAGGAGCCTGTGCCTACAGAATGCTCTTCTATTTGTATCCGTAGTTTCTGATGGCCCTCCGTCTACCATTCCTGTAGGAAGGATAGCCCTATAGCTCTGTGATAATCTCTTAAAGTGGGTTAACCTATACCTCCCACTCTCTTTCTCTCCTTGTCAGCAGGGATTGTGTCAATCTGGGTGTTTTTTTTATTCCAAATATACCTGCTCAATAGTTTTTGAGCTTTTTTGAAGAAGGTATTTGGGATGTGTATGGGCAGTGCCCGGAGTATGTATATTAACTTGGGGAGAGTCATCATTTGGAAGGATGACGCCCTGCCTACCCATGACATCTCTTTTAATGCGAAGCTATTGAGATCCCGCTCTATAGTGGTGAATAGAGGTATGAAGTTATTATTATAGAGAAGTGTACATGGTGATGTGAGGTATATGCCCAGGTATGTCATTTAGTTGATTGCCAGTCGAGTTGGAATGTGGATTTAAGGACTTGTAGGTGAGCTGGGGTTATCAGAATAGGTAGGGCCTGTGATTTGGCTTCATTGACTTTGTAGTATGACAAGGTACCAAAATATGAGATTAAATCCATAGCTCTAGCCAAGGATTACCCTGGATTTGTCAATGTAAGAATAAAATCATCTGCATATAACGCAATTGTATGTGTGTAGGAGCCAATTGTGATTCCAGCTATCTCTGCCGTGTTTCTAATGTGTTGTGCTAAAGGTTCTAGGGCAAAAATAAATATTAGTGGCGAAAGGGGACATCCCTGGCGTGACCTGTTTGTGATGTTGAATCTTCGAGATGTGACTCCATTTGTGTATACTTGAGCAGATGGGTTAGAGTAAAGACTAGATATAGTGTTTTTGATTAGGCCCTGAAACCCAAACTGGTCCAGTACACAAAAGGCGTAGGACCATCTTAATCTGTCGAATGCCTTCTCGGCGTCGAGGGTTACAGCTAAAAGTGGGGTCTTTTTCAATTCTGCATAGTTAAAAATATTTAGAAGCCTTCTGGTATTGTCGGCTGCTTGACGTCCCTTAATAAAACATGTTTGGTCTGGTTTGATGAGTTATGGTAGCAAGGGTGCTAGACAGTTTGCAATGAGCTTGGAGAAGATTTTTATGTCTGAGTTAAGCAAGGTTATGGGTCGAAAGTTCTGGGGGACAGTATCTGGTTTCGGAAGAGTTATTATGAGTGCCGTTTGCATATCAATTGGGAATGGTGTTCCTTCAGCTGCTCTTTAATATATGGAAGTTAAATGTGGAAGTAACGGTTTGGTAAAATGTTTGTAATATTCCCCTAATAGACCATCCGGTCCAGGAGACTTGCCTTGGGGAAGAGATTTGATCACTGATTCGATCTCTTTGTCTGTGATGGGGTCATTGAGCTGTGCTAATTGAGATTTAGAGTGGGTAAAGATGCATTTGTTAGAAATTCCTGCACCAGTTTGGGGTAAGAGTCTGGTAGTGGAGTGTGGGCTCCCAAGTTATATAGCTGTTGATAGTACGATCTAAATTGGTCTGCTATGTCTCTGGAGTCCGTGAGTTTCCCATTCGTGTGTGGGTGCAATATATAAGGGATTTAGGATCTGAAACGTGTTGCTTTAAGTTTAGAAGCTATGAGTTTTCCTGCTTTATTGCCCTGGGCATAATATCTTGCTTTTGCACGTAATAAGGCTTTCTCATAGTTAAATAATAGAAGGTTTTGTAGCCTCTCCCTCTCAGCTAATATTTCTGCTGATCTAGTTGTTCTAGTTTGTTGCTTGTTAACCAGTTCCAGTGAGGCTAGCTTAGCTAGAGTAGTATATATGTCCCGTTCCCTAGCTTTCTTTTCCTGGTGGCCTATTTCGATCAATAGCCCTCGTACATATACTTTGTGAGCTTGCCAGACAATGTAAGGGTCTGACACAGAATTGGCATTAAATTTAAAGAATTCTATCCTCTGTAATTTCTTGGGAATATTTCTTATGTCCCATTATGAATGTGTTGTTCCTCCAAACCTGCGCCCGTTGCCCTTGAAATTGTTCTTTCAGGTATAAAGTAATGGGCGCATGATCTGACCATTGTATAAGACCAATTATGGTGGATGTCGAGTGGAACAGGGTGGTGCAGTCTACCAAAAACAAATCAATGCGTGAATACAAGGAATGTGAAGGTGAAAAGTAAGTAAAGTCTCGTTCAGTGCTGTGTTGAGCCCGCCATATATCCATTAATTCTTCTGTTTGCATGAAGGATAACAGGCTCGTCTCAGTGCGGTGGCTTACATTAGTGGAATCAATTGTTGGGTCAGCCACAGCATTGAAATCTCTGCACAGAATTAGTTTTCACCGTTTCACTCTATTCACCTTTTTCATAAACTTCTGAAGGAAGGCCGCTTCATGTATATTTGGGGCATATGGATTTGGCAATGTGTAGGTCATGTTGTTGATAACGCAAACCCGAATTATGTATCTGCCCTTATTATCTGTCTGCTGTGTTATCAACGAAATGGCTATCGTGTTCCTCAGCGCTATAAAGACTCCACTTGATTTTTTTACAGTTATGTGCATGAATAATGGTTGGGTAGAGGCGATTCTGCATGCGATGCACATCTTTCTGCAACAGTTGTGTCTCTTGCGCACAATAAAGCGATTTATTGCCTCTCTCTAAGCATGGGATCTCTTCTGTGGGCTGTTTAACCCCTTGACATTGAGTGACACTAATTTAATCACCATTGAGAGCTTTATAACACAGTTAAACTGAAAAACATAAACATATTTAAACTTTAAACCAAAAAAGAAGGACCTGTGCCGCTTACGGTAACATGGGGGTACAGTTACATGTAGTAGCCTCAGACTTACCCCAGTTGAAAACGTGTAGGCATGTAGTCATCTAAGTAGTGGTCATCTCTTGAGGGGGTCTCTTTTGTCTGGTGATGGTGGTCTGTTCTTTTCGCAGCAATGAAGTGTTCAGATTTCTTTTTTCTTTCTGTTGCTCCACAGGGATATTCCATTCCTGTAGGAGTTGCTTCCCTTCTTCGAAAGATTTCACCACATGTAGGATTCCTTCTGATTTGGAATGGTCTTTTCAAGCCACGGCCTCTGCTTCTGAGGGCTGCAGGACGGCGATGCTTGGTTTCCCCTCGAGCGGCCGCCATCTTGTTCTTGCAGCGAGTTGCTGCATTCTAACATCCTCTGGGGTCGGAGGCATGGAGGGCATCGAGGAGTGTGGCGATAGCAGAGGTGCCATATCTGAGGCTGGGGAGCTCAAGCACAGTGTTGGCGGATCGGAAGAGCTTCGGAGAGCAGAAGCCGCGCCAGTCCGTCGTGTGCCTCGGCGCCATCTTTGTTCCGGTCCCTCTCAAAATATTGTTCCAGGTTGTTGGAGATCTTGGGCATTTGCCTTTTTGCCTTCCCCATCTTCAGTGGGTGTTTCCTCATCAGTTTGCAGCGTTTTGGCTCATGTATATCTAGATGATGCTGTGGATTAGTCGCTTGATGCCAGAGCGCTTCAACTATGCGGCCATATTCCTTGGCAGCCTAGCCACGCCCCCCCCTAAATATGCCTTTTTGATCGCTTGGTGTTACACTTTTTGTGAGGCAAGGTGACCAGAAAATGGCTGTTTTGGCACTGTTCTCATTATTTTTTTTTTTATGGCGTTCACCTGGCGGGGTAGATCATGTGATATTATTATAGAGTCGGTCGATACAGATGGGGTGATACCTAATATGTCTACTTTTCACTTTTTCTCTGTTTTTTACCTATTTTTTTTTAACTTTATTTTGGGAAAAGGATGCTTTTTTTTTACTTGAAACTTTAATTTTTTTTTGTAAAACCTTATTTTTATTACTTCTTTTTTAACTTTATTTTTTGTCCCACTCTGGGACTTCAACTTTTGGGGGTTTGATCCCCCTATACAATGCATTACAATATGGAAACATTGTCCATCTTAAACTGGCCTAAGGACTTTACCCAAGAGGAGCCTAGTTTAGGATATATAGTGCATTTGGAAAGTCTTTAGACCTTTTCACATTTTGTTCTGAAAGTGAAAACAAATTTTAGAAATTTTAGCAAATTTATTATAAAGGTAAACTAAAATCTCGCATGGACATAAGTATTCAGATCATTTGCTTTACACTTGAAATTTAGCTCTGGGTGCCTCCCATTTCTCTTAATCATCTTTGATAAGTTTCTTAACTTTGATCGAAGTCCACTGTGGTAAATTCAGTTGATTGGACATGATTTGGGAAGACACAGTATTGTCTATATAGGTCTCACAGCTGACAATATATATCAGAGCAAAAACCAAGCCATGCGGAAGAAAGAACTGCCAGTAGAGCTCAGAGACAGGATTGTGTGAAAGAACAGGTCTGGAGAACAAGTAAAATTGCTGCACTGAAAGTTCCTAAGAGCACAGTGGTCTCCATAATTTTTAAATGGAATACGTTTGAAACAACTAGGACTCTTCCTAGAGCTGGCCCCCCACCAAACTAAGTAGTCGGGTGAGAAGGGCGGTGAGGTAACCAAGAACCCAAAGTCAATCTGGGTAAGCTCCAAAGATCCTGTGTTTAGACGGGAGAAATTTCCAGAAGGTCATTCCTCACTGCAGCACTTGACCAATCTGGGTTTTATGACAGAGTGGCCAGAAAGAAGCCTCTCAGTAAAAGATACACAAAAGCATGCCTAGAGTTTTCAAAAAAAGACTCTCAGACTGTAAGAACCAAGATTTTCTGGTCTGATAAAACCAAGATTTAAAGGGGTTCTGCAGTTTGTTACAACTGATGATCTATCCTGATGGATAGATCATCAGCATCTGATCGGCCGGGGTCTGACACCCGGGACCCCCGCCGATCAGCTGTTTGAGAAGGCCGGGGTCTGACACCCGGGACCCCCGCCGACCAGCTGTTTGAGCTGCAGGAGCGCCGCGGCCTTCTCACTGTTTACCGCTGCTAGCGCCCCGCCCAGTGACGTCACGACTTGTATCAGTGAATTCAGTGAACAGAGCTTAGCCTCGCCCACGCCACTTGGATACAAGTCGTGACGTCACTGGGCGGTGTGCTAGCAGCGGTAAACAGTGAGAAGGCCACGGTGCTGCTGCAGCGCCGCTGCCGCAGCGCCGCTGCCCTCTCAAACAGTTGGTCGGCGGGGGTCCCGGGTGTCAGACCCCGGCCGATCAGATGCTGATTATCTATCCTGAGGATAGATCATCAGTTATAACAAACTGCAGAACCCCTTTAACTTTGTGGCCTCAATTCTAAGCCCCATGTCTACGGTAAAAAAGGCACTGTTCATCAACTTCCCAATACCATCCCTACAGAGAATGGAGCAAAGTACAGAGCTATCCTTAATGAACATCTGATACAGAGTGCTCTGAACCTCAGAATGGGCTGAAGGTTTACCCTAAGCACACAGCCAAGACTACACAGAAGTGGCTTGGGGAGAACTCTGTGAATGTCCTTGAGTGACCCAGCCAGAGCCCTGACTTGAACCCAATTGAAAATCTCTGAAGAAATATGAAAATAGCTGTCCACTGACATTTCCATTCCATCCTGACAGAGCCTGAGGGGATCTGCATAGAGTTGCCGAAAATCCCCAAATGCAGATGTCTAAAACTTGTGGCATCAGGGCCGGCGCCACCTGTAAGGCGACCTAGGCAACTGCCTAGGGCGCAATTTAGCAGGGGGCGCCGGCGCTGAGAATCGCGATGTGGATGCACTAAAAAAAAAAAACGGCGGGCGGCAGGAGCCGGTGGCACTAAAATAGACGGACTCACTCAGTCTGCGCACGGGCGCAGTGTCAGTTTAGGCTGCGATTGCGCACGCCATGGAGGGCGGGCGCTCGGCCAGCCGGCGGCCGCACAAAAGAATTCACGTTGTCTTTGGCCTTGCCTCCTGGCTGCAGTCAAGCTCCTCCAGGATCCACCCCCCGCCAGCCAGGTTGAAGAGCAGGGCAGCGGCCCGCCACTGCCTGTTAGCTCCTGGCTAGTAGTAGTATATAGTAGTAGAGGTGAGGAGAAGGAGGACGGTCGCGTCGGTCAGACAGGGTCAGGTCACGGTCACTCACTACTCACTGCCGACTGCCTGCCTGGAGCCCTGGACACTACACAGTCGACTGTCACTCACACAACACGGTCAGCCAGAGCCAGGCCAGCCCAGCAACTAGTGTACAGACAGACAAGTGAGTACAGTAAATTATTAACTGTTAATAATAACATACATAACATGATGGGGGACCTGGGGAGACACAGTCTATGGCATTGGCATGATGACAATTGACATCATCAGCAGCTTGCTCATAGGCATATTGGTTTCTGAATTGATTTGCGGCCTTCATAAATAGGTTTTGCATCAGGCCTCATGGACTTAGTGAGGTGTGCACAGTGCAAAAGCCTAATTGCCCATGCCCTGCCCCCATCACAGTAAAGTGAATGCACACGGTCACCTCACTGAGTGCTCCATGAGGCCTGATGCAAAACCAGCGCTTTATGAATGTATGCTTCAGAAACCAATATGCAAAGCAAGCATGTGATGTATCATTATGCCATGTGGACCGTCACTTAGCAGTCCACACCGTCACACACATGCGGCGCTGACGGCAGAGAGTGGATGCATGTGTGTGACTGTGTGGACAGTGAACTGCTAAGTGACAGTCCACATGGCATAATGATCTCTTTTAATTTAAATGCTGAGAAAGGGGTGGGAACATATGTAATGTCATGATATGGGCAGATCATCTGATAAGGGGGGGGGGGGGGTCAATTTTTATCTTGCCTAGGGCGGCAAAAATCCTTGCACCGGCCCTGTGTGGCATCATACCCAAGAAGATTGGAGGCTGTAATCGCTGCCAAAGGTGCTTCATTATAAGGGCTCATGGACACTGGCGTAGTTTCTGTCCGCATCCGATCAGCAATTTTTTCAGATCAGAAGCTGATCCATTCATTTAAATCGTGCCAAAAAAGTTGAGAACAGCACACGGTCCGCATCCATATATCCATTCCGCTGCTCTGTAAAAGAGATAGAACATGTCCTATTCTTGTCCGTTTTGCAGAGGAGTGTGGAAAATATGGCACTATGCACCATGTTTTGTGGTTTGCAAATTTCAGACCTGGTCCTGAGTCTTATGTCAATGCAATATTTGAGTTTCCTTCTCAATAAATTAGCAGAAATTTTGATCACGCTGTTATTACTTTCTCATTATGAGGTATTCAGTGCAGAATGATGGGGAAAAACTTTATAACATGTAATGTGCCTGGTTCACCAGCAGGTGGCAGCGTAAATGGCAGAGCTATCCTTAGATAGAATGGAACTCTCCATTCCATTCTAACCCCCCCTCTGTAGAGAAGTGGGTCAGTCCTGCTTGCTACCAGAAGGAGGTGGGGCAGTTCTGGTTGAGACTCCATGTTGGAGCTGCCAGGATTCTAACCTACCTTTTGGCTGAACATAAGTCAGACTACAAGAGTGAAGTGCAGCATCAAGAAAAAACAAAGACTCCAAGTGAGCTTGTCAGTACAGCAGAGTGAGAGAAAAATATATCAGAGTTGAGTTTGCCTGCCAGTTGAATGCTAAAGCCTGATGGAACCAAGACAAAGCCTAAAACTGTTTGGAGAAACGTTTATTCAAGTAAAGCTGCCATTGAACTTTATCTCAAGGTCTGGACTCAAGTTATTTTTTCAAATCCCTCAATTATTCCCCCTATTTATTGCTTCTGAGCCAAAGCCTGGGGTCCAGCCATATCCAGGTAGGAGCACCGTGACACACATAAAGAGACATTTAGGCCACAGTACACCTCTCGGCATTCCTTCTAAACCTGGGACACAATATAAAGGGCCCTGGGGGAAGGCACCAGTTGTATTTCCGAATGCATTTGATATTGGTATATTGTTTGTTATCCTGAAGCTAGGTCATCAGTATCTTACTCCTGGAAAACCCAGAGGATGCTGTCACAATAGCTGTATATGCATTTATCAATGAAATTAGCATGTTTTCTGGGGTAATAGCAGGGAAAGTAATAGTGCTTGACTCCAATGATATATTTATGAAACTCACAAAAAAGTAAAAAGTCTCTGAAAACGGCTCTTTGGCATGCACACCTGTGGTTCCTCCTCTTCCGCTCCTTGGCCCCTCCCAGATATAGATGTCTAGGAGTGTCCGAAGCAAAGGAGGAACCATAAGTATGGATGCCAAGGTGCGGCAGAAGCAGTAGAGAAGCCCTCAGAATAGACGCCAAGGAGGAGCAGAAGAGGAGCTCTGAGCATGGACACCTAGGAGCAGCAGTAGAGGAGCTCTGAGCATGGACGCCTGGGAGCAGCAGAAGAGGAGCTCTGAGCATGGACACCTAGGAGCAGCAGTAGAGGAGCTCTGAGCATGGACGCCTGGGAGCAGCAGAAGAGGAGCTCTGAGCATGGACGCCTAGGAGCAGCAGAAGAGGAGCTCTGAGCATGGACACCTAGGAGCAGCAGTAGAGGAGCTCTGAGCATGGACGCCTGGGAGCAGCAGAAGAGGAGCTCTGAGCATGGACGCCTGGGAGCAGCAGAAGAGGAGCTCTGAGCATGGACGCCTAGGAGCAGCAGAAGAGGAGCTCTGAGCATGGACGCCTAGGAGCAGCAGAAGAGGAGCTCTGAGCATGGACACCTAGGAGCAGCAGTAGAGGAGCTCTGAGCATGGACACCTAGGAGCAGCAGAAGAGGAGCTCTGAGCATGGACACCTAGGAGCAGCAGTAGAGAAGCTCTGAGCATGGACGCCTAGGAGCAGCAGAAGAGGAGCTCTGAGCATGGACGCCTAGGAGCAGCAGAAGAGGAGCTCTGAGCATGGACGCCTAGGAGCAGCAGAAGAGGAGCTCTGAGCATGGACGCCTAGGAGCAGCAGAAGAGGAGCTCTGAGCATGGACACCTAGGAGCAGCAGAAGAGGAGCTCTGAGCATGGACACCTAGGAGCAGCAGTAGAGGAGCTCTGAGCATGGACGCCTGGGAGCAGCAGAAGAGGAGCTCTGAGCATGGACGCCTGGGAGCAGCAGAAGAGGAGCTCTGAGAATGGGTGCCTAGGAGCAGCAAGAAGAGGAGCTCTGAGCATGGACGCCTGGGAGCAGCAGAAGAGGAGCTCTGAGCATGGACGCCTAGGAGCAGCAGGGGAAGAGGAGCTCTCGATAAGTCCATGTTCGAACAGTGTAATAACTAGCTGGTGGTCTTCCAGTACCTATGCAGCAGTCCCCTTCTTAGGAGAAGGTCCAATCTCCTCTCAATGTAAAAACAGTAAAAGTTAACGGAGACCGCGCTAATGTGGCCACTCACAGTTCAGATGTCACACTTCGACTTTGACCTGCGATAGTAAGTCCATATATCTGAATCTTACAAACAAACGCGGAGTGTCACAGAAAATCTGCTTCACATGCACTGCAATCGCTGCTGTCAGTGTGAATTTCGCAGCCTCCTCCCCCGCACCAACCGAACAATCCTCTACATCGGACTTAAACCTCTATGAAGAGGAAAAGGAACATAGCGCAAAACTGCCGGCTCAGGTGAATAAATATCTGTTTATTATACTCACAAAGTCCACAATAAAATCGGCATATATAGTAGTAAAGCAGCACGGCCCCAGCAAGTCCATGTTCGACTTGAGTGCAGCCATCACAATCCCCTATCAGGGGTGGGAAACCTGTGGCACTCCAGCTATTGTGAAACTACAATCCCCAGAACGCTCCATTTAAACTATGAGAGTCCTGAGAAGAGCAGAGCAGGTATGCATGCTGGGAGTTCTGCAGGTTACCCACCCCTGCCTCTAAGTTGTCTTGGAGGTGTCATAACCAGAGCAGTCAGTAGGGGGCAGCATTATCAGTTAAAGCTGCTATCTGTATAATTGATTGAAGAGTACTAGCAGTCAGCTGAGTTCCTGGCTCTTGGTGAGTGTAGTTTTCATTGTAGGGACAGAAAGCAGGAGGGAACTTGAAAACTTATGTTACTATATACAGTACCTTGCAAAAGTATTCACCCCCCTTGACTTTTTTCATGTTTTGTTACATTACAGCCTTAAGGGTACTTTCACACTAGCGTTTTGGATTCCGTTTGTGAGATCCGTTTCAGGGCTCTCACAAATGGTCCAAAACGGATCAGTTAAGCCCCAATGCATTCTGAATGGATAAGGATCCGTTCAGAATACATCAGTTCGGCTCCATTCCTCTTCTATTCTGTTTTGGAGGCGGACACCAAAACGCAGCATGCAGCATTTTGGTGTCCGTCTGAAGAGGCGGAGCCTAACGGATCCGTTTTTTTTTACAATGTAAGTCAATGGGGACGGATCCGTTGTCAGTGACACAATATGGTGCATTTGAAAACGGATCCGTTCCCCATTGACTTTCAATGTAATCCAAAACGGATCCGTTTTGGACTTTGTCATTTTTCTTTAAACCTAATACAAACGGATCCGTTCTGAACGGATACAAACGTTTGCATTAGAGGTGCGGATCCGCCTGTGAAAATAAACAGACGGATCCGCACCAACGCTAGTGTGAAAGTACCCTAAGTTCAATGTTTTGTTAATCTGAATTTTATATGCTAGATCAGAACACAATAGTCTAAGTTGGTGAAGTGAAATGAGAAAAATATATAAATAAAACTATTGTTTAGAAATAGAAAACAGAAAATTGGCTTCTGCGTATGTATTCACCCCCTTTGTTAGGAAGCCCATAAAAAGCTCTGGTGCAACCAATTACCTTCAGAAGTCACATGATTAGTGAAATGATGTCACCTCTGTGCAGTCTAAGTGTCACATGATCTGTCATTACGTATACACACAGAGGCTGCAACACGTAAGCAAGAGGCATCACTAACCAAACACTGCCATGAAGACCAAGGAACTCTCCAAACAAGTAAGGGACAATGGTGTTGAGCAGTATAAGTCAGGGTTAGGTTATAAAAAAATATCCAAATCTTTGATGATCCCCAGGAGCACCACCAAATCTATCATAACCAAATGGAAAGAACATGGCACAACAGCAAACCTGCCAAGAGACGGCCACCCACCAAAACTCAAGGACCGGGCAAGGAGGGCATTAACCCCTTAAAGACCCTGGGATTTTCCATTTTTACTTTTTCGTTTTTCACTCCCCGCCTTCCCATAGTCCTAACTTATTTATTTTATCCATTCACAAAGCCTTATGAGGGCTTATTTTATGCGGGACAAGTTGTACTTTCTAATGGCACCATTTATGGTTGCATGCCATGTAGTAGGAAGCTGGAAAAAAATTCCAAATGGGGGAAAATTGGGGAAAAACGCAATTCTGTTAAAGGTTTTTATTTAAAAATTTTTACACTGTACACTATGCGGTAAAATTGACCTGTTATCTTCATTCTCCAGGTCAGTACGGTTCCAACGATACCACACTTGTATAGTTTTTCTTTCTTTTTTTTTAATAACCATATTCTGACCCCTATAACTTTTTTGTATGTGTGAGAATCAATAAAGGGTTGATGGGATTGCGCTGCAAAACACTGTAAACTCCACTTCCAAAGCAAACGAGAATTTCTTCCTCCCCAAAGACACAGAGAACAGCAGAAATTTCAGGTTCCTTTTATCTCCAGAACCTGTTGAATGTCAGAGAGAATCGCACAATAGTGAAGTACTGTTGCCGCAGGTGGACTGTGATATTTCTGTGCACTTACCAGGGGCTGTGTGAGGGCTAATTTTTTGAGGGGTGATCTGTTCTTTTCAGGGCCAGCGCGTCCTATAAGTGGACTAGGCAGCCGCGTAGAGCGCACCTTGGGAAGGGGCGCCGCTAGGAGCGCCGCCCCCCCCCTCATGCTGCAGCCGCCCGAACACTCTATATTGAGCCTCTGGCGGCTGCAGCATTACCCGGGCTGGCACGTCCATGAGGGCCCACCAAGAGGAGAGGGGCTGACAGGAGGGAAGCACTCAGCGCTCCCTCCTGTCACTCCCTCATTGTAGTGTGGCCGAGCCCTGTATGGTCTGCGGTACAGGGAGCATCTGTCTCCTGTACCCGGCCGGACTGACAGGAAGTGCGCACACAGTGTGCACTTCCCGTCAGTCTGCTCGGGTACAGGAAACAAAAGCGCCTGTACCTGCGGACCATACAGAGCTCGGCCACGCTACACTAGAGGCGGGGGAGGGAGGGGGGAGAAGAATGACAAGGGGAGAGAAAGAATGACAAGGGGAGAGAAAGAGAATGACAAGAGGGGGGAAAGAGAATAACAAGGGGGGGGGGAGAATGACAAGAAAAGGAGAGAGAGTGACAAGGGGGAAAAGAGAATGACAAGAGGGACAAAGAATGACATGGGGGGGGGGGGAGAGAATGACATGGGGGAGAGAATGACAAGGGGGAGAGAATGACATGGGAAGGAACAGAATGACAATAGGGGGAGAGAGAGAACTGGCGTTAGTTAAAGGGGTTCTGCAGTTTATTTAAACTGATGATCTATCCTGTGGATAGATCATCAGCATCTGATCGGCAGGGGTCCGACACCTGGTATCCCCGCCGATCTGCTGGCAGTAGCGCCTCGGCCTTCTCGCTGTTTACCGCAGGCGCTGTGACGTCACGACTAGTATCACTGGCCTTGGCGCAGCTAAGCTCTGTTCATTTGAATGAAGCTTAGCCCCACCCAGGCCAGTGATACTAGTCGTGACATCACTGGGCCTGAAGTAAACAGCGAGAAGGCTGAGGCGCTACTGCCAGCGCCACTGCCTTCTCAAACAGCTGATCGGCGGAGTCCCGGTTGTTGGCAAACTTTTCTTTTGCCTAGGGCGGCAAAAATCCTTGCAGCGGCCCTGGTTCTTTTCAGTGATACCAATTTTAAGTGTGTGCGACTTTTTGATCACTTTTTATTTAAAAAATTCTTGGGTAGTTGAAGTGACAAAAAATGGCAAATTGGCTGTTTTTATATTTTATTTATATATATTATAATAGTATGGGCATTTTCGCATGTGGCGATTCCCATAATGTTTATTTTTTTTATTGGTTAAGTATTTTTATTTTTAGGAAAGGGGAGTGATTTGAACTTTTAGGTTTTTAATTTTTTTATATTTGTAAAAACTTTTTTTTTACTTTTTTTAAGTCATTTTGGGTGACAATAACTGGCAATTATTTGATTGCCCATAGTATTCAGTGATGGCTAAGTAGCCATCATTGAAGACTTCATTGACACTATATCAGTACAAGGCTGCCACCTAGCGGCCTGTATTGATATATACATCTAATTGACTCTGAAGCCTGTTCGAGGCTTCGGTCAATTAGTGCAAGGTAACAGGTTCCCCGATCTCAGCCAGGGAGCGATGTTACCGGACAGGAAGCGCGCAACTTCCGGTTACGGTCTGTGCAGATGCTGTGGTCACATTTGACCATGGCATTTGAAAGGTAAGATGTATGCGATCGCAGACATGTGCCGCAGGTCTCTGCTGCATGTGCGAGCGGGCGCCATGTTTAGGGACCGGACCTGTGACATACATGTATGGCGGAGGTTGTTAAGACCTAAGGTAACCCTGGAGGAGCTGCAGAGTTCCACAGCAGAGACTGGAGTATCTGTACATAGGACGACAAAAGGCCATATTCTCCATAGAGTTGGGCTTTATGGCAGAGTGGTCAGAAGAAAGCCATTACTTTCAGCTAAAAACAAAGGCACGTTGTGAGTTTGTGAAGAGACATGTGGGAGACTCCCAAAATGTATGGAGGAAGGTGCTCTGGTCTGATGAGACCAATATTGAACTTTTCAGCCAAAGAAAACGCCATGTCTGGTGCAAACCCAACACATGACCCAAAGCACACCACTGTTTTTCAGCAGCCGGGACTGGGAAACTGGTCAGAGCTGAGGGAAAGATGGATGGTGCTAAATACAGGGATATTCTTGAGTAAAACCTGTACCACTCTGTGCGTGATTTGAGGCTAGGACAGAGGTTCACCTTCCAGCAGGACAATGTCCCCAAACACACTGCTAAAGCAACACTTCAGTGTTGGAGTGGCCTAGTCAAAGCCCCGATCTCAATCTAATAGAAAATCTGTGGTCAGACTTCAAGACTGCTGTTCACAAGCGTAAACCATCCAACTAGAAGGAGCTGGAGCAGTTCTGCAAGGAGGAATGGGCAAAAATCCCAGTGGTAATATGTGGCAAGCTCATAGAGACTTATCCAAAGCAACTTGGAGCTGTGATTGCTGCAAAAGGTGGCTCTACAAAGTATTGACTTAGGCCTCTTTCACACTTGCGTTCTGAGGATCCGGCGGGCACTTCCGTCCTGCCGGATCCATCAGAACACAAGTGGACTGACAGCATTTGAAGACTGATCAGTTTCCTGATCAGTCTTCAACATGCTTTCACTGTTACCATGGCAGCCAGGACGCTACTGGAGTCCTGGCTGCCATGGTACTCAGGAGCAGTGTACTTACCTGCGCTGCGGTGGCCGGGCGCTCCTTAATGACGTCACAGGTCCGGGGCGGCGCATAGATCAATGCGCTGCCCAGACCTGTGATGTCATAATGGAGCGCCCGGCGGCCGCAGCGCAGGTAAGTACACTGCTGGGTTGTACTTACCATGGCAGCCAGGACTCCAGTAGCGTCCTGGCTGCCATGGTAACCGATCGGAGCCCCAGCTTACACTGGGGCCCCGATCGGAACGGCTGCTGCGCATGCGCAGCGCTAAACGTCGGATCCGGCAATGCGCCGAATCGACGTTTAGCTTAATGCCAGATCCGGAATAATGCTCTTCAATGGACATTAATTCCGGATCCGGCATTGCGGCATGTCTTCCGGCTTTTTGGACGGAGACAAATCCGCAGCATGCTACGGTTTTGTCAACGTCCAAAAAACGTTGACATACTGAACGGATGACATCCTGATGCATCCTGAATGGATTTCTCTCCATTCAGGATGCATTAAGATAAATCCTGATCAGTTTCTTTCCATCCTAGAGCCCCGACGACGGAACTCTAGGACGGAAATAAACAACGCTAGTGTGAAAGAGCCCTTAGGGGGTGAATAGTTATGCAAATTGACTTTTTCTGTTATTTTGTCCTATTTGTTGTTTGCTTCACAATAAAAAAAAAAACATCTTCAAAGTTGCGGGCATGTTCTGTAAATTAAATGATGCAAATACGCCAACAATCCATGTTAATTCCAGGTTGTGAGGGGGGGGGGGGGGTGAATACTTTTGCAAGGCACTGTAGCTGTCCCTCTTCCCACCACCTGCTTCTCTAATACTGTAAAGAGTGGTAGCAAACACTTGGCAGCTACACAGCATACATAGTAGGAACCAGTGGACACGTCCCAGAGCTCTTCCCCTGTACAGTCCTAAAGCTAAGCGAGGAGACCCTCTGGGATCCCCAGCATCGTCTCCAGCACCAGGTGGTTCCATCCATCATCGAAACGCCCACAGGCAATCCTGTGTGTGACGTCACATAACGAACTAATCACGTGTTTTCGAGTAGGAGCTATAAGCGAGGGGCGTGGCTGACCACTTTAGCCCATCCTAGGATGGGCGTGGTTATAAGTGAGTACTCTCGTGGCTATTGGTCTTGCGCTCGGCGGAGGGCGTGGTGCAGCCCCGCCCACGTGTAGCCTCTGCTTGGCTCTTCCTGCTGCCTGTGGTCGGGACCTGTTGGGATCTGTGAGTAGTAGAGCGCCGAGGAGGGGGCGTGCGGGACTCCAGTGTCCCTGGCATCTGCTCAGGTACCATAGCCAGATATGCCCACCAGTGCAACAAGTCTTCCGATGTCATAGCTGCGGGCATTAGGAGGAAGTTGGAGCAGGAAGCGTTGGGTGCACTTTGCTTTGGGGAGTAAAGTTGGATCGTGCATAGGGAAAGATGTGCCCGATCTCTAGGTGACACCTAGTGGGGCTCTGACCACTGGCCAGCTTGGTCTATGGCCCGGTCTGTGCCAGTCATACACATGTTAGAAGTCGGAGGGGGCAAGCCGTGTGTGATACTCCTTAGTCTTCGAAGGCATATGTCCCAGTTCACACTTATAATAAGCCGGATCCCATAGGTTCCAGTGATCCGGGGACATGTTCAGGGTGGTGTCACGTGTCTTGTATATCAGTTGGGGGGGATATATCATGAGGGGAATATTTGGAGTCAGTTGTGTACGAGTCTGCGTTGAAATACTTTGCGCCAAACATCACACAGCGCAGCCAATAAGATCACTGCTTTAATTAGCTCCCCTGCCCTACCCGGTCTGACCTCACACATTCCCTGCGCAGACGTCAGATGTGTCCACTTGTCACAGGCCAAAAAAGTGTCCTGGGAAGCCTACAGTCATATGCTGGGAAATCCTGCGGGTGTATACTTCCGATAGACACAGACGCTTACTGACATTGCCTGAAGTTCTGCGAGACTGTTTATTAGTATAACGTATGGCTGACTGATAGCGGTGGTATGACTGCTCTCCTTCCTTATTACCCTGCTATTAAATGACTTATCTGTGTAAAGGGTGTATTAGACACTGATCATACGGACGACTTCCCTCCCGACGATTGCTTGCTGTGGAGACCGCTGCTATTACGTGGGGAGGAATGATCGCTATGCCATCGCTTGTAATTACACAGCACCATCTGCCACTGGCAAATCCTGATCTTTTAGCATACTGTAAGATCAGGACTGCCCAAAGAGCGAGCTCGTTTATCGTATTGGGCTACTTTCACATATGTGTTTATGTTGTCCGGTTCTGAGATCCGGCAGGGGATCTCAAAACTACAGCAAAACGCTTCCCTTATAATAATACAACCGTCCGCATCCCTTCAGAATGGATCCGGATGTGTTATGTAAAAAATGAAGAAACCTGATCTGAACTAAAACCATTGTAAGGGTACTTTCACACTAGCGTTAGGGCTCTTTCATACTTGCGTATTTTTTTTCTGTCCTAGAGTTCCGTCGTCGGGTCTCTATGCCGGAAAAATCCTGATCAGTATTATCCCAATGCATTCTGAATGGAGAGAAATCCGTTCAGGATGCATCAGGATGTCTTCAGTTCAGGACCTGAACGTTTTTTGGCCGGAGAAAATACCGCAGCATGCTGCGCTTTTTGCTCCGGCCAAAAATCCTGAACACTTGCCGCAAGGCCGGATCCGGAATTAATGCCCATTGAAAGGCATTAATCAAGATCCGGCCTTAAGCTAAACGTCGTTTCGGCGCATCGCCGGATCCGACGTTTAGCCTTTTCTGAATGGTTACCATGGCAGCCAGGACGCTAAAGTCCTGTATGCCATGGTAAAGTGTAGTGGGGAGGGGGGGAGCAGTATAGTTACCATCCGTGCGGCTCCCGGGGCGCTCCAGAGTGATGTCAGGGCGCCCTACATGCATGGATCACGTGATCGCATGGACCACGTGATCCATGCGCATGGGGCGCTCTGACGTCATTGTGGAGCGCCCCAGGAGCCGCACGGACTGTAAGTATGCTGCTCCCCCGCTCCCCACTACTACTATGGCAACCAGGACGCTAGTAGCGTCCTGGCTGCCATAGTAACACTGAAAGCATACTGAAGACTGATCAGTCTTCAAATGCTTTCAGTTGTCTTGCGTTGTTACGGATCCGGTGGGCACTTCCGGCGACGGAAGTGCACGCCGGATCCTAACAACGCAAGTGTGAAAGAGGCCTTATTCTTTTCCGGCATTGAGCTCCGTCGTCGGGGGCTTAACCACTTAAGGACCACAGGTTTATACCCCCCTAGTGACCAGGCCCTTTTTTTTACAAATCGGCACTTCACAACTCGGTTTATTGCTCGGTCATGCAACTTGGCACCCAAATAAATTTTACCTCCTTTTCTTCTCACTAATAGAGCTTTCATTTGGTGGTATTTCATTGCTGCTGACATTTTTAATTTTTTTGATATTAATCAAAAATGACCGAAATTTTTGCAAAAAAATGAAATTTTTCACTTTCTGTTTTTTTTTTTAAAAACTACATTTCTATATACATTTTTCTCTAAATTTATTGTTCTACATGTCTTAGATAAAAAAAAATCCAATAAGTGCATATTTATTGGTTTCGGTAAAAGTTATAGCGTTTACAAATTATGGTACAAAAAAGTGAATTTCATGTTTCTTCAGGTGCTAGAATGCCAGGATAGTATAAATACCCCCCAAATGACACCATTTTAGAAAGAAGACACCCCAAAGTATTTTCAGAGGAGCATGGTGAGTTCATGTATAATTTTTTTTTTTTTCACAAGTTAGGGGAAAATGACACTTTCTGAGGAAAAAAAAATAATAATAAAGTTTCCATTTCTGCTAACTTCTGGCAAAAAAAAATAAAATCTCCCACAGACTCACTATTCCCCTCAGTGAATACCTTGGGGTGTCTACTTTCCGAAATGGGGTCATTTGTGGGGTGTGTTTACTGTTCTGGCATTTTGGGCGGGGCTAAATTGTGAGCCGCCATGTAAAACCTAAAGGTACTCGTTGGACTTTACGCCCTTTACGCACTCCAGGCTGCAAAGTGTCACACATGTAGTATCGCCGTACTCAGGAGAAGTAGGCAATGTGTTTGGGGTGTATTTTACATATACCCATGCTGGGTGAGAGAAATATCTCTGTAAATTGACAACTTTGTATAAAAAAATGGAAAAAGTTGTCGTTTACAGCGATATTTCTCACACACAGTATGGGTATATATAAAAATACACCCCAAAACACATTGCCCTACTTCTCCTGAGTACGGCGATACCACATGTGACACTTTTTTGCCGCCAAGATGCGCAAAGGGGCCCGAATTCCAATGAGTCCCTTTTAGAAGGGCATTTTTACGCATTTGGATTCCAGACTTCTTCTCATGCTTTAGGGCCCCTCAAATGCCAGGGCAGTATAAATACCCCACAAGTGACCCCATTTTGGAAAGAATACACCCCAAGGTATTCCGTGAGGGTCATGGCGAGTTCGTAGAAGATTTTTTTTTTTTTGGCACAAGTTAGCGGAAATTAATTTTTTTTGTTTTTTCTCACAAAGTCTCCCTTTCCGCTAACTTGTGACAAAAAATAAAATTTTACATAAACTCACCATACCCCTCACGGAATACCTTGGGGTGGCTTCTTTCTAAAATGGGGTCACATGTGGGGTTTTTGTACTGCCCTGGCATTTGAGGGTCTCCGCAATCATTACACGTATGGCCAGCATTAGGAGTTTCTGCGATTCTCCTTATATTGAGCATACGGGTAATGAGATTTTTTTTTTCCGTTCAGCCTCTGCGCTGAAAAAATAAATGAACGGCACAGATTTCTTCATTCGCATCGATCATCGTGGATGAAAAAATCTCTGCCAAAATCAGTGACTGCGGTGCGGTGGGCTGGGCGCTAGCTACCTAACAAGTAGCTAACTAACTGGCGGTGATAAGGGACCCTTATGCCCCATTCACACGTCCGCAATTCTGTTCCACATTTTGCGGAACGGAATTGCGGACCCATTGATTTCTATGGGGACAGACTTTGTCCCGCTCGGATCCGGAATTACGGATCCGCACTTCCGGGTCCGCAAAAATATAGAACATGTCCTACTCTTGTCCGCAATTGCGGACATGAAAAGGCATTTTCTATATAGTTCTGGCAATGTGCGGATCTGCAAAATGCGGAAAGCACATTGCCGGTGTCCGTGTTTTGCGGATCCGCAAAACACATACGGACGTCTGAATAGCGCCTTACAGGGGGGTGATCAATGACATGGGGGTGACAGGAGTTGATCAGGGAGTTAATATGGGATGATCAGGGGTTAATAAATGACAGGGGTTGGGGGTTGGTGTGTGGTGATTGGTGCACTTACATAGCTGCCCGTGTTCTCTGATGGTCCCAAGCAAAAGGGACCACCAGAACAGCGGGCAGCAGGCATATCAGACGCTGTTTACAAAACAGCGTCTGATATGCGATTTGGATGCGATTAACTGACATCTACAGCCTGCCAGCGCATGATCAGCTCTGGCAGGCTGTAGATTAAGTTGTTACCTGTCGGGCTGCAGTGAACGCGCGCGCTCACATGAAATCTCAGGTCTCGCGGGATGACGCCGATAGGCGTGATCGAGACCTGAGAGAACCACCTCTCGCACGCCTTTCGGCGTTAGCGTGACGGGAGGTGGTTAATACCGGAAGAGGAACTGATCAGTTTTATCCTAATGCATTCTGAATGGAAAGCAATCCGTTCTGGATGCATCAGGATGTCTTCAGTTCAGTCACTGCACGTTTTTTGGATGGAGAAAATACCACAGCATGCTGCGGTATTATCTCCGTCCAAAATGCCGGAACACTTGCAATTTAAATTGAAATGTATTAGTGCCGGATCCGGCATTAAAAATACCGCATTGACGGATCCGTTCTTCCAGTCTGGGCATGTGCAGACCTTTTAAAAATGTAAAAAAATAAATAACGGATCCATTTTTCCAGATGACAACTGGAGAGATGGATCCGTTATTGCAATGCATTTGTGAGACTAATCCGGATCCGTCTACAAATTCTGTCCGTTTGCATACAGATTGCCGGATCTGGCGAAACTGCCTGCTGGATCCTCACAACGCAAGTGTGAAAGTACCCTAAGTCAATGGGCGCCAGATCCGTTTGTTTTTTGTGGACATGAAAAAAAAAAAAAAAATCTGGCACCATTGAATTCCATTGTTTCAGGTTATAGAAACATAGAATGTGTCGGCAGATAAGAACTAGGCCTGCACAATATATCGCGAAAGCAATCGCCATCGCAATTAATCGTCATATCGCAATCGCAATTTGCGTGCGACACCGACACTATCTCCGGCGGCTATGCTGCACAGCGCGGCCAGCGATACATCAGTTACAGTGCGGGAGGAGGGGCTGGTGGAAAGTCGGTATTTTAATGAACACGTTCTTATATCTATTTTATTTATCTGTTCTGGGCAGCGCTATTAAGAAAATGGCAAGTTTTGTATTTTGTGCTTTTGCAGTAATGCAAATATGTATTTTATTTTGAAAAACACTGTGCATTTCAGTTCTTGAGTTCAGCATAACTACATTTCACATTATCAGTCATCTGTGTGTGCTTTTACCTCGAAAATCCAAGCAGATAGACCTCTAGCACAATTCCCTTAAAATATCGCATCGCATATCATTATCGCAATTTTTAGGGCCTTAATCGCAATCGCACAAAATTCCCATATCATGCAGCCCTAATAAGAACCATTTGGCCCATCTAGTGTGCCCAATATACTGAATACTATGAATAGCCCCTGGCCCTATCTTATATGAAGGATGTCCTTATGCCTATCCCATGCATGCTTAAACTCTGTGTTTTCCTCCAGTCTTGAGAGCCTGTGCCGGATCTCAAAACCGGAAAGGAAAACACAGATGTTAAAGTAGCCTTAGGCTCCATTCACAAGTCCGCAATTCCGTTCCGCATTTTGCGTAACGTAATTTTGGACCCATTCATTTCTATGGGGACACACTATGTCCCGTCCGCATCCGCAATTGCGGATCCACCCTACCGGGTCCGCAGTCGCGTTCCTGAAAAAAATAGAACATGTCCTACTCTTGTCCGCAATTGCGGACAAGAAAAGGCATTTTCTATGAGAGTGCCGGCGATGTGCGGTCCGCAAAATGCAGAGGGCACGTTGCCGGTGTCCGTGTTTTGCGGATCCGTGGATCCAAAAAACACACACGTACGTGTGAATGGACCCTTAGACTGCCAGATGGTTGCTAGCAAACGTTACTAAAAACGCTTGTTAGCGATAATCAGCCAATCGGCCGGTCTAATATTCTCTTTACCCACATAAATATCCTAATCCGTGAATACCCTGATAGTGTAGTCGTATCATTGGGTATCATTTTTGGTATATGCGTGTTCTCAGATTCAACACTAGCAGATTTGGCGCACATTTATTCTTTGTTTTTACATGCGTGCATATTTATAGTGTTGAATATCAGCTTATTAAAGGGGTTTTCTGGGAGCTCACCATTGATGGCCTGTCCCCTGGATAGGTCTTTGATATTCAATCGTTGGGGCTGTGACACCCGACATCCACGGTGACCAGCTGATTGTAGAGGCTGTGACACTCCAGTGAGCGCTGCGGCCTCCTCACAGCTCACCAAGCACAGCGCCATTCATTGTATAGTGGCTGTGCTCGGTATTGCAGACTGGGACGCTGTAAATAGTCCATGTGACCGATGACGTGATGTCACTGTCCTAGGAGGAAGCTGTGGGGATTGCCAGAGCACTGTGGCCTCATCAAACAGCTGATCAGTGGGGGTGCCAGGAGTGTCTGCAACTAATACATAATGTCTAGTGGTGAGCCAATCAACTTCGGATGAAATATCCAAAGTCGGTTCGCATATAACTTTGTTTCAATACTGTACGGTGCGAGCGCTCTGTCAGTATTAGAATGTATTAGCTCCGATGAGCTTCGCGTAATAACTTCATAAATTAATTTGTACTGTAAAAAAACATTTCCCGAACTCGGCTTCGGTTCCAATGTACCACATGGAACTGAACCCGAGTTTGGGAAATGGTTTTTTACAGTATAAATTAATTAAGTTATTACCCAAAGTCTCGCGAGTTATCGTGAAGTAATAACTTCGGCTCATCAGAGCCAATACATTCTAATACTGTATGGAGCGCTCGCACAGTACAGTACTGAAACAAAGTTTTAAGCGAATCGACCAGATGTTTTATCCAAAGTCGATTAGCTCATCCCTAATTATGTCTGGTTATTGCCTTTCAGCATGAACGGTCAGATGAAATAAGAGGACAACACTGGTAAATGGATTTCTGATCCACCACTGATTTATCCCCCACCTATCAATTTATTATGGGATCACTACAGCTTATGATGGGGAATAACTTGTCACAGAATGTGTTATTGCTATAACCCTGGGTTCACACCTGAGCGTTTTACAGCGCGTTCAAACGCGCTGTAAAACGCTCAACACATGAAAACCAATGCTTTCCTATGGCCCTGGTTCTCACTTGAGCGTTTTACAGCGCGTTTGAACGCGCTGTAAAACGCCCGACGCATAAACAAGTACTTGAGCTTTTTTTGGGGCGTTTGTCGCACGTTCTTGTGATTGACTACTGTGGTGTCAATCACAAGAACGCGCGTTTCCAATTTGCAAAAACACGCTGAAATACGCACGACAAAAACGCACGTAAAACGCGCGTTTTTAGAACGCTCAGGTCTGAACCCAGGGTAAGTCCCACCACTGGGACCACAGATCGCTAGAATGCAGGCTCTGGGACCCCTTTTCTTCTCACTGCCCAATCAGATGCCTCCATTTTATTTAGGGTTTGGCTACACAGCTATCTTGATTGCGCAACAGCTGTCACCCCCAAGGATCGCAGTATAAGGCCTCTCGCACACGAACGTTGTGTGCCCGTGGCCGTATTGCGTCCCACATATGGCGGGTCTGCAATACACGGAGATGCGGAACGGAAGCACGGATTGGAACCGCACAGAAGCACTACGGAGTGCTTCCGGGTAGGGATTGACCCATATTGATTTTTTTGGTGCCGATACCGATAATCTGTGAACTTTCAAACCGATAGCCGATAATGTATACCGATATTTTCATTTTAGAAAAAAAAAATCCTACACAAATCTGCTGTTAAATGAAGAGATGCCAATATATATATATATATATATATATATATTAGTGTTTTATTTTTATTTTTTGTATTTATTTATTAACTATTTCCCCCCTTAGGGGTTAGAACCTGGAATCTTTTAATCCCTTGTCCTATTCACCCTGATAGAGCTCTATCAGGGTGAATAGGATCTCACACTGTCCCTGTTGCCCTGTGCATAGTACACACAGCAGCAGGGAGATTACCATGGCAGCCAAGGCTTCAGTGTAGCGTCCTGGCTGCCATGGTAACCGATCGGAGCCCAGGCTTACACTGGGGCTCCGATCAGAAGCTGCCACTGCCACCAATGAGAGGAGGTGAGGGGACTCTGTGGCCACTGCCACCAATGATTTAATACTGGGGAGGGGGGGGGAGAGAGGGGCACACTGCGGTGGTGGTGACCGCAATTAATATAATACAGAGAAGAGGGGGAGTAGAAAGGAGGGACTGCCACCATTGTTTTTAATACTGGGGGATGAGGGGGAGGGCGCACTGCGCCACCAATGACTTTAATACTGGGGTTGGTTGGGGGTAAGGGTGCACTGCGCCACCAATTAAGATAACTCGCCCATTAATTCAAATACAGCCGCACCTGACCTCTATGAGAGGTAGCTGTGATGCGTGGCAGTTAACCCCCTCAGGTGTGGCAGTGGTTAACTGACGCGGATCGCAGCTACCTCTCATAGAGGTCGGGTGCGGCTGTATGATTCACCCGCCTCCTGTATTTGAATGAGAGAGTAAACTTCACTGGTGGCGCAGTGGCCACAGCCCCTCCACTCCGCTCATTGGTGGCAGCGGCACAGGGGGGAGGGAGACACTGTTTCAATCTCCCCTGTGCTGCTAAGCAAAAAACATGGACAGCAGTCAGATCCATGTTTGCGATTCCTTATCGGCATATCAGCAAGATAGATGCCGATACCAAAAACTTTGAAAATCCTTAATATCGGTAAATCGGATAATCGGTCGATCCCTACTTCTGGGGTGTTTCTATCTGTGCCTCCGCACCGCAAAAAATTAGAAGTTGTTCTATTTTTTTGGCGGTGCTGACGGATCACGGACCTATTCAAGTTGAATGGGTCTCGATCCGTCCCGGCCGCCGCACGGACGTTGCCCGTGCATTGGGGACTGCAAATTGCGGTCCCCAATGCACATAACGGATGCACAACATTCATGTGCAAGAGGCCTAACACTGCTGGCATAGAAATAAAGGGGGTTGCAGCAAGACTTGCACATGTGCAGTAACCATGACCCAAGATTCGCCAAAAATCCAATGTTGTTGCAATTTTTGGCAGTTCACACCTGCTGACCTTGCATCTACTGAACTGTACTGACATACTGCCTTATAAATCAGGTGATGCAAGGTTGGACAGACAGTATGATAAATCATTAGAATGCCGTGCGGACCTGTGAAAGGAGCAGTGTCCATAGAGAGAAATTACTCTCCCACACCGAGCATGTTTTCCGCACTGAACATACTTATCTGAAATTAACGTAAGGGTTTGTTGCGAGGCTGCGCACTGGCTAATCCATGTGTGGTATCCCCCTGCAGTGGAATCGGTCTCAAAATACATGTCATTTCTTGATGCAGATTACAAAACCTATCACTGCGATTGGGCACACAAAAAATGGCGGTTTTTTGTATTTTAGTAACTTGTATTGTGTTAGAACAAACAGAACAGCTAATTGTCAGTGGGATTATAAGATGCACCGACCAGAAGTAGCTGGAAAGTAATGGGAATGGTGAGCGGAGATGGAAGCTCCATCTGTGCACTAATGAAATATTTAGCACAACTTTGTCTTTGAAGAATGCTCATTGCCATATAATGTAACGTACTGAGAACTAGAAACGGTGTAAACCTGCTGACAATTACACTACAACACAGGTTTAGCGGAAACGCAGGCTACGAACTTCAAATGTGCATGTCGTGCAGATGTTCTGCTTTTTGTCCAAAAGATTGTCTATACAGAAAATTGATTGTCATTTTAATATGATCATTGTCGTTGGTCTAAGGCCTCCTTCACACGGGCGTCATGTTTGACGCCCGGATAAGAGGCGGGTGCGTTGCGGGAATATGCGCGTTTTTCCCACGCGGGTGCAAACGTTTGTAACGCGTTTTGCACGCGCGTGAGAAAAAACGCCATGTTTGGTACCCAACCCGAAACCGGACTTCATCACTGAAGTCCGGTTCCGGGTCTTCTGGAGAATTGATTATTTTCCCTTATAACATGGTTATAAGGGGAAATAATATCATTCTTAATAAAGAATGCATTGTTAAATGAAGAGGAAGGGGTTAAAAATAATAAAAGTTAACTTACCTTAGCCACTTGATCGCGTAGTCGCGATCTCTCCTCTCTTTCCCTGCATCAGCTAAGGTCTACAGGACCTGTGATGACGTCACATCACATGGTCCAATCACATGGTCCATCACCTTGGTAAGATGGACCATGTGATTGGACCATGTGATGTGACGTCATCACAGGTCCTTTAGATCTTAGCTGATGCTGGAAAAGAGAGGACAGATCGCAACTACGCGATCAAGTGGCTAAGGTAAGTTAACTTTTATTATTTTTAACCCCTTCCACTTCATTTAACAATGCATTCTTTATTAAGAATGCTATTATTTTCCCTTATAACCATGTTATAAGGGGAAATAATAGAGATTGGGTCCCGTTGCTAAGCAACAATCCGGGAAAATCGCAACGCATCCGCACTTGCTTGCAGAGGATTGCGATTTTCCCGCAGCCCCATTCACTTCTATTGGGCCTGCGTTGCGTGAAAAACACAGAATATAGAGCATGCTGCGATTTTCACGCAACGCAGAAGTGATGCGTGAAAATCACTGCTCATGTGCACAGCCCCATAGAAATGAATGGGTCCGGATTCAGTGCGGGTGCAATGCGTCCTCCTCACGCATTGCACCCGCGCGGAAAACTCGCCCGTATGAAAGGGGCCTAAGGCAGTGGTGGGCAAACTTTTTTTGTCAACTGAGCCAAATATCGCCAAAACCACGATTGAAATTTCTTTTGAGAGCCACATTTTTAAATTCATTTTTAATTTTTTTAATGACGCACTGTTAAGCTTCTGTGGATGATGCACTGTTAGGCCCTATTCACACATCCGCAATGTAGTCCGCATGTATTCCGCAATTTTGCGGAATACATGCGGACCCATTGACTGTGAATGGGGCCGGGAAAGATGCGGAGAGCACACACTGTGCTCTCCGCATCCGATTTTGCGGAGCACGCCGCCAATTTTCCGGTCCGCGGCTCCGCAAAAAAAATAGAGCATGTCCTATTCTTGTCCGCAATTGCGGACAAGAAGAGGCATTTTCTATGGAGTCCGGGCAATGTGCGGTCCGCAAAAATGCGGAATGCACATTGCCGGTGTGTCCGTGTTTTGCGGATCCGCGGCACTTGCGGATGTGTGAATAAGGCCTTATGGGGGGATCTCTGGTTGACACATATATAGCATCTTTGCTATATATGTGTCATCTACAGATCCCCCCCCCCCCATCACAGTGTCTGTGTAAATAGTAATATAAAATTAGTGGGGCTCACACCTAGAATGTAATGGATATTTTAGGCAGGGTTCTCCGCCTTGATGGATACACCCAAACCAGACAGTAGGCAAGAAGTAAAAGTAATAAAATAGGCGTGCACCCCATGCACTGGCTCTGCAGACAAGTTTAATAAAAGTAAATAAATAATAAAGTAATTATTTACTTTTAATAAAAGTAAAAAAATGAAATAATAATCAAGATACAAATAAAAGAAAGTACATGCTGTATAAAAGTATGTAAAAACACACTCTCAGGGCTCATGCCCACAAACGTAAGGGTGCCGTGCACGTGCTGCGGACTGCAAATTGTGGTCCGCAATGCACGGACACAGACCGTGGGGCAGCTTGAATGGGGTTCGCGATCCGCATCCGACTGTCCGCACCGCAAAAAAGTAGCGCATGCACTACTTTTTTGCGGTGAGGAGGCACAGCCAGAGGCACCACGGAGGCACTCTGTAGCACTCATATCCCGGATCCTGGACCCATTGAAGTGAATGGGTCCATGATGCGGGCTGCACACGGCCAGTGCTCGTGTATTGCGGACCCGCCGTATGCAGTCCGCAATACAGCAACTGCGGGCACACGGTCGTGTGCATGAGCCCTAATAGTCCTCACTGGTACTGTTGACGCAATAATAATATAGATTCTATATTATTATAGCGTCAACAGTACCAGTGAGGACTATTACATACTTTTACATGTTCTTTCTTATTTGGATCTTGATTATTATTTCATTTTATCTTTATCATTTTTCCCTTTTATTAAACTTGTCTGCAGACATGACTTTTGCTGTTTAAATCATTTACATGCCAAGTAAATGCTGATGCTAAATAATTGAGTCACCTGCATAAGGAGGTAGAAGGAGGTACACTGACTCTGACTATGCCTGTAGTCAAGTTCAAGGAAAGCGTCTGCAGCGGTGTTCTGGCTCTGGCAGATTTTGCTGCCCGGTATCTTTCACTACCCCTCGTCACTTCCTCCTGTGACGCAGCACATTCCGACGTCTGTGACTATGCGCGTGCGCTAATACTAGATAGTACTAGAGACATGCCCTCTCTTGCTTTGCGGAACGCAAATGCGTCCCACAGGCAAGAAGTCTGTAGTGCAGGATGGGTTGGTTTCGTCGTGGGAGCCCGCACCAAAGAGCCGCATTCAAGGGTCTAAAGAGCCGCTTGTGGCTCGCGAGCCGCGCTTTGCAGACCACTGGTCTAAGGCACCTTTTACACGGACAGAGCGGCAGCATATTGCCCTATGTAAACAAACAAAGGAACCGTATGAGGACGAATGATCGTAGAAACGATCGTTTGTCCCCATACAGTAGCAATAAACGTCATAACAAGTGGGCAGTGGTTGGGAATAAATGTCTTCGTCCAGATCACTGCCCACTCCATCGACTTATGTAAAAGAGCCTAACGGTGGCCACGCACATTAGTCTAAAGTTTATCAAAATGGATGATTTCAACCAAAATAAACGATGATCTGTTGAAATTTAACAACAAATGATTGTTTTAGCCGACAGATGATAGACCATTATCATTTGAAAAGAAGCCGGTCCGTTTTAATATTTTTGCCCAGTAGTTGGACGAAAGATCTTTCTTTGAGGGAATTGTTCCCAGAACGACCTTTCGTCCATCGCCCGGTTTTACTGAACGGTTATGGGCAGTTTAATGTGATGGCCAATGTAGACTAAAGTATGTATGGCTGCGTCTGCGAAACGTTCACCAGATGTTTGGTTGTTCAAATGGTGTTCAACAGGGATGAGCGAACCTGAACTTTGCGAGTTCAGGTGCCTGGACCCGAACCCAGACTTTTTCACTGAAGTCTGGGTTCAGTGTTCGGGTGTTTTTTGAATTACTTTATTATTTTCCATTATAACATGGTTATATCAGAAAATAATGGCATTCCTAAGACTGAATGCAAAAATGATACCTTTTAGAGGCATTCTGTTTTGCATTCCGTCATAATAGAAGTCTATGGACAGCATAACTTCAATGGGGTTAACATAGGAAAATCCACAACAAAATGTATCAAAACTGTGATAAATAGTGTACCCAGGCTGGAAGCACACATTCAGTTTTTGAGCCAAAGTCACCAGTGGATCCAGCAGGAAAGAGAAGTATAGGTTCTTCCTTTATGTTTCCCATCCCTTTCGACTGTAGGAAGGAAGGAAGTAGGGTTGGCAACCTAATTCCAGCTTGTTCATAGAGACTTGGTGCCGAGATCAAAAGCAGTCAGCAGATCTTGGCTTCAGGTTGGCAGTGTGGTCTCTTTCGGCCGATTGGCTGAGGAGCCCCCATTGTCCTATTTTTCTTAAAGAGGACCTTTCATCATTGTTTTGTTAAACTAATTACTGTGCCCCTGTATGCTAATAGATGGTGCAGGGAGGAGGAGACGCCAGCGCTTCTCAGTGGCCAACTCCTTCTCCCTGGCTGTGGCGCGGTCCAATTGCAGCAGAGCACGTTACAGCCAGGGAGAAGGTGAAAGATCCTCTTTATGTGTCTATACTGGTGACAGATTCCCGTTGATGACCTGCATAGTTTTATCTTCTGTACATTGACCCTAGCAGGATATGTTCTGTGAACTGTGCTCTGTATGTAGGGTCAGTACGGTTCAACCATAGCATTCACAGTACATGTATGCTCTGCTTGCTGTGTGTGTACTTAAAGGGTACTCTTAAAGGGGTTTTCTGGGAAAAGTAACTTTTAACTACCTCAGCCCCCCTAGCTTAAACACCCTTAATGACCAGACCACTTTTTACAATTCTGCACTACACTACTTTCACCGTTTATTGCTCCGTCATGCAACTTACCACCCAAATGAATTTTACCTCCTTTTCTTCTCACTAATAGAGCTTTCATTTGGTGGTATTTCATTGCTGCTGACATTTTTACTTTTTTTTGCTATTAATCAAAAATGACCGAAATTTTTGCAAAAAAATTTAATTTTTCACTTTCTGTTGTAATTTTTTTTTTTTTTAAAACTACATTTCTATATAAATTTTTTGCTAAATTCATTGTTCTACATGTCTTTGATAAAAAAAAAAAAATCCAATAAGTGTATATTTAATGGTTTGGGTAAAAGTTATAGCGTTTACAAACAAAATATCTCTGTAAACTGACAACTTTGTATAATTTTTTTTTAACAGTTGGCATTTACAGAGATATTTCTCACACCCAGCATGGATATATGTAAAAATACACCCCAAAACACATTGCCCTACTTCATCCTGAGTACAGCGATACCACATGTGTAACACTTTCTTTGGCACAAGTTAGCGGAAATTGATATTTTTTTTTTCTTTACAAAGTCTTATATTCCACTAACTTGTGACAAAAAATAAAATTTTACATGAACTCACCATACCCCTCATGGAATACCTTGGGGTGTCTCTGTGTATCTCTGTATACACAGTCATAGAGGGAAGGGTGTCATCACTGATATGACCTCCTCCTCCATATAGCTATCTCTGTATACACAGTCATAGAGGGAAGGCTGTCATCACCGATAGGACCTCCTCCTCCATACAGCTCTCTGTATACACAGTCATAGAGGGAAGGCCGTCATCACTGATAGGACCTCCTCCTCCATACAGCTATCTCTGTATACACAGTCATAGAGGGAAGACTGTCATCACTGATAGGACCTCCTCCTCCATACAGCTCTCTCTGTATACACAGTCATAGAGGGAAGGCTGTCATCACTGATAGGACCTCCTCCTCCATACAGCTATCTCTGTATACACAGTCATAGAGCAAAGGCTGTCATCACTGATAGGACCTCCTCCTCCATACAGCTATCTCTGTATACACAGTCATAGAGCAAAGGCTGTCATCACTGATAGGACCTCCTCCTCCATACAGCTCTCTCTGTATACACAGACATAGAGGGAAGGCTGTCATCACTGATAGGACCTCCTCCTCCATACAGCTCTCTCTGTATACACAGTCATAGAGGGAAGGCTGTCAGTACTAATAGGACCTCCTCCTCCATACAGCTCTCTCTGTATACACAGTCATAGAGAGAAGGCCGTCAGTCACTGATAGGACCTCATCCTCCATACAGCTGTCTCTGTATACACTGTCATAGAGGGAAGGCTGTCATCACTGATAGGACCTTCTCCTCCATACAGCTATCTCTGTATACACAGTCATAGAGGGAAGGCTGTCATCACTGATAGGACCTCCTCCTCCATACAGCTCTCTCTGTATACACAGTCATAGAGGGAAGGCTGTCATCACTGATAGGACCTCCTCCTCCATACAGCTATCTCTGTATACACAGTCATAGAGGGAAGGCTGTCATCACTGATAGGACCTCCTCCTCCATACAGGTATATCTGTTTACACAGTCATAGAGGGAAGGCTGTCATCACTGATAGGACCTCCTCCTCCATACAGCTATCTCTGTATACACAGTCATAGAGGGAAGGCTGTCATCACTAATAGGACCTCCTCCTCCATACAGCTCTCTCTGTATACACAGTCATAGAGGGAAGGCTGTCATCACTGATAGGACCTCCTCCTCCATACAGCTCTCTCTGTATACACAGTCATAGAGGGAAGGCTGTCATCACTGATAGGACCTCCTCCTCCATACAGCTCTCTCTGTATACACAGTCATAGAGGGAAGGCTGTCATCACTGATAGGACCTCCTCCTCCATACAGCTATCTCTGTATACACAGTCATAGAGGGAAGGCTGTCATCACTGATAGGACCTCCTCCTCCATACAGCTCTCTCTGTATACACAGTCATAGAGAGAAGGCTGTCAGTCACTGATAGGACCTCCTCCTCCATACAGCTATCTCTGTATACACAGTCATAGAGGGAAGGCTGTCATCACTGATAGGACCTCCTCCTCCATACAGCTCTCTCTGTATACACAGTCATAGAGGGAAGGCTGTCAGTACTAATAGGACCTACTCCTCCATACAGCTATCTGTGTATACACAGTCATAGAGGGAAGGCTGTCAGTACTGATAGGACCTCCTCCTCCATACAGCTCTCTCTGTATACACAGTCATAGAGGGAAGGCTGTCATCACTGATAGGACCTCCTCCTCCATACAGCTATCTCTGTATACACAGTCATAGAGGGAAGGCTGTCAATCACTGATAGGACCTCCTCCTCCATACAGCTATCTCTGTATACACAGTCATAGAGGGAAGGCTGTCATCACTGATAGGACCTCCTCCTCCATACAGCTATCTCTGTATACACAGTCATAGAGGGAAGGCTGTCAGTCACTGATAGGACCTCCTCCTCCATACAGCTCTCTCTGTATACACAGTCATAGAGGGAAGGCTGTCATCACTGATAGGACCTCCTCCTCCATACAGCTCTCTCTGTATACACAGTCATAGAGGGAAGGCTGTCATCACTGATAGGACCGCCTCCTCCATACAGCTCTCTCTGTATACACAGTCATAGAGGGAAGGCTGTCATCACTGATAGGACCTCCTCCTCCATACAGCTCTCTGTATACACAGTCATAGAGGGAAGGCTGTCAGTCACTGATAGGACCTCCTCCTCCATACAGCTATCTCTGTATACACAGTCATAGAGGGAAGGCTGTCATCACTGATAGGACCTCCTCCTCCATACAGCTATCTCTGTATACACAGTCATAGAGGGAAGGCTGTCATCACTGATAGGACCTCCTCCTCCATACAGCTCTCTCTGTATACACAGTCATAGAGGGAAGGCTGTCATCACTGATAGGACCTCCTCCTCCATACAGCTATCTCTGTATACACAGTCATAGAGGGAAGGCTGTCATCACTGATAGGACCTCCTCCTCCATACAGCTATCTCTGTATACACAGTTATAGAGGGAAGGCTGTCAGTCACTGATAGGACCTCCTCCTCCATACAGCTCTCTCTGTATACACAGTCATAGAGGGAAGGCTGTCATCACTGATAGGACCTCCTCCTCCATACAGCTCTCTGTATACACAGTCATAGAGGGAAGGCTGTCAGTCACTGATAGGACCTCCTCCTCCATACAGCTATCTCTGTATACACAGTCATAGAGGGAAGGCTGTCATCACTGATAGGACCTCCTCCTCCATACAGCTCTCTCTGTATACACAGTCATAGAGGGAAGGCTGTCAGTCACTGATAGGACCTCCTCCTCCATACAGCTCTCTCTGTATACACAGTCATAGAGGGAAGGCTGTCATCACTGATAGGACCGCCTCCTCCATACAGCTCTCTCTGTATACACAGTCATAGAGGGAAGGCTGTCAGTCACTGATAGGACCTCCTCCTCCATACAGCTATCTCTGTATACACAGTCATAGAGGGAAGGCTGTCATCACTGATAGGACCTCCTCCTCCATACAGCTTCTCTGTATACACAGTCATAGAGAGAAGGCTGTCAGTCACTGATAGGACCTCCTCCTCCATACAGCTATCTCTGTATACACAGTCATAGAGGGAAGGCTGTCATCACTGATAGGACCTCCTCCTCCATACAGCTCTCTCTGTATACACAGTCATAGAGGGAAGGCTGTCAGTACTAATAGGACCTCCTCCTCCATACAGCTCTCTCTGTATACACAGTCATAGAGGGAAGGCTGTCATCACTGATAGGACCGCCTCCTCCATACAGCTCTCTCTGTATACACAGTCATAGAGGGAAGGCTGTCATCACTGATAGGACCTCCTCCTCCATACAGCTCTCTGTATACACAGTCATAGAGAGAAGGCTGTCAGTCACTGATAGGACCTCCTCCTCCATACAGCTATCTCTGTATACACAGTCATAGAGGGAAGGCTGTCATCACTGATATGACCTCCTCCTCCATATAGCTATCTCTGTATACACAGTCATAGAGGGAAGGCTGTCATCACTGGTAGGACCTCCTCCTCCATACATCTCTCTCTGTATACACAGTCATAGAGGGAAGGCTGTCATCACTGATAGGACCTCCTCCTCCATACAGCTATCTCTGTATACACAGTCATAGAGGGAAGGCTGTCATCACTGATAGGACCTCCTCCTCCATACAGCTATCTCTGTATACACAGTCATAGAGGGAAGGCTGTCATCACTGATAGGACCTCCTCCTCCATACAGCTCTCTGTATACACAGTCATAGAGGGAAGGCTGTCATCACTGATAGGACCTCCTCCTCCATACAGCTATCTCTGTATACACAGTCATAGAGGGGAGGCTGTCAGCCACTGATAGGACCTCCTCCTCCATACAGCTATCTCTGTATACACGGTCATAGAGGGAAGGCTGTCATCACTGATAGGACCTCCTCCTCCTCCATACAGCTATCTCTGTATACACGGTCATAGAGGGAAGGCTGTCATCACTGATAGGACCTCCTCCTCCATACAGCTCTCTCTGTATACACAGTCATAGAGGGAAGGCTGTCATCACTGATAGGACCTCCTCCTCCATACAGCTATCTCTGTATACACAGTCATAGAGGGAAGGCTGTCATCACTGATAGGACCTCCTCCTCCATACAGCTATCTCTGTATACACAGTCATAGAGGGAAGGCTGTCAATCACTGATAGGACCTCCTCCTCCATACAGCTCTCTCTGTATACACAGTCATAGAGGGAAGGCTGTCATCACTGATAGGACCTCCTCCTCCATACAGCCATCTCTGTATACACAGTCATAGAGGGAAGGCTGTCATCACTGATAGGACCTCCTCCTCCATACAGCTCTCTCTGTATACACAGTCATAGAGGGAAGGCTGTCAGTCACTGATAGGACCTCCTCCTCCATACAGCTATCTCTGTATACACAGTCATAGAGGGAAGGCTGTCATCACTGATAGGACCTCCTCCTCCATACAGCTCTCTCTGTATACACAGTCATAGAGGGAAGGCTGTCAGTCACTGATAGGACCTCCTCCTCCATACAGCTCTCTCTGTATACACAGTCATAGAGGGAAGGCTGTCATCACTGATAGGACCTCCTCCTCCATACAGCTCTCTCTGTATACACAGTCATAGAGGGAAGGCTGTCATCACTGATAGGACCTCCTCCTCCATACAGCTCTCTCTGTATACACAGTCATAGAGGAAAGGCTGTCATCACTGATAGGACCTCCTCCTCCATACAGCTCTCTCTGTATACACAGTCATAGAGGGAAGGCTGTCATCACTGATAGGACCTCCTCCTCCATACAGCTCTCTCTGTATACACAGTCATAGAGGGAAGGCTGTCATCACTGATAGGACCTCCTCCTCCATACAGCTCTCTGTATACACAGTCATAGAGAGAAGGCTGTCATCACTGATAGGACCTCCTCCTCCATACAGCTATCTCTGTATACACAGTCATAGAGGGAAGGCTGTCATCACTGATAGGACCTCCTCCTCCATACAGCTCTCTCTGTATACACAGTCATAGAGGAAAGGCTGTCATCACTGATAGGACCTCCTCCTCCATACAGCTCTCTCTGTATACACAGTCATAGAGGGAAGGCTGTCATCACTGATAGGACCTCCTCCTCCATACAGCTATCTCTGTATACACAGTCATAGAGCGAAGGCTGTCATCACTGATAGGACCTCCTCCTCCATACAGCTATCTCTGTATACACTGTCATAGAGGGAAGGCTGTCATCACTGATAGGACCTCCTCCTCCATACAGCTCTCTCTGTACACAGTCATAGAGGGAAGGCTGTCATCACTGATAGGACCTCCTCCTCCATACAGCCATCTCTGTATACACAGTCATAGATGGAAGGCTGTCATCACTGATAGGACCTCCTCCTCCATACAGCTATCTCTGTATACACAGTCATAGAGGGAAGGCTGTCATCACTGATAGGACCTCCTCCTCCATACAGCTCTCTCTGTATACACAGTCATAGAGGAAAGGCTGTCATCACTGATAGGACCTCCTCCTCCATACAGCTCTCTCTGTATACACAGTCATAGAGGGAAGGCTGTCATCACTGATAGGACCTCCTCCTCCATACAGCTATCTCTGTATACACAGTCATAGAGCGAAGGCTGTCATCACTGATAGGACCTCCTCCTCCATACAGCTCTTTCTGTACACAGGCATAGAGGGAAGGCTGTCACCACTGATAGGACCTCCTCCTCCATACAGCTCTCTTTGTATACGCAGGCATAGAGGGAAGGATGTCATCACTGATAGGACCTCCTCCCTCATACCACTATCTCTGTATACACAGTCATAGAGGGAAGGCTGTCATCACTGATAGGACCTCCTCCTCCATACAGCTCTCTCTGTATACACAGTCATAGAGGGAAGGCTGTCATCACTGATAGGACCTCCTCCATACAGCTCTCTCTGTACACAGTCATAGAGGGAAGGCTGTCATCACTGATAGGACCTCCTCCTCCATACAGCCATCTCTGTATACACAGTCATAGAGGGAAGGCTGTCATCACTGATAGGACCTCCTCCTCCATACAGCTATCTCTGTATACACAGTCATAGAGGGAAGGCTGTCATCACTGATAGGACCTCCTCCTCCATACAGCTCTCTCTGTATACACAGTCATAGAGGAAAGGCTGTCATCACTGATAGGACCTCCTCCTCCATACAGCTCTCTCTGTATACACAGTCATAGAGGGAAGGCTGTCATCACTGATAGGACCTCCTCCTCCATACAGCTATCTCTGTATACACAGTCATAGAGCGAAGGCTGTCATCACTGATAGGACCTCCTCCTCCATACAGCTATCTCTGTATACACTGTCATAGAGGGAAGGCTGTCATCACTGATAGGACCTCCTCCTCCATACAGCTCTCTCTGTACACAGTCATAGAGGGAAGGCTGTCATCACTGATAGGACCTCCTCCTCCATACAGCTCTCTCTGTATACACAGTCATAGAGGGAAGGCTGTCATCACTGATAGGACCTCCTCCTCCATACAGCTCTTTCTGTACACAGGCATAGAGGGAAGGCTGTCACCACTGATAGGACCTCCTCCTCCATACAGCTCTCTTTGTATACGCAGGCATAGAGGAAAGGATGTCATCACTGATAGGACCTCCTCCCTCATACCACTATCTCTGTATACACAGTCATAGAGGGAAGGCTGTCATCACTGATAGGACCTCCTCCTCCATACAGCTCTCTCTGTATACACAGTCATAGAGGGAAGGCTGTCATCACTGATAGGACCTCCTCCTCTATACAGCTCTCTCTGTATACACAGTCATAGAGGGAAGGCTGTCATCACTGATAGGACCTCCTCCTCTATACAGCTCTCTCTGTATACACAGTCATAGAGGGAAGGCTGTCATCACTGATAGGACCTCCTCCTCCATACAGCTCTCTGTATACACAGTCATAGAGGGAAGGCTGTCAGTCACTGATAGGACCTCCTCCTCCATACAGCTCTCTCTGTATACACAGTCATAGAGGGAAGGCTGTCATCACTGATAGGACCTCCTCCTCCATACAGCTCTCTCTGTATACACAGTCATAGAGGGAAGGCTGTCATCACTGATAGGACCTGCCTCCTCCATACAGCTCTCTCTGTATACACAGTCATAGAGGGAAGGCTGTCATCACTGATAGGACCTCCTCCTCCATACAGCTATTTCTGTATACACAGTCATAGAGGGAAGGCTGTCATCACTGATAGGACCTCCTCCTCCATACAGCTCTCTTTGTATACACAGTCATAGAGGGAAGGCTGTCATCACTGATAGGACCTCCTCCTCCATACAGCTCTCTCTGTATACACAGTCATAGAGGGAAGGCTGTCATCACTGATAGGACCTCCTCCTCCATACAGCTCTCTTTGTATACACAGTCATAGAGGGAAGGCTGTCATCACTGATAGGACCTCCTCCTCCATACAGCTCTCTGTATACACAGTCATAGAGAGAAGGCTGTCATCACTGATAGGACCTCCTCCTCCATACAGCTATCTCTGTATACACAGTCATAGAGGGAAGGCTGTCATCACTGATAGGACCTCCTCCTCCATACAGCTCTCTCTGTATACACAGTCATAGAGGGAAGACTGTCATCACTGATAGGACCTCCTCCTCTATACAGCTCTCTCTGTATACACAGTCATAGAGGGAAGGCTGTCATCACTGATAGGACCTCCTCCTCTATACAGCTCTCTCTGTATACACAGTCATAGAGGGAAGGCTGTCATCACTGATAGGACCTCCTCCTCCATACAGCTATTTCTGTATACACAGTCATAGAGGGAAGGATGTCATCTCTGATAGGACCTCCTCCTCCATATAGCTATCTCTGTATACACAGTCATAGGGGGAAGGCTGTCATCACTGATAGGTCCTCCTCCTCCATACAGCTATCTCTGTATACACAGTCATAGAGGGGAGGCTGTCATCACTGATAGGACCTCTTCCTCCATACAGCTATGTCTGTATACACAGTCATAGCGGGAAGGCTGTCATCACTGATAGGACCTCCTCCTCCATACAGCTATCTCTGTATACACAGTCATAGAGGGAAGGCTGTCATCACTGATAGGACCTCCTCCTCCATACAGCTCTCTCTGTATACACAGTCATAGAGGGAAGGCTGTCATCACTGATAGGACCTCCTCCTCCATACATCTATCTCTGTATACACAGTCATAGAGGGAAGGCTGTCATCACTGATAGGACCTCCTCCATACAGCTCTCTCTGTATACACAGTCATAGAGGGAAGGCTGTCAGTCACTGATAGGACCTCCTCCTCCATACAGTTATCTCTGTATACAGTCATAGAGCGAAGGCTGTCATCACTGATAGGTCCTCCTCCTCCATACAGCTATCTCTGTATACACAGTCATAGAGGGGAGGCTGTCATCACTGATAGGACCTCTTCCTCCATACAGCTATGTCTGTATACACAGTCATAGCGGGAAGGCTGTCATCACTGATAGGACCTCCTCCTCCATACAGCTATCTCTGTATACACAGTCATAGAGGGAAGGCTGTCAGTCACTGATAGGACCTCCTCCTAGGGTTGGGCGATATTAAAAATATTGCCACGATAACGATATTAAGAAATTTATCGCGATAACGATATATATCACGATAAATGCCTATTTAGAAGAAAAAAACACTTGGAGACGTTATACTGTATGGGGCAGCTACAAGGTGACGCTATACTGTATGGGGCAGCTACAAGGTGACCTTATACTGTATGGAGCAGCTACAAGGTGACGTTATACTGTATGGGGCAGCTACAAGGTGACGTTATACTGTATGGGGCAGCTACAAGGTGACGTTATACTGTATGGGGCAGCTACAAGGTGACGTTATACTGTATGGGGCAGCTACAAGGTGACGTTATACTGTATGGGGCAGCCACAAGGTGACGTTATACTGTATGGGGGCAGCTACAAGGTACCGTTATACTGTATGGGGCAGCCACAAGGTACCGTTATACTGTATGGGGGCAGCTACAAGGAGACGTTTTATTGTATGGGGGCAGCCACAAGGAGACGTTATACTGTATGGGGCAGCTACAAGGAGACGTTATATTGTATGGGGCAGCCACAAGGTACCGTTATACTGTATGGGGGCAGCTACAAGGAGACGTTATATTGTATGGGGCAGCCACAAGGTACCGTTATACTGTATGGGGGCAGCTACAAGGAGACGTTATACTGTATGGGGGCAGCTACAAGGAGACGTTATACTGTATGGGGCAGCTACAAGGAGACGTTATACTGTATGGGGGCAGCGCAAGGAGACGTTATACTGTATGGGGCAGCTACAAGGAGACGTTATACTGTAAGGGGGCAGCGCAAGGAGACGTTATACTGTATGGGGGCAGCAGCCGCCACACAAGGAGATATTATGGGGCCACAAGGAGATATCATACTGTGCCTCTAAGTTCCTTCCTCCTCAGTATAATGTGGCTGTGGCCACCATACAGTAATGTCTTCTTGCTTATGTTTGGGGAGGGGGACTCATGATTGTTTATTCCCTAATGCCTTGCCTACTACTGGTGGGCAGGAAGGGAAGGCCAGGCAGCCCCAGGGCCACAGGAGACACTTCACTATCCACCTTTATTTATTACAGTTTTAGTTTAGGGGTCTCAGTCTCATCTCACACACCTGTGGCTGCTCCTTGGAGTTGTTGAACACTCCAGCCCTCGTAGGCCAGGACAGGGCTCAGTGAGTCACAGAGGGTGGTGGCGTCTGGACTTTTCCCTCGGCTGCCTTCATCGTGTGGTGATTCTGTCTAGGGGGCGGAGACTTTGAACATGGGAGTGAGGCAGCCGCAGGAAACGTTTAACCCTCCCGGGCTTCCCCGGAGATTGTCAGTAAGTAAGCCGGTAGGAGGAGGCGGAGCCAGGGAGCCGGGAGGAGGCGGAGCCAGGGAGCCGGGAGGAGGCGGAGCCGGAGGAGGCGGAGCCATGGATCAAGTGTAATGTTCCTAATCCTGAGCCACGCTGCTAGTTAAATGTACGGGCGGCTCTCTTTGTGCGGGTGGACGGCGCCGCAGACTGGGGAATATACAGGGCGCATGACGTCACAGAATACCGCGGTTATTAGGAAACAGCCATATCGCAATATCGCTGTTTTCTAATACCGCGGTATATCATCATAACCGGTATATTGCCCAACCCTACCTCCTCCTCCATACAGTTATCTCTGTATACAGTCATAGAGGGAAGGCTGTCATCACTGATAGGACCACCTCCTCCATACAGCTAGCTATCTCTATATACATAGTCATAGAGGTAAGGCAATCATCACTGATGGGACATCCTCCTCCATACAGCTAGCTATCTCTATATACATAGTCATAGAGGTAAGGCAATCATCACTGATGGGACATCCTCCTCCATACAGCTCTCTGTATACACAGTCATAGAGGGAAGGCTGTCATCACTGATAGGACCTCCTCCTCCATAAAGCTATCTCTGTATACACAGTCATAGAGGGAAGGCTGTCATCACTGATATGACCTCCTCCTCCATATAGCTATCTCTGTATACACAGTCATAGAGGGAAGGCTGTCATCACTGATAGGACCTCCTCCTCCATACAGCTCTCTCTATATACATAGTCATAGAGGGAAGTCTGTCAGTCACTGATGGGACCGTCTCTTTGACTTCAAGGCCTAGAATGTGCAGGAGTTTAAATGAATGAAATACAATTAATACATAATGTTTTCCTATAAATCTATACATCAATCTGCTCTGCTCCTCCTGCTCTTTAACCTGCTGCCTGCAGCTCAGACACCACGTTTAATGTGACAGGTTCCCTTTTAATTGCTCCCTGCCACTCCGGTCCTCTGTGTTGCCTGCACTGTCTCCTTGTTCCAGTCCCTACAATGTTGACGTCTGGCACAACATTGACATGGTCACATGCTCTACTGCAGCCAATAACTGTCTTCAGTTGGGTCGCTGAGATAAATCAGGGCATCTAAGGGGCCCAAATGCACTGCTGTCCCTTCAACACCCATTAGCACTTTTTGGCTATACTCAGTGCCCCTAAACACTGCACTAAGTACATAGAAAGTACAGAGCCCGTGCGGGAAGCGCAAGTGGCAGAGTGCTGGAACATTTTCATTCTAGTAGTGGAACAGAAGGGTCACTGCTAACAGTGATGTCAGCAAAAAATGCTAATACTCTTCCTGCTACTAAGGGATGTGACTACTTTATCGTGCTTGTTTGTCAAAGCAGCACTATGGAATACAGTTAATAATTGTAGACTTAAGTTAAACACTTCTGCTTCTTAAAGGGGTTGTCCCTTGTCATATTGATAGGATATGCTATCAGTGTCTGATCGGTGTGGGTTTGCTGCCTTGAGTAGAGAGGACGACATGCATGTTCGACTTTTTCCATTCACTGCTATGGGACTTCCAAAAATATCTAAGCCAGCGCTCAGCTGTTTTCACAAGTCCCATAGCAATGAATGGCGAGGACACATGCATGTGCAGCCTCTTCTTCGTTCATGGTGGGGTCCCGTTCTTGAGATAGGAGTGGGTCCTAGAGGTGGCTGAAATTTATGGACTATACTACCTGTGTTTTGGGGCTCATCCACACGGCTATATTTTTAGTCCACATCCGATCCGCTTTTTTTGCAGATTGGATGTGGACCCATTCATCACAGTCCACATCTGTGTCCCTGGAAAAAATAGAACATGTCCTATTCTTGTCCGTTTAGTGAACAAGGTTATACCATTTGTGAAGGAGTAAAAAAAAAGGCCGCAGGGTTTTGTTCGGACCACAAAAACGGATGGAATCGTGTGCAGGAACCCTTAGACATTAGAGCAGCATGGTAATGACATTCACTGAGGGTTGTTCGCAGGTCATGAAGGGTACGCCGGCCAAGTTTAATCAACGTCTGAGCAGCCTGTGTTTAGAGGATGAAACGAGCATTATAGTAGAGGTTTCAGTTACCAGGATTAGTGGGCTGAATGGGTTATCATTTTTCTTCCTGCACCTTCTTAGCCCTGATCTACAGTGAGACTCATTTAGCTCAGACCATTTATTGTCAGCCTGTCCTTTCTGTACGGCAGAACAAATCACTGGTCGGATTTAGGCCTCATGCATTGTGGATTCACAAAAATGTGAGCGTGCTGCTTTTTTTTTTTTCCCTGTCCATAGAAAAGTCTTATTCTTGTCTGAAAAACTGACAAGGATAGGACATGTGTGCTGTCCGCATCTTTTACAGCCCCATTGAGATGAATGGACCTGCATCCGATCCGCACCGAAATTATGGCCGCGTACCTGAAGCCTTAGCCATATTATCACCGTTGTAATACATCTTATTTATATGGCCTTTATAATAAGGATATAAGTGGCGAGCATTTAAAATGAAGCTGGTGCATTGGATCTATTGTTGTGTTATAGTTATGTAGTGATACAAAGGGGGTAATGGACCACAGAGCGGAAGGAAGGGGTTATTTCTTGGCAGTAACCGTGTGCCCTGGAGTCGGAGAGCCAAACAGGAGCCGTTTTATGTGTATGGGGACGTCTGCAGAATACAGTAGCAGTAAAGTGCAGATTTTTAAATGTCTTGCATGTCGATTGCTGTCACAGGCTGGTTGCAGATGTTTGCTCCGTTGAGTTCACTGGGGAAGTGAAACTAATTAAGAAAAACCGCTATGCTCACCTTCCCAATTTTCTGCCACTCTGATGATAATGCTTGCCTTGTCCCTGGCCTGTAGTGATAATGTATCCTGTGGTCATGTAACCGCCGCAGTGGTCACAAGTGTTGGCACGTCATCGCTAGAAGCCAAACTGGCATGGGACTAAGTGTCTTTGACAACAGCAGCAGAAGATTGGGAAGGTTACTCACGATTGGTGATGGAAATCACTGATCCAACGCTGACCAAACACCGAGGCCCCATGCACACGACTAAATCATGGATTCGCAAAATATGGATACCGGCCGTGTGTACCCTGCTTTTTCCTGTTTCCCACATCTTGCCTATGTTCTCAAAATGGACAAGCATAGGACATGGTAAATTGCATTTTAAGATGGTCATAAGTTTTTTTGGATAAAAATGGGCATTTTTACAATACTGCGGGATGTGGAGAACGGGAAAGTGTGTCACACACATGGCTGGAATATGCACGTTGCAGACTGCAAAACGGATACGGTCGCGTGCATGAGGCCTTAGAGTGCTCATACTTATTAGATGGAAGTTGGCCTAAGTTGCTTCCCTCCACAAATGGAAGATGCTGAGCTTGGATGTATATGGGGGAATCGGAGGACTGGCTTTCAAACAACTTTCTACAGTACTTGTAGCTTTTGTCTGATGGACTGCGGTTATGCACTCCAGAGTGTTGGTGCTGCACAAGAGAAGTCCTTTTGTAACATGCTAGAGCAAGGGTCAGCAACCTTCGGCACTCCAGCTGTTCTGAAACTACGACTCCCAGCATGCTCCATTCATCTATGAGAGTTCTGAGAAGAGCAGAGCAAATATGAATGCTGGGAGTTATAGTTTCACAACACCTGGAGTGCCTGAGGTGGCCTACCCGTCCTAGAGGATACCTTAAATTTAGGAAGTGTCGGCCTATCCTAAGGTGAATAATTAGTCATTGAGGGAGATTTGTCAGAACTGGTGTAAAGGGAAACTGGCTTAGTTGCCCATAGCGACCAATCAGATTCCACCTTTCATTTCCCAGAGCTTCCTTGGAAAATGAAAGGTGCAATCTGATTGGTTGCTATGGGCAACTAAGACAGTTTTCCGTTCCACCAGTTTTGATAAATCTCCCTATTGTCTGCATTTATAGTGTGAATATTTCCAGCCAACAGATTGTTTTCATGTACATTCATCAAAATGGCACAGCTCTGAATCCCCTTAGAATCACAGTGCCAGTTTATTCAGACCGCAATTAATGGACCAATATGATTCTAAATGGAGGGTGAAAGGTCTGAGCTCCCAGACAATACCATAGCAACCTCACCCTGGGCAGCTTCCGCAGAGCCTGGCACGGGGCACAGTCCTGTTTGGCAGGCAAGAATGCCGCTCTCGGCCTCAGATCTGGCTGCTGCAAACATCTAGTGTTTCTGAATGTCAAGATTTTTTTTATTTAGAATTAGAACATTTATCCTTTACCTCAGACAGAATCATAAATTATCTTTATGGCGTTGTAATGGTTGATGTTAACCCTTTTACGTTGGCGAGGTATTGACTGCAAATGGAGAAAAGGAATGTCTACCCAGAGGAGCTGTGTTAAGGCCACACAACAATAACACTAGATGTGTGACAAGAACGGATAGACCTGTAGTAATCTGGGATGAAAGGATTAGACTGGATTGTGTCATTTAGAAATGTGACAAGCTGATAGTGGCCTCAAGGGACTTAATTCCTATTCTCATAAACAATTTCCTAAAGGGGTTGCTAAGAGTTATGATTGTGTTACTATCGTGTAGTACTATACTATCTAAGTTACGTACAGTGGCCACATTGCTGGTAAAGCTATATTTTCTGATTGGCTGTGTGATCCCATGGCCTTTTTTAAAATGGGGTCCAGATAGTACATACAGTTTCTGATATGCTACAGGTTCCTGTCCTGTCATCACCATTATGATCCCTTTTAAGGGAATGATCAAAATGTTAAAGATCCATTCATGTCATTTACTGACATATGCATTATTAAAGTTGTATGCCCCTCTCTTTATCATTGAAGCCATGCCAGTAGCTTGGGCAGTTTTCTGCCCCATCCAGATGGTGCCCCATAAGTAGGGCCATGGGACCAAAAACGTAATTCAGCCTCCTGGTGAGCTGAGAGAAGGCCGCGGTGCTACTGCAAACGCTGTTGCCTTCTCAAACAGCTGATCGGTGGAGGTCCACGGTGTCAGACCCCCACCGATCAAATACTGATGACCTATCCAGATGGTATAGGTCTATAAAACCCCTTTAAGTCGGGGCTGGACAGTTTCCATATAAATCTGCTACTGGTTTATAACTTTTTGGATTGTGTGATAATCTTTTAATAACCAGGCAGCTCCATTAGACCTTTAGTGGAAAACAACCTAAGTTAGGCAGTGGCAGCATGTTGCTGTACCCAGCCATGCCTCAGAGGAGTATTCCTGTCTGGGACATTGATGGCATATCGACAGCATGTGCCATCAATGTTAGATAGGTGCAATTTCCACGTCTGGGACGTCTCCTTCAGCCACCCTCTGTTCACCACTATGGGTGTCCCCAAAGTAGTCAAGGGCTGGTTTGGCTACTTAGAGCAGTCCCGTACCGGTGAATGGAGACAAAGCTGCGCATGCATGGTGTGCTGTCCTTCACGTTGGGGGCCACGTTCTTGAGATAGTTCTGGGACCAGCTTCTGTCTGACATTGGTGCCATATCCTAGCAAAATGCCATGAATATCCCAGATGGGAATACCCGTTTTTCAGTCTTGTATTCTAATTGTGATACTAAGATGAAGATTCTAGATTAGTGAATGTGCATCCAACGATTTACTTCTGTTATTGGAGCTGAGCAGGGCACCCTATGGAACTATCAGCTGTGGGCGCTGTGTAAAACGTAACTAACGTAGACTGGGTTTTCACACCGCGGTTTTGATGTGTTTCCTGAGCCACCAGGAAAACCACATTGAAAAAAGCAGTTTTATTGCTGGCACGTATTTCAACAGAATAAACTACTATCTAGTGCCCACTCATTCTTTCCCGACAACTGTTGTTGGGGTACAGTCGGGAGGCCTCCATACATATTAGGTGTTCGGTACGTCCTGCTGTAATTGTCAGGTTCGGTCAACATTCATGTGTTCGGCCGTCTTCACTATTCTTATGTCGGGTGACTTTTGATGTCATCAAAAAGAGCTTCTCCGAGCCTGACTTACCTTTTATTATTTTTATGACATGTACATAAGAATATTGCTTGTAGTCCAACGATAGCGAAGCTACAAAAATGTGTGTGTGTGTATATATATATATATATATATATATATATATATATATATACACATATATAACACTAGAATAATATCTACCAGAGGACAAACATGACTGTGGGGAAGGACTCCAGTATACCTATAGGCTGCTGAAGCGGTTTCCAGTACATGGTATAAGGCATGGTATTTTCAGGACTTGCTGTAAGAATCTTACAAGATTACAGTTGCTATTAAGTCACCTTGGCTGTGATTAGGTGATAAGATGACTTTGAGGTCTCTGGCACAGCAGGTGTACTACTGTTTATTCCTCTTGCTGTTCTGGCAGCCATTAAAGGGGTTCTCCAGGAACTAAAAAAATTTCAATACTTAAATATTAGTTTATAATAAATATATTCACAAACACCTTTCATTACTTAGAATGACTTGTTTTGTCTAGGAGAAATAAAATGGCCGCTGTCCTATCAGTACACACAAACCTGTCCTAATCACACAGGAGGACAAGTTACTTCAGCACAATAAGCCATAGTGCTGCCTCATCCTCCTCCTGGTGATCCTGAATACAGGCGAATCTCTGTGGCAATGGAGATGATGAGGAGACATGAGAGGAGGGTGAGGTGTGGCTGATGAGCAGCAGCACTTGTACGCAGTGTCCATTACCACAGTCTGTCCTGTCTGTCCTCTCTGTACTTCATGTCTCTTCATGAACTAAATTTCCAGAGATTCAGCTAAAGTTCTTATCATATGTATTCAGGATCATAATCCCTGACACGTAGAGAGGATGAGGAGGATGAGGCAGTTCTGTACCTCCGTGTTGTAAAGTAACTTGTCCTGCTGTGTGAATAGGGCAGGTTTTGTGTGAATAGGATGGCGGCCATTTTGTTTCCCCCGATGATTGCTCACCAGACAAAAAGAGCCATTATAAATATTCGAGAATATATTTATAATAAAGTAACATTTAAGTATTTTTCATTTTCTTAATTCTCAGAGAACCCCTTTAAGGTCTGTTGCAGTTGGTGTGATGACGTTAGGCACTGTGCATTGTTACTTTCTTGCCTGCTCAACCGGTTTAACCTGAATTCCACTCTGAGCTGAGCATTAGTGGGACATTAGCTGCTATCATCTGAGAATCTCCTGGCCGTACTGTGTAACCGGATCTCGATGTACAGTTACAGTGCTTTACAGTACACGAAAGGCGTAGCTTATGGCAGTGCACTGTTGAAATGCATTCTGTGTTTTTCATACCTTGCTCCAGGTATGTCTGGTTGTTAACAGGAATGTTTATGTTGTTTACTTTCGATTTTGTGTCATTTCATAAAAGCTTTACACGTTTGGCTCAGAACCATCTTTTTTTTATTTATTTAAGCGTTTAGCATTTCTATGATTGTCATTGTATCTTGATGCCTTCTCATACTGTGAATCAGAGGCATTAGGCTAGGGCTACACAACGACATGTATCGTGTCGCAGTATGTTACATGTCGTGGTGCGACACCATAGACTAGCATTATAAGACTGGTACGACACCATAGACTAGCATTGTACCCTATATGTCGCGACACATGTCGTGTAGCCCTAGCCTAAATGAAAGGGAGACTTCTGTCAGAAAGTGTTAATTTTCTTTTTATTGTTTTAGAATATTTGGCAGTTTTTTTTCCCCCTACACTATTGAAAGTAAAACACAAAATATTGTCCTTCTGTAGCCATCAGCACAGACAGATAAAACTCCTAAATAAATCAGTAACACATTGCCACTTTACGACTGCTGTGAGGGGAAGATGTTATCTGTTAGTATAATTTGTAGTTGTTTGTATAACTAAGTAGAATTTGGGTAACAGCATTCTAGTTCTGTGGTTGTCTAGTTAGGCCTAGATGAAGATGCCCACAGAAGATCATTGCAATTATCAGTGTATTGTGTGATGCTGTAATAGTCACATCTCCCTCTCCTCTCTGGCCTCAATAAATGGTCTGATGGAGAATGTCAAGCAAGGCTGCCATGCTAAAATCCAAACAAACGAAGAAGTTAAAGAGCCAGGACAGCAAGTAAAATACATGCAGTGATTTAAAAAGAATTGGTCCAGAAAAACATCTACCCGTTTATGTGGAAATTTTTTTATGGTAGTGTCCCTTTAAGAGGATCATAACAGTAAGGGGGGTTTTTATTTAGAACAGAGTGCTAGTGCTAGGTCTTGTCAAAATGTAATTATTGGGCACAATTTAGTAAATTAACCCTGATTTTCTCATTAAGAAATCATTGATTTTTTTTTTTGGTTGCATGTGACAGCTCTTAGCTGTGCTGACTAGCAGATAGCTTTTGAGGGATATACATGACTGATCTTATTAACTGTAGTTTGCAGAATGGCGCCTTTTATCAGGGCAAATGTAAGACCTAGAACTGATTATGAAAAACCTTAACTGAAATCTTGTTTGACTTTGTTTTCGGGCTCATGATCGTGTGCCGGCCTGGCTCGTATTGCGGCCTGCAAACAGCCCCAGCTGTTTTCCCACCGCATCACGAATGCGGACCAGTTAATTTGAATGGGTCCGCAATCCAGAAGGTGTGGTGCGGAACAGAGGCACAGAACCCCACTGAAGCATTACAGAGACTCCACACCACAAAAAAGTAGTGCGGACCCCATTCAAGTGAATGGGTCCACGTCCGCATGTGGCAGCCCTATGGTTGGTGCCCGTGCATTGCTGACCACAATATTCATTCTCCAGCATAGGCCCGGCCGGCACACGTTTTTTTGAAGGGGTATTACAGTTATAGAAAGTTATCCCCCTAACCACAGGAAAGGGGATAACTATTAGATAAGGGGGGGGAAGGGGGGGTCCCACGAGTACAGCGCTTGGCCATCTCTGGAACTCCCATAGAAATGAATGAAGCGGCAGTGCGCATTTCCGACCAGCCACTCCATCTATTTCAGGGGGGCTCCATGGGGTCTGGGTGGGGCCACTGTTCTCGTGATCTGTGAGGGGGCTCCATGGGGTCTGGGTGGGGCCACTGTTCTCGTGATCTGTGAGGGGGCTCCATGGGGTCTGGGTGGGGCCACTGTTCTCGTGATCTGTGAGAGTCCCAGTGATAGAACCATAACTGATCTAATAGTAATAACTTTCTGTAACCGGAATACCACTTGAAGGTACAACTTAAAATTTATATTTTGCACAAGACAAACACGACTCAAAAGCAATGGTTTCTGTAGCAAAACAGAAAAAAATGTAAGTGATATTGCGAACCTAGAAAACAATTAAACGGCAGATTTTTGTTTTCGCAGCTTGTTATTGAACCACTTTGTTTTGGTTGTTTTATAGTTAATCACTTAGGTGTTTCTCTGGTTTGTGCTTTAACATATATGGGTTCCATTCAAAGAAGATACAGACGCTATATTGGTGCCGGGCAGCAGCACTGTAGGACAATGAGGGGGTGGGGTGCTTTTGATACGTCTTTTATTGCGCACACTAATATTTGCTTATCTCAAGTGAACAATAAACTAGTTGCCTACTGCTACATGTGGTTGCTAGGCTCGCTCTTTCCCCTCCCTTTGGTTTGTGTAATAAAGTAAATTACATTGATCGCTCGTTAATAGTCTGGTCTCGCTGTATTAAATACATAAAATTGATTCCTGAGCTTCCGTGGCCTCGGGGTCCGCTCGCTGCCTGGTGTCAGATGAATTAGAATGCCATGTAATTGTGTCGTATTAGATTTGGAGCATGAAGACTTGTTAGTTTAGATACAAGCAGTTTTGCAATTTATTATCAATCCTGAATACATTTGTACGCATATTTATGTAATTCTTTTTCTTTTTTTAAAAGTCAAATGTGTTTTTAGGTATTTTTATTTTTCTATTTATGTCATTTCAATGTCCGTTTTTAAATTCGTCTTTATTAAAAACCAGACGCCAGAAGAGCTATAGAGTTCATTACTATATAAACAGTGATATAGGGGTTGTTTAACGTTGTACCACGTGGCCTGACCCGCGGTGGTAATTATATTTACCTCATCACAATCACTTGCCCCGCCAGCTCTGTAGGTCTTCTCGCGTCAACATCTAGGTCCCATGTCACCACCACGCAGTGGTGAAGGAAGCCATTTTCCTACGTGGGAGAACTAGAACTTGGACATCCTTGGCTGCTGAGCTATGTGCCACCCATTTCTCTGTCCAGATGCCACACAGAATGGTATCACAGGCTGAAGGATGTGCGCCCATCTTGTAGGGCAATTCTATTTCTTGGCACTGTGTGACAATACTGTCTCATCTTTAATCCCTTGTACCTGGTAGTTCGCGCTCTCAACCATTCATTTATGGTACAGTAATGGCACCAGCTCCGAACCCCATATGGCACTATTAGCAGCGGCTACCACCTGTAATATATAGCTGATATCCTGCTGCAAAGACGGGATCAGAGATAATGCCAATCCCAGGTGTTTAACCCCTCAAATGAAGTAGTCAGTAGTGACTACAGCCTCTAAGAGGTTTGCCACAGTGTGTGACACCGCCATAGGCTGAATTGCTATCATGGGGTTCCTATGGTACATTATGGCAGCCGGGGCCAGAAGAAAGCCCCAGGGTCTTACTTCAACAAATAGCATTTATTATGTAGAGAAAGCTATTACAAGGCACTTACTAATGTATTGTGATTCATTTTTCCATCACATTATACACTGCTCATTTCCATGGTGACGACCACCCTGCAATCCATCAGTGGTGGTCATGCTTGCACACTACAGGAAAAAGCGCTGGCCTCTGTGCTGGCTGGGACCATGGGGCGGCACATAGACTGGTGCTTTTCCTATAGTCTGCAAGCACGGCCACTTCTGATGGATTGCAGTTTGGCCATAACCATGGAAACAAGCAGTGTATAATATGATAGAAAAATGAATCCAGCCACCAAAGGAAGCAATATGGACAATCACAATACATTAGTAAGTGCCTTGTATTAACTTTCTCTACATAATAATTGCTATTTGCTGAAGTGATACAACCCCTTTAAGTCCTGCCGGCAGGGCCTAATAGGATGGTAACCATTTCTTCTTTAAAACCTTTTTATTATGAAAAGTAAAAAAAAAAAAAAAAAAAAAATTCTTTCACACAGAAACAATTTTTTTTTGTATAAAAGTGTTTATTGCAGAAAAGTAGTAGAAAATAAAAATAACCCTATATAAATATGTGCAGAATAAAGGTAACATGCTATTTATACCACTAAGTGCAAAACTTAAACACAGCGCTCAAAATTTTTTTTTGCCATCTTCCTCCAGAGAATAGTAGTCAATAAGCTGTATGCACCCCAAAATGGTGTCATTGAAAGATACAAATTATCCCACAAAAACACAAGCCCATACAGCTGCATTGACAGAAAACGCAAAAGTTATGGGTGTCAGAATGTGACAATAAAAAAAACCTACTAGAGGCCTAAAATGGGTATCGTCCTAAGGGCTCATGCACCCGACCGCTGGTTGTTTTGCCGTCTGCAAATTGCGTATCCGAAAAACGCGGATACTGGCCGTGTACATTCCGCATTTTACGTAAGGGCTGGTCCCTAATAAATAGTCCTATCTTTTTCTGTAATGTGGACAATAATGGGACATGTTCTATTTTATTGCGGAACAGCCATGCGGACATATGGATACGGAATGCAGACAGTCATTGATGTGAATGGTTCTGATTATGGGCCACACAAAAAAAATAAAAAATATAGGGGAAAAAATAGGGTGGTATGAATGAGCCCTTAAAGGGGTTGTCTCACTTCAGCAAATAATGGCATTTATCATGTAGGGAAAGTTAGGCACTTGCTAATGTATTGTGATTGTCCATATTGCTTCCTGGATTAATTTTTCCATCTACACTGCTCAATTCCAGGGGTTATGACCACCCTGTGATCCAGCAGTGGTGGTCCTGTGTCTTTTATTAACGTTGTCTACATGATAAATGCCATTTGAAGTGAGACAACCCCCTTTAAGGGTTTAAATGATCTCCAGGTAAGTGGTGCTAGGGAAAGTGAAAGTAGGGAAAAAAGCCACAATTTGTGCCCCGCCTCAGTGCCTCACATTATAAGGATACAGGACTGATAAGGTCTGACAGAAAGAGGTGGCTACGTATGTTCAGATAGACTTACAAGACCCTAAAAGAAGCCGCGACTAATATGTAAGTGAGGTTGGCATGAAGCAGGCTTTATAGTTCAGACTCGGTGCATGTCGCTCATTTATTTGCTGTACTGTAAGCATTTCCTGCACTTCTCTTATCGGCTGATCCTCTCTTCCTGTTAGACACTATCATGATCTCATGCAAACCCTGCATGGTCATGGTGACTATGTAATAGTCCTGTTTACTCCTGTCTGCTGGTCCATGAGGAGGACCATGAGCTCACCATGAATTTCACACGGTGTGTCCAGTGGTATAAGCTAGGTTACTTGTGTTACACTCATTTGGCTCATTAATTTGGAACAAACGCTCGCTTCTGATAACTGCCCGCTGTAAACATGCCTCCGAGCACAACTGGACCAGAGTTATCTGGAATTGTAGAGATTTAAAGCACTTGAAGGGAACCATCTGAGCCAGGAGCTTTATGATTTTTAGGATGCTGTATTGCATTATCCACCTCTTCTAGTATGATGTTTGTCTTTAGGTCTTCTTATAATAGTACTGATAATGATATCTCTAGTGATTTCTGTGGACCAAGGCTCAATTTACTGAAAGAATGAAATATAATTTTAATAACAATATATGTACTATACATGCCTGTTATACAAATCAATGGAGTCGGCAACAAAGCAACACATAATAGATTTGTAAATCTAATTAAAGGAGTTGTCCGCTTCTAGACATCGGGACCTCTGGAGAAATCCATACTGGTTCCAGCTCCATGGCTTCCGACTGCACTTCACTGGTCTTCTGGTCCCGACTGCCAACTTCCTGAATAGACAGATCATGTGCTAAAACAGACATAGGCCCAGGGCTGTGGAGTCGGAGTCGAGGAGTCGGAGGCAATTTTGGGTACCTGGAGTCGGAGTCGGCAAAAAATGGACCGACTCCGACTCCTACTAGATTTAAATTGAAATAAAAAAAAATTGGAATAAAAAAAAAGCAAGCTTAAATGTCCCAATTCAGATAAAGTTATAATTAATTACTTCTCTACTGTTAGAATAAAGGCCAATGCATGCAGTGCCATCAAAAAATGTGGTGATAAGAAAGCAGGATGCGCTCATACCCATATGCAGTTGTGCATTTCTATAGGGGAGCACATCCTGCACTTGTAGTCCGTTGCTAATGGCAATCACCAGCAAAAAATGCATACAATGGATGATGCCAGCAACGGACTACAAGTACCACAATGGACATCCTACATAAGATGAAATTTATGTGGATGTGGCAAGAATTCAGAACAAACACAGAACCAGAGATAGGTGCACACTGCCGTCATACTAAACCCTCACACTGATGTTAAAAATTGAGAGTTAGTTCGACATATCCTACTAGGAGGACATGTCTTAAGCCTCGGGCACCAGCGTCAAGGTCTCTCAAGTAGCCCGTGGGCCCTAACACTCACCTACCTGCGCCATATGGGCGATATCAGGGAGCCAGTGGGCGATTACAGGAGCATTAGGACGACTCACAAACATCTCCTCTGTTACCTCCAGCATGTGGCCATGCTTGCAATGGGAGGTGGGAGGTGTCTATGAGCCCTACCCAAGACTGACTGATATAGTCCAAGGCCTAACAGGTGCACCCAAATGTGACCTGAAGATAAAAAACAGGCACATTTGAATTGGAGTTTATACACCTCCATACATATATATAAACCATCAAAAAATGTGGTGATAAGAAAGCAGGATGCGCTCATACCCATATGCAGTTGTGCATTTCTATAGGGAGCGCATCCTGCACTTGTAGTCCGTTGCTAATGGCAATCACCAGCAAAAAATGCATACAATGGATGATGCCAGCAACGGACTACAAGTACCACAATGGACATCCTACATAAGATGAAATTTATGTGGATGTGGCAAGAATTCAGAACAAACACAGAACCAGAGATAGGTGCACACTGCCGTCATACTAAACCCTCACACTGATGTTAAAAATTGAGAGTTAGTTCGACATATCCTACTAGGAGGACATGTCTTAAGCCTCGGGCACCAGCGTCAAGGTCTCTCAAGTAGCCCGTGGGCCCTAACACTCACCTACCTGCGCCATATGGGCGATATCAGGGGCCAGTGGGCGATTACATGAGCATTAGGACGACTCAAAAACATCTCCTCTGTTACCTCCAGCATGTGGCCATGCTTGCAATGGGAGGTGGGAGGTGTCTATGAGCCCTACCCAAGACTGATTGATATAGTCCAAGGCCTAACAGGTGCACCCAAATGTACAATGCATGCAGTGCGTCACGTTACCGCTAAACACAGACGTTAAGTGACCGTGAAGAAGCTTTTCATATGCTTTACTATGCAGTTAAAGGGACACTGACAGGCTGATTTACCGGCTAAAGATATATCTGCTGGTATTCATCAGAGGATTAGGAATACTAGAACTAGACGACTGTTACCCCCAGTTGAGGTTTACTTGTGTTTAAAAACGTTTTAATCAATATGCAAACTCTCTACCTTTGTGCCCAAGGGGGCAGGCACACATGTAGAGTACTGGCAGCACTAGACAGGACTAGGTAGCGAGGAGGAAGAGAGAAAGCTGGCACAGCCTCAGCATAGCCAGACGAGGCTGCTGCCCGCACTCTACACGTGCGCCTGCGCAGGAATTCAGCGTTCGGCTAGCCTGAAAAAAAAGGCCAGTGCAGTGAATAATAACGAGGGGAACAGCGCTGGGAAGCTGTGCTCGGCCGCGGCTGGGCACAAAGCCGCAGGAGACGCTGCCCCATTGGGCACAAAGATAGTGAATTTGCATACAGATTAAAATGTTTTTAAACACAAGTACAGCTTAACTGGGGAGTAACATTAGTATAGTTTTATTCCTAATTCTCTGATGAATACCAGTATATATATATATCTTTAGCTGGAAAATCAGCCTGTCAGTGTCCCTTTAAGGAGCGGCAATACTCATTACCCATTGTTATCCTAGCCTCTCACTGATAACTGATTAAGGACTGGAGACACTTGTATAAGTGAAGGGAATGGATAGTCAATAGTTCAAGACTGAAGCTGTAAACCATTTGAAAAACTGCTATCATTCAGCTAAGGCTATAAAACATGTAAACTCAGATTGTTAGCTTAAATTTTAAACATGACTATAGGATTCTACTAGGAAAATCATGTTTTAAAATAAATGCCCCTTCCCCTGCCCCTTCCTGGATCCTCCCACTGCTCTGTCTTCAGCAGAAGATCAGCACACAAAGGAGAAGGCAGCAGCTTCTGCTCAACTACCTCTCTGTGCTAGAGAAGATTAGAAGAACTTGGTGGAACAGCTTCGTATTTGCATATTAAATACAGAGGAGTCGGAGTCGAGGAGTCGGAGTCGGAGTCGGAAGTTTCAAAATCTGAGGAGTCGGAGTCGGACAATTTATCTACCGACTCCACAGCCCTGCATAGGCCTCATGCACACGACCGTGTGAATGGGGTCCGTGATCCGTCTGTTCCGCAAAAAGATAGAACGGAGGCACGGAGCGGAACCCCACAGAAGCCCTACATAGTGCTTCCTTGTGGTTGCGTTCCGTGCTTCTGTTCCGTTCCGCACCGCATCTCCGGATTTGCAGACCCATTCAAGTGGGTCCGCATCCGTGATGCGGAATGCACACGTCCGGTGCCCTGTGTATTGCAGACCCGCCGCATGCGGAGCGCAATACGCCCACGGCGGGGCAACGGCCGTGTGCATGAGCCCATATTAGGAGTGGTGATGGACCTATCTTTAACCCCTTAGTGACCAGCCTATTTTGGGTCTTACTACCAAGCGTTTTTCTTCCTTTTTTTTTCATCGTCGCCTTCCAAGAGCTATAACTTTTTTTTATTTTTCCGTTTATGTCGTTGTATGAGGGCTTGTTTTTTGTGGGACAAGTTGTAGTTTTTAATGGTGTCATTTTGGGAAACATTACTTTCTGATTGGTAACTTTTATTAACTCTTTCCGAGAAGGAGATGCTAAAAAACAGCAATACGGCCACTGAGCTTTTACATTATAAATTTTGCGGCGTTCATTTTTTTTGCCATAAATAACATTTATTCTCTGGGTTAGTACGCTTACACAGATACCAAATACATATATTTTTAATTTTTTTATGTTTTACTACCTTTGTGCAATAAAACCCCTTTTTTTAAAAAGATGTAAATCTTTTTGCATCGCTGCATCCCAAGACCCATAACTTTTTTGTTTTGTAAGAGCTTGATTTTTGCAGCTTGACTTGTAGTTTTCATTAGTATCATTTTGGGGTAAATAACACTTTTTATTTAATGTTTTTTTTTAACCAATTAATAATCCCTCAAGGGAACTACCATCTAATAGGCAATCTTTTGATTGCTTCTAAAATGCAATATACTATCCATATAGCGCATTACATTTTAATGTCCGAGAGGTGCCGCCTGGTGGAGAACACTCAAGGCAGGCATGGGGCCTACACCAGGTCCTAGCCTGCATATACACACCAACACCCCGCAATCGCATTTGCAGGGTGCCAATGTGAAAACAGAAGGTGTCTGCTTCCTCTGTCACACTAATGTGTATGGGGGCCTTTACATTCTAAATCACCAGAGCACATTCTAAGGACAAATTAAGCGACCGAGAAATAACGCGTTCAGCTCATTGTAAATACAGCACCAAGGGTACTTTCACACTTGCGGCAGAGTGATCCGGCAAGCAGTTCCGTCGTCGGAACTGCCTGCCGGATCTGGATGTAAACTGAATGCATTTGTAGACGGATCCGGATGCGGATCCGTCTCACAAATGCATTTCAAGAACGGATCCGAGCTTGTCATGCGGATAGACGGATCCATCTTGTATTTTTATTTTTACAGTTTTAAAGGTCTGCACATGCGCAGAACGGAAGGACGGATCCGTCCTTCAGGTATTTATAATGCCGGATCCAGCACTAATACATTTCAATGTAAATTAATGTCGGATCCGGAAACTGATCCGGCATTTTGTATTGTATGGTGATCTACGTATGCCACTTTTAATTCTAAATTTGATGTACTATTCCACTGCAATGAAGTATATTCCTTAATGTGCTTGTTTTCTTGGCAGACTTCTCAAGCTTTCTGTTTCTTTTAAGCAGGTGTGATTATGTGGGCTGCATGCTGTAACTGGCTATGTGTAGATACTGAGCTTGAAGAGAGCCATCGGAGTGCAGGAACACATGAGCGACCCAACCAAACCATCAGAACGTCTCCTCCAGTTTCAGAAGTTACCTGCAAAGCTTGTGCTACCAGACTACAAGGCACCGGTAGAAAAGTAAGTACTCATTAAAGCTGAATGTGCACACTACAGGCCAAACAGGGCGTCCTGCTGATAAACCCTCAAAAGGTCACCTGTAATCTTTGGAGAAACCCCAAATCATATTTTCAGTTCCCATGAAGTGCCCCACTACAAGAGAAATGAAAGGGGTTTCTCCGTTCTGTGTTCAGCCCAACATATCAAGTGCTAATGCCGCAGCGGCCCCTGGCCGGTCTTTGTTTACCAGCTGCCAGAATTGACATGCTGTATTGGCGTAAGACTACTGCAGCCAATCTATGGCCTCAGCTGCCAGTTTCCAAACTTGCTGGCATGTACTGTTTTATAGTGCTGAATTGCAATGGCAGTTTTTTTATTTTTTTATTACTGTAAGGGTACATTCAGACAACTATGTTTTTTTTTTTTTTTTTAATGGGACCAACAAAAGATGCGGACAGCACCCCGTGGACTTTCCGCATCCATAGTTCCATTCCGGGCCCCCGCAAAAAAGATAGAGCATGTCCTATTCTTGTCTGCAATAAGGCCGGCCATGTGCGGGGCGCAATGTGGAATGCACACAGCCGGCATCCGTGTTTTGCGGACCGCAAAATACCTACGGTCGTCTGAATGTAGCCTTACAGTTGATGTTCTGGAATCACTAATGGACAGCTTTTTTAAATTAAACTGAATATATAAATAAATATTTGAAAAACGGAACTAGTTGTGAGGAATTTAACGTCATTTCTGAATTGTACTATTTGTCACAGGACATGTTCCACTGTATGGCTATTATAGTCATGCTTATGTTGCCTTTAACTGAACAGTAACTTCTTGCCACCAGAAGTGAATGTGTGGTAGGAATCCATCCCCCCATATGTTCACTTATCTTGGCCTGACAAAATAAAAACCCCTTGTCCTCTCTGAAAACAGTTATCTAAGCTGTGTCCAGCTTTGTCTACAGAATTACGTCTTTTGTTTGCTTTGCGATCTGCTGACCCAAGTTGTCACATCAACCATGTATTGTGTCACTTAAACAATCAGGTTACTGTGTGTATCCTCAGCCTTGTTAAACAGTGCATGGGTTTGACCTGGAGAGTGTAATTGTGTGGAGCTTCACGTGCTTTGTAACTCGTGAGTAATGTCCTAGCAATGTGGCCCCATACACTGACACCAGCAGTGTGCACTGATATGCTCCCGCATGATATATATATATATATAGTACAAACACACAGTGTATAGATATGTATATGTCTGTGTGTGTGTATATATATATTATAGTACAAACACACAGTGTATAGATATGTATATGTGTGTGTGTGTGTGTGTGTATATATATATATATATATATATATATATATATTTATAAGTCCGAAAAATGAACAGCACTTCCAGATATGAAAGGTGTTTATTCACCATATGGTGCACGTTGCCAACTTGAGCCTCTTTCAAGCTTGAAAAGGCTCAAGTTGAGCCGCAACGCCACCCATGGGTGAATAACACCTGTTTCTATATCTGGAAGTGCTGTTCATTTTTCGGACTTGTATTGGGGTAAGAAGCCTATTCCCATTGAACGTGCACCCGCTTGCTTTTCATTTTGTCAGTGCTGCCATTTTTCGTGTGTGTGTAGATAGATAGATAGATAGATAGATAGATAGATAGATAGATAGATAGATAAAATTCAAAAGGCAGGCAGCACTCAAGCCAGGCATGATAAAGGCTCCAATGTGAGAGCCGAAACGTTGTGGTTTTTGGGTTAATAAACCACCTTTTTTTTCACGCTATTTGAGTGCTGCCTGCCTTTTGCATTTTCTACCATTTTGATCTTGGTCCGAGGTCTTTTTTGGGAGGTATTGCACCAAGTATACAGATAGTGTGCTGCTCTTCATTTTATATATATATATATATATATATATATATATATATATATATATATATAAATAGTACATACATGAGATATTTTAAGTTTTTGTATTAACTATTTTCAATTTGTCTCTTTCTTAGAACCCCTGCATGGATTGTAGGAATAACTTCTGTGCAACATGTCTAATAAGATTAAATGATGGCCTACCTCTTTGTCAGTTGTGCTGGAGGATACGCTCCACTTCTTTTACCCGAGAGGAGTTACTTAAACTCAAAGTAAAAGATCTTCGGGACTACTTGTCAATGAGAGATGTACCCACAGACTTGTGCCGAGAGAAAGAAGACCTGGTACAGCTTGTATTGACTCTAAGACCTGTTTCCTATCCAGATGTATTGAATGTTCCATCGTTTTCATCTAATCAGAACAGCCAAATGACAGGTTCAAGTCAGATCCGCACAGAACCAAACATTCCAACAGTAAGTGGGCAAAGTGTTTGTGGTGGCCCTAATATTAATATCCTGCATAGGAATGTCCTCCCTGTGTCTCTATCCGTGGGGTTTCAATAACCATTCAAGGCAAGAATAGTGCAGCATGCAGCGCCGTATCTTGCAGTGGCAACCCCGACAGACCATTATACATGGAAACCATGGTGAATGTCTGAGCAGAGCCGTACATGTGCTGTCTGCATGCACACTTTCATCGAGGGTGCCTGTCTGTATGATCGTCCTCTAACTTCTTGCAAAGTCTCAAAGTGCAAGAAGACTTTGGAATCTAGATTTCCTTAATTACAGTGCTTTAAATCAATGCTATACACTTACATTTAATATAAGCAATGATAAAAAGGCACATGAAAGCCATCACAATCCTGTTTAGTACTTGGCACAGTAGACATGCCTCCCAAGTGTCCCTCTTTTGGAGGGACAGTCCCTCTTTTGACCCAAGTCCCTCTTTGATCCCTCTTTTTGACCTGGGGAATGAATGCATAAATGTGCATTAATAAATTTACTAAATTGCTTCCTACTAAACTATCTGTATGGGTTCTACCTGTATATTAGACCATAACTTCATTTTTTGGTGCAATTTGGACCTTGAAATATCTATAATTCGATGATTTAACAGCTAATATTTAAAGGGAGATTGAAATGCAAAAAAAGTTACTTACACTCACCTAACCGACCCCAGCTGCTGCAGTTCTGACGCAGTCGGTAATGATGCTTTGGGCGGAGTTAGAGGCGCCGTCTTGCGCCGTCTAGTATGGAAAACAATTTCCGCGATGCACAGCGCACATATTGTCCCTATGTGATTTTCAAAAGTTGGGAGGTATGCAATAGATGTGTTTTCTACTCACTGGTCACTTTACCAGTTGAAATCAATATAATGTATGTATGCTAGTGGTCCATAAGATATGTATTAGATTTTACAAATCTTTGATTCATGTTTTTTTTAGATATTTAAATACATATTGATTTCTCACTTAATAATATACAGTCTGTTGCTGAAGTGTCTCTGTAATGATATGCTCTTTGTTTTCATCTCTTGCTTATGTGCCATCTTGTTCACAAGATGGCACATATGATGTTTTCTCATTTACCCTTCCCAGAAGTATGGCACATCACACATCAGATGCCTGTCCACGTTCTGCATGGCTCTCTCCCCCATCTCATATGCTGAATAGCTGATGTTATAGTGTCAGAGCATGTCTGGTCTGTGAAAATGTGGTGTGTGAGACTATAGCACCATCTTATACCTTGCAGGTAGCTGCAAATGGGAGCAAAGTCTGTGTGAGGGGGAAGCAGTCATGGGAACTGTAGTCCATTGGTAATTCTGCCCACAGCAAGCTGTAGCAGAATGAAAACAATTGTGCGGCACAGAACTGGACAAGCTAATGAAAATTAAAGGGGTTTTCCAAGAGTTTAATACTAATGACCTATCCTCAGGACAAGTCATCAGTATCCGATCAGTAGGGGCTGACATATAGCACCCCGACCGATCAGCTGTTTGAAGAGGCCGCGGTGCTGTAGTGAGCGCTGTGGCTCCCTTGTAGCATGCCAAGCACAGTGACGTCCTTTGGATAGCAGCTGTGCTTGTTATTGCAGCTCAGCCCCATTCAGATAAATGGGACAGAGCTGTGCCTAGGCAATGTAATGTCACTGGCCTAGATAGAGGCTGCAACCTCTTCACACAGCTGATCGGTGGTGGTGCTTGGAGTTGGATCCCCACCTATCAGATACTGATCACTAAACTTCATGTTTTGAAGTTCGAGTTTGTAATTGGGGTTTTCTGGTAATCCTGTTACCATGGGCCATAACGGAATTTTATGACATCCAGCGCGGATTCTAAATGTAAGACGGCTTCCTTGCCTTCTTACATTTTGACCATTTTCTATGCCTAAAGCAGGCATAAAAAATGCAGACAGCACACCGTGTGCTGTCCGCATGTATATGTTCCTTCTGCAGCCCTGCAAAAATTGGATTTTCTTTTACTCACCGTAAAATTCCTTTCTCGTCTCATTTCTCACAACAAAGACTTTGGGTATAGGTGGTGCCACTATGAGGCGGACACTAAGCAAAAAGTGTTAACTCCTCCCACCAGCTATACCCCTCCTGCAGACAATGAGCTAGTTTGTACGGAATCAGTAGGAGAAAAAAGAGCTTATGCAACCAATAACATGTCCGATCCATAGGGAAAACAACCCAACAAGGGTAACATGCACGGTGCGCCATGCAGAGAGCAGAAAGTATGCAAGAGGGGTGGGTGCTGTGTCCCCCAATGAAAGAGACACAGGGTCGCAATAGTGGACCCCTGTCTGGGTGCTCCCTCTCTAGGGTCGGACATGATGGGGACCTAGGGGAAGGACGACGGAACTAGGGAAATGGACATCACCAAAAGAAAATTGGCTAATAGCTAAGAGCCAGCAGAAGGAATATAGAAGGGATGGGGGGCTTTGTCCCCATACTCGCCTGACTCGCTATCCCTGAAGTCCAGCTTATGTTCCAACAAGGTCCCAGCACCTCCATGGTCGCTCCCTTTGGTGAGGGAGGACCGGTGCGCTAGGTAGAGAAGATTTGAGGCTGGTGGTTGGTGGAGGATTTAGTGGTCCTCCATGCCACTTTTACTTTGTTTGAGGGCATCCTGCGGTGCAGCCAGGTGGGTAACCGGGGGATAATTACACCCTTGGCCCAAGTGCAAGGAAAAAAGCAAGAACTGCAGAGCAGATGTCTGCCTCCTACGGACACGGATTAGCTCAGTGTCTGCAGAAGGGGTATAACTGGTGGGAGGAGTTAACACTTTTTGCTTAGTGTCCACCTCCTAGTGGCAGCACCTATACTCAAGGTCTTTGCTGTGTCCCCCAATGACACAGACCAGAAAAAGATACAATATGTCCTATTCTTGTATGTTTTACGGACAAGAATAGGCTTTATTACAATGGCGCCACAAAAAAAGATGCAACATGGATGGCACACATATGGTCTTGTGAATGTACCGTAAGAGCTACACAAAGCTCAAAATGCATTAGTGGATGTGTTTTTTAACTTTCCTACTTTGTGTCCTCATTGAAATACACAAATAAGTAAAGATTTTAAGCCGTGTGCTGGAAATACACTTCCTTTGTTATTCTGGAAAAGAGCTGTGTGGTGCTGATATGTACCCATGTGATATGGCATCAGAATCTACAAAAATGCAATCTCTGCCTCCGATACTGTCTACTTTGTTGCCAGTTCTACATATTAGAAATGCAGAATCTGGTTTTTGGTAGCTACTATTATGTTTAGTATTTTTACAACCACACAGAGAAAAACTGCTGTTTTTGCATTTTTGTCCATATTACCATAAATCCAATTTAAAGGGGTTGCCTGACATTAGAAAAAAAAAGTCTACTTTTTCCAGAAATATTGCCATTCTTGATATCCTTGGCATGCCAGACACACCGCACATTCATAATTTATGAATGGTTTTTAGTACAGCTGTCAGTCTGTAAATGAGTAGAATATCTGCACTTGTTGATAATGTTTTCTCCGTTCTTTAGACAAACCGAGACCTATCTTCAACTCCAGAAGAGAGGCCACAAGTACTTACAAACGAGCCGCCTGAAGATGAGGAAGAGGTAGCATATAGTCTTTAAAGCTGTGTTCTGTTATGAAATTGTATTACCAGCAAGCGGGAACACTGTTATATAAGTATTAAAAACCAAACTGAATGACTCCCCTCTGTAATTCATTCTTCTACTCCTAGTCCACAGACTCAGAAGAGATCCTTGTGCCTGGAAGGAGAGCATCGCTCTCAGACATCAGCAGCGTGGATGACATCGACTCCTTGTCTGTGCGCCAGTTAAAGGAAATTTTAGCCCGAAACTTTGTGAATTACAAGGGCTGTTGTGAAAAGTGGGAGCTAATGGAACGTGTAACCAGATTATACCACGAGCAGAAGGATCTTCAACAAAAAGGTACAGATGGTTTCAAAAAAATCTTACCCGCTCTGAGGTCCTTTTCTGCATTTTAAAGGGTTGCATGAGATGAGAACATGGCTGCTCTCTTCTAGAAACCATGTGTGGACCTGCAGCTCATGCCCATTCAGGTGTCTGAATAGACTACATACAAGAATGGCGCGGTGTCTGGAGGAAGGCAGCGATATCTATCTCATAACTTTAATCAGAAGAGCAGCTATTCCTTATTCATATTCAGAGCGTTGCGAGGCATTATCCATCATAATTCCCTTTGTAATTACCTAGCAATGTAATCACATGCTACTACCTTCTCTTTAATTTTGGCACATTACCGCCTTTTCCGTTATTTCATTGCTTGTATGACCCCATACAGTAATTTTCCCATTATCTAGTTATAATGGTATCATGCCACATAATAGCATAGCAGGAGTCTAAATGCTAATTGCGGAGCTTATCTGCTCTTTAGAACTGTAAATTGTACAGCGGATTTTCAAATTATTACTTGTCTTCTTTCTACCTTTTAACTTCAAAGAACAGCTTTCCTTTGAAGTCAGAATCTGCCAGTCCTGTAATATGTTTCTTGTTTTTTTTCCCTTCATAGTTACCATGGGAGAAGAAGAAGGTAACAACCTTGCCATACCGAATCTGCGGTGTCACCGTCACCTTTTTAACCGACTATATCCAGTAGTGAGAAGGATTAGACAGGGCAATTGAGTGTCATGCATAGCTGTAGCTGACGCTGAGGAGCTGAGCCATCAGGACACTTATTGCAGGTCTTACACAGACATGTACTAACAGAAGGGCAAATGGACAGAGAGATTGAATTGCGCTTGATCATGTCCATGGGTGGCACACAACAGTTTATTATATACATCCATCTATCTATGATGTGGTGTGGAGCAGACGGGCAGGCTGGTGTATGAACGCTGTAGCATGGTTCTGCTAGAACTGCCCCATTCACCCAACATCCATAGTCGGGCACTGACAGTAAACCAGCGTCTTAGGGCTCTACATCCCTTATGGCTAGAGGAGATATAGTATCCTCTATTGTTGGGGTGACGTTACTATGTAATTGTCCTTAGCAACCAGCGCAATCATTCATCAATTATGTAAATATAATATACACAAAGGTGGATGCTATATGGATCCTCTGTAACTTGCTCTACAGAAGTCCCCATATTTAAAGGGGTTGTGCAGTGACGTGATATTGCTGATCTATGCTCAGTATAGGTCATCAATATCAGATCAGTGGGGATCTGACTCCCAGCACCCCATCCAATTCAAGTAAAAGAGACAAGCAGTAATTACACTGCACCGCCAACATGCAGGTAATCCTAAAAATAAAATAAATCCCTTTATTTATAAATGTATAAAACTTTACCATTATAAGGCAGTATATTTATTTTCCATTAACATCTCGGACTATGGCCATATGTCACTGGGTGGCCCATCATCATACAGTATGTACGTTCTGTGGTTGCGCCCTGGGCAGAGTTTATTTTATAAATTAATCTAGGGTTACACTGAACCTTCAGCACATCAATTATGGATTTTCATCACTACAATTATTGCATGAGAGCGTAAGTTAATTGTATTGTTGTATGTATTATAAATGTAAGTGAGGAATTAATTTAGGTCAGTCGTTTTATTGTCTGCACATTAAAGGAACTATGTCGGCTCCGAAACGGCCCCCGAACTAGAGTGAGCAAGTGTATGTGATGCCGAGTCTGGTTATGGAATTCTTATCTTCATACTCACTTGCATTCTGACACTGTGCTCCCACAAACCAGCAGTAAAATGCACTGAGAGGACTCCTCTTTGAGTCCTCTCCATTATGAGCATGGGAGTCCTCTCAATGCGTTTTACTACTGGATTGTTGGAGCAGTGTCAGAATGCAAGTGAGTATGATGATAAGAATTACATAACCAGACTCTGCATCCCTTATACTACACACTCCTACTCTAGTTGCAGAGCTGATGGATTCCCTTTAAAGGACACCAATCAGCAGATCTGTACCTATGAACCTGGCTGACCTGGTACATGTGTTCTTGGCAGCTGAAGGCATCTGCGTTGGTCCCATGTTCATACGTACCTGCATTGCTGAGCAAAATGACGTTTTAATATATGAGCCTCTAGGAGCAATAAGGGCGTTGCCGTTACACCTAGAGGCTCAGCTCTCTCTGCTACTGCCTTGACCTCTGCCCTTTGACAGGGCCAGGCAGTGTAAACATGATCACGTCTGACTTCTTCTAAAGTCAAAGTGTTGGGGGAAATGGCAGCTGCGGAGAGCAGAGTCTCTAAGTGCAACATAAACACCCCTGTTGCTCCCAGAGGCTCATCTGCATATATCAAAACATCATTTTTCTCAGCAATGCGGGCACCTATGAATATGGACCAACACAGATGCCTAGTGCACGTGTAACAGGTCAGCCAGTTTCATCTGCAGATGCCCTTTAAAATAAAATAATATTAGTTATGATTGCTCAGACCCATTATTGCTGTATGTAGGTGGGTGTCTGGCCCCAGTCTGAATTTTCTGCTTGTAGATAATATATTGTACTGAACTCTACTTGGAGTAGTCATCTCAATGATGACTAATTTAACAGCATACCATTTTTGTATGGTTCATATTGAAGCCTTCACTCCTTTTGAGAGAACCTACGTAGTAAGGAAATGTGGAAATTCTGGTTCTCCATGTTCCTTCTTCTGTGAAGTCATGTTACTTACACGTAATTGTTGTCTTTCAGGCAAGTTTTGCCCTGCCGGTGATGAAAACATATGCAAGGTCTGCATGGATTGCCCCATCGACTGTGTCCTTCTCGAATGTGGTCACATGGTGACCTGCACAAAGTGTGGCAAGCGTATGAGTGAATGCCCAATCTGCCGTCAGTACGTAGTGAGGGCTGTACACGTCTTCCGATCTTGATACAGCAGCCCGTCGTTGAGTTATCATGTAGCATATATCACATACTCAATACTGGATGAAGCCAGAGTTAATGAAGCACCAAACCAATCCTCAGTTTTCAATGTTTTTTTTTTCCCCCCAGAATTTCAGCATGTGGCACATGAACCTGGCAGGTCTCTGTCCAGTGTGGGTGCTGACCAAAATGTACGGTACAAGTTAAATATGCAACTCTGATTTCGACATGATCAAGTAGTTAGTGCCTTGACGCTATTGCCTAAGCCATTTTGTTGTTTGCTGAGCTTTCTTAAAGAGTTTTTGTACCTGAAATATTTTTTGATAGACCAAAGTTGGATACAAATGCCCTTGAATGGAGAATGCCACATTTGCGATGTCCCGTTTTTGGATACAAGAAGTTACCAAAGCGGACTCTTTCTATGCAGTTACCCTTCTTTTAAGTAGGGGAGTAATGAGTCTAATTCTCTTTTAATTACTTATTTTAACTTGCATTTGCAATGCAAGATGCAATATTCTTTTTTTCCTAATCGGAAAGCCGAGAGTGCTTACCATTTGTGGCGCTTTATTATATCCACTTCGAGAACTGGATCATTAACTCTTCAGTGGTAAGACCTTCCAGAATGTGGACGCGACGGCTGATCAATCCTTACCTTCCTGTCTGATGCTGCTTTACATGTACTATTAGGGATGTTTCTTTGCTAAGCACAAGGAAGAATTATTTTTTAAACCAATCTGATATTTTATTATTATGTTAAAAGCTGATAATTATGTGAACAGATTTTAAGAATGTACAGATTTGTAAAAGTGCCTTTTTACATATTCCAACCTGTATAATAATGCCCTGCCTTGGATATGAGCCCCCATAAGCAAAATAATGCTCAGATTGCACATAAACTAGAAAATAGGGCCATTTAGAGGGGGGCTGTTTAAGTTAGGGGGACATCGGGCACTGTAAGTGCATCAATAGAATCCAAACATTTCTTCCTATAAATCATACATAGCCAACGTCTTATGTTGTGAAAGCTCGTACTGAGTACAATATTCCAACTGATATGTTTATTGAACCTTTATTAGCAAGGCATGGACCAATCTTGCCTTTCATTGCAAGCACTGCTTTCCACATGGACCTCAAACATCTTCAGTCATCTTCTTGTTCGTAATGCTGAGAAAAATTATCCTCTTGGAGCAAAGGGGGCGTTGCCATTGCACCTAGAGGCTCAGTTCTCTGCAACTGCTGCACCCTTTCCGCTTTGACAGGGCCAGGTAGGAATGATAACATTTACACTGCCTGGCTTTGTCAATCAAAGTGCCGAGAGTGCAGCAATTGCTGAGAACTGACCTTCTACGTGTAATGGCAACACTCCTAGAGGATCATTATTCTCAGCCATGCGGAAACATGAACCTGGTACCAACACAGATGCCTTCAGCTGCCAAGTGCAAATGCAACAAGTCAGCCAGTGTCATAGGTCCAAATCTGCTGACAGATGATCTTTAAGTCTTCTCTTAACCAAATTTACATACATGAGCAATAGGGGTGTAATGTTTTAAAGGGGTTTTCCAGAAATGTAATATTGGTGACTTCTCTAGAGATTAGCCGCTTTGCTACAAAATTCGTTCTAATACTGTATAGGGATTTATCTCCGTACACTATTAGAATGTATGGGCTCTGCTGAGCCAAAGTCAGTTATTCACAAAGTCGCGCAAAACTTCATTGAATAACTTCAGTAATTGATGATTATAGTGAAAAACCTTGGAAGCGAACTCTGCTTCAGTTCTAAGGTACGACTCGGAACCAAAGCTGAGTTCAGTTCCAAGTTTTAAAATGGTTTTTCAATGAAATAATCAATTACCGAAGTTATTCAACGAAGTCTCGCGAGACTTCATGAAAAAACGTACACTTCAGCTCATCGGAGCCCATACATTCTAACACTGTACAGAGATAAATCTCCGTACAGTATTATAATGAATTTTTAAGCAAAGCGGCTTTAGACGTAGCATCCGAAGCTCGCTTCGCTCATCTCTAGACTTCTCCTCAGGATAGGCGATCAGTATCGCATAGGGGTGTGACGCACAGCACTCCGACACGTCAGCTGTTCTCAGAAGCTATTGGGTATTGGCACACCACCACTGCATGGATTGCTTGGTGGCCGTGCCTGCTCACTTGAATGGGTGCAGCGCTGCGGTAACCAGCCATGGCTATTACACAGTGCTCTGTGGGGTGTGCTAGCAGCCAGACCCGGCCAATCCTATATTGATGATCCTTTCGAACAGTAAGTCATCAATATTAAAATCCAGAAAAACCTCTTTATTTAATTGGGCTGCGTAGAGCTTTGTAGGTTGCAAACCCTGGTCATAGACCAGTATTGGGTAGAACAATAGATCTCGTATCTAAGCAATCTTAAGTCTATCTGTATGGACAAGTACACGTACAGGTGGCGTTATTCTATTCTATCAGTACATCAGAGATGAGCCAGTGACTCTGATGTTCTCAGCTGCTACATCTGATCTCACTTAAAGGGCTATACCATGTAACTGGACTAATGGGTGCTGTGCTTGTTCTGCAACAGCCTCTGTGCCTCTCACCACTTAAGAAGCTTTATAACATGAATAGATTCCTAATTGCACTTCGAGCTGTGTTATTTGTACATTGAAGAGTTCTGCTTTTTGGGTATTTTTTAATAAAGTTATATGATTATCAAAAATGTATAAACTTTGTTTTTTAACAAAGAAGATTGGCACTGATCATGTGTTAATTTAAATAATTTATTATTTTTAGGATATACCAACAGCATTTGATGTAGCTACCACATTGATTACAGGATCATTCCACAGCATTGAGTCCAAAAAAAAAAGAAATGCTGGCCCATTATATTAAATGGTAAATTACAAATTGACATAATTGTTACTCAACTATTTACCATTGAAGCATCGGTAGTCTGGAGATAAAACTGATCATCGAACATGAATAAATTGCATTTAAGCGGACATAAGACTGCCTGACAAAGTCTCCAGATTGTCGCACTGGGGTGGTTTCTATCGCCTGATCATGGGAGATTACTGAATATAAAGAAGGCACGTCCTCTGTGGCCCAACAAAATACGAAATAAAACTCTATTTTATCTTTTGCGTAGGACAGACTCGGTGTCTTAAAGATATATTTACTTACTTTATTGTTACCTAACTTAAAAAAAAAAACTAACAAAAATTGTGGTATAGTCTGGAATTTTCTCAGATCTCTTCCATCATAGAAAAGCACCTTTCAGTTTTGAACTATGATGAGGCCTAAGGCCCCCCATCTAGACCGATATGGCTTCAGTGCAAAGGGAGTTACAAATGGGGCCCACCAAATGCGTATGCCGTGGTCACGTACAGTACAATCCATGGCTAACAACCGTTTTTTCCAAAATTTCTATATTGGAACAGTAATACCACTAGTGCGGATTATGTCATAACTTGCATTCTTTGCGAGTTCTAATATGTAGAATGCACCATAAATGAGAGAAAAACTAGGGTTAGAAAAGATTTTTTGGACAATTCACATTTTAAAACTAGAAATGTATCAGCAGCTATGATTAAGGAATTTTTCTGAAATGTGTATTTTTACTTCCCCATGAGCAGATATTAACTATTTTGAACTACCACTTTTAAAGTTTGGATTTTATCTTATGGAATCCCTGTTGCTGGACTTTGATTTTTCCTGACACGCTTCTTACGACTGGGTGAGCTGAACGTTTTTGTTCTTTTTTGTTTCAGCTACCAGCTTTATTAGGTACTACCCACATACCATGCAATCTACAAAAGAAAATGCCATACAGGGATGTGGAATTCCTATCGCCCGACGCCCGGGACATGCAGTTCCGGGCGCCGGGCAGGTAGTTTGTGCAGGTAGCTTAGCCCGCATGCGGGCAAGTAGCAGGGCTTGGGTGGCGGCAGATTTTCCTCTCATACACAGCCCGGCAGCACGTTCAGACTGCTTGCCGCACTGTGATCAGCGCTCATGTGCAGGTCAGATCAGAGAAGTGAGCCGCGGGATTAGAGGAGTGCGCCGCGGGAGGGAAGTCAGCTCTCAGCAGAAGTGCTGGTCAGCGGCTGAAGCAGTAGTGGGAGCTCCTGTCTCCTCACATGGTGGCAGCCCGTGCTCTTATAGCCCAGCAGATACTGTGTGTTGTACTTGCAGGGTGTGTGGTGACTCCTCTGGGTGAGCTGTCAGCTATGCTCTCCTGTCAGGCTGCAGCTCTGCTTCTTCTCCCTGGTGCTGAAGCTAGAAGTGCTGCCAGGTTCCAGCCACTCACCCTCTGTGTATAGAGGGGGTGGGGGGTAAATGCCCCATTGTACATCAAAGGGATTCACTGCCCCAGTATAGCATATAGTACATGCCATACTGGGGCAGTGAATCCCTTTAATGTACACACCATACTGGGGCAGTGAATCCCTTTAATGTATATTATACAGTATGGCATGTACATTAAAGGGATTCACTGCCACAGTATAGCATATACATTACAGGGATTCACTGCCCCAGTATAGCATGTACATTAAAGGGATTCACTGCCCCAGTATGGCGTGGCTGCCCCATACAGTAAAACGTCTCCTTGTGGCTGCCCTCATACAGTATAACTTCCCCTTGTGGCCCCCACACAGTATAATGTCTCCTTGTGGCTGCTCCATACAGTATAACTTCTCCTTGTAGCTGCTCCATACAGTATAACTTCTCCTTGTGGCTGCTCCATACAGTATAACTTCTCCTTGTAGCTGCTCCATACAGTATAACGTCTCATTGTGGCTCCTGCCCCCATACAGTATAACTTCTCCTTGTGGCTGCTCCATACAGTATAACGTCTCCTTGTGGCTCCTGCCCCCATACAGTATAACGTCTCCTTGTGGCTGCCCCATACAGTATAACGTCTCCTTGTGGCTGCCCCATACAGTATAACGTCTCCTTGTGGCTGCCCCATACAGTATAATGTCTCCTTGTGGCTGCCCCATACAGTATAACGTCTCCCTGTGGCCCCCGCCCCCATACAGTATAACGTCTCCCTGTGGCTCCCGCCCCATACAGTATAACGTCTCCTGTGGCCCCGCCCCATACAGTATAACGTCTCCCTGTGGCCCCACGCCCCATACAGTATAACGTCTCCCTGTGGCCCCCGCCCCCATACAGCATAACGTCTCCCTGTGGCCCCCGCCCCCATACAGTATAAGTTCAGGACAAGTAGATTGTCATGAGGGACTAGTAGATCGAGCTCCCGCTTTAGTCCTTCGACAAGTAGTTTTTTTTTTTTTTTTTATTTCCACACCCCTGTAAATGCTCTCAAGTGTGTGCATATTTGTTTCAACAGGGATAGGGCAATAAATGAGTCCCCACACAGCTTTGTCTAATTTGTATGGATAGCTCAAACTAATGTAAACTAGAGGCTATATCGCTCGCCCGCACGCTGTGGCCCATTCAAACAGCTGGTTGGCGGGAATGCCGAATGTTAAGCCGCCAACAATCCAATATTGAGGATAAGCCATTCATTTTTAAAAGCTGGATAACACCCTTAAGAGCGAGGCCATTAAATGGAAATGATTACAAAAAGGGTGGGGGGAAGGGGAGACAGGTTTCACAGAGGATTTAAAAAAAAAAAGTTATGTAGCGACTGTTCTAAATTTAAGGGAAGACAGCGGGTCAGCAATATGCATCATGGATGTGGACCCATTCACATGAATGGGTCCACAATCCGGAGCTGCGGAACAGAGGCACGGAAGCACTACGGAGTGCTTCTACGGTGTTTCTGTCCGCGACTCCGCACCGCAAAAAAATAGAACATGTTCTATTTTTTTATTTCGGTGCGGACGGATCACATACCTATTCAAGTTGAATGGGTCTCGATCCGTCCCGGCCTCCGCACGGACGTTGGCCGTTCATTGGGGACCGCACGGAATGGACGCGTGCATGAGGTCTAAGTAAATAAATAAAACAAAGCCCATGGCTGATTCATGCAAGGATGTACACAGATCTCATTTGGGCCCATAGCAAAACTTGGTATGGGCCCCACCCAGTTTCTAGTACATGTGCGTCAATCACTGCCAGGCAATGCAGAATGCAAAGCTCAATGTCCAAAATTTCTGATGAATTTACCTTTTGTTTTTTTAAATGGACAAAATTTTATTTAAAAAAAAAAAAAAACGAATAAGGGTCCATTCACATATCCGTCGTGTGTTGCGGATCCGGATGAGGACCCATTTGCGGACGTGTGAATGGGGCCTAAAAGTCAACGTCTGTCAGTATAGTGAAACAAGTGCTTTATAGACATAGCACGCTCATTCTGAGCATCATATTTCTCAATATATTCAGACTAGACACCTGGCATAAATACATTGATAAATCTGCTTCACATCTATTACAAAGATGGCTGCCTGAAGCCACCACTAGAGGGAACTCCGTGCAAAGGAATTTATATAATTACAGCTGACTGAAATAGAAGTGGTAATCATTTGAAGGCACTGAGCTTCTTTCCGATGTGCAGGGTTTTCACTTCACAAAGAGAAAAGAAGCCCCGAGTCCCATCGTAGTCACTTGGTACAACCTTACTGAGCTGTTGTAGAAGCAGCTTGACTGTATGCAAAAATGACCAAGCAAGCAACAAACTGACAACTTTAAAGCTCTAAAAGAATGTGCAATTTGTAGTAAATACAAAACTGTATCCTGTCTATACTACAAGGGCTGCTTAGATAAATTAGGACACTCGTGGAGGATAAAGCCCCCCCGCCACTGCTCTATAGATGAGCAAATTGATTCATACGAATTTACTCTTACATGAAAACAGAGTTCTTGAGCAGCGAGGAGCTATCCTTGGTTGACAGGGCCAGGCATCTTGTACCTGTGTCGTTGCTCCGAGTTGCGGCGCAAGTGCAGGCGCTCTGCTGCTACCAAAGCAGCGACTGCACACACCTCTACATTTCCAGCTAGGGGAAGCCTCTTGAGCAGCGAGGACAACCCGTCACTGCTCAAGGGCTGTGTACCCTGCCCCTCACTCTTAACCCCTTTCAACTGAAGCCATTTTGGACTAAATAGCAATGTCACTTTGTGATACCTGTGGAATGTTTTTAGTTATCCAAGTGATTCAAAGAATGTTTTTGTGACACATTGTACTTTATATTAGTAGTAAATTCTGGCTGATAAGTTGTTCCAATTTATAAAAATAAAACCCAAACTTTCATGACACACCTCACAAAATCATTTAACAAATACCATATTTCTGTTTTATGTTATGTCTTCAAAAGTACATTTATTTTTTGGAGGACATTAAAAGGCCTTAAAGTTGCAGCAATTATTCAACTTTTTAAAGAAACATTTCCTAAAAGTACTGACCACAGCATCTACCGTATTTTTCACCAGCGAATACTAATGAGCCGCTTCCATTATGAAAGCGCTTATTAGTACCGGAGGAACAGCCTGGTCCTCGGCTGTGAAATCTGCGCACAGTGCGAGTGCGCTCTGTAATCTCACACTGTGCGCAGCCTTCACACCACAGCTGGCGGCAAGATGAAGAGGATTGCGCTGTGGGTGAGGATCGGCGGCGTCCAGGAGCAGGAGAGGTAAGTGGGTTTTTATTTTGTGATCTGAGGCTGATGGGGGCTGAAATACGACCGAGCTGCTTATAAATGGCGGGGGCTGAAACATGACTGAGCTGCTTATAAATGGCGGGGGCTGATATGAGGCATGGGGGTCTCATCTGAGGTCTTATTAATGTTGGGGATCTGACTGGGGCTGTCAGATGAGGTCTGATTGCTGATCTGAGGTCTATTGAAAAAATATTCTAAAACCTAGGTGCGTCTTATAGGGCGAAAAATACGGTAGGTGCTTACACTCCCAGATCTGGAGCTAGCTCCGATCCTGGCAGTTGCCACAACTGGCAGCCATTGCAGATGTTTTTTTGTGCCTGCTCCATCCACCTGATGTAACTATAGGTCCAGTTCCAGAAAGTCATAGTTTCCTGTGTTAAAAGACTGCCAATATAAAATGCCCAGAAGGCTTAATCCCTTAAAGGGTTTGCCAAACAAAACAGGAATTTTTATAAAAAAAAATTAAGAATCCTGTGAAAAAATATAATTAAAAAAGCCATACTCCACTCCCGAGCCTCACGTGACTGCTGCAGCTAATTACAGTGGTCATATGTCCCTTTGTCGACACATCATCCCTTGGACCAGGAACTACAGAGCAGTGAGGTGGGGGACTGGGCAACATCAAAATGGGAGCAGCAGAGGATCTGTAAGTTTTTTTTTTTTGTTCACTGAATTCTTTGTTTTAGCTAGAAACCCCTCTTTTGGCATGAAATGCAGAGATTTTTTTTTTTAAGTTTTTCATCTATTCATTCCAAAAGCCAAAATTTTATTTTACTATCAACTTTCAATGTAATTTTCGGCACCACCAGTACATATAAAATATTGAAAACTTTATTAACCCTCTCTGTGGTGGGAGGAATAAAAACAGCAATGCCACCAGTGTTTTTCCCCATAATAAAGTATATTTTATTGGTAAAACGGTGTTTGTTTTTCAAGTAATTTTTTTTTTTTACACAAAGTACCTTTGTTGGGTTAAGAAAAGTGAACAGGTGATCCTTTGATTGCCTACATACCATACTGTACTACTTATGTCCTTGCAGCACCTAATAGGCTTCCATACAGAGCAACCCAGTCGCATCTACTGACTGCCATCTAAGGGGTTAAATGGCAAGAATGAGAGCGGAGTGTCAATTACCTAAAATCTCCTACTCTATGGTCATAGCTGTGCCTGCACAATCAACATAACACAATTTTTTTGTCTAGTCTTGGTGTGTTGAAGGTGGTCTTCAGGATCAGAACATGGCAGTCCATAGGATGCTCCACTGAAATGAATGTGGCTTTGCTGCAAAGCTGCACAGAAACTATGGAGAGGTGTGGTGCTATTTTTAGAAGAAGGCAGCCATTTTTTTTCTAAACCTGGACAACCCCTTTAAGGAAGTAAAGTAGTAGGTGTGTAGAGTTTCCACAATCAGAGTGTTGGAGGCTGTGTAATATTGTGTTTGAATAACCCTTGTCTCAAACTCAGCTCAGGTCCTGTTCAGCTGGATGCCAGGGACAGTATATCTGAAATCACAGATCATTGTCTACAACTCCTGAGAGAAGGTCAACGGGGCTACGGTGTTTGCAGCCTGTGAATGTTAACAAAAATGATCTTATTCACTGACAGCAAACTAGTATCTTGAAAAAATGGTGAAGTGTTAAGAATGTTTTTGTGACACATTGTACTTTATATTAGTAGTAAATTCTAGCTGATGAGTTGTTCCAATTTATAAAAATAATTGAGAAAGTCATAAAGTTGCATGTATACAGTGATTAAGAATCTTTTAGGGTACTTTCATTCACACTTGCGTTAAAGTTTTCCAGTATTGAGTTTCGTCCTAGGGGCTCAATACCAGAAAAAAACTGATCAGTTTTATCCTAATGCATTCTGAATGGAGAGCAATCTGTTCAGTATGCATCAGGATGTCTTCAGTTCAGTCACTGTATGGTTTTTGGTGAGAGACAATACCGCAGCATGTTCTCTGTCTAAAATCCCAAAACACTTGCTGGAATGCCACTTTTCCATTGAAATGCATAAATGCCGCATCCAGCACCATGTGTTCCGGTTTGCGCTTGAGCAGACCTTTAAAAAATGCAAAAAAATAATAATTTTCCCCATTTTTCCAGATGACACCGGAGAGACAGATCCGGTGTTTCAATGCATTTGTTAGACAGATCCGCATCCGGATCTGTCTACGAATGCTTTCCGTTTGCATACGGATGTCCGGTGAGGGAACTGCCTGCCAGAACCTCACAAGTGTTAAGTACCCTTACATAAAATCTGAAGCCCCCTAAGTAAACCACGGAATTGCCTTTAGTTATACTGACCTTGTATTCTTGCCCCCCAAAATCAACTACAAAATGACAAGAACGGGACATCTGTACCGAATTCATTGTACAACTGGTCCATGTCAGACAATGCCAAACTGGTACTGTGCGTTTCCGGAGCCCTAGTTTCACACATCAAGGCTTTCCAATTCCAGATGACCTATCTATACACATATTCTGTATCTATAAGCTTTGTAACAGTCCATTAGAAATAGCTGTACTGGACTATGAGGTCTAGCACTGGGATGGCCGTTTTCATTAGTGAAGAAAACATGCATCTGAAAATCCAGTCTTTAATGCATCCACAGACTTACATATGCTCTATAACACCACATCACTCTGTAGGACTTGGCTGTACAGCTAGTAAAATGGCACATATATAAAACGGACGCCTGCTCCAGTGTTTAGGTGGTCGCCTAGATGAAATAGGCCACTTGTACTAGCACTGAGCCTGAAAATGTGGCAACATTAAAAAGTTCACATAGTACTATTCCCCCCCATAGTCAGAACATTCATTTGCATACACCTAATTATGTAAAAGCAATAGTATTCTCATACATCTATTTACACGGAAAAATAAATTCATTTGTGGGAGCAGAGTATAAAGCAAAAATTACCGGGGAAGTGAGTTATATATTTATACACTACAGAACGGAGCTGCAAGGATCCAGAAGTAATGGTCTTACCCAAGACATTTTGGGTACATCGAGTTGTGAACCTGGAGCAAGGTGTTCCAGAACTGGACACACTTAGTAACTGTAGTTATGAATGTGCGACGAAACCTTCATTGCTGGAGAAGACACCGCTGCATTACCAGCTAGCGCATTCAGTACACAAAGTCTTCAACTGGTAGTTCAAGAGTTCTACTTTAACATGTTCTGTAAACCTCAGGATTTGAAACAAGCCCATAAGGGCTGTCCTGGCTTAAAGGTCGTTTATTAGCAAGGCGTGACAAGTCTACGACGTCGTATGCATTCCCATATCCAACGCGGTGTAACACGTTTAGCATCTTCAGCACACTCAGAAGCATCACCCATCACATGTGTAGCAGAAGGGATGTCAAATTCCGGACTAGATCACCATCATAGGCAACGAAGTAACGACGCAGTTTCGCAAATTCCTCAAGTGAAGATGGGAGATAAAGCTTCACGCCAGTGAATATATCTAGAAGAGTCTAAAAATATAATCATTTTGTGATGGAGAGAAAGATACATGAAGACTCTTGAATAGACTAACTCGGAATCAGAGTTAGCAAATGGAACTATTTTTCTTAGACTGCAAAATGTAGACAATGATCCAACCTAATAAATTAATGGAAGTACACTGAATGGCATGGATAGAGTCGTTTTATTGGCTATAACCCAGTGTTTTCTGACTTACAGTCTTTTAGTTCAATGCATGAGAATGCTAGGAAAAGTCATGATGGATACTTACTTTGGGCGTGGATGAAGCCTGTACCACATTGTGTCCATTGCTTTGGTTAGAACTTGACATTTTAGCCTGCAGAGAAAAATATATTAATACACCAGACCTTCCCATCTTTATATTTTCTGAACGTCTACTGCACAGTATAGTCGTGACCATGGTTTTTAAATTTGATGTGCCTGAATGGTCCTACTACAGCAGGTCAGAACTTTGAGAAGAGAATACCCTAATGCTACACTGAGTCATCTCGTCAATAGGACTATTACCACTGCTGAGAATTGTCTATGGAAAGGACATGGCTATAAGCATCATATAATATACTTGATAGTAAGTGCACAAATTAGAAGGGATGTGCACAAGTTTTAGCCCATTCAGGTCAGTTTTATGCATTAAGAAAATCGCAATCTTTGGCCACATTTGTGCAAATGGTCACTTTTTACAAATGGATAAATGTCTGACGGGTAGGGGTCCACAAGAAGAGAGGGCCTGTGTTCTCCCATCTGAATGAAGTTGTGATCCACTCCATTGAGGCTGACAGAGATAGAAGAGGACATACACTTGGCCATCTTCTGGAGTCCTGTTGAGATGACGGACATGGTGGTCTGCAAGCCATTCCATTCCAACAGGGGAACACAGGCCCACCCCTTTGTGTTATTGGCAGGGGCCCCACAGACAGAAACGTATCCTGTGCATGGGACAACCGATTTAAAGGGCATCTGCATCAGCAGATTTGTACCTATAAAACTGGCTAACCAGTTACATGTGCTCTTGGCAGCTGAAGGCATCTGTGTTGGTCCCATGTTCATATGTGCCCGCATTGCTGAGAAAAATGATGTACAAATCTGCTGACAGATACCCGTTAATACCTTAAGGACAATTTTAATGTTTGTCTCTTCCCCCCATCATCACATTTACTTTTGGAGGTTTGGCCACAGATGGGCTCTCTCCAACTAACCACTTAGATGCTGCAGTCGCTGTTGACTGTGGCATCTAAACGGTTAAACGGCCATGATATTTGATCCCAGTCATTGCAGTAGATTGTCAGCTGTAATATACAGCTAACACACAATGCAGATGGCATGGGAGCTGCTCCTAGTATGTGGCACTAAGGGGTTAAAGACAACTATAGGTTAAAAAGGTCTTATTAACAGCTACACTTTTGGTTCTCAGATCTAACAGTAGTACTGGAGAGGTCACCAAAACAGGGTCTTCTTCCTACTTTTTCTACTAATAAAAAGTGAACAATCACATAATGCACAAGAGATTTTTCAAAAAGTAAAATTTAGGAAATAGTGGCATATATTAACCTAAAATCTTTCTCCTAAAACATGTGATTGCACAAATCGTGGATAACTGCTCACCTTCTTACTCTCAGATGCGACAGGAGACACAGTTTTTCTCTTCTCTGCCTTAGGCAGGTCTTCACTTTTCTTTGTCTTTGGAGGTTTTCCACCTTAAACACAGAAAAAATAAAAATGATATTTTTGTATTTATTCACCTTTATACCACAACCACTGCACAAGATTACATATATCTTATTTAAAGGGAAAGCCTTACTGTCACTTCTTTTGTCCTTCCCAGGTGACTTTGAGGTTGAAGTTTTAGGACCCTTCACTGACCAACTTGGTGTTGGTGGTCTTGAACTTCCTTCATTTTCACGACTACTGCTTTCGGATGAGCCTTCTTCATCTTGAGAGGATGCGACAGTAACCGTAAAATCAGATTTCTCCTTAGAGACCCGGTAAAGCTCCTAGAGGGCAGGATTATACAACCATTATTACATAGCGATATAGCGACCTGCATGGATAATGGATTATCACACAGAGACCTCTAAGGTCTTGATCACACAGCCGGCGGAATTTTGGTGCAGATACGAAGCCATAATTCTGGCACCGGCCGTGTGGTGTCTGCCTCCGATTGTTTTCAATGGGAGGTAGTACTGCAGTTTGTGGGCCAGAGGTTAAAAGCAACAGCTGCGCAAAGAAAGGACATCTATTCTTGGTCCGGTGTGCGGACATTCAATGGAGCTAAGCCACGGGCAGGTCTCACCTCACCAGAAACCATAGCGTCAAATTCAGGCATGTGAAGGGGCCCTAGGGGTACCTGCACACTGTGCAGATTTGTGTGCAGAAAATCTGCATGAAAACAGCATGAAAAACGTGATAAAAAAAAAAAAAAAAACTGCACATAAGTCTTCTCTATTTATTGCAGAATTTGTGAGCCTTTTGGAGCGGATTTTAACAACCCCATGGAAATCTATGGGGAAACCACAACACATCTGCCCCGGAACTGCACAAAACAACTGACGTGCTGCGGTTTTTAAAAGCCACACCACAGGTCAATTCCCACACGTATAAAGTGCGAACAGTGTACCCGAGATTTGGAAAATCAGCGGATTTTCTGCACCTAACACACACTTTGTGCATATAGCCTAAGAGTGACGCTCCAGTTTTGGACATGGTTTACCAGGTTAAGCATCACACCTAAGCCAATGTGTAATGTATATTAGGAGAATGCCTCAGGACACATTTACACATAGCTTTATACAACAAAAAACAAACGTGAATGCGGCTTTAGATTCTTGGTGCTTGACGAGAACTGCAATATCAGGGGCATGGGCATTTCATAACTACGGTCTACTTTATACTACACTAGGCTTCAGGGAGGACATTAAAAACAGCAGTCCCGAGACTTAGCGGCATAAGGTCTGTGGAATGTGATTGATTCTACCAGCTTGGATAATGCACTGGTAAAACACCTGTATAACCGCCTAGTACAGTGCGGTACCACATGTTTGTATTGCTCTTTACCTGTGCCAGGTGAGGTCCATGTTATTTTCTGGTGCACCATGTGGACTGTACAGGACCCAGAAGCAGCTCCTGTTTTCTTCATAGAAAGTGATTTACACCTTCCAGCAGCAATTTCTGATTTTTCTATGCAAAGGCTAAAAGAGGTTTTCTGAGATTCTGATCAATATCAGATCGGCAAGAGCCCGACTCCCAGTACCCCCACTGATTAGCTGTGTGAAGAGGCTGTGGTGCCCTGATGAGCACCGCAGCCTCTTCCTAGGCCAGCAACACCATGTTCATTGGTCACGTTACCTAGGCATTGCTTCAAGTGCATGGGGCTGAGCTGCAATACCAAGAATGGCTGCTATGTAATGGAGGGTGTCGTGCTTGGTAAGCTAAGAGGTGGTCACGGCACTCACAGGAGTGCCTCGCCCGCCACAAACAAACAGCTGATCGGCAGGTGTCCCCGGGCGACTGACGCCGACGACTTGATACTGACCTATCCTAATGGTCCATTCACACGTCTGCAACTGTTTTGTGGTCCGCAAATTGGACACCGGCCATGTGCGTTCCGCATTTTGTGGACCGCACATGGCCAGCACCATGATAGAAATGCCTTTTCTTGTCTGTGGCTGTGGACAAGTTCAATTTTTTGCGGGGCCGTGGAACGAAAGTGTGGATGCAGCCCCAAGAATAAGTCCTCAATATCAGAATCTCTGAAAACCTCTTTAAGGCTAGGTTCACACTTCAGTTATTTGGTCAGTTATTTCCATCAGTTATTGTGAGACAAAACCAGGTGTGGCTCAAAAACACAGAAACGGGGCAGATCTTTCCATTACATCTCATCTCTGTGGAGGCTTCGCTACTGGTTTTGGATCCCAATAACTGATGGAAATAACTGACCAAATAACTGAAGTGTGAGCTTCATTTGTATTAGATATCTAATTGATATTCATCATTTTTGGGGCTTTGAAACTGATTACTAGTTTTCCATCAGCATTAAGGTCTCAAGTTACAATGTTAATACTGCAACTGGAGGCAGAAGAATTTACTGCAGTTTTCATAGTAAGCACAAAAAAATAAAAAATAAACACCAGACACAACATAGGAAGAAACTGCCCCCAAAAACCTGAACAAAACTGTGCATGTGAATCCAGCATCCAGCCTTTAGGATTTTGTTCTGAACAAACCTTTAATTGTTGTAGTGTAGTGGCAGACTTCCAATCCTTGTCATCTCTGAAGCGGGTGCAGCGTGGAAAGCGGATGGATATGCCACCAGCGGTATGCGCCTCAGCCTTGGAAAACTCTGCTCCAGTGATTTCCCAGATAGGAGCTTTCTGTAAAATAGATATAGAATTGGTAAGATAACATTGTATAACTGACAGTTCTGCGGTTTTCTAGCCAATTAGTCAAGGCTTTAGGGATCTCTGCCTGTAACCTCCTTAAGGAAATATCGTATTGATTTTTTTAGTTTCAGAGGATGTAGATCTGTCCTGGTTGTGTAATGATTACACAGCTCATTGAAAGGTGTGTTCGTAATAACTGTACTGTAATAATCCCTGCACCCTGAGCCGTCATCACATTGTCAGCACAAGTTTATCAGCAGAGGATGTCAAAGCATCTTTGTTTTAGGATGGTTACCATACAGGGTTTTAAAAAATGATCATTTTATTGTGTGGGGCATTGTGGACATGGCGATAGCAATTATGTACAGTTTACATTTATGTAAATATAGGCATTTATAAAATAAAAATAAAAAGTTTTAATGTACCAGCAGTCCGATGTGTGCCATGTGCTACATGCAGCAATGTAATAGTACAGCGCTAAGTTGGAAGGGATTAAAAAAAAAAAACCCACACACAATAAAGGTGATCAAAGTTAAATGAAAACTAAAATATGAACCCCCTCCGAACTGACTTTGGGAAAAACCCCTTTAACACCAGAAGGCTAACAATAGATAACATGTGCGCCGCATTGTCAAGGACATTTTATTAAGCTGGTAGATGAAATCAACAATGGTACAGGAGGACATTACCTCCGGTTCTCGTATAATGAAGTCTGGGTAATAGTTCTTGTTGATCTTCAGCCAAGACGGGATTTTGGTTGGGTCCTACAAATCAAATACACAGTAAGATTCCCTAAACCATCATGCAGAGTGTTACGGTATTCCTTTTATTCCAAAATCAAGAATATCCAACCTTACTGATCTTCACCATGTCCAGTTCTTTTTGTAAACGTGCAAGGGTGGCATCATCATAGCCGCTGGAACACTTTGTTACAGTACACCACTTACGCATTTCAGGGTCATAGCATCCCATTAGAAATATGGACATTAAGCCACCTACAGTGAATTAAAGCATACATGTTAAACTGGGAAGGCAATGTCAACAGCCTGAGGAAGAGAGAATAGTTTATTGGTTCACTAACCATTCGCTCCCTTTCCGTAGAATGCTCCCAATACCGCGAGATCAGCAGTATCTGCCATGGCTCCTTCATTCAAATAATCCTTTTTCACTTTTAGCCAATGGCGCTTCCCAGGCTCATAGATGGACTACAAAATGAAAGAGAAGTAAAGATTAGGATTTCTTCCAAGACTACCTTACAACTACATCACACTTAGTAGCTTATCTATTCAGCTTTTCAGATATCAAACATATACCAAAGAAATACACACAAACCACACACACAGCTCAGAAGTACATACCTTCAAGTCTTTAAGTACAAGGCCTTCTAAACCTTCCCTAATAACTCTTGTTATCATATCAGCAAGATCTGCCGCTTTCTAGGAAAAAGAACATATACAAGTGTAACCAAATATCTCACAGAAATGTACACAGAGAGTAAAATACGTCACATAGCAACACAGTCCGAATATACTGGCAATACACTCACTGTAACATGCTTCATCTCTGAGAACATAATATGGTTAGGGATCTCTACCATGTTCTCTCGCATAAACTTTCTTCGCTCGTCCAGTGGCCTGTGACAATAACATAGGACCATTAGAGAAGGATACATTAAAAATAAAGGACTGATCACATGATGCAGGTCATTTCCCACTCACCTGTCCATCAAACTAACGCCATTAAAATATATGCAGTCAAAGACAAAGAGGCAAACATTGGCGTCCTGAAAGGCAGCTTTCTAGAAAGAAAAATAAATAAGTAAAAAATTACAAAGTATGGAAAAAACTAACAAAAACTCCTTATAATGGAAAATGACTACGACCAAATGTAGTTACACATTGATCCAGATCAATGACAACTCCTCCATGTCAGAGTCATTCTGCCTGAGGAGAGAAACCTCCATGTAGTGTAGTCTAGCCAACTCACATGCAATAATAGACATTGATTTTGGGGGTCACTCAGTAAGAGTGATAATACCAGTAGCGCAATAAATACCGCTGAAGTCAACGATATGCTGCAACAGTATCACGTTGACCGCTGGTAAACAAAAACCAGAGCATCTTTGTTGGGTCGGTGGAGGACTGCAGAGGTGAAGCATTTGTCGTTTAGTTCCCAAAATGCCTCTAGATACTTCAGGTATCACAAGACTACAACACACATTAGTGCACATAAAGCGTTCCAAACTGCAATTATGGTCCATTCTGAACCAGCATTTACTTTTGCTGGTTCGGAGGGGGTGGTAATAGTAAAATATAGTGATGAAAGCTAAAAGGCAACATTATACCTTATGAACGCCCAACGTTCCGAATGGAAGTGGCTTTCCAGTGTTGGTGTCAATGAGCAGCACTTCAGAGTCCAGGATCATGCTGGTACCACCTGGAAATGCTTTCGGAATGTAATCTTTGAAATGAGCAACCTATGACCAAAATAAATTGAGGTCCACTGATGAACAAAACACCAAGGAAAACTTGTTCCTGAAGAAAGCCTTACAAAGAAGCCTTATTACCTTATGAGGAAGAACGGGCTTGAGACTACGGCTGAAGTAACTAAAGTGATCGCCGTTTTTGTGCACTTGGACTCGTTCCCCGTCATACTTTATTTCTGCATACATTCCATTGGGACATTTCTTCATGGCATATTCTATAGATTTGCAAGCTTCAGCCTAGAAGATTTAAGGAGACAACGTAAGCAACCTGTCATTGATCTTGAAGGGTTTTTAATTCTAGAAGAGTTAGCTGGAGAAAGCTATATCTGAACATCTGCCATTATCATTCATGGTTTGTGAAGTCTGCAGTATCTACACAGCAACTTAGTGTCAAGGGACACGGAGGAATCGGATATTTGTTCAGACACAAACTACATCATCCATAGGTGGCAGAAAATGTGTGTGGATGTGAGGGGATGCAACATGTCAATCAGCCGATGTGGTGTGGATTTTCCCCACAAGTTTTACTACTTTAATATACAGGAGTGGACTCATGGCGGATTTCTTCTTACTCTAAGGCCTCATGCATTTTTTCTGTTTACGTTCCGTTTTTTGCATTCCATATACGGAACCATTCATTTCAGTGGGTCCGCAAAAAAAACACGGAAGGCACTCCGTATGCATTTCGTTTCCGTATTTCTGTTCAAAGATAGAACTTGTCCTATTCTTGTCTGCATCACGGACAAGGATAGTACTGTTCTATTAGGGGCTAGATGTCATCCTTTTTTTGTTCCGGTTTTTAAAGACCGCAAAACCATGCAGTCATGTGAAAGAGGCCTAAAAAGAATGCGTGGCCTTCATATGTTTTTTTTTAAATAATTTAAACCAGATATTTATACAGTTTTGTTTTTCTATTCTCATGGTAGAGCTTTTTTTCTGTACAAGATTTTGGTGCACCCATGTTCCCAGAGCTGCTGTTAACAGCAGCTACATGGACAATGGGAACTCATTGATTTCTACAGAAGAGTCTTCTAGGTATGCTCTGGGACCTGTTCAGTGGTAACTTATACAGGGAGAGAGAAGAGGGGAGCTGTGACCATTACCCAATATGAATTGTTAGCTATATGGCACCTCTCTTTGTAATCATGCTTGTAATCATAAAAAGGTGACTGCTGAAAAGCGGTATCTACAGAGCAGGAGGTGCCAACCTATTATGTGCAAACTTTTTTTAATATAGAAAGTGAAATGGAAACTTGAAAAATAAAATTCTTTAAAAAAATTAATAATATCTGTTTATCATAAAAACTTGATTTAACCAACAGGTCATTGCCTGATGACATTCCCTTTAAAGGGCATTCCTTTTAAGTGACATTTATCATGTATATAAAGTTATTACAAGACACTTCCTAATGTATTGTGATTGTCCATATTGCTTCCTTTGCTGGCTGGATTCATTTTTCCATTGCATTATACACGGCTCTTATCCAGGGGTTATGACTATGTTTCATAGATCCGAAGTAGATTTGGTAAAAAAAAAAAAGTTTGTAATGCCGTTTCCATACAGCATTAAAATGTATGGGCTCCATGTAGCAAAACTTCGTCTTGGCCAAAGTTGTACCATACTTCGGTATTCCCATCTGTGTATTTAAAAACATTTTAAAATAGGAATCCAAAATGTTTTTTTGTACAGTGGTACCCACCATTACCGAAGCAGATAGGAATACTGAAGTCATTTAGTGAAGTCTTGAGCAACTTCGGCAGAGACGCCGATATTTTGATGCATTACAAACCAATTTTTTTTTTATTTTTTTTTAACAAACCGACTTTGGGTGTATGAAAGGAAGCAATATGGACAATCACAATACAGCAGGGCTCGACAAATCCCAGTCGCCAGGTTGCCATGGAATTTGGTCCTGGCGCCTGGGTATTTGTCAGCCCGTTTTCTAAGGTGCCAGGGCGCAGGGCCGGCGCGTCCTATAGGCGGACTAGGAGTGCCGGCCCATTTCATGCTGCAGCTGCCCGAGCGCTCTATATAGAGCCTCAGGCGGCTGCAGCACTGCTCGTCCATGAGGGCGCACCGCCTGGGAGCAGCATGAAGAGAGGGACTGACAGGAGGGAAGCACTCAGCGCTCCCTCCTGTCACTCCCTCATTGTAGCGTGGCCGAGCCCTGTATGGTCAGCGGTACAGGGAGCATCTGTCTCCTGTACCCGGCCGGACTGACAGGAAGTGCGCACATTCTGTCAGTCCGCCCGGCGTACTGGAAACAAAAGCGCCTGTACCCGTGGGCCATACAGGGCTCGGCCACGCTACACTAGAGGTAGCGGAGGGAGGGGGGGAGAAAGAGAATGACAAGAGGGGGTGAAAAGAATGACAAGGGGGGGGGGGGAGAAAGAGAATGACAAGGGGGGGGGGGGAGAGAATGACAAGAGGGGGGAGAGAGAATGACAAGAGGGGGAGAGAGCTGGGGTTGTAGTTATTTGGGGACTGCAGAGGCCGAGCCCCAGGTGGGAGTTGTAGTGATGTGGGGACTGCAGAGGCTGAGCGCCAGCTGGGGGTTGTAGTGCTCAGTAAAGTATCATAGTTCCTGCTGTGTTTATGCCCTCCGGACCCTGTAATTCTTGTAAGGGTTTCCACATGTCATGGCGATCACTTGGATGCTGGCAGCGTCTGACGTGTCATATAACCAACTGAAGAGGGGGAAGCACTTTGGGGGCCCTATATACTGGCACATTATGGGGGGGCACTATGGAGAAGAGGGGAAGGACCACTATGGGGGCCCTATGTACTGGCATGCATCATTGGTTTGCTCTATGGAGAAGTGGGGGGGGAGAAGCACTAAGCGGGCATCTACTGGGGGCTCCGTCCGGCTCCTAACTTTTATAGCTGGCTCCTAGATTTCAAGGAAATTGTCAAGCCCTGCAATACAGTAAGTAAGTGCCTTGTATTAACTTTATCTACATAATAAATGCAATTTGCTCAAGTGAGACAACCCCTTTAAGTCTACTGCATATCTTCAAAGAAAACACAGAAAATGTCTTACCAGCATAGGTTGAACTGGGGTCATAAGTGACGCTTCAACACTGAGTGCTTTTTTCATTCCTGGGCCTTGCTGCCTGTTGCGCAGAACACGCTCTACAACATCCCCTAAATTACGAGAGGCTTTGAAGGCATCATATGCATTAGGATCAAGAGCATCAAGACTGAAACAATAATGGAAATTGATTAAGTCTACATATATTTTGAACCAAAGTCATAAAAAAAAAAATATAATATTCAAAATGAAGAAAATAGTTTTATTACTAACACAATGTACAGACCCCACATCCGTAATATTAGAATACTGCACCTCAAATGAAAAACCACCATTAAATGTAATTATCAAATGCAGCTTTCTATGGGAATAGTCATACATTTGCAGTGATACTTTGTCCCTTTACTGTGGCATTGCTCAGCAGATTAGTCCATCAGGATGCAAAATGCTGTTTTATTAAAACATCTCTACAGTAAATCACCTGCATATCTTGCTCTATTTGAGGGTAGCATAAACTGGTGACAGATACCCTTATAGCAAAACTCCACTATTAATAATTGTATACACAATTACACAGAGAATACCAACAATCACTGATGACACCTCCCCATGTAAAGCTATCAGTGACTGACAGCTATCTATGTATACACACTTACACAGATAATGCTATCAATCACTGATAACACCTCCCCGTGTACAGTTATCAGTAACTGTCCGCTATGTATACACAGAGAATGCTATCAATCACTGATACCACCTTCCCATGTACAGCTATCAGTGACTGACAGCTATCTATGTATACACACTGCACAGAGAATGCTATCAATCACTGATAACTGTACACAGGGGTGGTGTTATCAGTGACTGATAGCTATCTATGTATACACACTGCACAGAGAATGCTATCAATCACTGATAACACCTCCCCGTGTACATCTATCAGTGACTGACAGTTATCTATGTATACACAGTTACACAGAGAATGCTCTCAATCACTGATAACACCTTACTGTGTACAGCTATCAGTGACTGACAGCTATCTATGTATACACAGTTACACAGAGAATGCTATCAATCACTGATAACACCTCCCCGTGTACATCTATCAGTGACTGATAGCTATCTATGTATACACAGTTACACAGAGAATACTATCAATCACTGATAACACTGCCTTAAGGTACAGCGATCAGTGACTGACGGCTATCTATGTATACACACTTACACAGAGAATGTTCTCAGTCACTGATAACACCTCCCCTGTGTACAGCGATCAGTGACTGACAGTTATCTATGTATACACACTTACACAGAGAATGTTCTCAGTCACTGATAACACTGCCTTAGTGTACAGCGATCAGTGACTGACAGTTATCTATGTATACACACTTACACAGAGAATGCTATCAATCACTGATAACACCTCCCCGTGTACAGTTATCAGTAACTGTCCGCTATGTATACACAGAGAATGCTATCAATCACGGATACCACCTCCCCAGTGTACAGCTATCAGTGACTGACAGCTATCTATGTATACACACTTACACAGAGAATGTTCTCAGTCACTGATAACACCTCCCCTGGGTACAACTGTCAGAAATAGCCAAGATTTAAATGTATAGATTACAAGTTTTACAGAATCTTTTCCCACAAAACTGTATATCAGTCTGCTCAGCTCCTCCTGCTCTATAACATGCTGCCTGCAGATTACACTACATTTTGTGGTGTAAGGACCTCTTTCAGCCTGATATCAATATAATTCTTTACAAACTGCACTCTAGAAAAATGACGTTCAGTAAGAAAATAACATTTCTAGATGTATCCTCACTTACACATGTTTGGCTCCAGAGTTCATCTTCAAATCATGCTTGATAAGACGAATTATGCACTTGAGGTCATTGCTGGTGCACCTACAAATAATAATTTAATGGACACACTTTAAAGGAACACTTCCAACCAAAATTTCTGTTACATATTAACAACTCGTGTCACGTTTCTTAAAAAAATTTAAATAAAAGGGTGACCATTTGTCTGGATACAAGTATATCTCTGTCTCCATCACTCCATGTATTCTACTTCCTGTCCTGGTTCTTTAATGTCATGTTTGTTTAAACTTTTAGCACAGCAAACAGTCTCATTTAAAGGGGTTGGGCCATCTTGGACATTGCTAGGATATGCCCCACTGTCTGATAGGTGACGGTCTCACCTTTGGACCCGCACCTATCCTTAGAAAGGAGACCACAAAGTGCAGGAGAGCACACCGCGCATGCGAGGCCGTCCTCCATTCATTTCTATGGGAATGCCAAAAATCTTAATTTATCCTAGTAATATGCCCTCAATGTCCAAGATTTAGCTCTTTAGGACTCCCATTTTTCTTAGGCTACATGCACACGACAGTTGTTTTTGCTGTCCACAAAAAAAAACCAAAAAAAAAAACCTGATGGTCCAATTTTTTTTTTGAAGGATTCCTTTGTTTTCACAGATCCCTTGTAATAAATGCCTATCCTCGTCATGCACTACTTTTTTTGCTGACCCATTGAAATGAATGGGTTCCTGTCCTATCCGCAAAAAAAAAAAAAAAAAAACTGAAACGAAAGCCGAGAAAAACAACCGTCATGTGCATGTAGCCTTAATCATCTTGAGATGTTTCTACACCTTGACTGGAGTCCTCCTCCTCCTGTACATTCATTATCCAATAACAGATGGCCAGCACAACATATAGCCAATGTCATATAGCCAAAATAGGCCATATTTGCCAAACAGACATGTCACAAGTGGACAAATAGAAAATAGACAAATCTCTCGAAAGTAGGAAATAACTGAATATACCTGCGTGCTATGTCCTCCAGGACCTTCTGTTGGTCCTCTTCCTTGGTCATTTTGGAAAGCTGATTCAGCAGGTCCTCTACCTCATGGATTGTCAGAAGACTCTTAGCAGCTGGTGGGAAACTTTTGCTCTCCTCAAAGAAGATTCGAACAGTTTCTGAAACATCTCCCTGATCACAAATACAGGACACTTTTAGGCCAACAAAGTACACCAGAATCCTCACTGGACATAGCAGAGCCACTTAATAAACTTTTTAGGTTACATTTTTTGAATTACCTGTTCAAGGTCTCGAACCATTTCCTCCTGGTTGCAGTTGAAGACCCGGCTTAAAAGTTTGACAATCTGCTTATCATTCAGGTTGTATACATTCTTAATGACACCCGGTAACAACAGCTTTACTGTTAAGTACGTATCTCCATGAAAGCCATCTGTTTGAAGGCAGACCAAGAATTTGTATAAAAGTTAACCACACCATTTAATAAAAATACTCCAGTTAAACATGGAGGTAGAGAGGAGCAGTCACTTGTATCAGAGGTTACAAGGCTATTTTACGAGGGATTTTAACCTATGGTCTTGTAATGCCTCTTGGATTAGGATGAAGAGTTTACCAAAACTATATCAGCCTTTGATCCAGTGGGAGTCTCCCATGCTCCTTTTTGGGATTGAAAAGGAATCTGTCACCATGAAAAGTGAATAATCTGCAGACAGCAGGTTATAGAGCAGGAGGAGCTGAGCAGTTTTATGGGAGAAGATTCAGTAAGGGCTCTTTCACACTAGCGTTGTTTCTTTCCGTCCTAGAGTTCCGTCCTCGGGGCTCTAGGACGGAAAGAAACTGATCAGGATAATCCCAATGCATCCTGAATGGAGAGAAATCCGTTCAGGATGCATCAGGATGTCATCCGTTTAGAATGTCAACGTTTTTTGGACGTTGACAAAACCATAGCATGCTGCGGATTTGTCTCAGTCCAAAAAGCCGGAAGACATTCCGCAATGCCGGATCCGGAATGAATGCCCATTGAAGAGCATTATTCCGATCCGCATTAAGCTAAACGCCGATTCGGCGCATTGCCGCATCCGACGCTTAGCGCTGCGCATGCGCAGCAGCCGTTCCGATCGGGCCCCAGTGTAAGCTGGGGCTCGATCGTTACCATGGCAGCCAGGACGCTACTGGAGTCCTGGCTGCCATGGTAGTACAACCCAGCAGTGTACTTACTCTGCGCTGCGGTCGCTCATTATGACATCACAGGTGCGGGCGGCGTATTGATCTATGCGCCGCCCGACCTGTGACGCCATTAAGGAGCGCCTGTCCGCCGCAGCGCAGGTGAGTACACTGCTGCTGAGTACCATGGCAGCCAGGACTCCAGTAGCGTCCTGGCTGCCATGGTAACAGTGAAAGCATGTTGAAGACTGATCAGGAAACTGATTAGTCTTCAAATGCTGTCAGTCCACTTGCGTTCTGACGGATCCGGCGGGACGGAAGTGCCCGCCGGATCCTCAGAACGCAAGTGTGAAAGAGGCCTAAAACGTGTATTTCATTCATTTATATTCCTGCTCATTCTCGGCATTGAAGTTTGGGATGAGGTCCCACTAGTGATTGACAGTCATCTCTGTGTACACAATTATAGAGAAAAGGCTGGGTCGCCTCCGATTTCAAATCCAGAGCGAACAATGATATCAATGGATAAACTAAGTTTTACTGAATATTTTCCCATAATGCTAGATATTCTGCTCAGCACCTCCATATTCAATGTGACAGGTTCCCTTTAAACGTCCTGCACATGTTCAGTTTTGTCTAAATTAGGTTTTGAAAAGGAACAGCTCACGTCATCTGTCTCAGCGTTGTAAGTCCATACCTCCACCGGTTCCTTTAGTCAGGAAGTCATGGATGATCTGGGTCTTGGTATTGTAGCTCGCCTGTTCTGCTACCATGGCACATAGCTTGCGGAATTCACGCAGCAGACAGTCCTTGTGCTTGGGATCACATTGTGCTGTGGAAAGACTGGAGCCGCTGCTAGAAGTGGGTGCAGGCGACGACAGGTTTGGCTTAGCTGGAGACCAAGAGAGTAAGACCGTTAGACCAACAATGTCTCTCCTAGTGTTCTGAACAAATCAAATGATGGCCTACCCCCCAAAAAAAAACAAGCTTTAGAGAGCTAGAATTAATATTATAATATGTATTAATGTACAGTTTGTCTACTTGATCTGTACATACAAATGTCTGGCAATGACAGATCACATCAATTTCAGAGGGGATATGGAAGGACTCTAACGCTGGGTTCACACTTGAGCGAATTTGATGTGTCAATCACAATACGCGCGACAAAACGCCCCAAAGAAGCTCCTGTACTTCTTTGGGCGTAGGGCGTTTTACAGCGCGTTCATACACGCTGTAAAACGCTCAGGTGAGAACCATGCCCGTAGGGAAACATGGGTTTTTGCCTGTTGAGCGTTTTACAGCGCGTAGGAACGCGCTGTAAACCTAGCCTAAGGCGTCGTATTAAGACCCAATATGTATTTCTGCAACAGAAATAGGACGCTGTACTCTTGGATTTCTGCTACAGGTGCACTGTGGGTAGGCGGCGGATCCTTATGAGGGTTAGTGACATTGACTTTTAATGGTTAACCCTCAGGATTTCCACCCCCCAAAAAGTGACACACCACTCATTTACGAGCGGATTCTGCCTGCCGTGCAGCCAGACTTCAATGTGTAAACCTTCAAGAGTATGAGGGTTGTAGATTTAGAACATACCCTTTAATAGGACACAAAATAAGAAAAAAAAAAAATATATAATTATAAATGCCTTATAAGTGGAGGTTAACAGAACGTAAGCAATTTACTATTTAAAGCAGGCATGCTCAACCTGCGGCCCTCCAGCTGTTGCTAAACTACAACTCCCATCATTCCCTTACAGCCTACAGCTATCATCTTCCAGAATGGCATCGTGGGAGTTGTAGTTTTACAACAGCTGGAGGGCCGCAGGTTGAGCATCCCTGATTTAAAGTATAACTGTCAAATTTTTTTTTTTTTACTATTAGATTTTGGTGATTAATATCACCTTGTTGGCCCTGTTTTAATTTCTGATTCTTAAATAAATAACCCCTAAAAGCCACCTAAAAGTCCCCAGTATTGGCTATTGTTACCTGAGATAAAATCAGGTTGCTATGCTCCTTCCGTCTACCAGATAGAGGACGGAGCAGCTGTGTGCACTGGGAACTGATAGTGAGTCAGCATTGTAAGGGAATGTATAAAAAGCCAGGTTCTTCCTGACAGGAGATAACAGTGCTGGGCTGTGTGTGTGAACTTCTCCACATGCCTGTGCTTGGCAGACACTCCCTTAGCAGTTCTGGAGAATGTACATATGCTGGCTGCTCAGTGTATAAATGACAGCCTTATCTGATAAGAGGAGAGCTTGTAGAAGGACTACAGGCTTCAGCCAGACCTGGGAACTTCACTGCAAGACCTCTCTATACAGAGCTGGTCTTCACTAACTTCACTGCAGGCGTCCTATGGATTAGCCTCAGGGCTGAGGGCGGCCATCTTAACAGAATAGTGAAATTGCAGTTTTATGCAGACTGGTTGCTAAGGGCTGAATCTTATTAAATAAGGGGTAAGTAAGTCTAATAGTTATTGATTCAGGAATATTATCATATTAGTAACTACATATATGAAAACGGAAATTAGGGTCTAAATGTGACAGTTATCCTTTAACAACACAGAAATTAAGGATATGATCACATGGTCAGAACAGGCACCAGATAAATCAGTCATGAGTTTTAGGCGAAATCAGATTCTCTGTGTGAGTTGAATGGAGCCACAGCCTTTAGAGTACAATCAGCACGATGAGCATGCCGCAGATTAGAGCGCCTGTGGTTATTATTCTGTGTGGTGCAGAGTCAATGGATATACCTGAAAAGCCTGAAAACTTCAGGGGTGAGGGGTTTGTCGCAGGTGCTTTAGCAGGAGTGGTAGCCTGTGTTCCTGCGGGTTGGTTTGCCTTTGATGGGGTCTTCTTCCGGGGGGTTGGTGCAGCCCCTGCTTTGGCAGCAAGCTCTGTGGACAAAATCAAAGTTACAAAGCATTAGTCTGATCTGTTGGAACATAATATATTCCACACCTTGGAAGAAAGCTACTTGTGCAACTCAACCATGCCACCAATGGACCAATGTAATCCATACAATCTCTCCTAGAGAAGCAGACACATACTAGGACTAATATACTCGTAGAAGAGTTACTGTCTGTAATGTAAACGAGTGGTCTGCAAAAAGAACCCCAAATTTTCACGTCTTGGCAGACCAGGAACGTTGAAGTTATTTTCTGGGACTTAGGATAGGCCATCAACATTAGATTGGTGGGGGTCCGACTACCAGCACCTCTATGAAAGGGCATCTGTCAGCAGCTTTGTGCCTATGAAACCAGGTGACCTGTTACATGTGCGCTTGGCAGCTGAAGGCATCTGTGTGGGTCCCATGTTCATATGTATCTGCATGGTTGAGAAAATTAAGTTTTAATATATGTAAATTAGCCTATAAGAGCAACAAGGGCGTTGTCATTACACCTAGAGGCTCAGCGCTCTCTGCAACTGCTGCTCCCTCTGCACTTTGATTGACATAGCCACATAGCGCAAATGTGATCATGCCTGCCCGGCCTGTCAAAGTGCAGAGGGCGTGGTAGTTACAGAGAGAGAAGAGCCTCTAGGAGTAATGACAACGCCCCCGTTGCTCCTAAAGACTCATCTGCATATATCAAAACATCATTTTTCTCAGCAATGCAAAAACATATAAACATACGACCAACACAGATGCCTTCAGCTGCCATGTACACATGTAACAGGTCAGCCAGTGTCATAGGTACAAGTCTGCTGACAGATGCCCTTTAAATCAGCAGACTAATGGGCCGTGGTAGTCTGGCGAGCAACATATCGTCTATCAGGATTTAGGAGTTCTGCTCTCTGCAATGCCAGGCACAGTCCCTACAAAATGTATGGGTCTGTGCCCGGTAAGCAAAGAAGGGTGGCACAGTACTCGTGGCCCCTTCAGTCGGCAGATCAATAGGGGTGCTGGACCCCAACTAATCTGATATTTATGGCATATTCTAAAGCTAGGTGATCAATATCAGTCCTAAAAATCCCAAAGACACTATGGTGGGCGAGATGGGCACCTCCACTCTGGGCACAAACTAGATTTTTACGTCCCTTTAACCCATCAATATGCTTTAGAGTATAATGTAAAAGCTCATGCAAACATGGGGCAATGCTAACTTCTTGCAGTTCCTTCAATTATTTGTGAAATGTCAGCTTTTCTTCCTGTCTGGGCACTATATGGGCAGGAAATATCTGAGTGCCCTACACAAGTTTCACCAAGGCAATCCCTTCTCCTGTACCTACTGAAGACATCATACGGGCCTCACAGTGGAGTCCATCGCTCGGACCCAACTCCATCGGCCAATGCAGAAACCCACTAACAAAGAATAGCTCCCGGTATTGCAGACCCATCAAGGACAACTGGATTCCCAATGCTGAGGAAAATGTCCGTCTAGTCGGAGCTTCCCCATCACTGGGTCCTCATGACAGAACCCCTTAAATTGAAAAAGCTCATTACCTTTGACATGCTGGTTGATTAGATCTTTCTCGGGGTCCTGTAGTTCTTGCCAACCTTCAAGCTCTGTAAGGTCATCAATCTTCTTGGTAGTTGCCCGGGCACGTTCCAGTTTCTCAAACATACACTTGACATGGTACCACTCCTTCATATCTCCAGCCGATTCACTGAAGGGGTTTGGAACGATTTTTCCGATCCGCACTAGACCCTTTCCAATTTTTTCCTTACACTTCTTGCAGCCAGCAGTCCCACGCTTGGCATACTCCACACAATACCGCTGCTCTGCCATGTTGTGACAACTAGATATTTGAATTGCAAATTTTAAATGTGAAGTACCAAGATGAGGTAAGTGATTAGTGAAGCGGTGTAAAGCGAAGGGACACAAAGTTTCCTTTGTTGATAGCTGGCAGAAGGTCCTCGCTGCCCGATGAAGAAGGTTAAATACTCCTTTCATAAAAACCTGTCGAATAAAAACACAGTATAAGGCCAAGTTCATACCAGAAAACACGCCCCATGTGAGGGCTCCTCTCACCGAACTCACTGCATTATAATGATTTATGATGCCGTGCATTCCTGCCTGATTGTAGGTCTACTGCACTGTAATCACAGCATCAGAAACCATTATAGTGCTGCGAGTTTGGTCAGAGGCGCAGCGTTCTGTCCGGGAAACGCAGCTCTCACATGGAGCGCGTTTCCAGAAATGAAGGCGCTCAAGTGTGTAGGAAAGAGCTCGAGCATTCAAACATAGGGGAACGGCCACGTCAGATTAGGCTCTCTGTTAAGACGTTGTGTGGAAAATGAAAGCAACGTTAAGACGTGCTGAAAATCCGCAAAGTATAATACGATGCTAAGGAACTGTCCGGCCTTGGCGTCAACATCCCCTGCAATCCTCCCATGTCTCCATGAACATAAAAAAGCCCACTGACCTATCTGCTGCTCCGTTCCTGGTCACTTCTAGTCCTTGCAGGACCATGTAGCAGCTTGGTTCCGTGACTGCTGCAGCCAATCACCGACTTCAGAGGTCACAGTGGCTTGAACAGTACATCACTGTTGTGACAGATTTCAAGCCACTGTGACCACCGAGACCTGAAACTGGCCGCAATGGTCACAGGACTAGGCCACTTCCTGGTACTGTGAGCCGTGAACAGAGCAGCGGCGGGGCCATGGACAGGCGAGTGGCCAGACAACCCCTTTAATAAACGCAAGCGCAAACAAATCAGTTACAGATTCGAGGCACGTTGCACTTTTCCATTCCGCAGCCTGCCGTATCGGTTGGGTCAATCACAGCAGATTTCACTTATTGCAATGCAACGGGCGAGATCCACGGCTCAATCTGCATGGAAGTCCACACGTAGCTCAAACGGCTCTCGTTTCGGATTTTGGGGCGATTTTCAAGCGGATTTACCTGTGCAAAACCCACTCGTGTAAACTCATCCGTGACATGTTCACACAGCAGATTTTCCAACTATGTGTATTCATTCCACCTCCTAAGGCTACATGCACACGACCGTTGCCTGCCTCCGCGTCCGCTCCTCCTTGAAATTTTGCGTCCGTCAAAAAAAACGGATGACGGACAGTTTTTTTTGACGGATCCGATTTTTATGGCAGATCCATTGTAAAAATGACTATCCTTGTCCGCAAACGTGAAAAAAATAGGACATGCACTATTTTTTTGACGGAATGAAAACACGGATCACGGATGCGGAACAAAAACGGTTGACCATCCGCATTTTTTTGACGGACCCATTGAAATGAATGGGGAAGCATCCTATCCGTGAAAAAAAAACGGAACGGACGCGGAAACAAACAACGGTCGTGTGCATAGGGCCTAAATCTGAGCTGCCGTCAATAACGATCGGCCCATATTGATTTTTTTAGAGCAGATACCGATAATCTGTGAACTTTCAGGCCGATAATTTATACCGATATTCTGTGCATTTTCATTTTAGAAAAAAAAAAATCCTACACAAATCTGCTGTTTAATGAAGAGATGCCATTTTATATTATATGTTAGATATATAGATTGGATTAAATATTTATACTTAATATTTTGGAGTTTTTTATTTATTTAATAACTATTTCTCCCCTTAGGGACTAGAACCTGGAATCTTTTGATCCCTTGTCCTATTCACCCTGATAGGTGAAGAGGAGGGGAGAGGGGATCCTGTGGCCGATGCCACCAATTATGTTAATGCTGGTAAATCCGATAATCGGTCAATCCCTAGCCGTCAACATGGCCGGGGAGTTTAAATCCCCCTCTAGAATGGATATGTGCCTTCTTGGAGCTAACCTACGATCGGATCTGCAGTATTCAAACTACAAATCAGTGGAAGAAATCTGATTCCTGCCGCAGACTCCACACTGAATACGCATCAGGTTTTTCCTATTGTGTGAACATGGACCAGCACAGCTGCTACACTCCCCCTGACCAGTTCTGAAATCTGAGATTAGAATGCGTCCTTAGGAGGAGGCAGACTACGGCCAGGGCACACATCACACGTAGTCCATACACTGAGCAGCCATAGCCACTTCTACCGGCCCCGGGCTGATACCAGACCATGGGGGAGACCCCTCCGCTCTCACCTTTTGTCATGTCCCTGCAGCGCGCCCTCGTCTCTGCTAAGCAGGCTGCATTCAGGAAAGACCGGGGATATACGGAGGCCCGGAAGGCCTCGGACAGTAACGACTTCCCCTTTAAATCGGGAGGAGGAACATTGTTTCGACGCAAAAGAAAAGCAGCAGGGAGCGTGTGACGTCACATTTAAAGGCACAGCGGGGGAAACAAATGTGCCGATAAAAATGCAGTTGGCTGGTGACGTCAGCACGCTGCGCGGTGTTTGTCGCCTGCTTCTTATGTAGTACAGGCCACGTCTCCTGCTACGTGTGGAGGGGCGGCACGTGTCTTGTGTAGTATCTTATTCCATTCCGACAATTTCTTATTCACGTAAAATGCATTTTTGTTTGTTTTATGATTGGATTATGAGGAAAACTTATCTCAGTGACCGGATGCTCTGAGACGTCCTAAAGTGAAATTAGCAGAAAGCAGCGTGGAAGAGGAAATAGCTGGCAGTGCACAAAAAGGGGCATCAAAGAGGATCGTTAAATGACTTTGGGCCTCTAATCTCATGTTGCTGGCTTAAAGGGAACCTGTCAACTCAAAAACACGTATAAAACTGCCAGCATAACCTCATCGTAGCCCCAGTCTGTTAATAATCGTATGTTTGATGCTCCATAATTCAAAAAACAATGTTTTAAAAGGGGGCAGAGGCTTCCTTGCTTCGAGCCAAGGTAAGCACGCCCCCCTAACCGTCCCCTCTTTTATTAGATTGACAGCCTGCAGCACGGCCGGAAACGCATAAGTCTCGCGCATGCGCCTCACTCCGCTGAAACATGGCTAACAGCGGCAGGCGGAGACAGGATCACACCTTACCAAGGAGCGAGATTTATGCGATCCCGGCCACACTGCAGGCTGTCAATCTAACAAAAGAGGGGACCGTTAGGGGGCGTGCTTACCTTGGCTCGAAGCAAGGAAGCTCACGCGAGATTTTATCTATAGGGGCGTTACTTAGGCGGAGCTGAGGAGCCTGACTCTTCTCTGGTCACACAAGTAAGATAGGACTCTTATGCTAATTTGCATAAAAGGCGGAAGTACAAAAATGCATCATACTTATTTATTTAGTCTGCAAATGAAATTAAAAGTGTAATTTATATGTTTAGGGCAACACAATGAACATTTAGAAGTGAGGGTAGCATAGTAGAGGTGACAGGTTCCCTTAATAACATGGTTATAAGGGAAAATAATAGAATTCTCACTACAGAATGCATAGTAGAATGTGGATTAAGGGGTTAAAAAAAATAAAAATAAATTCACCTTATCCACTGGATCGCGTAGTTGCGATCTTCATTCATTAGCTGTCGGCTAAAAGACCTGTGGTGACGTCACTGAGCTCATCACATGGTCCAATCACATGGTCCATCACTATGGTGATGGACCATGTGATTGGACCATGTGATGTGACCTCAGCACAGGTCCTTTAGACGGCAGCTAATGCTTGAAGAAGAGAGAAGAGATCGGCAACTACGCAATCAAGTGGCTAAGGTGAGGTAATTTTTTTATTTTTAACCCCTTAATCCACATTTTACTATGCATTCTGTAGTGGGAATGCTATTAAAGATCGGGTCCCGTCTCTTAACAACCTTGCGGGAAAATCGCACTGCATCCGCACTTGCTTGCGATTTCCACGCAGCCCCATTCACTTCTATGGGGCCTGCGGTGCGTGAAAAAGAATATAGAGAATGCTGCGATTTTCACGCAACGCAGAAGTGATGCGTGAAAATCGCCGCTCATGTGCACAGCCCCATAGAAATGAATGGGTCAGGATTCAGTGCGGGTGCAATGCACGTCCCACATTGCACCCGCGCGGAAAACTCGCCCGTGTGAAAGGGGCCTAAAACTGGTAACCTATCCCTCTAGATAGGTAACCAGTATCTGATCGGTGGGGTCCGACAAAACACCGCCACTTTCTCACAGCTCACCAAGCTCAGCACTGTACATTGTACAGCGGCTCAACTTGGTATTGCAGCTGAGCCCCATTCACTTCAGTGGCGTTGGGCTGCGCCTAGGCCACGTGACGATTAATGTGTCATCACTTGGTCTAGGGAAAGCCGGAGAAGGCCACGGCGCTACTTTGAGCACCACTGCTCAAACAGCTGATCGACGGGGGTTCCGGGTGTCGGATACTGATGACCTATCCAGAGGAGCTGTGGCCTCCCGATCAGAGGCAGGGGCTGGCTGTTGCTAACAGCGGGCCCCTGCTCTAACCACTAGCATTGGTGAAAACTCTGATGCTTGTGGATTAACCACTTTAACACCTGGCTCCTACATCTTCTTTCCACCGACATGCCCAGTGTCATCATGGGTGACTTCAGCATCCCCATTGACACTTTTCACTCAGCTACTTCTCCTTTGACCTCTTTCGGTGGTCCTCCACTCACAGAGATGGTCACACACCGGATCTTATCTTTACTTTCCTCTGTTCCCTATCTAACCTCTCTTAACCCCTTCTACCCCGGGCCAGTTTTCGCTCCTCTGCCCAGGCCGTTTTTTGCAAATCTGACGTGTTACTTTATGTGGTAATAGCTTTGAAACACTTTTATTTATCCAAACCATTCTGAGATTGTTTTCTCGTGACACATTGTACTTCATGATAGTCATAAATTTGAGTCAATATATTTCACCCTTATTTGTGAAAAAATTCCTCAAATTTGCCAAAAATTTAGAAAAATTCCCAAATTTTCAAATTTCAATTTCTCTACTTTTATAATAGATAGTGATAACTCATATAATAGTTATTACTTTACATTTCCCATATGTCTACTTCATGCTTGGATCATTTTGAAAATGACATTTTATTTTTTGGGGATGTTAGAAGGCTTAGAAGTTTAGAAGCAAATCTTGAAATTTTTCAGAAAATTTCCAAAAACCACTTTTTAAGGACCAGTTCAGGTCTGAAGTCACTTTGTGTGGCTTACATAATAGAAAGCACCCAAAATTCCCCTCAAGGTATTCAAAACTGATTTTACAAACGTTGTTAACCCTTTAGGTGTTCCATAAGAATTAATGGAAAATGAAAATGAAATTTCAGAATTTCACTTTTTTGGCAGATTTTACATTTTAATCCATTTTTTCCAGTAACAAAGCAAGGGTTAACAGCCAAACAAAACTCAATATTTATTACTCTGATTCTGCGGTTTACAGAAACACCCCACATGTGGTCGTAAACTGATGTAAGGGAACACGTCAGGGCGCAGAAGGAAAGGAGCGCCGTATGGTTTTTGGAAGGCAGATTTAGCTGAACTGGTTTTTAGATGACATGTCCCATTTGAAGCCCCCCTGATGCACCCTTTCAGTAGAAACTCCAAAAAGTGACCACATTTTGGAAACTACAGGAGTAGTTTTATTGGTACTATTTTGCGGTACATATGATTTTTAATTGCTCTATATTAAATTTTTTATGAGGCAAGGTAACCAAAAAAATTGATGTTTTGGCACCGTTTTATTTTTTACAACATTCTTCTGTGCTATTTTGATACAGCAGGTTGTTACGGACGCAGTGATATAAAATATGTCTACTTTCTATGTTTGTTTGTTTGTTCGTTTTTATTGGTACGATTTTTGGGTATATATGATTTTTTGATCATTCATTATTACACTTTATGGGGCAAGGAGACGAAAAAATTGGTTGTTTTGGTGCAGTTTCTATTTATTTATTTTTCCAGCGTTCACCTGAGGGGTTAGATCATGGGATATTTTTATAGAGCAGGTTGTTACGGACACAGCGATACATAATATGTATACTTTATTTATTTCACTTTAACACATTAATAGCAGTTTTGAAGCAAAAAAAAATCATATTTTAGTTTCTCCATTGTCTGAGAGTTATAGCTTTTTTATTTTTTGACCGATTGTCTTAGGTAGGGTATAATTTTTTGCGGGATCAGGTAACAGTTATATTGGTGCTATTTTGGGGGACATACGCCTTTTTTGATCGCTTGCTGTTGCAATTTTTGTAATGTAAGGTGACAAAAATGGCTTTTTTTACACAGTAAATTATTTTTTTTTTACAGTGTTCACCTGAGTGGTTAGGTCATGTGATATTTTTATAGAGCTGGTTGTTGACGTGGTGATACATAATATGTATATTTTATTTTTTATGTACCGTATTTTTCGCCCCATAAGACGCACTTTTTCTCCCCAAAAATAGGGGGGAAATGCCCCTGCGTCTTATGGGGCGAATGCTGACATTTTACATCTCAGTCTGCGATGCTCCAGCGGTGAGGGACTGGGAGGAGGAGTGGAGGCCAGCAATTGCGGCAGTGGCCAGGTTTATTCACTGTACTCTGTCCCCAGGGGCGGACTGAGAACCCTCAGGGCCCCCGGGCAAAATAAATCAAGGGCCCCCTTCCAGGCCCCACCCATGCCCTACCTCCAGCCACGCCCATGTTATACCTCCAGCCACACCTATATCCCGCCTCCACTAACTGGTCACACCGCCATCGTTATGCCTCCGATCCCATCACTACAGAAATACAGGGCACTTACCTATTACGTCCAGCGACGTCTTCTTTGATGTCGATGTTTTCTGTCCTCGTCTTCTCCTTTCAGACCTTCAGACCAGACCGCCATGTTGTCGCCATTTTCCATCTCTGCAGTTTAACAAAAAAAATCTTAGTTTACTACTTTTCCATCATGGGCGTGGGCGCTGTGTATGGCAGCATCAGGTGGGCGCAGTGTATGGCAGTGTCAGGTGGGCGCTGTGTATGGCAGTGTCAAGTGGGCACAGTGTATGGCAGCGTCAGGTAGGTGCAGTGTATGGCTGCGTCAGGTGGGTCCCCTTGTCCCAAAAAAGTGTGATATTGGACGATCAAAAAATCATATGCACCCAAAAAATGCAACAATAAATATGTCAACTCTTCCTGCAAAAAAGGAGGCCCTGCACAAGATCATTGGCAGAAAAATAAAAAATATTTGGCTTTTAGAAATGGAAACATGATTTTAAAAAAAAATGCTTTATTATGTAAAAATAAATAAAGATAGACATATTGTCGCATTGTAGTTCACTGTGACACGGGTTACAGTGTTGCTCGCTTTAGTAGCTCTTGGGTGTAATGGCTGCGGTGGATGCCATGTAGGCTGATTACCTGATGAACGAACTAAACGCTCATTCATCGGGTACCGTAATTCAATCGTTTGTGCGCACATAAAAATGATCATTTGCTGGAAGTAGATTGTGCTGTGTAATCACGATCCGCTGCCGGCAAACAGCTAGTCAGTATGGGGAAGAACACTGACAGTAGTGATCACTGCTCCCCGTACAATGGAGATCACTGCATGGAAATACAGCGGTCTCCTCCGTTAGAGAGCAGGCAATTGTCGGGATGGAACGCTTCCTTCCCAACAATCTCCTGCTCTGTCGCCCTGTGTAAAGGGACCTTAACAGATTAGGCTATCAACTACAATGAGCTGCTTAATGAGAAACAATCTGATATAGAGAAGTGCACAATACTGTTCGGTTTTGCACACTGTATTGTGTGCTAAACTGCAAATATTCATGTACGTGAGCCCGAAAAATAAACAAGAAATATTTATTTTTGGTAGCTGTAGGGTGGGCCCCTAGAATAATTTCCACTGTGGGCCCTAGGCACCCCAGTCTGACACTGCTGGGAGTTGTGGAGATTGCCTACCCCTGGTCTAGAACTTTTCTCTGCGTCTTCCTCCCATAGTGCATCCTGCTGTCCCAGGTAAGCGAAACACGTTCATTCCCCCATCTACATGATTTATCAGGCCACCTTCTTCCATTGCTTTATTGGTCCAGTCCTGATACTGCTGACACCTTCAGAGGTGAAGGATAGTCTTTGGCATGGGCACTCTGATCTGTGGCTACACTGACCCATATGCAGCCAGCCAGTGGTGTAACTAGAAATGCCTAGGCCCCACAGCAAATATTTGAACAGCCCTCCCGCAACCCCCTCCTTTTGTCAAGATCGCACTCTCAGGCGAGGCCTCACCCTGGGTGGGCTACTTCTGAGTTCGGCCCCCAAAGCAGCCGCTTCCCCTATAGCTATGCCCCTGCACCCAGCTGTCCTTTCTTGGACCATGTTTGGTTGGTACTACCAGGAACACCCCACAAGACCCGGAGATCCTCTCACCCAGTCATCTAGCCATTACAATTTGGCTTTTGTGAAAGTTGCTCCAACCCTCAGGGTGCTGTCAAATGTGCAGGTTTCTGATGCAGTTTATGAAGCCAAAATCAGAAATGGATGGTGAAGGGAGAAGAAGTATTAGATAGATAGGACTTCTCTCTCTTTAATTCACTGCTGGTTTTGGCTTCAAAACTGCATCAGAAAACCTGAACGTGTGGCCGTTCTCTCATCTGTAGCATCCAAACATATGCTAGTACACGAAAAGTAACAATAAAATGTCAAATAAAAATACTAGAATCTTCAAAATAAAGATCTTTGTCTTATTTATGTAGTGTGCCCCACCCCCTGAAAAAAAGGAAAATGAGCAAAAAAATAAAGATATGTAAAAAAATAAACAAATAAGCCAAAAATAAGAACTGTACACATCTGCCCACTTCCTATCTACCAGAATGTGCCCATTTGTACAGTGTACATGGGGCATACTACAGGCATGAAGGTATTCACCCTGAATAGTGGCCCCGGATTCCATCACAGCAGATACATCACTGTCACCATGTTTAGGTGAAGTTCTGACAAGTTGGGATCTGAAGTATAAAGGGGGTGTTAGTCCGGGGTGCAGGCGCCATCCAGATCGGGCTGTGTCTATACAGTGTCGGGACAGGCCAGACATGATGGCGGTGTCACTAGAAGTCACCCGGCTCCCGGGCCTCCTCCATTCTATCCATGGCGCGAGTTGTTGTCACCCCGTCTCCATGACAACCGTGCACAGCGCAGACTCTGCCGCCCTCCTGCCCCATAGTCCGGACATTTGCAGCGCCGTGTACTGTACTCGGTGCTTGTGTGGGCACCATACATGGTGTAAGAGAGTGCAAGGTGTTGTATTTGATAGCAGGTACGTGTCACCGAGGTTGCTGGCCTCGGTGAGGTAAGAGCCGGGGTTTTTGGTCTGCAGCAGCTAGTGCTGCTCTGTTAAATAGCATGGCTGCAAAGCCGATCCGGGCCGGCTCTTACTGGGAGCAGCTAAAGAGTAGGGTGGGTGGCTGCTCCCCACGGTCCAGTCCATGTTTTGGGCTGGGTATATAACGCAGCCAGCAGCTGTGTCTGAGGGTGTGATTATCCTGGAGCCTGCTAACAGGGCTGAGGAGTTCTCTGTGCTGGAGGACGGAGCTCAGCAAGGTGGTGTTTCCCTGCAACCTGAAGGAGGAATCGCCTGCGGCTGAACCGACTGCTAGGTGTGAACCCGCACTTAAACCACCCAAGGTGACTGGACCCTGTGTTGGCCTGTTTTTGGTTTTGCCACATGATTTCTGTTGTGTGTGAACTGTCACCAAGAGACTGTTTTCATTTCTGGTGTGCAAGTGTGAATAAAACACTGTTTGATGCACAATCTGGACTCCTTGTTTTGCCTCTAAACTGCACCCGCACCGCTGTCTACCAGAGCGACTCCCACATTTGGTGTCGGATGCGGGCATGCGCAGTGAGGCTGGCGTGAACGCCGAACTTTGTTTGTTTTGCTGAGCAAAAGTTAATGTCATATGTCAAGCCGGCAAAGTTTCAACCCGTGAACCCTGACAAAATGGAGGCAGTTGTAAAAGCTCTCGTGGAGGCCAATTTACAGCAGCGGGAGGCCAACAAGCAGCAGCAGGAGACAAACCAGCTGCTGTTGCAACATGTAATGGCGTTGCAAGCGACTGGAGCCTCTCACCGTGCCCATGATGCCCGGAAAGCGGTCCGTGCGGCGATTCCCAAGATGACCCCGAGGACGATGCTGAGACCTACCTGGCAGTCTTCGAAAAAGTGGCCGTGAGGGAGAAGCTGCCCCGCGACCAGTGGGCTGAGGTGGTCGCTCCGTTCCTGGCTTCCGGACCCCAGCAGGTGTTTTTCGACTTGGCGGACGACCAAGCGGCCGATTATGACACCATGAAAGGAGAGATCCTGGCCAGACTGGGGGTGAACGTGCTGGTCCGCGCTCAAAGAGTCCACCAGTGGGACTTTAAAACGACTGAGCCCGCTAGGCCGCAGTACTACGATCTGCTGCACAGGCTGCAAAAGTGGCTGCAGCCCGATCTACTGAGTCCCACTGTCATGTTGGATCGCCTGTTGGCGGACATCTTTGGAGGGCCCTGCCTTATCCCCTCCAGCACTGGGTCGGCCAGGCGTCTCCGGTAAGTGCCCTGGAGATGGTCGACCTGGTGGAGCGTTACGAGGCCACCAGAAACCTGCAGGGGAGTCTTGCTGGGAAGGGGCAAGTCAAACCCCGGAGGCCTCCACCCCAGCTCCGACGACCGGCGACAGAGAGACCTGCACGGCATGTACCCCTGCGGATCCGCCTCCCGTGGTATGCTGGAGGTGTCAGGAGCCAGGCCACATCCGGGCCGACTGTCCGCATCGGGATGAGCCGATGGATATGAACTACGGGGGTCGCCACTCCCTGTATGCACGGAAGCTGTGCGCAACTGGCACCCGTGAGGTGCAGGACCATAACCACCTGTGTCAGGTAGAGGTGGGAGACTCTCTGGCGGTGGCTCTGCTGGACTCCGGGAGTCTAGTCTCCTGGTAAGGGCTGCCCTTGTACGGCCTGCGGAGTATACTGGCCGTAAAGTCGGGGTCCTGTGCATCCACGGAGACCTGAAAGACTACCCCACTGCACTAGTGACTTTGTCCACCGCGGCTGGTAGGTGGACCCACGAGGTGGCTGTCGCTACTAAACTCCCACACGAACTGATACTTGGGAGGGACTTCCTCGGTTTTCCGGCGCTGTGGCCGGTAATAAAGGTATCTGAGGGACCCGAGACAGGGGTGACCCTAGTAGAGTGGCCTGATACCCTGGAAGGCCAGAACCCTGGGAGCCCGAGTCTGAAGGGCCGGGCGGTAGGGGTGACCACTGCTCCAGCGGTAGAGGGGAGACAACCCCACTGAGTGTAATGGTGGGAGACACGGAGGACTTGCCACCGGGACCTGAGTTGGCAGACCTCAATGTCTCCGGGAAAATTTTGGGACCGCACAACACCGGGACCAAACCCTAACCAGGGCCTGGGAGAATGTGCTGGAAATTGATGGTAAACCCCAGAAACCAGGGGCTGAGTTAATGTTCCCACGATTTATTGTTCTGCGGGATATGTTGTATCGGGTGAACCAAATCCGAGGTGAACCGGTTGAACAGTTGGTGGTGCCCACAGCATATCGCAAGCTTGTCATGGAGCTTGCCCACCAACATGTTCTTGGGGACACCTGGGGTGGCAGAAAACCCAGGACCGCATACTGCAGCGGTTTTATTGGCCCAGTGTGTTCAAGGAGGTAGAAAATTATTGTAAGTCCTGTCCAACCTGTCAGATAACTAGCCCCCAACCTCATTTCCGTAGTCCTCTGGTACCTCTGCCAATTATTGAAGTACCGCTTGAGCGAATCGCTATGGATTTAATTGGGCCTGTACCAAAGTTCGCCAGGGGCCACCAACACATTCTGGTAGTTCTCGACTATGCCACTCGGTATCCGGAGGCGGTGCCTCTGCGACATACCTCAGCTAGGCTCATTGCCAAAGAGTTAATGGAGATGTTTTCCCGTGTGGGCCTGCCAAAAGAGGTTCTGACAGACCAAGGGACCCCTTTTATGTCCAAAGTAATGAAGGAACTGTGTAAATTGTTGCGTATAAAGCAGTTACGGACGTCCGTTTACCATCCGCAAACAGACGGTCTTGTTGAGAGGTTTAACCAAACTCTAAAAATATGTTAAAGAGGGTGGTGTCTAGAGATGGGAAGGACTGGGACCTGCTTCTGCCCTATCTCATGTTCCGCAGTGCGAGAGGTACCCCAGGCCTCTACTGGGTTCTCGCCTTCGAACTGCTTTATGGCAGACACCCTCGGGGCCTGTTGGATATCGCCAAGGAGGCATGGGAACAACAGCCTGTCCCCCACAAAAGTGTCATTGAGTATGTCGCCCAGATGCAGGAACGAATGGAAAGGGTGTTGCCCTTGGTCCGGGAGCATATGGAGGCAGCGCAACAAGCCCAGAGTAGGGTGTACAATCGTCAGGCTCGGGTACGGGACTTCAATCCGGGAGATCGGGTTTTGGTTCTGGTACCCACCCTTGACAGCAAATTCCTAGCTAGGTGGCAGGGCCCCTATGAGGTGATCGAGAAGGTAGGGGAAGTAATTACAAAGTACACCAGCCAGGCGGCGCAAGCCGGAGCAGGTGTACCACGTGAATTTACTTAAGCCGTGGAAAGATAGGGACACAGCCGACGACCACAGCCCCGGCCAGGGCTTCTAGGTGAAAAGGGTCCAGCCCCACAGTTCGAGGCCTGTGAAGCAGTAACCACGGTAAAATTGCAGACAGCCTGTCTTCCAAACAAGTTCAGGAAGTCAGGAGTTCATCAGTCGGAACACGGATGTGTTCTCGACCTCCCTGGCCGCACGTCTCTCATCCAACATGACATCGCCACTGAGCCTCAGGCCAAGATCCGGTTAAAACCATACCGGGTACCCGAGGCTCGGCGACGGGCCATCGCGGAGGAAGTGCAAGTAATGTTGAAACTCGATGTCATTGAGGAGTCGAAAAGTGAGTGGGCCAGTCCCATAGTCCTGATACCTAAGCCGGATGGGACGCTACGGTTCTGCAACGATTTTCGCAAATTAAATGAAGTGTCCAAGTTTGACGCGTATCCCATGCCCCGAGTAGACGAGCTGGTTGAAAGTTTAGGGCAAGCCCGTTATTTTTCTGTGCTAGACCTCACCAAAGGGTACTGGCAGGTACCCTTAACGGAGTCGGCTAAGGAAAAACCGCATTTGTTACCCCGCAGGGCCTGTATCACTACAAGGTGTTACCCTTTGGCCTGCATGGCGCCCCGCCACTTTCCAAAGGTTAATGGACATAGTGCTGCGACCACATCGCCGGTACGCCTCGGCCTACTTAGATGATGTAGTCATCCACAGCACCGACTGGGAAAGCCATTTACCCAAGGTGCAGGCGGTAGTGGATGCCCTGAGGAAAGTCGGACTGACCGCTAACCCAAAGAAGTGCTCCATAGGGTTAGAGGAGACAAAATATCTGGGATATGTAATTGGGCGGGAGTCATCAAACCTCAGGTAACCAAGGTAGAGGCCATTCGTAACTGGCCCCGACCGGTCACCACCAGGCAGGTAAAGTCGTTCCTGGGGATTGTAGGTTACTACATGAGGTTTGTGCCCCACTTTGCCACAATAGCAGCGCCGTTGACAGACCTGTTGAAGGGGCGAAAGTCTGGGAGGGTTAGCTGGAGTGAGAAGGCGGAGGAGGCTTCGCCGCGTTGAAGTCGGCCCTGTGTGGGTCCCCGGTTTTGGTGACACCCGACTTCAACAAGGAGTTTGTCGTACAGACCGACGCCTCGGAGGTAGGCCTCGGTGCGGTACTGTCTCAGGAGGTCAACGGGAAGAACATCCCGTTGTCTTCCTGAGCCGTAAGCTCAATCCCGCCGAGTCCAGATACAGTATAGTGGAGAGGGAGTGCCTGGCTATCAAGTGGGCACTCGAATCTCTCCGCTACTACTTGTTAGGGAGGAGGTCTGTCTGGTGACCGACCATTCCCCTCAAATGGATGAGTCAGGCCAAGGAGAGGAATGCTCGGGTCACCAGGTGGTTCCTATCTCTTCAGAATTTCAAATTCTCTGTGGAACACAGGGCAGGCCGCTTGCAGGGCAACGCAGATGCCCTGTCCCGCGTCCACTGCCTCACGTGTGTTCACCCCTCAGGGTTGAACAAAGGGGGTGTGTAAGAGAGTGCAAGGTGTTGTATTTGATAGCAGGTACGTGTCACCGAGGTTGCTGGCCTCGGTGAGGTAAGAGCCGGGTTTTTGGTCTGCAGCAGCTAGTGCTGCTCTGTTAAATAGCATGGCTGCAAAGCCGATCCGGGCCGGCTCTTACTGGGAGCAGCTAAAGAGTAGGGTGGGTGGCTGCTCCCCACGGTCCAGTCCATGTTTTGGGCTGGGTATATAACGCAGCCAGCAGCTGTGTCTGAGGGTGTGATTATCCTGGAGCCTGCTAACAGGGCTGAGGAGTTCTCTGTGCTGGAGGACGGAGCTCAGCAAGGTGGTGTTTCCTGCAACCTGAAGGAGGAATCGCCTGCGGCTGAACCGACTGCTAGGTGTGAACCCGCACTTAAACCACCCAAGGTGACTGGACCCTGTGTTGGCCTGTTTTTGGTTTTGCCACATGATTTCTGTTGTGTGTGAACTGTCACCAAGAGACTGTTTTCATTTCTGGTGTGCAAGTGTGAATAAAACACTGTTTGATGCACAATCTGGACTCCTTGTTTTGCCTCTAAACTGCACCCGCACCGCTGTCTACCAGAGCGACTCCCCACAATGGGCGGACTGAGCGGTCGGGCACTTCGGACGTGGTACTGGGCAGCGGCGGCCGGCGGGCCCCTTCCCGGCCGGGCCCTCGGACCACGCCCAAAGTGCCCGACCGCTCAGTCCGCCCCTGTCTGTCCCTGCCGCTCACAGTCTGCAGTATAGGAATATAAAATCTCTAATTAATTTCAAGTTGATTAAAGTTGCGCCCTCACTTGTAATATTACTCACTAACAGCTCTTGTAGAATGCAGGCAGGCCGGGCGGCAGCGTAACTCCCTGATGTCACATGCCTGCACCGCCTACTTTATGAATGAAGCAGGCGGTGCAGGCACGTGACGTCAGTAAGTAACGCTGCTGCCCGCCTGCCCGGTCTGGCTGCGTTCTACAAGAGCTGTTAGTAAGTAATATTACGAGTGAGGGCGCAACTTTAATCAACTTGAATTAGAGATTTTATATTCCTATACTGCAGCACTGTTATAGGGTGGGGGGAATCTGTGGATGACACTTTTATGGGGGGACATCTGTGGATGGCACTGTTATGGGGTGGGGGTCTGTGGATGGCACTGTTATGTGGTGGGGGGTCTGTGGATGACACATATATAACAGTGTCAACCACAGATCCCCCCCCCATAACAGAGTTATCCACAGATCCCCCTTAACAGTGTCAGCCACAGATCCCTCATAACAGTGTCAGCCACAGATCCCCTATAACAGTGTGTTATCCACAGATCCCCCATAACAGTGCCGTCCACAGATCCCCCCATGACAGTGTCCTTCACAGATCCCCCCCATAACAGTGTCCTTCACAGATCCCCCCCCATAACAGTGTCCCTCACAGATCCCCCCCATAACAGTGCCCAATGTCCTAACACCACTATTAGTTCAAAACCCACCAAAAGCACACCTTTTGGTTAAAAATATATTTTTTCTTATTTTCCTTCCCAAAAACCTAGGTGCGTCTTATGGGCTGGTGTGTCTTATAGGGCGAAAAATATGGTATTTTACTTTAGCACAATAATAGCAGTTTTGAAACAAAAAAATGATGTTTTAGTGTCTCCATATTCTGAGAGCTATAGTTTTTTTTATTTTTTGGGCGATTTTCTTAGGTAGGGGCTCATTTTTTGCGGGATGAGGTGACGGTTTTATTGATACCATTATGTGGGACATACGCCTTTCTGATCTCTTGGTGTTGCACTTTTTGTGATGCAAGGTGACAAAAATTGCTTTTTTTACCCCGTTTTTTAATTATTTTATGGTGTTTATCGGACAGGGTGAATCATGTGATATATTTATTTATAGAGCTGGTCATTACGGATGCGCGATACCTAATATGTGTGTGGTTTTTTTTCAGTTTTTTTATTATAAAATAAGGGGGAAAGGGCGTTTTTTTTCTTTTTTTACCTAAAAACTTAATTTTATTAAAAACACTTTTTTAAAAATTTTTCTTTATTTTATTTCCAACATTCACTTATGGGGGTCTGATCCTCTCTGCAATGCATTACAATACATCTGTATTGTAATGCATTGCCTGTTTGTGTACTACAGTGAGGCTGTATCTCCTCGGCACCCGTAGAAGGCAGGTCCCGATGCCGTGCAAGGCATTGGGCAGCCTCTGCATGGCATCGGGCTGCCTACTGACACATTGAGTCCCCACCACAGCAGCATGGGGACTCGATGCGCTCCCTTACCCGACACAAACCCCTTCTATGTCTTGGTCAGTGCAGACCGTGGCTTAGAAGGGGTTAATCCACCGGCATCGGCTTTACAGCGATGCCAGAGGATACAGCAGGGGCCCGGCTACCAGGGACTGCCGGACCCCTGCAGTGATTGGGCGCGCACCGCTCCGGTGCCCATCCGATCACCATGAGGTACTATTACGTCAAATTGTGGGAACGCAGTGGCTTCCATGACGTAATAGTACATTATGTGTCGGGAAGGGGTTGTCCGAGTTATGAAAAAAAATATATAGCACTCTAAATCTGATGGGCAGCAATATATAACTAAGCTAAGCAAGTTTTAGGCCAAAAAAACATATTTCCTCATTTACCTGGTTCTCTTCTGGCCCTTTGTTTACCTGCAATAACAACAATCTCTGCCCCTCCCCCCGCTCTGGAAAGGGAGTGAATACAAGTGATGCCCTGAGTGACATATCTGCCTGCTGGGAGACTCAGCAGCATGTTGTATGTGTAGGACTACAAGTCCCAGCTGTACAATGACACTGCTGATACACACAGGATCTTCTCCCTACCTGTTCTTGTGCAATGCTCTGTGGAACTCCTCTGTCAGCTCCTATGCCCAGCATTTGTCTCCTTACTGCCTGCAGCTACTCAGTAAAGCCTTGAGCCCTGAGTCTGTGCAGCTGAAGGGGTTAATGTTTTTCCTCAAGAATCTAGGGAGAGAGCAATAAGCAGAAGCCGGCAGTGCAGGGGTGCGTGGTCAACACAGTGACTCTTAGGCTTGCACACAAAACATTATCAGAGAAGGGAGAGAAGCTGACATCACAGTTCATGTGACCCCCAGTGAAATCTGAGAAATCAGCAACTGGAGATGCAGTAAGTGAATTGTAAAGTCTATTCATTTGCCTAGTTAGAAACATACAAATAACAAAAAAATAACTCAGACAACCCCTTTAAGGTCCCTTTACACAGGACAAAATTGCTGCAGATCGTCAGAAAGGAAGTGTTCCTTTCCAGCAATCTGCTGATTGCTAGAGGAGGAGACCAGTGCATTTAGATGCAGCAATCTCCTTCAGAGGAGCTAGTGCCATCGCTCTTCCCCATAAGGACTCGTTTGCCAGCAGGAGTTTGTGTTTACATGGCAAGATCTGCTGCCGGTAAACGATTATTTTTGCGTGTGCACAAGGGATCGGAGTACACGATAAACAAGAGTTTCACTCATACATTTACACCACCTGATAGTAACGAACGTTGCTATGAACACTAGTTAGTGATAATCTGTGCAAGGGCCCTTAAAGGGGTTTTAATGAGGAGCCCGGAAAGGTATGGAGGGTGCACTGCGCATGCTCAGCTGCCCTCTATTAATTTCTATAGGGCAGCCGAAAATAGACAAGCGGTGGCTCGACTATTTCCGTCGGCCCCATAGAAATGAGTAGGAGCGGTGGCTTTGCAAGCGCAGTGCGCTCCCATTTAATATTATGGCGAGAGTGATTGGTGGTGGCTGGACACCACCTTCCCCGCTCAGTTCTCAGTATAGGTGTGGGTCAAAGCGGTGGGACCTACACCTATTAGACAATGGAGGCATATCCTAGCATTATGCCCCCATTGTCTCAGATGGGAATATCTCAAAGGCCCTATACACAGGCCGAGAATCTTAATGATAATTGCGATTATCTGGTGGTGTAAATGTACCGCTGATGAATGAGCGAAACAACTGTTTTTCGTTTGTGCATACACAAAAATCCTCATTTGCCGGCAGCAGATCTTGCTATATAAACACGATCTGCTGTTGGCAAACAACGAGTCAGTATGGGGAAGAGCGATGGCATTAGTGATCACTCCTCCCCATACTCTGGATGCAGCGATCTCCTACACCAGCGAGCAGCAGATTGTCGGGAAGGAATGCTTCCTTTCCAATTATCTGCTACTTTGTCACCCCATGTATAAAGGGATCTTCACTTCTTCCCCTATCCGACCACAATCTAGATCTAGTTACATTCTCTTTATTTGTCTCTTCAGCTGCCCCCCCCCCCAGTTCATAAATTGTCACACCTTCATAGGAACTTTAAACATCTTGACTCGCTTTCTCTGTGAATCTCCTCTCTACTATGTGTTCTCTCTATGATGCAAATTCTGCTGCCATTTTATATAGCACCACGATAACAACAACTCTCTACTCAGTCACTCTCTCATACATAACAAAACCTGAAAAATCGATAGGTAACCCTGGCACACCAGTCTGACTAAAGATCTGAGACGAGTCTTCAGGGTTGCAGAGCAGCAATGGAAGAAAATCTATTCTAAAGAGCACTTTGTCACATACAAACAATCCCTCGTCAATTTCAAGTCTGCGCTCGCTGCTGCAAAACAGGCCTCATTCACATCCCTCATATCTTCCCTGTCTCACAATCCTAAACAAATATTTAACACTTTTAACTCTCTTCTGTGTCCCCCGGTGCCCCTCCCTCACCTCCCATCTCAGCTGAGGACTTTGCCACATGCTCCAAACAAAATATTGACATAAGAGAAAGCTTCAGCCTCCAGTTCCCACAGCCCTTGTACACATCTATTCAGTACTCTTCCCCCAAAACCAGCTTCTTCACTATTAGAGGAGAAGAACTTTCCACCCTACTCTCCATATCACATCTCACCTCCGGTGTGCTGGACACGATCCCATCCCACCTCATCCCCAACGTCATCACAGTGTTTATCCCTGCCCTAACCCATTTCTTCAACCTATCTCTAACCACCAGTGTCTTCCCCTCCTGTTTTAAACATGTTTCCATTCTCAAAAAGCCTTCCCTAGACCTATCTTCTTTGCCTAGCTATTGCCCCATATCATTACTCCCATATGCTTTAAAGTTACTTGAACAACTTGTCCTCCCATCTCTCTTCCTGTTCACTATTTGGCTACAGTCTGGCTTTTAACTCCACCACTTTACTGAACCTGCCCTTACTGAAATCACCAACGACCTGCTAACTGCCAAAGCCAAACGCCATTACTCTATTCTCCTCCACCTTGACCTATGCTCTACCTTTGACACAGTTGACCACTACCTTCTGCTACAAACTCTTGCATCTCTTGGCATCACGGACTTGGCCCTCTGTTGATCACATCATACCTTGCAGACTGGGAATTTATGGGTATTTTTTTTCACAAACTGGTGTAAAGTAGAAATGGCTTAGTTGCCTAGAGAAACCAATCAGATTCTAGCTTTATTTTTTGACAGCTCTTTTGGCAAATGAAAGGTGGAATCAGATTGGTTGTTATTAGAGTTGGGTGAACACCTTGAAGTACAGGTTCGACGGCTTCGGCTGAACTTCACAAAAAAGTTCGGGTTCGGGATCTGAACTTAACCCGCACTTGACTCCGAACCCCATTGAAGTCAATGGGGACCCGAACGTTTGGGCACTAAAATGGCTGTAAAATAGCCCCGGAAAGGGCTGGAGGGCTGTAAAAGGCAGTAAAATGTAGGTAAATGCTCTGCAAACAAATGTAGATAGGTAAATGACTTAAAATAATAAATAAACGTTTTAAACCTGAGCCCAAGTTAGTGACAGTGGCACCTGCCACCCAGCAAACAGAGGATGTGGCTGCAACGCCACCACATCTGGCACCGTCACCAAGCATCTCCACCGAATCCCATGGAAGTGTTCAGCTATCAGCTGTCCATCTCCCAAACACTGGAGAGAAAGAAAAATAGAAAGAGGAAGTACCCCCCTACCCAACCGCGATCCCTGGATCTGAATGCCAATTCCTGTTCCTTTGAAATGCTGTCATTCTGTCTGGTGGACAGTTTTAAAAACCTTATGGCGGTGGCTGTACCACAGTACATGGAAACCAGCCACCACTACTTTTGCATGCGAGCCATCCCTTCCCTGCACAACCAAGTGGCGGACAAAATCAGGTGTGCACTGCGCAAAGCCATCTGTGGCAAGGGCAGGGACGTTATATCTCTCTTAACAGCACACTGGGTAAATGCAGTGGCGGCTGGTCCTGAGGCGCATAGCATTTTTGCGAATGTCCTTCTGCCCCAGAGGATTGCAGGGCATTTCTCTTTGCCCCCTGTTACCTCCTCCTCATCCTACTCGGCTTCCTCCTCCTCCTCTACCACCCCCTCATCCGCCCAGCGTAACACCTTCACCACCCACAGCAGCACAGCCAGGGGGGAAATGACAGCAGGCAGTTTTAAAACCTGAGTGTTTGTGCGACAAACCCCACACCGCGCAGGAGCTTCGGACAGGCATGGAACAACAGACCAATGATTGGTTGGTGCCACTGAGCCTCCAGCCCGGCCTGGTGTTGTGTGCTAATGGACGAAATATAATAGAAGGTCTGGGCCTAGCCAGTTTGATGCACATCCCCTGCCTGCCACATGTGCTGAATTTGGTTTGCAGAAATTCCTGAACACAGAGGAAGCTGGGGGATACAGAGGACACAGACGATACACCTCCCTCAAAGAGGACAGCTTGTCCTTGCCTCTGGGCAGCCTGGCACACATGAGTGACTACATGCTGCAGTGCATGTGCAAAGACCACCGTGTTACTGTCACATTATAACTTGTTCAAATTACTTGGTGACCACCCTGCTGAATCCCCGTTACAAGGAAACGTGCCGTCCTTAATTCCCTCAGGAAGATGCGCCCGTCAGTAGACACGTTGCTGATGGCATTTACACCTGAGATCGGGCACTTGAAGCACAAGGTGAAGGCAGAGGAGGAGGAGAAAGAAGTTGCCAATGCAGCTGGGTCACCACCAACACCTCAGAAGGCAGGGTTATCATGGGCAAAATGTGGTAAAGCTTTGTCATCACACCACAACAACCTGCACCACCAGCAGATCTTGAACGTCTTAGCATGAGGCAGCATTTCAGCAACATGGTGGAACAGTACACGTACTGACTGATGGGTCAGCCCAGGGGCATAGCTGCAGGGGAAGCTACTGCTTTGGGGCCCTGACCTAGAAGGGGCCCATCCAAGAGGAGGAGGACTAAAAGACTTTGTCAGGGCCCCCTCAACAGTATTATTCAATGAATTATATACAGTAGCAGTACAGACTGTAGAAAGCGGATGGAACAGCTGCTGGGCCTGGTCTAAGAGAGCGATCTTTAGTAGCCCCAGGAATGGCGGCATGAAAGGAAGGGGTTGCGCAAAAATTACTGTGGGAGGGGGGCCCCATTCAAAAATTTGCTGTGGTGCCCAATCATTTCTAGCTACGCCACTGGGTCTGCCCCATTCAACTTGGGTCTTAAATTGGGGACATGTCCTGAGGTTGCGCCTTGCAGGTGTTGGCCTACCCTGCAGCCACTGTATTCTCTCAACGTGTGTTTAGCATGGCTGGGGGCATTATCACAGACAAGCGGAGCCGCCTGTCCGCAGCCAATGTGGGCAACTAAGCTTTAGTTTATTAAAAAGAACCAGGCATGGATCCCACAGGACTTGTTTGTATCTTATGCAGAATAGACATGTATACCGGCCTCACCCAACCATTGTTATACTACCGTGCGCTTACACTTTGTTTTATTTTTTATATTTTCCCAATTTATTGGGTTCTACAGCAATTTATTTAAAAAAATAAAAAACATGTTGGCGACTACCTTTGGCTTCACAGCCCAAAAAGGCTTTATGTCATGTAAGAATGTAACCGCCAATTGTAAGTTCCCTGACAGTTAGGCAGTGCAGGGGTTTGTACCTGCCAAAAATGGTAATATTTCACCCAACAATTTAAAAGAGGATTATTCACATTTTCGGTCACTGTCACCTATGCAATGGAAATTAAACGTAGGTATTTGTACGCTGTATGCACAACTGCTTTGTGAACCAAGAACACAGCTTTTTTCCCCAAAATTCACAAATGCACTATTTAACGGCTTAAAATTAAACGTATGTATTAGTACGCTGTATGCACAACTGCTTTGTGAACCAAGAACACGGCTTTTTTTCCCTAAAACACAGTAATGCACTATTTCAGGGCTGAAATTTAAAATAGGTATTTGTACGCTGTATGCACAACTGCTTTGTGGACCAAGAACACAGCTTTTTCTCCCTAAAACAAAGTAATGCACTATTTCAGTGCTGACATTTAAAATAGGTATTTGTACGCTGTATGCAGAACTGCTATGTGAACCAAGAACACGTTTTTTTCCCCCTAAATTCACAAATGCACTATTGAACGGCTGAAAATTAAAAGTAGGTATTTGTACGCTGTATGCACAACTGCTTTGTGAACTAGGAATACCGCTTTTTTCCCCCAAAAATACACTGATGCACTATTTCACAGCAGAAATGTAAAATAGGTATTTGGGCGGTGTATTTTAAACTGCTTTGTGGACCAGGAATACTGCTTTTTCCCCTAAAACACAGTAATGCAATTTCAGTGCTAAATTTAAAATAGGCATTTGTACGCTGTATGCGCAACTGCTTTGTGGACCAGGAATACCGCTTTTTTTCCCAAAAAATACACTGATGAACTATTTCACTGCTTAAATTGAAAATACGGTTTGATGCGTTGTATGCACAAGTGCTCTATAGCACCACAATACAGATTTTTGCCCCAGACTACAGAAATGGACTATGTCACCCCTAAATGATATAAAAGGTAATGTAGGGGACTTGACCTGCCAGAAAAAATGATTTTTTTCTTTCACTGAGCTACCAACAAGGATTAGACTGATGTCCATGGCAGGCTGGCACACATGCAGGTCACATGCAGTTCCAAGGACACTGCAGTGGCTAAAATGGCCGCCGACCCCCACCTCAGTAACAGATGGATTAAAAAAAAAAACACTTTGCAGTATCAGTGGGCTCAGGGCTCGTTACAAAAATATAAGACTGCAGTAGCACCCTCCCTCAATAATTGCTTTAGCCTTTGAAAAAGCGGGAAGAATCGCAGAACGGACCCTAACCTGAACTTTTTTGAAAATGTTCGGGTTCGGGTCCGTGTCCTGAACATCCTAAAATTCGGTACGAACCCAAACTATACAGTTCGGGTTCGCTCAACTCTAGTTGCTATGGGAAACTAAGCCAGTTCTAAACCAGTTTGATAAATGACCCCTTTAGTGTCTCCCACTCACACAGCACCTCCTCGCCTTGTCCCCTCTTGTCGGTGTCCCTCAAGGTTCTGCCCTAGGACCCCTGCTTTTCTCAATCTGTCTAGTTTGGTGTTCCATGTCTGGTCAGTGTGGTGTTTGTGATCAGCATGGTTGCTGAACTAGACAAACAACATGACCCCAAACATAAACCACACTTAACAACAATACAGGTGAGAAAAGGAAAGGAGACATAGGGTGAAAATGAGTGACAAACGATTTGCAACTAGGATGCCCTCACACTTCACACAGGAAAACATCCAGGAAGGAGCAGAGCTCCTTCGCTTACTAAGGCAGACATACCACTGACCTCTGGCTCAACAACTCCAGAATAAGAAGAGCCAAGAGGCCACACCCAACTCACCCAAGCTCACACCTTAACCGCGTGCACACCAAGAGGGAAGGGAAACAACTAAAAGGGAAATCGCACACACATGCAGAAACAACACGTTGCCGCAGGCAACTGCATGAGTGGCACCCGTGTCATGGCACAAACAACATAGGCCGTGACACTGCCCCCGCATGCAACAATAACACCACGTTGCGCAGGCAACTGCATGTGTGGCAACCATGTCACAGCTCCTACCACAGGCCGTGACACCTATCCTCCATAGCCTCCTTCTTCTCCTCTCGCTTTCTGAAACTTAATATGGATAAAACTGAATTTATCATTTTTCATCATCTTACTCAGCCCCCTTATCAGACCTTTCTATCACAGTCAAAGGCTACACACTCTTCCCGGTCAACCAGGTCCGCTGCCTTGGGGTAAACTTTCATTCTGCTCTGTCCTTCACACTGCACATCAAGCCCTCCAACTCAAAAATATCTCACAGATCCGCATATTTCTCAATTCAGAGTGTGCAAAAATGCTTGTACGTGCCCTCATCATCTCCCGCCTGTACTACTGTAACATTCTCCTCTGTGGCCTACCATCTAACACTCTCGCAACCCTCCAATCTGTCTTCAACTCTGCCGCCTGACTAATTCGCCTCTCCCCATTACTCTTTTGTCTCTTCTCTCTGCCAATCCCTTCACTGGCTCTCGATTGCCTAAATCTAGTACAAAATACTTACTAGGACATTTAAGGCTGTCCACAACCTGTCCCCTTCATACATGTTTGACCTGATCACCCAATATCTTCCTAAACGCAATCTCCAATCCTCACCCGACCTCATTTTGTACTCTCTTCCTATCTCCTCTTCCCACAATTGCCTCCAAGATTTCTCCCATTTGGCTCCCGTACTCTGGAACTCTCTACCACTGTGATGGCTAAGCTTCGGCATGCCAGCTGTGGTAAAACCACAACTCCCAAGATGCACACTTGCTTGGCTGTTTTTCAGAACTCCATAGAAATGAATAGAGTATGTTGGGAGTTGTGGTTTCACCACAGCTGGAGTTCCAGAGGTTAGCCATCACTGCTCTACCACAGCGTGTGAGACGCTCAACTACCATGGAAACCTTCAAAAGAAATCTGAAAACCCACCTCTTCAGACAAGCCTACAATCTGCAGTAACCCTGCTGCCACTATACCACCGTGACCAGCTTTACCCTCACCTATTGTACCCTCTCATCCCTTACATTGTAGATTGTAAGCCCTTGTGGGCAGGGTCTTATCCCTTTCTGTACCAGTTGGTAGCTTGTCTTTTTCATACTTATTGTATTTTTTTAAAATTATGTATGTATACCCCTTTTCATATAAATTACGCTTTAATAATAATAATAATAATAATTATAATTGACAGCAGTATCGGAGGGGTTTACAGAGGAAGCGTTCTCCCTCTCTCCCTCATTGGACCCATAAAACAGGCCTCTGAGTCTGCCATGTAGGGAAGATCATGACTCCCAGCCACCAGTGTAATACTGACAGTTCAATGCAGTACAATACACTATGTATTATGCTGCAATGTAAAAGGGATCAGACCCCCAAAAGTTGAAGTCTCTTAGTTTTTTTGAAAAATAAAAGTTTCAAGAACTGCGCTTACGCCAGCTTTATTTTTTTAAACTGGCGCATGTGCAGTTCTTTCCATTAGGCTGATGCCAGCAAAGGGATGGGAGACAGTGTGGGAGCTTAGGTGACAAGTAAAAGCGCTCACGCGAAATTACAATGCGGCCTCAGAATGACGTCAGAGTTGCTAGGAGGGGATACTTTTTTACTGGAATCTGTGTAATAAAAGGGCATACTCTATAATGTATTGCAAATAGTGATGAGCGAGCGAATCAATTTGAGTGGTGAAGGGCTGCTCATGTAGTTTCAGATGTGGGTGTACCTGAGCATGTAGCAGCGCATGCACAGTTGGCATCTGTGCTGTTCAGGTAGTAGCAGCAGAGGTGAGATTGACAGGGCAAGGTGAGATGTTTGGCCTTGTCAATCAAAGAAGAGGGGGAGTCTCCTGAGCAGTGGGGCCAGTCCCTTGCTACTCAAGAAGGCTGATCTCTAATTGCAATACGTTAGGAGAAATGTTTTTTTCCTTTTTACAGCATTCACCATGTGGTGCAAATAAAACGACTACTTATTTTGTGACTTTGTACGTATAATTCTACAACATTTTACTAGTTTTTATAGATTTTTTTTCTGTTTTACTACCCATGCACAATACTCTTAAAGGAAAAAAATGTTTTTCTTGTCACCAGATTCTGAGAGTCAAAACATTTTATTATTTTTCTATAGATGAAACACAACAGACTTTCAACTTCAGGTTTCAGGAACATAGGAGAGTCAGCCCCATAGTTCTGAACCTAATTTACCAAGCTTGATTGGAGGCCTCCTGAAAGCTACAAAAGGACTCCAGTGTAATGTTCCCTGTGATTTACGGTCTTGGATTACATGCAGTTCAGAACTCAGTGATTACAGAACTCCTTACTGCACTGCCCCCTGCTTACCATGTAAAGGTAGCCATACATATTAGCCCGTTTTCACACAGTCAGTGTTTGGTCAGTGACTGTAAGCCAGAAGCAGAAATAAGATATATACAGAATGTACCCCCGCCGATCAGATATTGATGACATATCCTGATGATAGGTGATCAATAGCGTTGAGCGAAGCATCCGAAGTGGAATTCGGTTGGAAGTTTAGGAAAACTTTGATTCCAAGCGAATTCTGACGCCTCGTGGTAATGAATCAGTTTTCTTAAAATGGTGGCTTAGAAAGGAAAAGTAAGTCTAGGGGAGGCAAGCCAAGAAACGCAAGATCACCCATAATACCGTGCAACCAGCCAATCCGCAGGTATCCATTCCCCTGTGATGTCACAGCTAGAGCCCTATAAAACCCTGATCCCGTGCTGTCGCCACCATTTTCCTGTGAGCTGAACATAGGGAGAGATGTCATGCACTAGGGACAGTGTTGCTGCAAACTGTTAACAGAGAGTGTAGGACAATATTGGAGAGGGAAAGTTAAGGGAGACTGCAGGGAGAGTGAGGGGAGAGCGTAGGAGACTGCTGAACTACAGACTTTGCTACAATTTATCGCCCTGCAGTGGCGTGCTAAGGGGGGGCGGTCCGCCCCGGGAGCCCGCTCTCATTGGTGTGCCAGAAGCAATGAGCATTTCCATTAATACAGATGGAAGCGCTCATTGCTGGAGAGCGGGGAGCTGTAGTCCTGTCACTCACCGCTCAGCTCCCCGCACTCCTCCCCTCCCTCAGGCCGTCGGCGCTCTGAATGGTGAAGCAGGAAGACTTCTCCTGCTCCAGCATTCAGCTTGCAGAGACAGATCACGCTGCCAGCCTGTGTGGGCGGAGCCTGCAGACAGATAAGCTGCATACAGTGCTGCAGAGCGATCTATGCCTGCAGGGAAGAGAGGTATGTTAGCTTCAGGAATGGGACAAGGCGAGTATTTACAGAGGGCTTTATTACTATGGAGGGGGCACAGAGGACTTTATTACTATGGAGGGGGCACAGAGGTCTTTAATACTATGGAGGTGGTACAGAGGTCTTTATTACTATGGAGGGGGCACAGAGGTCTTTATTACTATGGAGGTGGCACAGAGGACTTTATTACTATTGAGGGGACACAGAGGTCTTTATTACTATGGAGGTGGCACAGAGGACTTTATTACTATGGAGGGGGCACAGAGGACTTTATAACTATGGAGGGGGCACAGAGGGCATTTTTACTATGGAGGGGGCACAGAGGGCATTACTAATGTGAAGGGGGCACAATGGGCATTTTTACTATGGAGGGGGCACGAAGCCAGAGGGCATTACTACAATGAAGGGGGCACTGAGGGCATTTTTACTGTGAAGGGGGCACAGTGGGCATTATTACTGTGAAGGGGGCACAGTGCGTATTACTACTGGGAAGGGGGAAGAATGGGGAATTCTACTATGGAGGAGGCACAGAGGGCATTACTGCTGTTAAGGGGGCACAATGGGCATTATAACTGTAAAGGGGGCACAATGGGGATTACTACTATGAAGGGGACACAATGGGTATTATTACTATAATGGGGGCACAAAGGGGATTATTACTATAAATGGGGCACAATGGGGATTATTACTGTGAAGGGGGCACAATGGGGATTATTACTGTAAAGGGGGCATAATGGGGATTATTACTGTAAAGGGGGCATAATGGGGATTATTACTGTAAAGGGGGCACACATCTGTTCAAAACTACTGTAAAGGTTGTACAATGTGGGCAATACTACTGTGAGGGGGTACAATTTTTTTTAAAGTATTGGGGGACGACGACATTCATCCAGAAGAGAATATGTGAGGTCAGACACTGATATTGGATGAGAGGACCTCGCTCACAATCTCCATTCTAGTTCAAGTTCTTTGACATCAGAATTTACCATCCATGCCTTTAGGGACCTTGCCTTGCGCACTGGGACACAGTCATGCTGGAACAGAAAACAGCCTTCCCTAAACTGCTTCCGTGTGCAATTGTCAAAAATGTTTTGCCATGCTGAAGTATTGAAAGGGGTTGTCTCACTTTAGCAAATTACATTTATCATGTAGACAAAGTTAATACAAGGCACTTACTAATATATTGTGATTGTCTATATTGCCTTCTTTCCTTTTTTTTTCCATCGCATTATACACAGCTCATTTTCAGGGTGGCTGGGATGGGAGCTGCTGTGCATATGTGCCTATGTACGCACCCATGGTCCCAACCACCAGTGCTCTTTCCTATAGCATGGTCACTGCTACGAGATCGCAGGGTGGCCATAACCCCTGGATATGAGCACTGTATAATGCGATGGAAAAATGAATCAAGGCACCAAAGTAGGCAATATGGACAATCACACGGGCGTAGCAATAGGGGAAGCAGGGGAAGTGGCTAGGACCCAAACTCAGAAGGGGCCCAGTCAGGAGGAAGACTAAAAGATTTTTTGTTCAAACCCTATCAACAGCATTATACAATGACATTATTTACAAAGACACTGTAGGAAACAGACGGAACGACTGCCAGACCTCTGAGAGAGCGATCATGACTAGCCAAAGGAGTAGGGGAATTACACGGGAGGATGGAGTTGTAAAGAAGTTTTTTTGGGGGGAGGGGTCCATTTAAAAATTTGCTGTGAGCCCTGAGCTGCTGTAGAATTCTGACTCAATTTCCACCAGAAAAGTATCGTAAATGAAGATAAATTTCTTGGAAAAGTGGCAAGGGCATCAGAAAAAACGGCACTTGCAGCTATTTTTTTTAAAAGTCACATTTATAAAGTCGCAAATAAGCCGTTTTTAAATTTTTGGGCACAAACAAAATGGGAAATTTCCCCCTAAGGGCTCCTGCACACAAACGTATTTTCCTTCCGTGTCCGTTCTGTTTTTTTTTGCAGACCGTATACGGAACTATTCATTTCAAAGGTAAAAACAAAGGTGCAATGGCACACGGCAGCTAGAGCTCCGTCCTGCCACTATGCTGGATGTTAGATGAGGCATTAGTTTATATTTTGGCCAAATTATGTAAGCCACCCACCACGTCACGGTTGCCTCTCGAGTGGTCCCTAACATTAATTCTTACCTTTTATGGGCCATATCAGCCACACAAAATCCAGGGAGTGCAGGTGCACCTTTGTTTTTACGTTTGTATGTGTATTTCACCATAGCAACGTGCACCTGCGTATTGGGTTGTGCTGACTGCAATCCCCATTTTAATACTTTGTAGCATATTCATTTCAAAGGGTCCCCCAAAAAAACCTGAAGTTTCCGTATGTCCGTATTTCTGTTCCACAAAAAAGTAGAACATGTACTATTATTGTCTGCATACGGACAAGGATGGTACTGTTCTATTAGGGGCTCAGCTGTTCCGTCCCACAAAATACGGAATGCACACGGACGTCAACCATTTTTTGCGGATCCTTTTTTTGAGGACCACAAAATACATACGGTCGTGTGCATGAGCCCTAAGTGACCCAAATATAGTTCTAGCACAGGGACCCTCTACTTTCTGTGTCCACCCCTGAGTGCATGCAATCACAATTTGTACATACCAGCGATGATATTTGTATCGTCACCTTTGTTGGATGTTATTAATGACATATGTATTTGGTCACATACAAATGATCTAATTTAATTTATGCCTAGTGATATAGGAATAAATATTTGTCTGACATTTCTGAAATTGGCTTCTGGGAACAGGATGAACAGCACTTGTACATATTTATATGAAGCACTTTGGCAAATTTAATACAAGTATGATCACTTAAGTATTACTAATGGGCTCAGTCCTACTTATGGTCATAAACTGTTATTAAATCAGCAGTTCTTTTCTTAATATGTTTCATTTCAAAGCCTTGCAGTTTTTTTTTTCTTGAAGACAAGGACCATTGTGTGTCTGTAGTAATGCTCTAGAGAAGTCAATTAGCCATGAACTGTTTCCCAATAAAAGCAAATCAATTTGCTAAAAAACTTTTGTGCATGATTATTGAATTGACAAACAATTAAGCAGCACAGCAATAGCTGGAAATAAAAAGAACGCCGTTAGTGGCGGCTGTTCTCACCCAATAATTAACCATTAACAATTCCTATGGGCCACTCTGGAAATTGATTTAAATTACTATTGGATTGTAATTATTCCACCCAAGGACATGAAACCTGACTAAGTAATAATTGCTCTGCTCTAGGTTAGGATGTTCATCTAGCAATGCCTTTAGAGGTTTGTAAACACTGAGAGAAGTTCAGAGCTTCTTCAGGGAGACTTGGTGCACCCTGTAGAGCCATTTTTATTATACTAAGTGGCCCACGAAAACGTAGCCCACATTCAATATCTCCAGATCATACTTCCTAATAGTAAATTTGTCTTAGTTGTCCATAGCAACCAATTAGACCTCCGCTTTTATTTTTTCAGAGCCCTGTAGGAACTAAAAGCTGAGCTTTGATTGATTGCTATGGACAACTAAGACAGATTTACTATTAGGCAGTTTGATTTGGATATATTGGAAGCCGGCTACTTTTTCGTGGGCCGCCCCCTGTACAATATAAATAGGTATTAAACACAAATAAATTGTTATGAGGATTTCAGTTCAACATATTACTATGTAAACTATGAATTTAGTGTGCTGCTCTCCGACATTCAATTGCAATTATTTTAGCTTGTAATCTTTAAATTACCATAACCGGATTTTGTAAAGTAAAGGTAATTGACTTCAAGAAATGTGTATAGTAAAATGTGACTGGTTATTTTTAGTATTAGAAGAAACTAAATAACAAAGCCAATTTCAATCAAGCCTTCAAAGAAAGGATGATGAGGCCATGGGGAACCAGGCTGCGAATGGCATTCATGAAGGTATAGAGCTTTAATTGCCACCAATGAACCTATCAAAGAAATAATAGCTTCCTTTCTAGTCATCCACTTACTAGTTTTGAGACAATGTGTCCTTTTTTGTCCAGTTTTGGGGCATGTTGTCAGTTTAACTGGTATACATATGGTTGCAAAAATCTTAACAGTATTTCTTTTTATTTGCTAGTATCGGTATATGCACATTGCACAAAATCTAGGCTATTCCTTTTGTGATGTAAGAGCTGTGCTGTTTGCTCAGAATCAGACAAATGCCCCCTGTTGCTTCCCATCTCCTTTCCTCCTCATATTGTTTTACGGAAACCATAAGAATCTGGAGCTGTGTCTTCACCTCAATGGCTTTTGTTTACTGTTTTACCCTAGATGGGCTTTTTGGAGACTGAGGATAATTCTAAGCCTTTACAGATAATCTGCAATAAGGGGAACCACAGATTGCTTAAAGTTGATGTCACTGATAGCATATGTTATAGATGTCGCATTCGCATGTGCTATGTTCTCCTAAGGATATGTTCACCTCTGTATAGGAGGCTTCATCACTGATTCTATTGTATTTTACAAGCTGGATTGAATTACATTTTCTATATGTGAATGTAATGTTGTAATATGTAAGTGATTACAATAGAGCAAAGGGATGTTTATTAGGGAAAACTGTACCATTGAAAGGAGGCTGTAGTGCCCTGTTAGGCTGCCTTTAGTCTCGATACAAGGTGTGATACGTGTAAAGATGTAAAGTGTTGTAATTTGGAGGACACATTCTTGGGAAACACTTGCTGTATGTGGGCGAGCAAAAAAATGCTGAAAAATGGCAGTTGGAAGCTCTGCCATGCAGGGCCAGTGTTGAGGGGGGCAAACTGGGCAATTTCCCAGGGCCCCAATCCTCTAAGGGCCCCCTGCTTCAGTCCACAGATTGCAGAAGGTTGAACAGTCCGGGGTCCAGAGTGGGGAATTTCCCGGCTTAGGAGTCCCTGCTCTGACTCCATATATGAATGTGTCCATAAATGGAGTCAGTGTTATCAACATGAAAGGGGTATTCCCAAGCATGGTCATTATGCTTAGGGAAACCCTGTGTATATAAATATAATTTAGACTCTATTTTTAAAATGTTTCTCTGGGGAATCCAACTCACAACCATCCACATTAAAGACAAGAACCTTAACCTCTGGGCTATAGAGCTCAATGGTAAAGGTACTTTCAAACTAGCATTATTCTTTTCCAGCATAGAGTTCCGTCGTCAACGGAGATGTGTGGCGGCTCATTTTTTGCTGGACGATCTGTCTTTTTTGACAATACTATTTTGGGTTGTGTATGACTTGATCACTTTTTATTCAATTTTCTTGGGAGTGATGAAAAAAAAGCGAATCAGCCTTTTTTGTTCTGTAACTCCATCATATGGGCTAACTTTTTTTAATATTTTAACCAGTACAGGACCGCCTAACACACAGATGCGTTTGGCGGGCGGTCCTGTTGTTCTGGCCGGACGCATCCGTGCGTCATCTCGCGAGATGCAAGATTTGCTGTGAACGCGGCAGTACGCGGCTCGGCAGTTATACTGCAGCCTGCCAGCGATGATCAATCGCTGGCAGGCTGTAGAAGATAAATAAATCGCATCAAACAGGTATATCAGACACTGTTTTGTTAACAGCATCTGATATACCTGCTACCTGGTCCTCTGGTGGTCCCATTTGCTGGGATCGACCACCAAAGGACCAGGTAGCTATGTAAAGTAGCACCAAGCACCACACTACACTACCCTGTCACTTATTAACCCCTTGTTAACCCCTGATCACCCCATATAGACTCCCTGATCACCCCCCTGTCACTGATCACCCCCCTGTAAGGCTCTATTCACATGTCCATATGTTTTTTGCGGATCCACGGATCCGTAAAACACGGACACCGGCAATGTGCTTTCCACATTTTGCAGATCCGCACATTGCCAGAACTATATGAAAAATGCCTTTTCTTGTCCGCAATTGCGGACAAGAATAGGACATGTTCTATATTTTTGCGGAACGGAAGTGCAGACCCGGAAGTGCGGATCCGAGCGGGACAAAGTCTGTCCCCATAGAAATGAATGGGTCCACAATTCCGTTCCGCAAACAGAAATGTGGACGTGTGAATAGGGCCTAAGGGTCCCTTATCACCGCCAGTTAGTTAGCTACTTGTTAGGTAGTTAGCGCCCAGCCCACCGCACCGCAGTCACTGATTTTGGCAGAGATTTTTTCATCCACATTGATCGATGCGAATGAAGAAATCTGTGCCGTTCATATTTTTTTTCAGCCCAGAGACTGAACGGAAAAAAAAAATCTCATTACCCGTATGCTCAATATAAGGAGAATAGCAGAAACTCCTAATGCTGGCCATACGTGTAATGATTGCGGAGACCCTCAAATGCCAGGGCAGTACAAACACCCCACACATGACCCCATTTTTAAAAGAAAACACCCCAAGGGGTATGGTGAGTTCATGTAAAATTTTATTTTTTCTCACAAGTTAGTGGAAGATGAGAATTTGTAAAAAAAAAAAAAAAAATATATATCAATTTCCGCTAACTTGTGCAAAAAAAAAATTTCTGTGAACTCGACATGCCCCTCACGGAATACCTTGGGGTGTCTTCTTTCCAAAATGGGGTCACATGTGGGATATTTATACTGCCCTGGCATTTTAGGGGCCCTAAAGCGTGAGAATCTAAATGCGTAAAAATACACACCAAAACACATTGCCCTACTTCTCCTGACTACGGCGATACCACATGTGTGCCACTTTTTTGCAGCCTAGGTGCGTAAAGGGGCGTAAAGTAAACGAGTACCTTTAGGTTTTACAGGGTTGCTCACAATTTAGCCCCGCCCAAAATGCCAGAACAGTAAACACACCCCACAAATGACCCCATTTCGGAAAGTAGACACTCCAAGGTATTCGCTGAGGGGCATATTCAGTCCATGAAATATTGAACTTTTTGTCACAAGTTAGCGGAAAGGGAGACTTTGTGAGAAAAAACAAAAAAAATCAATTTCCGCTAACTTGTGGCCAAAAAAAAATCTTCTATGAACTCACCATGCCCCTCACGGAATACCTTGGGGTGGCTTCTTTCCAAAATGGGGTCACATGTGGGGTATTTATACTGCCCTGGCATTTTAGGGGCCCTAAAGCGTGAGAAGAAGTCTGGAATCCATTTTGGAAAGAAGACACCCCAAGGTATTCCGTGAGGGGCATGGCGAGTTCACAGAATTTTTTTTTTTTTGGCACAAGTTAGCGGAAATTGATATAATTTTTTTCTTTTTTCTTTTTTTCTTACAAAGTCTCATATTCCACTAACTTGTGACAAAAAAATAAAATTTTACATGAACTCACCATACCCCTCATGGAATACCTTGCAGTGTCTACTTTCTAAAATGGGGTCACTTGTGGGGTATTTATACTGCCCTGGCATTTTAGGGGTCTCTAAAGTGTGAGAAGAAGTCTGGAATCTAAATGTGTAAAAATGCCCTGTGAAATCCTAAAGGTACTCATTGGAATTTGGGCCCCTTTGCGCACCCAGGCTGCAAAAAAGTGTCACTCATGTGGTATCGCCGTACTCAGGAGAAGTAGGGCAATGTGTTTTGGGGTGTATTTTTGCATATAACCATGCTGGGTGTGAGAAATATCTCTGTAAATTACAACTTTTTACATTTTTTTATACAAAGTTGTCAGTTTTCAGAGATATTTCTTTGAAAACTCACTATGCCCCTCCGCGAATACTTTGGGGTGTCTTCTTTCTAAAATGGTGTCATTTGGGCGGTATTTATACTATCCTGACATTCTAGCACCTGAAGAAACATGATAGGTGCTCAGAAAGTCAGAGCTGCTTCAAAATGCGGATTCACTTTTTTGCACCATAGTTTGTAAACGCTATAACTTTTACCCAAACCAATAAATATACACTTATTGCATTTTTTTATCAAATACATGTAGAACAATAAATTTAGAGAAAAATGTATAGATAAATGTAGTTTTTTTTAAAAAATTTTACAACATTTTGCAAAAATGTCGTTGAATTTTAATTAATAGCAAAAAAAGTAAAAATGTCAGCAACAATAAAATACCACCAAATGAAAGCTCTATTAGTGAGAAGAAAAGGAGTTAAAATTAATTTGGGTGGTAAGTTGTATGACGGAGCAATAAACGGTGAAAGTAGTGTAGTGCGGAATTGTAAAAAGTGGTCTGGTCATTAAGAGTGTTTAAGGTAGGGGGGCTGAGGCGGTTAATAGTATGGGCGTTTTCGCATGCGGCAATGTCCATAATGCTATTTTTTGGGGTGGGGTGATTTTAATTTTTATGTTTTTTTATATTTTCAAAACTTTTTAACATTTTTTTTTTTACTTTTTATTAAGTCCCCCAATCATCAGATGTAAATTGCTCCATTATTCTGTATCGAAATCACTATATCACAGTTCAGTGCTGCCATCTAGTGGCCTAAACTGGGATATACTAAAAATTAGCCTGGAAGCCTAGTACAGGCTACAGCTCATTTTTAGAACAGGGTGCTTTCCCTGATCTCCGCTGGGGGAAAGCGCGCCTGAAGAGGAATCCCGCGCTTCCGGTTTTTAACACTCTTAGATGCCGTGAGTAAGGGGAACTCATTGCCGTGAGGGGAGGGGGCATATGGCATATTCTGGGGCCATGAGGGTGAAGAACTGTGTGAGGAGCTTTATGGGGTGTAAATCTGTGAGGGAGGACCAGAATCGACAGAATGTAAGTGTGTTGTTAGTACATTATTACAAGATTTGGGGCCCCACTTTTGATTTTGCCCAGGGTCACACTTTGTCTAAAACCGACCCTTCTACCATGAGAGGCAACACATCTGGCCGCATGATGTCTTGCATATATCACTGAACTGTTAGTGTCCCTCATATCACTACTATAGGTGACTGACTGTCATATACTTTGTTTCTCCAGATCATCACACCAGCAATTTGGGCAATGTGTTGCTCCATAACAAAGGCAGGATTGAAGTGCTAACCACGAGGCCTCCATAAAGGAACCTGACCATTATCAGATCCTAAACAGATTTCAGTCCATAGCATTTCATGTTTCTTCTTCATAACATTACTGCAAATGAAGGTGATGGTGTCTCGCTGTCAATCGCAGGAAAAGTAATGGGTGGTATGCTAGGGGCCTGTTTCTGGATGGTGGACAACGAAACAGTGGGAGCTGCTTGTGCTTGTCCTAGGCCCAGAATGGCCTAGATGTTAGACAATTTGTTGAAACTACCAACCTGCTTCTACAGTTCTATGATACGCCCTTTCTAAAAGACTGTCAACCATGCAAAATGTCTTTGAGAACATTGTTGAAGCATATTTGGCTGTAAACGATCTCTCATCAAGAGATACACTACGCAAAAGTAGCCTCTGAAAGCCTTTTCATAGGGTAGTGGGGGAAGCATTTTTATGCCTTCTTGTGGCAAGACTCAATGTCTAATCAGAACACACCTGTAATCATTCACATAAATGCCTGAGACATAACTGCATGCCGCGTTATGCAGCAATTGGACATTTCTATCTGGGTACGTTATTTTTTTGTGTGTGTATTTTTGAGTATATTTATAATGGTATATTGTTACTTCTTTTAAGGAACAATTTCTTTATTAGGTCTGTCAGATGTGAATTTGATGACTTCTATCTATTATCACTTGTAACATTAAAGGAGTTCTTTGGGATTTTCATATTGATGGCTTATCCTCATGATTGGTCACCAATATGAGATCAGTGGGGTCCGACTTCCGGTACCTCCACCAATCATTAGATTGAGGAAGCGTAGAGCTAACTGACGCTCTGGTTAGCGCTGTGGCCTCCTCCTTTCTTGAATGGGACTGAGCTGTGCGTAGGTTATGTGACCGATGTACGTGACTTCACATGGCCTAGGAAGAGGACTAAATCTTCACAAAGCGCCAGAGACTCTTCATTCCTACAGCTGATCAGCGGGGGTGTGGAGAGTCAGACTCCCACTAATCTGATGTTGATAACCAGTGGCGTAACTAGAAATAACTGCAAAATTTTGAATGCCGTTCAATGGCTGTATTCATTAGTCAATGTATGAAAAATGTAAAGCCTTCACCACATAGTAGTCACAGACTTACCGAGACATACGGACGTCCACGCGACAGTGGGTGACAGAAGATCTGTGAGACTGGCAACATGTGCTTTGATCTGACAGGTCTCCTTGTGGATCAATAAACGTCTGTGCTGTTTCTGATTCTGGCCCCACCTCTTACCTTCAGGTGTTGCTATTGTGGTCATTTACCTTTCCTTATTTATAGTTGCTTCTCCCACAACTCTGTGCGGTTTATAGCTTCAGTTGTATCTATGGTCTGCTGGTGTTTGGTTTTTGGCTGAGCTCCTGTTGCTGCCCTAGCTACTGGAAAGTTAAAGTATAACTGTCAAATTTTTTTTTTTTTTACTATTGGATTCTGGTGATTAATATTACCTTGTTGGCCCTGTTTTAATTTCTGATTCTTAAATAAATAACCCCTAAAAGCCACCTAAAAGTCCCCAGTATTGGCTATTGTTACCTGAGATAAAATCAGGTTGCTATGCTCCTTCCATCTACCAGATAGAGGACGGAGCACGCTGCGTGCACTGGGAACTGATAGTGAGTCAACATTGTAAGGGAATGTATAAAAAGCCAGGTTCTTCCTGACAGGAGATAACAGTGCTGGGCTGTGTGTGTGAACTTCTCCACATGCCTGTGCCTGGCAGACACTCCCTTAGCAGTTCTGAGGAATATACAGCTCAGGGAAGATATGGGGCTGCTCAGTGTATAAATGACAGCCTTATCTGATAAGAGGAGAGCTTGTAGAAGGACTACAGGTTTCAGCCAGACCTGGGAACTTCACTGCAAGACCTCCCTATACAGAGCTGGTCTTCACTAACTTCATTGCAGGCTTCCTATGGATTAGCCTCAGGGCTGGGGGCAGCCATCTTAACAGAATAGTGAAATTGCAGTTTTATGCAGACTGGTTGCTAAGGGCTGAATCTTATTATTAAATAAGGGGTAAGTAAGTCTAATAGTTATTGATTTAGGTATATTATCATATTAGTAACTACATATATGAAAACTGAAATTTGGGTCTAAATGTGACAGTTATACTTTAAGTGTTTCCTTTCCCTTTTTCATTTTGTTTTGTTTTATCTGTGTGTTTGTTTTCGCTTGCACTTTGTTGTAGGCCTGAGGGAGACTCCTGGTTGTCCTTCCTTTCTGGAGGAACAGGTAGTCTCAGTCCTGTTACTATCGCCAGGGTCTTATAGGGGGAGTTAGGACTCTTGGTACTCCTGCTTATGAACTCACCTACCTTTGGGGTCTGTTCATACTGATAACCAGTCAGGACAGTGACTAGGGATTTGATTAGGAGGTGTCCTTCTTTCTTCCCTAGCTATCAGGCCTTGTTCCCTCTCCTTCTTCGTCCGGTGTGGTGTCTCCTCCCACACACGGGCGTGACAATAATATTTTCCTGTTGCATAAGAACTATACAGTATGAAGGTATATGTATAGATTTATTACTGCTCCTGCCTTCTCATGTGACGGCAGGAGAGCGCTAAACAAGGGCATTGTGGAGGGAGAAGAAAGCGGCAGAGCTGCTTCCTCTGCTAGTTCCGACAGGCACATGACCACTGGGGGTGTCTGGAGCACTTTCTGATCAAAACTCTCGAAAAACATTCTAATAAAAAGTCCTAAGTGTCAAGTAAAAAAATAAAAAATAGCAAAAATTATTTTGGTATTCAAACAAATAAAAAGCTACGGTCACTAAACCACAACATTCACAAAAAGTTGCGTGGACATTCAGGCCTTTTTTGGGCTCGGTTAGGAAAGGGTTAAATTTGTTGCATCTAGAAATGTTCCTCCAGTTTTTTTTATGCCACCCGCCTACTGGAGTTAATTTGCAACTTTTCAAATATTTTAATTTCTCTTTGGCACATATGTTCCCCAGGAGGTCATTAACAGACTTCTGGAGGACAGTTACTTTTTTTTCACTGTTTCCACTATAAAAATGCAAAAAGTTGCTATTTTCTGCAAGTGACCCTGAAAAGTTGCAAAAGTCTCTTTTTGTGAATTTTTGAAGCCAGGTACAGGGTCTGATAAATTATCCTTCAATGTCTTTATTGATCTCTGTGCTAAAAAGCAGCATTGGTCATCAACACAGAGACACATTTGGACACAGTTCATATTGTTAACCACTTGAAGACCACAGGTTTATACCCCCCTAGTGACCAGGCCCTTTTTTACAAATCCGCACTACACTACTTTCACCGTTTATTGCTCCGTCATGCAACTTACCACCCAAATGAATTTTACCTCCTTTTCTTCTCACTAATAGAGCTTTCATTTGGTGGTATTTCATTGTTGCTGACATTTTTACTTTTTTTGCTATTAATAAAAATTTAACGACATTTTTGCAAAAAAATGACATTTTTCACTTTCTGTTGTAAAATTTTTAAAAAAACTACATTTCTATATAAATTTTTCTCTAAATGTATTGTTCTACATGTCTTTGATAAAAAAAAGTCCAATAAGTGTATATTTATTGGTTTGGGTAAAAGTTATAGCGTTTACAAACTATGGTGCAAAAAGTGAATTTCGGCATTTTGAAGCAGCTCTGACTTTCTGAGCGCCTGTCATGTTTCTTCAGGTGCTAGAATGCCAGGATAGTATAAATACTCCCAAATGACACCATTTTAGAAAGAAGACACCCCAAAGTATTCGCGGAGGGGCTTGGTGAGTTCATGTATCATTTCATTTTTTTCACAAGTTAGCGGAAAATGACACTTTCTGAGGAAAAAAATAATAATAAAGTTTCCATTTCTGCTAACTTCTGGCAAAAAAAAAAAATCTCATACGGGCTCATTATGCCCCTCAGTGAATACCTTGGGGTGTCTACTTTCCGAAATGGGGTCATTTGTGGGGTGTTTGTACTGTTCTGGCATTTTGAGCGGGCTAAATTGTGAGCCGCCATGTAAAAGCTAAAGGTACTCATTGGTTTTAGGGCCCTTGCACCCAGGCTGCAAAAGTGTCACTCATGTGGTATCGCCAGTACTAGGAGAAGTGGGGCATGTGTTGGGGTGTATTTTTACATATACCCATGTTGAGTGAGAGAAATATCTCTGTAAACTGACAACTTTGTATAAAAAAATTTAAAAATTGTTGTTTACAGAGATATTTCTCACACCCAGCAGGGGTATATATAAAAATACACCCCAAAACACATTGCCCCACTTCTCCTGAGTACGGCGATACCACATGTGTGACACTTTTTGCAGCCAAGATGCGCAAAGGGCCCTAATTCCAATGAGTACCTTTAGGATTTCACAGGGCATTTTTACGCATTTGGATTCCAGACTTCTTCTCACGCTTTAGGCTCCTAAAATGCCAGGACAGTATAAATACCCCACATGTGACCCCATTTTAGAACGAAGACACCCCAAGGTATTCCGTGAGGGGTATGGTGAGTTCATGTAAAATTTTATTTTTGTCACAAGTTAGTGGAATATGAGACTTTGTAAAAAACAAAATAAAAAAATAAAAATATATCAATTTCCGCTAACTTGTGCCAAAAAAAAAAATTCTGTGAACTCGCCATGCCCCTCACGGAATACCTTGGGGTGTCTTCTTTCCAAAATGGGGTCACTTGTGGGGTATTTATACTGCCCTGGCATTTTAGGGAACCTAAAGCGTGAGAATCAAATGCGTAAAAATGCCCTGTGAAATCCTAAAGGTACTCATTGGTTTTAGGGCCCTTTGTGCATCTTGGCTGCAAAAGTGTCACTCATGTGGTATCGCCGTACTCAGGAGAAGTAAGGCAATGTGTTTTGGGTGTATTTTTACATATACCCATACTGTGTGTGAGAAATATCGCTGTAAACGACAACTTTTAAATTTTTTTATACAAAGTTGTCAGTTTACAGAGATATTTCTCTCACCCAGCATGGGTATATGTAAAAATACACCCCAAAACACATTGCGCTACTTCTCCTGAGTACGGCGATACCACATGAGTGACACTTTTTGCAGCCAAGATGCGCAAAGGGCCCAAATTCCAATGAGTACCTTTTAGGAGGGCATTTTACGCATTTTTCTTCTCATGCTTAGGGCTCCTAAATGCCAGGGCAGTATAAACACCCACATGTGACCCCATTTTGGAAAGAAGACACCCCAAGGTATTCCATGAGGGGCATGGCGAGTTCATAGAAAAAAATTTTTGGCACAAGTTAGTGGAAATTGATTTTTATTGTTTTTCTCACAAAGTCTCCTTTCCGCTAACTTTTGACAAAAGTTTAATTTTCATGGACTCATTATGCCCCTCAGCGAATACCTTGGGGTGTCTTCTTTCCAAAATGGGGTCACATGTGGGGTATTTATACTGCCCTGGCATTTTAGGGGCCCTAAAGCGTGAGAAGAAAATGCGTAAAAATGCCCTCCTAAAGGTACTCATTGAATTTGGCCTTTGCATCTTGGCTGCAAAGTGCACTCATGTGGTATCGCCGTACTCAGGAGAGGTAGGGCAATGTGTTTGGGGTGTATTTTACATATACCCATGCTGGGTGAGAGAAATATCTCTGTAAATTGCCAACTTTGAATAAAATTTTTAAAAAGTTGTCATTTACAGAGATGTTTCTCACACCCAGTATGGGTATATGTAAAAATACACCCCAAAGCACATTGCCCTACTTCTCCTGAGTACGGCGATACCACATGAGTGACACTTTTTGCAGCCAAGATGCGCAAAGGGCCCAAATTCCCATGAGTACCTTTAGGATTTCACAGGCCATTTTTACGCATTTGGATTCTCACACTTTAGCACTCCTAAAATGCCAGGACAGTATAAATACCTCACATGTGACCCCATTGTGGAAAGAAGACACCCTAAGGTATTCTGTGAGGGGTATGGCGAGTTCACAGAAAAAAATTTTTGACACAAGTTAGCGGAAATTGATATATATATATATATATATTTTTTTTTTTACAAAGTCTCATATTCCACTAACTTGTGACAAAAATAAAATTTTACATGAACTCACCATACCCCTCACGGAATACCTTGGGGTGTCTTCTTTCTAAAATGGGGTCACATGTGGGGTATTTATACTGTCCTGGCATTTTAGGGGTCTCCGCAATCATTACACGTATGGCCAGCATTAGGAGTTTCTGCGATTCTCCTTATATTGAGCATACGGGTAATGAGATTTTTTTTCCGTCTCAGCCGCTGCGCTGAAAAAAAAAAATAAATGAACGGCACAGATTTTTTCATTCGCATCGGTCAATGTGGATGAAAAATCTCTGCCAAAATTAGTGACTGCGGTGCGGTGCGGTGGGCGCTAGCTAACTAACAAGTAGCTAACTAACTGGCGGTGATAACGGGACCCTTATGCCCCATTCACACATCCGAAATTCTGTTTGCGGAACGGAATTGCGGACCTATTCATTTCTATGGGGACAGACTTTGTCCCGCTCGGATCCGGAATTACGGATCCGCGCTCCGGGTCTGCACTTCCGTTCCGCAAAAATATAGAACATGTCCTATTCTTGTCCGCACTGCGGACAAGAAAAAGCATTTTCTATATAGTTCTGTGCGGATCTGCAAAATGCGGAAAGCGCATTGCCGGTGTCCGTATTTTGCGGATCCGCAGATCCATGGATCCGCAGATCCATGGATCCGCAAAACACATACGGACGTCTGAATGAGCCTGTAGGGGGTGATTAGTGACAGGGGGTGACAGGGGGTGATCAGGGGGTGACATGGGTGATCAGGGGTTAATCAGTGATGGGGGTGGAGGGGGTGTGTGTGTAGTGATTGGTGCACTTTTCCTATAGTTTCCTCTGGTGGTCCCAAACAAAGGGACCACCAGACGAGCAGATAGCAGGCATATCAGACGCTGTTTAAAAACAGCGTCTGATATGCGATTTAAATGCGTTTTTCTCGCATCTACAGCCTGCCAGCGCATGATCAGCACTGGCAGGCTGTAGTTTCAGTTGTCCCGGCTCCGATCACATGAACGCGCACGCACGACGCGCGCGCGTTCATGTGAAATCTCGGGTCTCACGAGATGACGCCGATAGGCGGCAGTGAGACCTGAGAGAGCCGCCGCGCTGACGCCCATCGGCGTTAGCGTGGCGGCAAGTGGTTAAACTGCTACATATGCTTGCTTTGTTTACTTCTAACCTACAATGGACATTGACTTCATGTGCATGTTGAGAACCTTGAGCAGCACACCAAATGCACCATGATGTGTATAGCAAATAAATTGTTGTGCATACAAAACTTTATCACAGAAAGAGATGGGTACCGTCAACTTACCGGTGAAAAATTTGATTTTCTGTAAATAGTTTCCCTACAATATTTGCATTTTCTGCTTGTTAATTAATATGTCTCTATTCTAGGTCACCCGTGGATAACAGTTTTTGGATGGATAACAGAAATTAATTTGCTTAATTGCATTTCTGAAAGGTTAATTAAATCATAAGCAACATCATAGATCATAGAATTCTGAAACCATTTCCAGTTATTTTCATTCACCCTAGAAAACCCAAGGTAAATATCCATTAGATTACATCAATATTAATTGAACCAGCATGCAGTAAAATATTTTCCAATGTCTGCCAGCAATCACAATATACTTTAGTATAAGTTTTATACTTATTATTCTTTGGAATGAAGACCAATAAAATAGGCTTGTCCCCATCCAAGTACCGTATTTTTCGCCCTATAAGACGCACCTGCCTATAAGACGCACCTAGGTTTTTGAGGAGGAAAATATTTTGAACCAAAAGGTGTACTTTTGGTGGGTTTTTTACTAATGGTGTTCTGTGCATGACACTATTATAATGCACTGTTATGGGGGATCTGTGGATGACGCACTGTTATGGGGGATCTGTGGATGACGCACTGTTATGGGGGATCTGTGGATGACGCACTGTTATGGGGGCATCTGTGGAGGACACACTGTTATGGGGGCATCTGTGGATGACGCACTGTTATGTGGGGATCTCTGGTTAACCGCTGTTATGTGGGGGAGCTGGGGATGGCACTGGTATGGGGGCATCTGGGGATGGCACTGTATGGGGGCATCTGGGGATGGCACTGTATGGGGGAATCTGTGGATGGCACAGTATGGGGGCATCTGGGAATGACACTGCTATGGGGGGAATCTGTGGATGATTCATAGCTTTGTGTCATCCACAGATTCCCCCATAACAGTGACTGCGATGACCCCCAATACAGGGGCTGTGGGCGGCATCTTGTTTGCTAATGACAGCGGACCCGTGCAGTAACTGTATTCTACTACACCGGGCCCGCTGTAGTAATGTTATAGGCGATGTTTAAAACTATCATCTTGATTAAACTTAATGCTGGCAGTAGTACCCTACCTCCTATAATCTACGATCGCAGGCAGGACTGGAGTCAGGAGGCCGGACGGGCAGCAGGTGTCAGCGTGATGTCATGCGCCTGTGCCGTCTGCTTCATTCATAAAGTGGGCGGAGCAGGCGCGTGACGTTACGCTGCAGCCTCCTGCCCGTCCGGCCCCCTGATTCCAGTCCTGCCTGCGATCGTAGATTATAGCAGGTAGGGTACTACTGCCAGCATTAAGTTTAATGAAGATAATAGTTTTAAACATCGCCTATAACATTACTACAGCGGACCCAGGGTAGTAGAATACAGTTACTGCACGGGCCCGCTGTCATTAGCAAACAAGATGCCGCCCACAGCCCCTCCTCATTGATACACACGCCGGCTGCGCTCTTCAGCAGCGCGGCAGTGTGTCAGTGTTTGCCGCATTCGCCCCCTATAAGACGCAGCACTATTTCCCCCCACTTTTGGGGGAAAAGTGCGTCTTATAGGGCGAAAAATACGGTAGTTTTATTTGTTCATCCACAATAGTTTGTCTTTGTCTTATAACTATGTAAGTTTAAATTAATCTAGAATTCTAGATGATCAAGACAGTCTTCCTTATAACTTGCTATGCATTGGCATTTCTCTAATAACTTTGATCTAATTATGTTTTATGTTGGTTGGGTATCACAAAGACGTCCAACGTCATTGTGATAAAGTTGTTTAAAGGGAATGTATCATCAATGACCCATTGTTTAAATCACAATTTTATGTTAAATATTGTTTTTAGAATTGTTGGTGTTTTGTTTTTATTTTCCATATCACTATCTATATTTAAAAAGTATATAATTCCTCATTTTAAAAGCATTTTATTTTGCAATTTAAACTTACAGTTAAGGGCGGGTTCACATCAATGTTCTAATAAAAAATAATGGAATTTGTAAGAAGGAATTAAGAACAGAAACCTTTAGAGGTTTTCCATTTTGATCCGTCATAATAGAGGTCTATGGGCAAGCATAACAGATCTGTCTGGTTTACGTTATGCAGGATGGAAAATAAAGTTCTGCTGAGAAACTGAAGTTTTAATATGTGCAAATGAGCCTGTAAATTAGTTATAAGGGCAGGATTAAGTAGAAAAAGTGCAGCAAGGAGCAAAGAATATCAGTGAATACTTCTCCTTGTGGATTAAAAAGCAGCAAAGTGACAGCACATGTGCCAGCCCTTTAGAGAAGGAGCTACTGGATCCTACAAAAAATATTGCGTTCACATAAGGAAAAGTGCAGAGCATCTGTCAGAGAAAGGTAACACATCTACATTCTACATTGTAGCTACAGACTGCACTGCATACTGGTGGGTGCAATAAGCTTCAGGTTCCCTATCGTAACAAAAGGACAGAAGGGCCCTATGTTCAGAGACTATATTCTGCTGAGGATATTGCAGAGATACCATAAAATTAGCGTGAGAAAGGTTTTTTGCAAATTCCTGGAAAAGGAAAGGGAGAGAGAGACCAGCTTCCAAGACATAGTCTTGGGAACTGCATATTCCTACTCTAAAGACTGAGCATAATGTGATCAGTGCCTGTGTGTACTATTTATTGAACTGCCTCAGTAAAGTACAGTGGACTTGTTGCATAAAACTTGGTCTCATCATTGTGTGCACCAAAACCTACATTGCTGTCACATCATTTAGGGAACTCTTCCTAGAATTCATCATCACCAAGGGCACCCTAACCCCAAACCAGGTTGTGCCTTTAAGGGAAGAAAAGGTGACTATCACAACCTTCATTATTGCTACTACTACCCCTCCTTTCCTCCTCCCTCTACTGGGCTTGCTGCGTCTCTTGGCGGTGATCCCAGATGGTGACTCTGTATTTTTTCTCACCTCTTTATTCATGACAACATCTTAATCTAGGCCTTTCAAGAGGAAAATAGAGGTGTAATACTATTATCCCAATTCTACATATTCTAATGAGGATTACCCTTCAGATATCATCTTCCCCTCACAGCAGCAGTAAACTGAAAATCGAGTACATATCTATATAGAAGGTCTTCTCATTTGTGTTGACTGCTATAGAAGGAAAATGTTTTTTATTTCATTTTCAGTGGCATAATTTTGCATATTTCTAAAAGAAATTAGTTTTCTATGACTATTGAGTTAAAAAATATCCCTTTTTGATGGAAAGAACAATTGGACATGCTGGATTTCTTATATTGGCACAGGAGATAAACTGCTGCCAGAGGCATCTACCAGCAAGTTAATGTTTTTTAAGGGGACATTGAGAGATACAGTACCTATAGCTATCTAAGGCTGCAATCATGTTACTTCCTGGCTACTGACAGTAGAGGAGGGACAGCATGATTACATGGTGTCTTGTATTTTACTATGAAGCATAATGGGCACTACAGTCAATCTGTTATGGTGGAGAAAACTGGGAAGCTGGCATTATAGGTGTTAATATGAGGTTTGCATTATGACCATTGCCAAGGCTTGAGGGCAGCAGTGGGTATCTACCCATCTAGCTTACCATGTCTAATTTGAAGGAAGGGGAAGGGAGGTTTCAGTATGACTTTTACACTCAGATAAAAGGAAAGTTAGAATCACCCCTTTGAGGAAATCAGAAGCATTTTGCCCTGCCTAAAGGAGTAGAGTGTATGTGATCCTTACATCTAAGCACATTTCAGACATCTTACTAATATCAAATATGGTTACCATTGATGTATGATGCTTTAATCTTGAGCATGGTTGTGACCTCCAGTGATCTTTCTTCATCCATCTTCCTAATTAGCACAGGATCAGGCGTTATTCTGGAAAGTATTTACATTTTTCCATTATAACACAGAATGTACACTTAAAGATCTTTCAGTTAATATTTTACTTTAATGGAAACTAGAGGTATGTTTTCTTCTCTCTCGTGGTGATCAAAGTTTTTCCACCAAGCCACGTTTTATCACATCAATAATATTTTTTCGAACTTTTGACTTTGGAGACTTGGCAAGTCGAGCTGTTGGTACAGACACCCTCATTATTCATACGCTGAACGCAGAATTTGGTGTTTGTTTTTATTCTTCTTGTGCTATTCAGGCCTCTTAATAATTTATACCTTCCACTCAGCATTGACACTTTGGTTTGCATAACATACACTGCATTTGCCTCTAAATGTTTAGTGCTTATTTTTGATAGCAGAAATATCAACTTTGCATCATTTCGAAGCCTTATAGTGATTTACATTAATAGACATTAGGCAGTTTTGTTTTATGGCAAACATTCTATATTTGTTCCTTCTACTCAGTGTCCCAAAGCAATTATTACTGGTGGGTAAAGTGGAATGTTTTATGATTACTTTGCTGCATTTTGTAGATTCTTTGTCTAGACTTATTTATCTCTGGAAAAGTAGTATTAACACTGAAACAGAAAATACATCTACTATGGAAACAAAATGCTATTGTTAGATGTAGAATTATTTAATTATTCAAACCTATTAGACTTGATTAATTGAGTATCCATACCATGAAGTACTTCCAGTAAATCTCCATACAGGACTGGTCTCTTTAAAGGCATTTTCTGAAAGTTTTATACTGATGACCTATCCTCTGGATAGGACATTACTATCTGATCGGTGAGGGTCCGATACCTGGGACCCCCACTGATCAGCAGTTTAAGAAGGCAGCGGCACTTGCAGTAGCTGCAAACCAAGCAGAGCGCCTTACATTGTATATCGGCTGTGCTTGGTGTAGCAGCTCAGCCCCATTCACTTCAATGGAGCGGAGCTGTGTCTAGGCCATGTGACCAATGAATGTGATGTCACATGGCCTAGGGAAATAACAGAAGGCTGCAGCACTATTGTATGCACTACTGCCTCTCAAACGGCTGATTAGCGGGGGTCCCAAGTGTCGGACCCCTACCAATCAGATACTGTTGACCTGTCCAGAGGATAGCCCATCAGGGTAAAACTCCTGAAAAATCCCTAGGATCCATGACGTATGGGTACGTCATGGGTCCAGTCCCTAACCATGGCGCCCGCTCCTGGCCGCTGCGGGCGCGATCGCTGCGGGGGTCTGGCTGTTTCCTGTAGCTGGCCCCCGCAGCTAATGATCGCGGTTGGCAGCGATGCCAATCGCAATCATTTAACCCCGCAGATGCCGTGGTCAATCCTGACCATGGCATCTGAGTGCGCTAAAACCGAAAGTAAACCTTTCGGCAGCTCTCCGGCTCCTCCTAGTGGTGATCAGGGGAATCGCAGGGCTGGATGTAATAGCCTCGAAAAAAAAGCGCCCAAATGGCCGATTCGCCGTTTTTGGACGCTTCATTTCCTCAAAAAAAAAAATAGATAGAAAGTGATCAAAAAGTCCTACACAACCCATAATGGTATCAACTAAAAGTTCAGATCACCCCGCAAAAAATAAGCCCCCATACAATGCCATACACTTAATTACAAAAAAGTTATAGGGGTCAAAATATGGCGACAAAAAAAAAAAAAAAAATTTCCCACTTTTGGATTTTTTTTCACTATCAAAACGCAAGAAAAACTATACATATTGGGTATCGCCGGATTCATACTGACCTGTAGAATAAAACTAAATGGTCAGTTTTATCGCACATCAAACGTCGTAATTTAAAAACCCGTAAAATTGTGGTGGAATTGTTTTTTTTTTGCAATTTCACCCCATTTGGAATTTTTTTCCTGCTTCCCACTATATTGTATGCAATATTAAATGGTGGTGTTGGAAAGTACAACTTGTCCCTCAAAAAAAAAGCCCTCATATGGCCATGTGGACATAAAAATAAAAAAGTTATGGCTCTCGGAAGGCAGGAAGCGCAAAATGAAAATGCAAAAATAAAAAAACCGAGTCCTTAAGGGGTTAAGGAGATTCAGCACTAAGCTGCTTCCAAGGCATTGCACTGAGCCAGCCAGAATCCTAATCCATACTAATGAGGGGCAAGTACTCCAAAAAAGCTGTTTATGGATGGATATCTGGTCTGGGTATATCCCCTTGTCAAATCCCAAGGTTTGTTGGAAACTCGTATTTTGACTCTAAGGCCTCTTTCACACGAGCGTGTCCGGATTAGGTTGTGCGATTTCACAAGAAAAGAATTCAGTTTTGTCTGCGATTGCGTTCAGTTGCTCAGTTTTTTCCACGCGGGTGCAATGCGTTTTGATGCGTTTTTCACGTGCGTGATAAAAAACGGAAGGTTTACTAACAACATCTCCTAGCAACCATCAGTAAAAAACACATTGCACCCGCACTTGCTTGCGGATGCAATGCGTTTTTCACGCAGCCCCATTCACGTCTATGAGGCCAGGGCTGCGTGAAAAACGCAGAATATAGAACATGCTGCGTTTTTCACGCAACGCAGAACTGATGCGTGAAAATAAACACTCATGTACACAGACCCATTGAAATGAATGAGTCAGGATTCAGTGCTGGTGCTATGCGTTCACGTCACACATTGCACCCGCGCGGGAAACTTCGCTCGTGTGAAAGGGGCCTAAAGGAGCCAATTCCAATAGTGGTGCTGGTGAGATGGTTCTCTTTCTTGGGAGACACCTCTTTGCGTATTTGTTTCCCATAGAGCATCACCAATAATTCTCCATACCAAGTCTCAATATTCCATTCTGCTCAGTTATGTTTTGTCCCCATTGACAATGAATGGGGACAAAACGGAAGCATTTTTCTACGGTATTGAGATCCTATGATAGATCTCAATACCAGAAAATAGAAACGCTAGTGTAAAAGTAGCCTAAGACTTTATTGATTGGGGTCCAGAGAATAAATTTCTTTGGTGGGCCCAAGTAACCCCAGTCTGACCCTGTCATTAGGAGTCAAAATGGTTGGACCACCACCAATCTAATAGTTATCTTTCGTTTGAATGAGGATAACTTGTTACTGACATTGTATTCCTTTCACGAGCAGATGTCTTATTTTATATATACAGAGTGTACTCCCGGCGGTTGAGGAGAAAGTGTTTAGTGTGTAGAATAGTGCTTTTTTGGCTAATATTCCGACATTTTATTCTGAATTTGTGATTAGTTTTATGATGCCCTATCTGAGCTGAAAGCTCCTTAAAGTGGTTAATCCATGAGTAATGTATAAAATGAGAATCAGACATCATATAGTACATGACAATCTCTTTCTAACAATGTCATGGCTTGGTGATGTTTGCTGTGACACTTTGGCCACGCATGCTTGTTGCCGGTGGCAACGTGTTGTTGTTGTTGCATGCGGGGGCACTTCCCCTTTAAGGCAGTCTTCCTTCCCATTCTGGTAAGCACGGGGTTAAGAGGTGAGCTAGGTGGAGCTGGCTTTTATTGTTCTAGTGTAGTGAGCCTGAAGTCAGTTTGTCTTCAGTGTCTTGAGGAGCTGGTGCTATTCCTTCTGCCCAGTCCTTGAGGGACATCCTATGGGACATCAAAATCACCGGATGTCTTTTGATGTAACCCCTTTGTGTCTATTTTATTTACCCTACCTCACTTGTTGTATGTTTGGTGTGGGTTTATGTTTGGTGTTGTTATTATGTCTGGTTTGGTGTTTCATGTCTGGCCTGTTTGGTACTTCAGGTCAGCATGGATGCCAGACATATCCTTTGTATGTCTTATCCTCCGGAAGGGGGTCCCTGGAGTTCCCCGAAAGCTGAACCACAAGTAGCGCTGCCTGGTGCCGCCATGGTTCATCCCGCATGGTGGTCCAAGGTGGTTTCTACTGGATTCTGTGTTTGGTGTTTATGCTGGGCTCTGTCTGGTGTGTGTTTGGGCCTAGGCGATTACCAGGATCCAGTGATAGCGGCGTAGACGGCTCGAGTTCCTGGTTGCAGCTGTGTCAGGTAGGTGTCCATGTTGTTCCTGTTGGCAGTGGTGTTTTCTGCCTTAGAACACTTACCTGTTGTGTCGTCCGCGGCTGGCTGCTTTCATCCCCTTTGTTGTTAGGCCTGTTGGAGACTCTGGTTCCTCCGTGTCATGGAGGAATCGGTTGTCTCCCCTTCTGACGCCATATTGCAGGGACCGATAGGGTCTGTTTGGCCCATATTCGAGAGTATGAGCCTCCTACCATCGTGGGCGGCTCATACAGTCAGGAGGTCAGGGATAGTCTGAGGGAAGCCTAGGAGGTGACCTGCTCTATTATCCTTGTGTATCCAGGCTTAGTAAATTTATATCTTTTACCAACTTTATACGGTGGGGGGTTTCCCCAACTCCCCACCGTGACAGTGGAATAGGTTGAGGGAAGCCTAGGAGGTGACCTGCTCCCTTATCCTTGTGTATCCAGGCTTAGTAACTTTCCCTTTTACCAACTTTATATGGTAAGGGGTTTCCCCCACTCCCCACCATGTCAAACAAACCTAGAACCAGCCATGTCCCTCATATCCAGAGATCTCCCCATTAATTGCTCTTCTAAATTTATATCAAGCTGGCAGCTCAAGTGGAGTGTCTTTTCTGCTGGAGTTCTCTCCCTATCACAGCTCCGGAGGCAGTTGAAGGATAAAACTGAGCATGTGCGGCCTTCTCAGTGAGCAGGTCAAAGAAATAAGAAAAAGAACAACCAGCAGGTGGCACTATACGCATACATTTTTTTAAAACAGCTCAGTGGTTATACAATATTTTTAATTACTTGCAGATCCAGGTGCTGGTTTGGAAATATTTTTCGTGGGACGACCCCTTTAATATGAGTAGTCAAGAGCTTGCACTCTGCATTGCACAGACTCAGCAAATGGCTCATGCTCGATCTAGACAATAGTAATTTTAACAAAATGACTGGGTCAATACAAGTAAGTGACCCAGCATTCACATCAGGGTCTCTGTCACTACTTAATGGTGTTCTCAGATAGGGTAGCATAAAACTAGTGACAGATTCCAAGTTCAGTTGCACTTTCCATGTGACATTTGGTCATTGTAAATCACTATGAAGCAACTTTATTGTTTGCAGCCTGTTCTGATCCTATTGGAATTTACTGGTTTGCTTCCAAGACAAGTTAACAAATTCATTTTGACCTAAAACAAAGTACTGATAGTATTTGGATGTGTATCAGGATGACTTCCAAGAAAAATCACAGAAAGCAGCAGTCAACTCATTTAACAGAGGCCGGCATCAAATATGAGAACAGATGCTCAAGGCTATTTACCAACTGACCTTATAAAAAATATTTTTGAAACCAGTTAAAGTTTTTTTTTCAGTTAAAACAAAGCTGGCTTGCTTATAGTCTGCTAGGGACCAAATTCACCTTCCAAATGAAATGTGATGGTTCTCCAATGCCAAAAGACAATCACAGACCAGTTTAAATGAGTCGGCCACTTTCTAATGAAATCTCTAAAATAAATTTTGGTGCTCTGGCACAGAAAATTCTAAATCACCCCATTCCCTACTGCAGCTCTTCATTTTAGGCCCCCACTGCTCATTAATAACAGGACATGGAGATATCAACATCAGTAGCTCTTAAGATGAAGGCAGTCACATGTTATACTCATATGAATGCTTCTCCAGCTGCCTCCTCTTCTGCCCACTATGTGATACATTTGGTATATTTTGCTACACAGGCGCTTTTTCTTCCAACACCTTTTGGCTAGCTTACCTTATACCAGGGATGGGGAAACTTTTTGCAGCCGAGGGCCATTTGGATATTTGTAACATCATTCGCTGGCCATACAAAATTCTCAACGTAAAAAATTTGACTGCTGTATTTGGTCAAACATATAAATGACTTAGGGCTAAGTTAAAGAAATTGCGCTTCCATTAAAAAAATCTAGAGCGCTGTATTTTTGCAGCACAAAATGGCGCCTGCACTATATATATTACATATAGTACAGGCGCCATTTTGACCACACATAGCAGTCTAATTTTTAAGTTCAGAATGTTACATATTTAGTTCTTTATTTGGTATTAATGGCAGCCAAGCTTATCCCAGGGTGGTCCAGAGAGGGGTTTACCCAGCTTTCACTCTCCCTGCTTCTGAGAGCCCATGACGGATCTCAGAAATGGAAAGCCAAAACGCTAGTGTAAAAGTAGCTTTACCTGCTCCACGCTACTCCGGTCCTGCCCCTACCATCTCAATCTCCCCTGCGCTGTTTACATCTGTCTGGCCATGGCAGTGTTTACATGCACTGCTCCAGCCAGTGACTAGCTTTAGCGGTGATATGGCCATAAGCAGTAGTGATGAGCAGCATATGCAATATTCGTTTTTGCGATATTTCGCAATTTTTTGGCCAAATATTCGGCATAATTCGCTAATTCTAGAATTCGTGATCTCCAGTCATTATTTTCTTGATTGCGAAAATAGGCAATGTAAGTTGAATGAAGTTTCCTGAGACTGGAGAAAATGGTTGGCAGCAAATTTCGTGACTGTGAGGAGGAACTCCCTGTATTTTTTTTTTCAAAGACGAAAGACACTAATCCCTGTCACAGCACAGTAATTTCTATTACACTACCTAACACCCTGCACTGGAACCTATCAGCTACACTATATCACAATCCAACCTACACTGACTATCTCCCACTAACTATCTGTATTATATATATGAGCTATCTAACTATCTAATGTAATTAAATAAGGATCCAGATGAGTCTGCAAAGCAAAGAGAACAGTAATGACACTGCTGTCTCTCTCAGAACTGCGAAAAACAGCAGAAAATGGCTGCTGGGGGTAGGCAACGTTTCTATTGGTTGCTAGGGATGTTGCTAAGCTCAGACAGATATATTGCAGCCTTCTCATTGGCCCACAAGCAAGAAGCAGTTGTACTGATTACGAAGATATAGCGCTATATTCTAGATCTTCGCTAATTCTCGAAGTACCGATATTCGCGATAAAAATGTGCGATTAGAATATTCGCGATCAACACTAATAACAACATCAAGGTGGGGTTCAGTACAATGGCTCACCCGCTGGAACACACGGTAGTGGTGCTCTCTCCTTGGGTGACACCCTCATCCAAAAGAGTAAATCAGTGAAAGAGAAAGGGTATGGAGGGCACTCACTTATCTAAAGACGTTGGAAAATATCTGTTAAACATAAAATATTGAAATTTATTAGATACACGAGTAAATATAAAGTAGTGAATAAAAATATATAAACGTTTATATTGATACAGAAAAAAAATCTGGTATGTAAAAAGCTTGGTGTGTGGGGGGGAGATAAGAGGTAATCTACTAAGGGTGTATATATATTACATATCCCCACCACACAGCAAGTCAGGACATATGATTGTATCCTCACCACACGGCAAAGATAAATGAAGATAGCAGAGTATTAAAAGATTGAATAAAATTGAAAATTAAAATTAAAATTAGAAATAAAAAAATTATGGAGCAGCAATAGTCCAAATTCAAATAAACCAGATTGAATTCACTCCAATAGTCCATAAACAAATTCTCAGAGACGAGTCACGGATTGTGTAAACGGATGGATCGCCACTGTATAGGGTAATCACCACTCTATATTATGGAGAGTTATCTTTTGTATGTTTCTCCTGACGTAAAGTAGCAGAATTAGTTCTGGCACGAAGCAGCAGAACTGGTTCTGATAATAGTATCAAGCAGCAGATTTGAGAGTGTCCCTTTGCTAATATGCGTTTTTCTCAGCAGATTGAGGGGAGGTAAATTGGCATTCTCAAATAATATACGGCAGTCACTTGCCTCTGAAGCACTGTATGCCTCACTGGCTACTTTACCGGTCCCTGGAGTAGCGGTGTTATCCTGTGCTGCTGTGCGCGATGTTGCTGCAGACTTGTAAGTACTGGGAGTTACGATCTTTCCCGTCGGTTGTAGTTTAAGTTGGCGTTCCACATGGGGATAGAGGGTGGTACGACCGCTTCTTACGTTATTTGTTGTAATGTGCACATTATATTGAAGCGCTCCTGAGGTTTAGATGGTACTTGTAGTACATAAATCCTCCGGTACTGGTGCAGTCCAAACGCGTTTCGGGACCTACAGTCCCTTCTTCAGTGGGTACCAGAACCTGCATTATTGAGGTCTTTTATAGTCTATAGGTGTTCCATAGTCCGTTGTTGTGGAAATTATTATGATGTGTTTTCTAATATTGTCATCGTGTCTCTCAGTGTGTAAACCACTGGAAGTGGATATCTTGCTGCGGATATAGAGACGCAGCAAGCAGTGTTTTCTTGGCGAATGGATGGATGCCGGCTGGGGCCCCCGCCCAAAGGGCGGATTTATTGGCTTGGCGTGTATGCATTTATTAAGAGAACAATATACGGAAAGGAACGTGCATTCGTTATTTCCAGTGTGCCTGATCAACCGCTGGAGATGGTGACGCTGTTCCTATAGGTAGGCCCACATAAGAATCCTGGTGAGTCTTGTTGAGCATTGATCACTGATCGGTGCTGGACAAGACTCCCTAGTGGTGACTGAGAGACATGTTGTGGTATTCTTTCTGTGGGTGTGTGTGTCATCACTTCCTGTATGTCTGTACTGTACCTGAAGGGAGTGGTCAGGTGTTGGGCCCGCCCACTTCCTATTGTTATCCCTTGGTCTATGTAAATAAAGAAAGGGTCTGAGAGGGCAGTCTCTCTACAGATCTGAACCATGAAACATCTTAAAGCATTACTGGGATAGTGCGGCCTTTCCTTACACAAAAGAGCTGATACTCGTGCTTGGGAGCGCGGGGTAAGGAAATTACTATAACAGATGGCGAGCTAGGTAAAATCAACAGATTTTTCTACTCTGCACAGCAGATAAAAGGAGAGAGTAAGGTGTAATTTTGTCTGCTGCGTCAGAGGAAATCTCTGCTTGGTAAAAGAACATTTTCGCTCTTTGTGTAAGGACAAGGTAAGTGCTTTTCCGTTCTGTAGTTTTTGGTGGATCTGGGTTGATTGTAAAGAGATTGTATAGTCAGATTGTGATGTGTGTGCTGACCAATTGTTTTGTTGTAACTTCTCTGTTTTTGGGTAACTTTTATGGCAGTGTGATTTTGTAAGAGGTGATTCTGGTTTGTAGAGCAAGCATTCTGTTTTAGTGTTTGTACAGGAGAGACAGCATTTAGAGATTGCTAGATTTTGGAGACACCATCTTATCTTTCATTGTGTGTCCACACATGTGGTTTGTCGGCCATCTTTGATTTCCTCTGTGTAAGACCATGCCATGCGGTTTGTCGGCCATCTTTGATTTGCTTTGTGGGAAAAGTATGTGCGTTTGGCAGACATCTTGGTTAGGTTAGTGTTGCAGGTTTTACCAAGGAATTCATTTTAGTTTGAGCTGGTTCACATTTTAGTTTTGGTGTCTATGGAAAGAGATTTGTTTGTTTTTGCCTCAAATGTCAGTTTTGTCCAGAATAGTTATTTTCTCTTTCTGTAACCTTTCTATGTACAGTTTGACTTTGATTTGTAGTTCTCTGCTGGAAGTATTGAGACAAGTCAGAGATCGATAGCAGTATATTATTGCAGTATATGATTGCAGTATATTTTGTAGTAACAATTGTGGTGTTTTGTACGTATATCATGGAAGGAATTTTTAAAGAAGTAACAAAAGTGAAAAACACGGAGGCCATTGTTCAAGCTATGCAGGGATCTACTGATCCATGGCGGCAGGCTCAGAATTGTGTAGCAAATCTGATCGGTACCAGAAAATGGCGCAAACGTGAAGGCAAGTATGCTCTGATATTTGCTGCTGGGTGGATAGCGGATAAATATCAGGAGTCTTGTCGGCTGAAGTTGAGCTTGGAAGGAGAAGTGGAAAATTTAAAAGTGGAAATTGTTAAATTGAAAACTCTTGTCCAGAAGGCAGCTGAAGCTAGCGCTAATTATGAATGTACCGTGAGGTGTAATACTGAGCTACGTAGGGAGAATGAACAGTTGTCTGAGAGCCTGGCGCATGCGCAGTGTACTGTGAGGGAATTGTCTGCCCTCTGCAGGAGGACAGAAGCTGAACAGTCTCAGTGCTTAGTGCAGCCAGAGGTATTGAAGGAACCGTTAGAGAGCAATGGTTCTGGGGTTACAGAGAAAATATTGGCGGTAAGTATGGAGAAGTCTGAGGAAGTTCAATCAGATTCTGAAGCCGACTCAGGGATGGACACTTTATCTGACCCTGGAGTTGGAAGTATTGATCCAGAGGCAGACGATTCCTCAGATGAGTCTGTGGTAAGAGGATTTAGTTCAGATAGTATTGTGGGACCTACCCAAGCTAGGATGGTAAATGTTGTGCAGCAAGGCCGGTCACCATGTGCCCAGAGAAGGTTTTGTGCAGGGAGACAGGATATTCGTTGTTTTGCATGCAGGGGATTTGGGCACATTGCAAGGTACTGTGCGGTAACTAATGGCAACAGACAGAGGTATGTTAGGTACCCCAGAACCACTCCCAGAAGTAAGGTGGTTTATTCAGCAAGGTGGGGGATGGTCCCAGACATGGTTCTTTGCAAAGGCACAGAAGCTATGGACAGCCAAGGTCATGGATCCAGGAAGCAGATTTTAAATCCCAGTATGAACGGTTAAAATGTGAAAATGTGAAACTTAGAGAGGAAAGAGATCGCTTATTGGAATTCAGCAGAGTTTCTAATTTTGTGTGAGACCTGAATTTACTTTTTCTCTTCCCTTGAAACCGGTTTTGTGGGACCTTGTAATGTTAAATCCGGCTTCTTTGGTAAAATGAATCTGGAGTTGGTTTGGGGCTGGGCGAATTAGCATTTCAATGACTGGGTGGGAAGAAGTTCTCCTGCCAGTGTTATGGTTTTAGGTGAACCCTCCAGGGCATTGATGTGTTAATTCAGTCCTATACAAGATATCCACTCCAATGTATCTGCTCCAAAGGTTCTGTTCCAATGCGACGTCTCTTGATAAGATTTTGTCTGTGTTATTAATGTTTTACTAGTTTTGTCTTTCAGGGAAACTTAGAGATTTACAGAAGAACCTGGGGATGTGCGGTTTAATTTTATTTTTCCCTGCAGGCAATAACCAGATATTAGAGGACCTTTCTATATTGTTTTTGTTTTTCAATTTTTTAAGGGAAAAGCCTCTAAATTTAATTATGTAATGTGCAGTCAGGTATGATAAATTCTAAATTTAATTTTTGCAGTTTTTTTCCCTCCCCCTCCCCCCCCCACCCAGATGCCTGCACTGTAGTTTAAGAAAGTAGCTGCTATTGTGAGACAAATGTGATGGTGAGGATTGGATATGGGGACAATCACACCCTCCCGGAATGTGGCTGGTTGTAATCAGGGCGTATTCTTTTTACGCATTCTGATTGTGCACCAGTTTGCATATTTTTTAATGTTTGGTACATTATTCTCCTTAGCAGCAAGCTTAATGATTTTTTTTTATATTATTTATTTTTTTTTTTAACAGATTGCATGTTCCTTTAATAGGAAGCAGCATTCAATCTGGGATTTTTCGTTAGTTCCTGGGGGTCTCGTGATATTGTGTGGGAACTACTGTCTGAATTCAAGGGTTGCTGCTGAGCGAGAGGTTTTTGATCAGTCACTGCAAACAGGGCTTCGTGTGCTGTAAAGCTTGACTATATAGGATCATATAGGCAAAGGAAAGTGAGTTGATGAGCTTTTTTAAGGAGACAAGGTGGTATATATCACCTGGGCATACCAATAGCTGTGTGCAATTGGAAGCCCTATCCTGTGGTCAGGTCACTATTCAGAGCCAAAACCGAGGCTGGTATATCTCATTAGGAGACTCAGAGGGCCACCGTGTGTCGGTGCGAGCCCCGGGCTGCCGTGTGTCGGCAAAAGCCCCATTCCTCACGCTGCTAGTTCTTTTCCTGAGGTCTAACTAGGGTGAACGGAGTCCGTGTGTCGGTGCCAGAAATCCTAGGGCAACTCAGAGGCGAACGAAGGGGGGTAGCAGCCGTCCAGGCGTGTGTCGCGGGACACTGTAGGTGGACGCACCTACTTTTAGAAGGCTCGAGCATTGGGTATAGGGAAAATTAGGGACCAGAAGGGTACCACTTCTGAGTATAGGACAGCTAAGCAGCACATGAAATCCATCTATGGAGGAGGAGAGTTGTTAAGCCCCTCAAAGATTGGCACTAATGGACTGTAGGTTCAGAGTGAACCATCCCCAAAGATGGGGACTTTTTGAGGTCTGGATTTGGGGAAAAGTTTGTCCGAGAATTCCCCACTAGACCCCAAAGCCATGGTTCCCTCCAGAAGGCAGAACTGTGGCTGCACAAATTCATCGAGCTCCGGCAACAGGGCATTCAAAAGTCCCAGACAGTGTGAACTATCACTATCATGTACTCCCGTCCAACTAACACTACGGACTCCAATACTCTCTCTCATCTCTCTCTCTCTCTCTCTCTCTCTCTCATCCCTCCCTCATCTCTCCATCTAACCTTGAGATGATGCACCATGTTGAACCCAGCTTCTCTTCGTCCTGGTTTTAAGGACGATGAGAAGGGGGGGGAAAGTGGTGTAGAAAACACCCATTTTCAAACTTTTTACTAACCATTCTAACCTATTAACTGTCAATTTTCTCAAGAACCATCACGACTGCCTTTTCTTTGACAGTAGTTGGGTCAGATTTTTGCAAGGAGAAATCACAGCTGACCCATGGCCTGAATGTTCTGCTGTAGCCCTTTCAATGTCCACCACCGGGTTCGGGAGTCTCTCCCAGACCCAGACTCAATAACCAGTGTTCATTCTAGTTATACAGGTGATTGGGTCGTGCTAAAGAAACATCCAAAGACAGGACTAGAGCCGGGATATCTTGGGCCATTCCAGGTGCTGCTGAGGACGCTAACGTCTCTAAAGTTCGAGGGACGAGACAACTGGATCCAGACCAGTCACTGCAAGAAGCTGCTAAACTACGTCAAAGGATGAGGAGTATCACTTTTGTTTACTTGTTTACATTCATTCTTAGGAAGGGAAGGCACCTCAAATTGGCAAGGGCCACAAGAAGACATTTGTTAGTAGCACATCCTACAGGGTAATATCAGATATAGGTTTAATAGTAGCTCCGGCTCCTTGTTTGTTAATCCTGTATGGGTGTCCGGCAGCTAGGCGGCCCGCAGATGAGGTAAAGGAGATAGGTTGGGGGGTCCTCCAGTTGTGAGGCAGTTATTACTGGAGGCCTGTGACTGTCAGAAGTTCTTGGTTGGAGTTGACAGGTCTGTACTATTTCCTATGCGGGTTAGCCATTTATAAGGTAATTCCCCCTAATGTCAGAGGGTCATGTGTCCTGGTAAAGCTTGTCCCGGAATCTTACGCTGCAGCTGATTGGGAGGTTTTAGGGCTCCTTGGTTTTCCATTGGATCCGGGCATGTACTTATGTTTTTTTGTTTCCATTAGTTCTATATGCCTGATGTATAACCAACCGAATACGAGATGCCCTGAAGACCAAACCATCGACCAGATGCTGAGGAATAATCATCGAGGGACACTGAGCAGCATATGACAAAGAGGAGGGACTGTTGTGGAAATTATTATGATGTGTTTTCTAATATTGTCATCGTGTCTCTCAGTGTGTAAACCACTGGAAGTGGATATCTTGCTGCGGATATAGAGACGCAGCAAGCAGTGTTTTCTTGGCGAATGGATGGATGCCGGCTGGGGCCTCGCCCAAAGGGCGGATTTATTGGCTTGGCGTGTATGCATTTATTAAGAGAACAATATACGGAAAGGAACGTGCATTCGTTATTTCCAGTGTGCCTGATCAACCGCTGGAGATGGTGACGCTGTTCCTATAGGTAGGCCCACATAAGAATCCTGGTGAGTCTTGTTGAGCATTGATCACTGATCGGTGCTGGACAAGACTCCCCCTAGTGGTGACTGAGAGACATGTTGTGGTATTCTTTCTGTGGGTGTGTGTGTCATCACTTCCTGTATGTCTGTACTGTACCTGAAGGGAGTGGTCAGGTGTTGGGCCCGCCCACTTCCTATTGTTATCCCTTGGTCTATGTAAATAAAGAAAGGGTCTGAGAGGGCAGTCTCTCTACAGATCTGAACCATGAAACATCTTAAAGCATTACTGGGATAGTGCGGCCTTTCCTTACACAAAAGAGCTGATACTCGTGCTTGGGAGCGCGGGGTAAGGGAAATTACTATAACACCGTGATGTCATCAAAAGGGGTGGGGTGAACATTTAGATAATCTGGATGAATCAGCATTGCTTTAGATATGGTAATTGCATATAAGTCCCAATAGTGTCTCTAGATAAATAGATGGTTAGAATTGCCTTATATCAGATATAATATATGTCTTTATAAGTACATGTATCAAAAATATAGAAAAATGAAAAATAAAAAATAAAAAATATGGAAAGCATAAAAAGTAAAAAATAAAAAGCGTAAAGAGACACAGTGCGGATGTTTCATTTGTGTTCCAGAATCTCAGAATAATGTTGCTAGTCTCATATTTGGGTATAGGGATCATATTAATAATCTATTTTGTCATAAAAGATAGTATGTTGGTTTTATTGTGTTTTGGTAATACTTTTTAATATAGGGAATGGTGCTTGACTGATTGATGGAAAAAAGGGGAGTCAGTTGGCAGGGAAGGGGGAGTCGGCGCGCTGATAGACAGCCTGGCAGTCGACTCTCCGTCCTCCACCGACGGGCACCCAAGGATCATAGAAATCCGAATAATTCCATTTCGGCGTTTAGGCCTTTCGGTATGATGGTATCAAGCTCAAATATGAATTTGGACTCGATCTTTGACATGTTCGCTATGTGGTCACCTCCTCGCCATTGTTTCCTAATCTTCTCTAGGGCTGCAAATTTCAATGAACAGGGATCTTTGTTATTAAGTTGTTTGTAATCAAAAGATAGGGAGTGTGTCTCTAAACCTTTCTTGATGTTATTTACATGTTCAGCTATACGGATTTTAAGTGTTTTTTTGGTACGTCCAATGTATTGTTTATTACATGGGCACTGTAGAATGTAGATAACATCAGTTGAATCACATGATAGGGTCTCCCTAATTTTATGTGTGAATGAATTATGAGTAGATTGTATTTCCACTGTTTTTCTCTGAAATTTGGTTATTCTGCAATTATTGCAGGATCCGCACCTATGGAAGCCTTTTGATAGCAACCAATTATGTTTTGTTCCTGAATATTTGGTTTTTCTAACCGATGGCGCTATAAGGAGTCCCAAATTTGGTGCTCTAGTGTATGTAATCAATGGTCTGGTTGTTAATGTGGGGCCTATCACTTTGTCTTTTTGTATATGATGCCAGTGTTTATTAATGATCCTATCTATTGTTTTGTATTGAGTATTATAAGGAAGAATGAGATCCTCTCTTCATATCTCTTACTTTATTCAGAGATGATTCTATTACTTTCGTAGGATAGTTTTTGGCTTCAAATTGTTTTTTGAGTTCTATAGCTTCTTCTTCAAATTCTTAATTTAGTGTACAGTTCCTTTGTAATCTCCTAAACTGGCTGGTTGGGATGTTAGTCAGCCATCTCGGGAGGTGACAGTTTGAATATAAAATGTAGCTGTTTCTCATTACCGGTTTTCGATATGTGCTACAGATTAATTTGTGTTCTGAAGTAGAAATTTTTAAATCTAGGAATTCAACACTAATTTTACTAGTATTAGTGGAGAAGCTAAGATTTCTGTTATTGTTATTTATATGACTCAAAAATGTTTGCAGGTTTTCCTCTGTATTTTCGTATATAAAAATTACATCATCAATGTACCGTCGCCAGAGTACCAGGTCCGTCCACAGGAGCGGGGTGATGGTTTCTGCTTCCCACTCTGCCAGAAACAGGTTGGCATAATTGGGGGCGAACCTGGTACCCATGGTGTAGATAAAATGTTGATTCATATGAGAAGTAGTTGTGTGTTAGGATGTGTTTGACTCCTTCTTTAAAAAAATGTATTTGTTCTTTCCTTAATTGGCCATGTTTTTGAAGTTGTGATTCTAATGCTTTTACCCCTTGTTCGTGATCGATAATGGTGTAGAGGGAGGTGATGTCCATAGTAGCCACCCCTCACTAAAATATATTTTTTCAAGAGTTGATATAATGCCAGTGGCATCTTTGATGTACAATGGAATTTGTTTACCAACTGGTTGTAATAATCTGTCAATATATTGTGAGAGGTTGGAAGTGATAGATCCTATGCCTGATATTATTGGGCAACCTGGCGGGTTATTGTAATTCTTATGTATTTTTGGAAGACAGTAAAATATAGGTAGTCTTTTCGAGGTATTGATAATGTAGTTATATTCGTGTTCTAGAAGAATCTTCTGTTCTATGCCTATGTTGCAGTATTCAACTAGTTCTCTGTGAAAGTTTTGAGTGGGATCTCTTTTGAGTTTCTTGTATGTCTCGGTCATTGATAACTGTCTAATACATTCCTTGTCATAATTCTCCATATCTTGTATAACTATTGCTCCGCCCTTATCGGCGGGCCTTATAATTATATCATGTTGGGTTTGGAGTTTTTTAATTGCTTCTATTTCTCGTTTGGTCAAATGATTTCTTACCGTTTTTTTTATTATTTAATCTACTTATATCAGACTCAATGTTTTTATGGAATGTGGCTATTTCTTGACTTATTTCTTGTCGTGGAAATTTTTTAGATTTTTCCTTTAGTGCTGTATGGGTGTATTCAGTGATAGTGCTCTCTAGATTTTTCATGATGGGGTTTTTTAGAAAATATTTTTTAAGACAGATTTTCCTAATAAATTTTTCGATGCCTATGTAAGTGCTAAATTTGTCAAGAGTCGTGGTAGGTGAAAATTTTAATCCCAAAAGTTTTTTTTTTGTGCTTCAGAAAGTGTTATTTTGCTCAAATTAATTATCATGTCTTGTGTCATATCCGTGTTTTGTGTACCCTCCATGAGTCTCTTGTGTCTGCCCCTCCCCCTTCGTATCTTCTTTCGTTTGTCATTATGTCTCTTTGATTCTGTGCTCCCTGTTTCCTTGTCTGTTGGTAGTGATTGTGTGTGTCTCTCACAGGATATTTCCTCTCAGGAGAAACATATAAAAGACAACTCTCCATAATATAGAGTGGTGATTACCCTATACCAGTGATGGTGAACCTTTTAGAGACGACTGCCCAAATTGCAACCCAAAACCCTCTTATTTATCGCAAAATGCCAACACGGCAATTTAACCTGAGTACTACAGTCCAATCTAGTATATCTTCCATGTACTTTATTATTTAGATATAATAGCCTGCCTGCATTTAATGCACTACTCGTGCTGTTGATAGTGAGCCCTGCGCTGATGAATGGCAGGAAAAGTCTAAGGCATATTGGTACACCATAGACTTTTTCCAGGGTGTGAGTGCCCACAGAGAGGCCTCTGAGTGCCGCCTCTGGCACCCGTGCCATAGGTTCGCCACCACTGTCCTATGCCGTGGCGATCCATCCGTTTATATATAGGAGATCACCGGAGTGAACACAATCTGGGACTTGTCTCTGAGGATTTGTTTATGGACTATTGGAGTGAATTCAATCTGGTTAATTTGAATTTGGACTATTGCTGCTCCATCATTTTTTTATTTCTAATTTTAATTTTCAATTTTATTCAATCTTTTAATACTCTGCTATCTTCATCTATTTTTGCCGTGTGGTGAGGATACAATCATATGTCCTGACTTGCCGTGTGGTGGGGATATGTAATATATATACACCCTTAGTAGATTACCTCTTATCTCCCCCCCCCCCCCCCCACACACCTAGCTTTTTACATACCGGATCCATTTTTTTCTGTATCAATATAAACGTTTATATATTTTTATTCACTACTTTATATTTACTGGTGTATCTAATAAATTTCAATATCTTAACGGATATTTTCCAACGTCTTTAGATAAGTGAGTACATTGTGACCTTGGTCTGCTGGATGTAAACAGCAAGGAGGCCGGAAGATGGAGACATCAGGGGCAGCGCTGAGGATCGCAGCGGCATGGAGCAAGTAAGTCTGAATCTTCTGTTTTGGGGGCATGCTGCAGGCAAAACCCCTTTAAGGGATTTGATAACAGTATACTGCCACATTTTACCTGAGCATTTTAATATTATTTTTTTCTAGAAAATAAAAGCTAATTTGAACTTTTATCTATAATTTTAGAGTAAGAAAAGAGTATGGTTAAAAAACAGCTACCTGTTCTGTTGAAGTTTGCTTTACTGTACAAGATCATTATAAGAATTAGGGAAATTACTGGTAGGAAGTAATACTGGCAAGCAATCGTTTTTTTGCCTGCCATATTATTGAAGTACTTTACTGAACACACTCTTTGTATTCACAATGGCCATTTACATTTTCTGAAATTGCTCATTGCACTGTTAATTCTAATGCTCTTCTATTTCGCTTATTCTTTTATCTTATGATTCCAATTTTACCCAGTATTCAAACTTTACAAATCTAGTTTATTTCATTCTCTGTATTTTCTTTTCTGGGTAACCGAATGGCCTTTTACTAAAAATTCTGTCTCACACGGTTATAAGAAATAGAGCCTAATAGTTTCCTATGTGTTTGGTTATTTAACCACTTCAGCCCCCCTAGCTTAAACACCCTTAATGACCAGGCCACTTTTTACAATTCCGCACTACACTACTTTCACCGTTTATTGCTCCGTCATGCAACTTACCACCCAAATGAATTTTACCTCCTTTTCTTCTCACTAATAGAGCTTTCATTTGGTGGTATTTCATTGTTGCTGACATTTTTACTTTTTGCTATTAATCACAAATTGACCGAAATTTTTACAAAAAAATGACATTTTTCACTTTCTGTTGTAAAATTTTTCAAAAAAACTACATTTCTATATAAATTTTCTCTAAATTTATTGTTCTACATGTCTTTGATAAAAAAAGTCCAATAAGTGTATATTTATTGGTTTGGGTAAAAGTTATAGCGTTTACAAACTATGGTGCAAAAAAGTGAATTTCTGCATTTTGAAGCAGCTCTGACTTTCTGAGCGCCTGTCATGTTTCTTCAGGTGCTAGAATGCCAGGAAAGTATAAATACCCCCAAATGACACCATTTTAGAAAGAAGACACCCCAAAGTATTCGCGGAGGGGCATGGTGAGTTCATGTATCATTTCATTTTTTTTCACAAGTTAGCGGAAAATGACACTTTCTGAGAAAAAAAAAAAAAAAAAAGTTTCAATTTCTGCTAACTTCTGGCAAAAAAAAAGGAAATCTCAGACGGACTTACTATGCCCCTCAGTGAATACCTTGGGGTGTCTACTATCCAAAATGGGGTCATTTGTGGGGTGTTTGTACTGTTCTGGCATTTTGGGCGGGGCTAAATTGTGAGCCGCCATGTAAAACCTAAAGGTACTCGTTGGAATTTGGGCCCCTTTGCGCACCCAGGCTGCAAAAAAGTGTCACTTATGTGGTATCGCCGTACTCAGGAGAAGTAGGGCAATGTGTTTTGGGGTGTATTTTTACATATACCCATGTTGGGTGAGAGAAATATCTCTGTAAACTGACAACTTTGTATAAAATTTTTTAAAAGTTGTCGTTTACAGAGATATTTTCACACACAGTATGGGTATATATAAAAATACACCCCTAAACGACATTGCCCTACTTCTCCTGAGCTACGAGGATACCACATGTGTGACACTTTAATTTGCAGGCATTGGATTCCAGACTTCTTCTCACGCTTTAGGGGCCCCTAAAATGCCAGGACAGTATAAATACCCCACATGTGACCCCATTTTGGAAAGAAGACACCCTAAGGTATTCCGTGAGGGGCATGGCGAGTTCATGTAAAATTTTATTTTTGTCACAAGTTAGTGGAATATGAGACTTTGTAAAAAAACAAAATAAAAAAATATATATATCAATTTCCGCTAACTTGTGCCAAAAAATAAAAATTCTGTGAACTCGCCATGCTCCTCACGGAATACCTTGGGGTGTCTTCTTTCCAAAATGGGGTCACATGTGGGGTATTTATACTGCCCTGGCATTTTAGGGGCCCCTAAAGCGTGAGAATCCAAATGCGTAAAAATGGCCTGTGAAATCCTAAAGGTACTCATTGGTTTTAGGGCCCCTTTGTGCACCTTGGCTGCAAAAAGTGCCACTCATGTGGTATCGCCGAACTCAGGAGAAGTAGGGCAATGTGTTTTGGGGTGTATTTTTACATATACCCATGCTGCGTGTGAAATATTGCTGTAAGCGACAACTTTTTACATTTTTTATTCAAAGTTGTCAATTTACAGAGATATTTCTCACACAAAGTATGGTATATGCAAAAATACACCCAAACACATTGCCTACTTCTCCTGAGTACGGCGATACCACATGTGTGCCACTTTTGCAGCCAAGATGCAAAGGGCCCTAAAACCAATGAGTACCTTTTAGGAGGGCATTTTTACGCATTTTTCTTCTCACGCTTTAGGGCCCCTAAAATGCCAGGGCAGTATAAATACCCCACATGTGACCCCATTTTGGAAAGAAGACACCCCAAGGTATTCTGTGAGGGGCATGGCGAGTTCATAGAAGATTTTTTTGGCACAAGTTAGCGGAAATTGATTTTTATTGTTTTTCTCATAAAGTCTACCTTTCTGCTAACTTTTGACAAAAAGTTAAGTTGATTCATGGACTCACTATGCCCCTCAGCGAATACCTAGGGTGTCTTCTTTCAAATGAGGTCACATGTGAGTATTTACTGCCCTGACATTTAGGGGCCCTAAGCGTGAGAAGAAAAATGCGTAAAAATGCCCTCTAAAAGGTACTCATTGGTTTTAGGGCCCTTTGCATCTTGGCTGCAAAAAGTGGCACACATGTGGTATCGCCGTACTCAGGAGAAGTAGGGCAATGTGTTTTGGGGTGTATTTGTACATATACCCATACTTTGTGTGAGAAATATCTCTGTAAACTGACAACTTTGAATAAAAAAATGTAAAAAGTTGTCGTTTACAGAGATATTTCTCACACCCAGCATGGGTATATATAAAAATACACCCCAAACACATTGCCCTACTTCTCTGAGTACGGCGACACCACATGTGTGACACTTTTGCAGCCAAGATGCGCAAAGGGCCCTAAAACCAATGAGTACCTTTAGGATTTCATAGGGCATTTTTACGCATTTGGATTCTCATGCTTTAGGACCCCTAAAATGCCAGGGCAGTAGAAATACCCCACATGTGACCCCATTGTGGAAAGAAGACACCCCAAGGTAATCCGTGAGGGGCATGGCGAGTTCACAGAAAAAAAAATTTGGCACAAGTTAGCGGAAATTGATTTTTTTTTTTTTTTACAGTCTCATATTTCACTAACTTGTGACAAAAATAAAATTTTGCATGAACTCGCCATACCCCTCACGGAATACCTTGGGGTGTCTTCTCTCTAAAATGGGGTCACATGTGAGGTGTTTGTACTGCCCTGGCATTTGAGGGTCTCGCAATCATTACACGTATGGCCAGCATTAGGAGTTTCTGCGATTCTCCTTATATTGAGCATACGGGTAATGAGATTTTTTTCCCGTTCAGCCTCTGCACTGAAAAGAAAAAAAAATGAACGGCACAGATTTCTTCATTCGCATCAATCAATGTGGATGAAAAAATCTCTGCCAAAAATGTGCAAAAAAAAGTAGTAAGGCCCCATTCACACGTCCGCAAAAATGTCCGCATCTATTCCGCAATTCTGCGGAATAGATGCGGACCCATTCAGTGTGAATGGGGCTGGCGGTGATGCGGAGAGCACACTATGCGCTCGCCGCATCAGCATTCTGCGAGCTGCGGCCGCAAACTTCGGGTTTCGGCCCCCAAGCATCCGGCCGCAGCTCCGCAAAAGATAGAGCATGTCCTATTCTTGTCCGCAATTGCGGACAAGAAAAGGCATTTTCTATATAGTTCTGGCAATGTGCGGATCCGCAAAATGCGGAAAGCACATTGCTGGTGATCCGTGTTTTGCGGATCCGTGGATCCATGGATCCGCAAAACACATACGGACGTCTGAATGAACCTTACAGTGGGGTAATTAGTGTCAGGGGTGACAGGGGGTGACATGGGGTGATCGGGGGTTAATCAGGGGTTAATCAGTGGGGGGTGGGGTGGATGGGTGGGGGGTCTGTGTGGTGTTTTGGTGCACTTATAAAAGTTTCTTTGGTGGTCCCAAGCAAATGGGACCACCAAAGGAACGATCAGCAAGCATATCAGACGCTGTTAACAAAACAGCGTCTGATATGCCATTTTAACTTCTACAGCCTGCCAGCGCACGATCAGCGCTGGCAGGCTGTAGCTTACCTTGTCCCCGACGTGATCCTGTGAGCGCGCGCACGTGCGTGGCGCGTTCACAGGAAATCTCGCCTCTCGCGAGATGACGCGGGCGCGTCAGGAGGAACAGACCGACCGCCCGCAGGACGCAATCCTGCGTGAGGCGGTCGGTAAGCGGTTAAAGAAACTCTACCCAAAGCAATAATCCTTAATTGACTTGATTCTGCTTTGTCTTTTCAGAAACTAGAAATTTGACAGAATTAATAGCAAAAGCTTTCAGCTACTTTGTAAGTGAAAGTGTTTTTTAGAATAGTCAAAGTGTATGTCATTACAATAGTAAACTAATATTGTGCAGTTACCCAGATGCAGGTCCATGCAGCAATATCACATAATAGTGATCTACTGTATAGTTTAACTATACTGTACTATAATTATACTATACTATAACTATAACTCTGCCCTCCACCTAATCAAACAGACCAACTTCACCTCTCTCATCTCTTCGCTATAAAAAATAAAAACAAACAAAAATAATAAAAAATCTTTGACATATTTCACTGTCTCTTCAGTCCTAAAGTGCTGGCACCCATTACTTACCTCTGTGTAAAAGATCTAGCCACCTACTTCAAATTGAAAATTGAAAACATCCAGGATGAAATTATCTCCCATTCTCCATGCATCATCAATCCCCTCCCATTTCACACCTTCCCTGGTTTACTTTCTACATCTGACCCAGTCAGATAAAAAGCAGTCTCCGGGCTTCTCTCTTCTTCTTGACATACTACCTGCATCACTGGTCCTATTCCCTCACACTTCCCCCACTCTCTCTCCCCAGCTGTCATTACCCACCCACTAAAAGTAATTTTCAACCTCTCTCTCTCTTCTGCCATCTTCTCCTCCTCCTCTTTCAAACATTCTGTCATAACCCCATTACTGAAAAAATATCTCTTGACCCATCCTGCATATCTAACTACAGATCTGTCTTTAATCTCCCCTTTAAATCTCTAAACTTCTGGAACTGCTGGTCTACTCTTATCTCATCCGCTATCTCTTTGTTCATAATCTGTTTTTTTCACTGTATACTCTACAGAAACTGCCCTTACCAAAGTGACAAATGACCTCCTGACAGATAAATGCAATGGTAACTACTCTCTACTACTTCTCCTAGATCTCTCTGTAGCATTTGATACTGTAGACCACCATCTCATACTCAGTATGCTCCAATCTATTGGTCTTAAGGACACAGACACTAGACACTCCGATGCCTCCACCCTTTGCCAGTCGTTGCACTGGTTGCCCTTACAGTATAGGATTGAATTTAAACTTGTCACTCAAAGCTCTTCACAGTGCCGCACCTTCTTATATATCCCTATATGGTTGCTATGACAGGCAGAGGCCTACCAATGGATTCTGGTTCTACCAAGTATGGAATTATGGCATGCCCTGTTGGAGACAGGGTCCAATAGACTACTTGCCAGTAGCAGACTGACATAATACACTCACAGATCTAAGTCAAGGAAAAATAAAAGTTATGGCTCTCAGAATGGCTCTCATGCATTTTATGGAATTTGGAACCACTTGGCTGTGAAAATGAAAAGTTTAATTTCTTCCATCAAAATGTTGCTTTAGCCCCATAATTTGTTACCCATTTTCTCCTGAAAATGGCAACACTTCATATGTAGTGGTAAACTCCTGTGGGGGCACATGGCAGGACTCAGAAGGTAAGGAGCTCAATATGGCTTTTGCAGGACAGATTTTTAAGAATTGGTTTATGGGTGCCATTGTTTTTTATTTTCTGAGTGATTGTCTTATGTGGAAGTTAATTTTTTGCGGGATGGGATTACTGTTTGATTGGTACCATTTTGGGGTACATACGACTTTTTGATCACTTGGTATTACACTTTTGTGAGGCAGGGTGACACAAAATAGCTGTTTTGGCATAGTTTTAAAGCATTCACCTGAGGGGGCATATAATGTGATATTTTTACAGAGCAGTTTGTTATGGATGCGGCGATACATAAAATGTCTATCATTTTTATTTTTGTTAATTTTTACACAATGAAAGCATTTTTGAATAGCATACAATCTTGTTTTTGTTGGATGATGAAGATAAGAACGGGGCTGCACTCACCAGTAAAGTTACAGAGTTCACTTTTATTCAAAGGATCAGCGTGTAGGCAATGTCGGGCAGGACGCCACAAATTTCATGCAGTGGGTAAAGCGACGGCCGTTTCGCACTGAACGCGCTTCGTCAGGCTGCTACGTCACAAGCGCGCATGCGCTTGCCTTCTTAAGCCGTGCGCTCCCTCACCAGCTGGGAAATCAGTGACGGTGCCACGGCATTCCTAGAATATTTAAAAACATAGCAAGGTACAAAATCGGAAACAAAACACACAGCAGTGAATCTTCCAAAATAAAGTAACATCCGGACATCTTAGGAGACAATGTTTCAGACAAAAATACATAGTAGCAGAGTATAGCAGTGCGTGGTACGCAGCTTCATTAATTGTAGGAGTACATATGCGGTTTATATGTTAAGTTGTACTTGCGGACGCTTCTACATAGGCAAAACTATTAGGTGCCTGTATGAACGAGTCCGCGAACACATTAACTCCATAACCTCAGGAAAAGGTTGCCCTAGGGTGATAGAACATGTGAATCTGGCACACGGTGGTGACGTTAGTTCCCTCTCTTTCTCGGGGTTGGAGATAGTGCTACCTCCAGTACAGGGGGGCGATAGGCATCTCCTTCTCCTCCAACGAGAAGCGAGATGGATACTCCGCACCAGGGCAGCGGAAGGGCTAGGGCTAAATGACAGCACTGATCTAGGCATGTTCATTTAGTTGATGGAGTATGGGCGGTTATCCCATTATGTGCGTTGCACCTCCTGCCCTCTACCCGATAAGGTATGCGGCGACATCACCCCTTTAGCTTGTGTGTACCTGTTTGAACACGCTCCTGTTACTTCTACATTTTGGGTCTTGTTTGACCCGCTTAGTGTGAATTGTAGCATTTGGGCATGTGCCTTGCCTACCACGCATTGCTATACTCTGCTACTATGTATTTTTGTCTGAAACATTGTCTCCTAAGATGTCCGGATGTTACTTTATTTAGGAAGATTCACTGCTGTGTGTTTTGTTTCCGATTTTGTACCTTGCTATGTTTTTAAATCTTCTAGGAATGCCGTGGCACCGTCACTGATTTCCCAGCTGGTGAGGGAGCGCACGGCTTAAGAAGGCAAGCGCATGCGCGCTTGTGACGTAGCAGCCTGACGAAAGCGCGTTCAGCGCGAAACGGCCGTCGCTTTACCCACTGCATGAAATTTGTGGCGTCCTGCCCGACATTGCCTACACGCTGATCCTTTGAATAAACGTGAACTCTGTAACTCCACTGGTGAGTGCCGCCCCGTTCTTATCTTCATCATCCAAGATTTTTGCATCCTGTTGTTTTTCTGGGGGTTGTGCACCGCTGAGTGTGGAGTCATTACAGGGCACTGTTATTGCTGCTGTACCGACCGGCCAGTGGTCTGGGTGTTTTTCCTTGGAGTGCCGCTCCACTTCCTCTGTTCCGTTCAATCTTGTTTTTGTGTTGCCACTTTCTGAGAGCCATATTTCTTTTATTTTTCGGGCGATTGTCTTTTTTATTGTATAAAACATTTTTTTTTGTAACTTTTTTTTACTTTATTTTTTGTCCCACTCTGGGACTTAAATTTTTGGGTGTCTGATCCCTTCTGCAATGCATTACAATACATCTGTATTGTAATGCATTTGCTGTAAGTGTATTACAGTGTAATACACTTCAACCTGCTTGCCTGGAGATCCAGGGGGCTAGATCCCACAGGCTTACAGGGAAGGCAGCCATGATGCCTATGGAAGGCATCTGACTGCCTTCCCACTCATTGTTATTATTATATCAATGTTGCGTAAAATATGGTGATATTGGTTATAATGTGGTATGTCATACTATTGACACCATGTCCCATATATGTTTTTATTTTCATCACATTGGTTTTAATTCACTTCTGTTTGTATGGATTCTTCAAGCCCTTGTCAGGTGTTCTTTGTGGAATACAATGTCATCACTTGCTTCTATATATTAATAAAACTGCATCTGATGATGGGTGGGATATAGCCCCTATATATACCCTGCTCTTTTCCCATGCATGTTCGTCATGAATAAGACTGTAACAGTTGAAACGCGCTGACAGATGATGGCAAAGTGGTATGCCCTGGAATGTTTTTAATATTTATTTTCAATAAAGCTGGAAATACCTTTTAACCCTTCAGTTCTGGTGAATTGTTTATAGGATTACAATATACAGTAATAGGACAAAATTGATATGATGACATAATATTGATTAGCCTTTATTACCTTTTAGCCTATTTAAGTGTTGTCTTTCTTCATACTGGTGTTGTAGATGCCCTGGTTTATAACCTTGGGTCTTGGGAAAAGCCTGCTGTGCTTATATATGACCTCACCAACATATTTTTACAATAGTCATTTGTGTGATACCACTCCGAATCTGCACTGCTAAAGTAAACAGAGATTGTGCTAAGAAAGCAATGATTTGTAACTTCCTATAGAAGAGAATTAGTTTATTGACTTGTCACGGAATGAGTGCGAAATCAATACTTTGACATGGCCTTGAGTCCTTATTATGTATGTTTTTCTGTCAGATTCTTTCTAAACACAATTTCAAAGAGCATGTACTTTTCAGGGATATTGCTTTTTAAATCTTCTGGATTTTTATCCCTTGTTCTGCGGAAATGTGATTAATTAGTTTAGAGTCTTTGTTATTTACTTTGGACAATAGACATTGGTGGACATTTGCTCGTATTGTACTATGCAAAGCTATCAACTCCCTACTTTATTGGACTTTCAAGGATTAACTTGCACCGTGATTTATGCTGTTATGTGCACTTTTACTGTTTAAGGGTGGGTTCTTACTAGCATTATGGTTTCCGTTATGGCCTTCCGTTATAACGGAACATAACAGAATCCATAAGACGGAAGGACAGATCCGTTCTTTTGCCCATAGACTTCTATTATGACGGAATGCAAAACAGAAGCCTTTAAAAGACATTCCATTTGCTTTCCGTCATAATACAAGTCTATGGGAAAGCATAACGGATCCGTCTGGTTCCCGTTATGCAAGACGGAAAACAAAGTCCTCACAGGACTTTGTTTTCTGTCTTGCATAACGGGACCCAGATGGATCCATTATGCTTTCCCATAGACTTGTATTATGACGGAAAGCAAACGGAATGCCTTTTAAAGGCTTCCGTTTTGCATTCTGTCTGGGCATTCCGTTATTTTTCGTTATAACCATGTTATAACGGAAAGCAATAACGGAATGCCTAACGCTAGTGTGAACTCACCCTTATATTGTTAAAATGCAATAAGATGTTTATTGTAATATATTCTGTTCACTTGCACTGTTATTACACTATAGCTGCACTGCACTGTGGAAAGGGTTAATGCACAGCCAGCTAATACTGAGAGACTTTATGACTTTCTACAGTTATGGAAACCCTCTTCTCTGGAATTTGGGAGAGACTTCAAACGACCTTCAATTCTGTCAGCGTGGTTCAAATTAAGTCCTTTACGATGCACCTAAGAGAAAGAGGTAGATACAGTGTTTCTAAGTATCTTTCTCTGGGGAACAATGGCCTGCAGAGTATTTTATTATCAACGAACATAATTAGGTGGGATTATATTAAATCAGTGTAAAGCAAAACTTCACATTTACTTATTACTGTGAAAACTAGACACGGGCAGTACCATAGCTGGGTTCGGAACATTACAGCATTTTATAAAAAGATAGACACAAATCACATAGGGTAAAGAAAACATTACACATATATGTACATATGAATTTCTCCTGGCCCCCAATACTATACCAGTATGAACTGGTTTTGTGCAGTTTGAACAATCCTATGGACATAACTTATGAACTCTAAATGACCTTACAATAATAGAGATGAAGGGGAATGTGTGAGATGTATTTTAAATGCAGAACTTATCTTTATCACTAACTATGCAAATTTTTGGAGGGAAAAAAAGACACACTGACCTTCTGACTGGCTTAGCTCTGTTGTTTATGTATGAAAAACTGCTTATTCATTCCCATAGACTTGCATTAAAGTTCTATGATAGAAAGAAATTGTAACAATATTTCTGTTTAGTCTGACCTAGGCTGATTCTCCACTCCACCCTTCCCACTAAAAGATTATAGTTATAGTGTATATAAGGAGAGCAGGCAGAGCCCTTAGTTGTCTTCAGATAGGGACCAGTGCTTAGTAGGAGACTCTCTGCCAGATTGCATGAGTGACCAATAATGTGACACTGAGATAAGGATGCAGAGCCACAGACCCCAGGTTACCAGCCCATTAACCAGAGGACAGCTAGCTCAGGGCTTTCCTCAGCATGAAACCTTCTTTTGCCCAGGAGGAGAGGAGAAGTCAGTTCAGTGCCTTGCCTGTATTGTTTTGCACTTGATTTCCTCTAGTGAAGATGCACCCTGGTTAATTTCAGACCCTTACTTTCTGGATTTATTTCTCATTGGGGTGCACCTCACCTTACAATTAATTCCTTAGGACACAATGTCATGGCAAATTCCCCTGCCTCCACTATAGCTGCTGCTCAAATGTAATCAAAGGTGACCACATTACACATGCCCATACAGGTAAGTCATTTCCAATAAAGGACTTCTTTATGTGTGATTCATCATTTGTTGTATACCTCATCAAATGCCCATGTGGTCTTCCATATGTGGGTAAAACCACACGACCCGTGTGGGACAGTATCATTGGTCCCAAATCAACCATCAGATGTAAAAAGAATTGGCTTCCACTACCTAATCACTTTTACAAAGCTCAACATAATATTGCCCAGCTCAAGTTCCAACTCATCGAACAGGTACAAGAAGAGGTGGCAATCCTCTACGCCTTTTGAAGGAACGGGAAACATACTGGATCTATACATTACAGACCTTAACTCAGGGGCGTAGCTAACGGCTCATGGGCCCTGGTGCAAGAGTTCAGCTTGGGCCCCCCTTCCCTCAGTGCTTTGTGTGTCTTCTTATGCGGCACAAGGGTCTTTGGGCCCCCTCAGGCTCCTGGGCCCGGTAGCGACTGCTACCTCTGCACCCCCTATAGCTACGCCCATGCCTTAACTCCTAAAGGCCTTACCCGGGACTTTAACCTTCATGTTTAATGGATTTTGCAGCGTTTCTTTCCCACATTAATCACTGTACTTTTGCCTTTTAGACTTATTGATCCTTCGTTGGACACCTGAGGTAGTATGCACCCCAGACCGACACTTACCCTTTCCCTAATTTTTTTCCCTAATTTTTCCCTCCCCCTTTCCCTAATTTTGCTTATTTTCTTTTTTATTAATTTTTCTTTCTCCTCTATTTTTCATTCTTTTATCTTTTTCAATTTTGTCAATTTTTCTTCATTTTTTCTATTTTATTTTGTCCTTTATTGTTGTCCTTGTACCTTCTCCCCACTTTTCGTCCAATTTCTCTCACACACATATTTCCCTACACGTTACACAATTCAATTAATCCTTTACATCATACACAATTTTCTTCCTTTTTCTTATTTCTTTATTCCTTCTTTTTTTTTCTTCACTTTACACTGTCCTCTTACCCTTTCCCCCTCCCCACCACTTTCTCCACTCTCTTTCTCTTCCTTGCCTCTTTCTATCACACACTCTCACATTCTAGCCTCATACCATACTGTCCCTTCCCCCACCTCCACTGTCACACATCATCTCTGTCCCTTTCCAGTCATATTCATCTTCACACACCTTTTCCTCACACTTACACACCTGCATCTCCACCTTACCCATCCTTTACACAATTCTCCATCTCACCCCATTCCTCTATTAGCCCACTTTGTCTCTTGCCCATAGATCCTATCTCTCTGCCAATCCCCCCTCCGCCAACATCTCCATTCTTTACTTCCTCTATCCTTTCGCCCATTCAACTCTCTTCTGCACTCTTACCATCTGGATTCTATGCCCTGCCCTTTCCAGATAGCACTTCCACACATATGGGTGAAACTCCGCCTATCTCCGCATCACTACAGTACTCTTGCTTCCATAAGCACAGTCTCGTGAGATCCCGTGGAATCTCGCCCCCGGAGCAACCACACTGCGCCTACAAAGACGTCATGCCCGGCATCCCCACACACAGTGTGCATGACACACACTCTCCAGCGCAGCACCACTCTGCTGCTCCACAGAGGATCCTTCATGACCTCTTCCTCCTCTACTTGGTAAATTTTCATGCCGGCCCTGGGGCTGCGCCCCTCCTTAGGCCTCTTTCACACGTGCGTCAAGCTTGAGGCCCGGATAAGAGACGGGTGCGTTGCGGGAAAATGCACGATTTTTCCATGCGAGTACAAAGCGTTTTAATGCGTTTTGCACGCGCGTGGGAAAAATCAGCATGTTTGGTATCAGCATGTTTCATCATTGAAGTTCGGGTTTGGGTTGAGTAGTCTGTAGATTTTATGGAGGACCTGTGGTGACGTCACTGAGCTCATCACATGGTCCAATCACATTGTCCATCACCATGGGGATGGACCATGTGATTGGACCATGTGATGTGACGTCACCACAGGTCCTTTAGCCGGCAGCTAATGATTGAAGAAGAGAGAAGAAATCGGCAACTACGCGATCAAGTGGATAAGGTGAGTAAATTTTTTTTATTTTTAACCCCTTAATCCACATTTTACTAAGCATTCTGTAGTAAGAATTCTATTATTTGCCCTTATAACCATGTTATAAGGGAAAATAATAAAGATCGGGTCCCGTCTCTTAGCAACCTTGCTGGAAAATCGCACTGCATCCACATTTGATTGCAGATGCTTGCGATTTTCACGCAGCCCTATTCACTTCTATGGGGCCTGCGTTGCATGAAAAACGCACAATATAGAGCGTGCTGTGATGTTCAGTTGGGGACGCCCAACGTGCTGCTGCATGCGAACGGAGTTTCTCCTTCAACAGCCCACAGGTACAACTGGCATTTACAATGGACACATATATCCCCCCTTGCTTCTATTACAAAGTTACATTTAATCTATACAAGTGATACATAATATACACTTTACGTAGCAATGTATAGCCTTATGAATTAATTTATTTAATTTTTTATTATAGCTCTATGAATTGATTTATTCATTCCCTCATTTATTATTACATCATGAATTTATTTATTTATTCATTATAGGTTTATTAATGTAGTTACTAATTTTACTCATTTATCCTTGTATCTATTTACTTATTTATTTATTTAACTGATATCCCCCAATTTCCAGTGCTAGCAGCCAACCAATAAAATTCCTATTACGGTACTATATATCAATATCTCGTACATTTTACATGCCCTGCTCTATGGTTTTATCTATTTATGTATCCATTTACCTAAGTTTCTTTTTCCATCCTATATCCTTTTAGCCCTCATTCATAACCTTGGGTCAAGACCTAAATATGCATTTATTTATTTTATTTATAAACGTTTTTAGCGTAAATTAAGTTTTTATATTTGTATTTTGAACACTTCCTTATTTTCTATCATATCCCCTTTACTTTTTCTCCTATGTTCCTTTTTTTTTTAGACTTGCTAAAATTACATTGCACCATAATCATCTGGTTGTGTTCTTGCGACAATGGTCCATACCCCTACTCGACTCTACTGGTCAAATGGAAGTTTACTGCTTAGTTTTTCCTGTTCATCGGATCGCTAAGGATCTGCGATCCTAGCATGGCTGTTGCATTCCGGTGTGGACAACAGGTTCGCAAGTGCTGCTCTACAATTGCTTTTGCACTGTGTTTACAGAATGTCACCTCTGCAGCCAGGAAAACAGCAGCAGGGGAGAACTGGAGCTCAGGAAGCAGAGCAGAAATGGGGTGAATATCTATTCTTTTGTTATTTTAGACCACTTACAGGGGTTTCTGGGTTTTTATTTAACTTGGACAACCCCGTGTAGGGTCCTTTTTACTGCTCTTTTTGTGGGTTTTGTGGTGTTTTTTTCATATTACATATTTCTATTGCTTTACCAAATGTATATTCCAGTCATCACTGTGCAGTAAGTAGTTCTTCCGTTCTGTTCATAATCCTAGGGTGAACAGTGCTATGAATCTTTTCTAGGCCTCTTTCACATGTCATTGTTTAGGCAGTGATTTTTTTTTTAGCAGTGATTGCAAGCCAAAACCAGCAGGAGTCCAGGAGTTGAAGATACACAACGATAAGGTATAATGGAAAGATCTTGACCCGAGCCTGGTTTTGGCTCACAATCACTGAGGGAAACCACTGACTAAACACTGACAGTGTCAATAAGGCCTTAGGCTTCCTTCACACTGTCAGTGTTAGATCAGTGATTTTCATCATGGATTGTGAGCGAAAGCCAGGTATGGGTCAAAAATTAGACCTTATTTCTGTGTAGGCTTCACTCCAGGCTTCGCTCACAATCACTGATCAAACACTGATCAAAGCCCTAGATAGGAGGAAAAGACAGGAATTAGCTATTCACCACAGTGAATAGCTTTTGGAATCTACCCATGATTTCACATAGTCACATAGATTAATAAGTTAAACGCTGCATAATATATAGTTCAATAATGACAGTGAAAAAAGTATTTTTTGCAGGTATGTTTAAATGAACAGGTGACTTGTTTAGTTTTTACATGCACTTTCAGGATAAAATCAGATTGACAGATGTGGATACAAAATAAAGTGATATAGTGAGAGTTTTGGAAGTCTCAAACTAGATGCTCAGTTAGTAAATGCAGAAGGCCAGAGTGGCTTGCTTGTTATAACCTATGACTTATGGTAACTCTGGAGATGTATGTGGTAAGGCAGTGCTGAATGGTAATCACAGTCATAGCTCAGGAGCTACAACCTCATCTTCTTCGTGTTCATGGGCTGAATAAGTATTAGAAACACGGCAGATTTCAAACACTACACGAGGCCAATATCCTCCAGGTAAAGAGCAAAGGGCAGCACAAGATGGGTGTCTGGAAAATCTCAAGAAAACAATTTTTTACAACTTCAGTTTTTTAACTAGACAACAATACTAATGCGTGATCAGGCTTTGGTAAGTTATTCCTGATTTCTACTGCGGAATGACAACCAATAGTAGTGACACATATCCCCCTCTTCCCCATGAAACCGCTTTAAACAGTTGACTGAACAACCTGTCTTTCTAAGCAGAAAATGAGCTTCCTCATAAAAGTGCTTGTCAATCTTTTCGGCAGTAACCTACAGGCCCCGGTGACAGGAGCCACATAACTTGCTTTAGGCTTTGTGGTCCATAAAGGACATGTTAAAAGCTTTTCATTACAGTGAAGAGAAAGCTCTTGACAGCTAATGTCATTATTCACATTACACTGCTTCCAAATCTAACTTTTCAAAAATATGATCTGCATTAGGTCCAAAAATATTTGCTATAGTTAAACTTTTAGTGCCACCACCTTTGAAGTTCCAGTATGCATTTAAACCTCCTGGTAACGCCTGTTACAATATATAATAGAAAAAAATATATATAACAATTCACTTCCATTTTTTATGTACATACACTGTCTTTCAGTTTAATTTACTATATATTACATTAAAATGAATATAGATCCAATTACATAGCTGCTGATTTCGAAGTCCCTAGAGTCGAAAGATCACAGTGGGCATGCTCCAACATTGTAGCTGGACTACACACTTAGATAGTCTCAATATTATGCTTAGTGCAGTACAGTCCCCGGATTCCTTCATTTAAAGGGTACGATTTATTAGTTGTGCATTACAGCTACAGCTCTGTAGAAAGCCTGAAGCCATGTGAGACTGGTGGAAATTGTTTTGCTGTCTAAAATTTCATGGCTTATAAACAATCAATTTTTTAACAGTAGTAATGTCCCAGGAAAACACACAGACCATAAAAGGTTTTTCTCCGGTCCTTTTATATTGACAGCCTATCCTGAGGATAGGTCTTCAATATCAAATTGTCAGGGGCCAACAGCCTGCACCACCACTGATCAACTGTTCAGGAGTAGCTCCAGTGCCAAAAATAGGCATCGAAATAGGTGTTCACTCTGTATTGGTCGTGGCTGGTTACTGCAGCGCTGCTCCCAGTAACTAGCTCTGCAGTAACTAGCTCAAACAACCACGTTTTACTGTTGTGTGAATAAGGCCTTACTGATGAATTTATCAGGGTCTGCAGTATAGAAACATTCCAGGTACGGTACGTGTAATACTAAACCTGACTACTGACTCCTAATAGCTGCATTGCTACCCACAACCTTATATATTATTATTATTTATTGTTATTATTTTTTTGAAAGCACCATTAATTCCATGAAGGGGTTTATAAGTACATAGTAAAAAAAATACAGTAAACAAGAAACCATTGACCCTTAAGATAACTAAGTTTTTTTCGTTTTTGCATTTTAATTTTTCATCCCCATTTTCCTTGTGCAATAACTTTTTTATATTTCTATTCACATAGCTATTTGAGGGCTTATTTTTTGTGGGACAAGTTATGCTTTCTAATGCCACCATTAATTATGGCATACAATGAAGTGGGAAGCAGTAAAAAAAAATCCAAATAGAGTGTAACTGGAAAATAAATTCAATTCCTCCACCATTTTACGGGTTTTGTTCACACAGCATTCCGTTTGTGGCAAAACTGACCCATTCCCTTCATTTTCTGGGTCAGTACGATTACAACGATAACCTATATGTATAGGTTCTTTATGTCTAAATAATGTAAAAATACATTTAAACTTTGAAAATTATTTTTTTATCACTATATTCTGACCCCCATAACTACTGAGCTATTTCTTGGCTCAGTTTTTTGCAGGACAATCTGTAGTTTTTATTGATACCATTTTGGATTGTGTGTGACTTTTTTTATAATATTTTATTATATTTTTTGCAATGAAAAAATGGCAAATTGGCCATTTTGACCCTTTTTCCGTTATGTAATTCGCTGTATTGGAAAACAATTTTTATATTTTAATAGTATGGGGATTTTTGGTCTTATTTAGGCATTTATTTATATTTTTATTATTCTATTTTTTAATTTTGAGCAAGGATGTATTTTTAAACTACACTTATTGTTGAGAATTGCCTGTCATCTGGTGGCCAATATAAGAATAGCACTTTGAATGTTCTCAGCCTCTTCAGCAAAGCTGTGCCCATTCAAATCAATTAACGGCGACCCCTGTGAGCTTCGGGTTTTTGCGCATTTAGATGCCGTGATCTCACTTGATCACGGCATCTAAAGCATTTGATTACCGCGATCAGCATTATTGCCGGTCGCGGTAATTAGCTGCATGTCTCTGCTGTTTGAAACAGCAGAGACCTGGTGGCCATGACGCCTGCTGCTCGTGCAAGCCGGGCACCATGTTTGCCTATTGCTCCAGTGCCTTACATGTACGGCACTTGTAGCGAAGGGGTTAACAGACTGGTACAGAGGGGGAGAGGACCCTGCCCACAAGAGTTTACAATCTACAAGGGAAGGGGAAGAACACAGTAGGGTTAAGGCTACTTATCTGGCTGTGGGTGGCAGCATGCCCATTGCAGGTGGTAGGCTTTCCTAAAAAAGGTGGGTTTTCTGGTTACTCTTAAAGGTTTGGATGTTGGGGGAGAGTATGATGTGTTGAAGTAGTGAGTTCCAGAGTAGGGGAGAGGCACGTGAGAAATCTTGTAATACAGGGATGCTTAACCTGCGGCCCTCCAGCTGTTGTAAAACTACAACTCCCATCATGCCCTGCTGTAGGCTGATGGCTGAACATACATATTTATTCCGATGAGCAGAGGACAAGTTACAGCCCGGATTCCTTCATGCACACCATATTGTTAGCTGATCCTGACAGCTTCAGTGTAATCCGGCAGATGACGAGTGCCTGATGCACTGAAAATACTGGAAAGCAATGCAAAACAACACAAAATACAGGTGAATCTACATAACTGGTTCACGGTCAAAACTATTAGCACTATAATGCAAAGTTATGGGAAAACTAACAAATGTGAATATTTGGATGATTTAGTTCCAAATATGTTTATTGTTTTTTTAGACTCTTAATCTATCTGTATATTTGGATTATGCAGTCAGCCTCATCTGTAAGGCATCCTGCCAAGTAACCCTCTCTGCTGGCAGCTGCGACATGCCTGCTTGAGTGCAAGCCCTTACCTATGCAAATCGCCGCACCATAACTAGGCTAATGACATGCAAATTAGCTGCCCTGCACTTGCATAAAAATAGCATATATTGAAGCCTGTATTAAAAGAGTTCACATTATCATCTGGTGTATCATATATATGCGTGTCGTAATCACAGCGATGATCCGGGCATCTTTTCTCTTATACCTTGTGGCTTAGATGCCAGTTTAATAACAAACCTATGGAAAGTAAGCCCTGATCCTTTTCCTTTTTGTTTTATTTTAACGTTTCTTTTTTGACATTGGATAGTAAGCCAGAAATTCATTATGTGAATTGCTTGTTTCTCATTACAGCCAGAAGAGGTCATCACAGACTAAGCTAAAAGTCTCTGACACTGGCCGTCCCTATAGAAGCAAGACATGGAAGGAAAGGAAAATTGACTTTTGTGTACAAGTCATCAAGAGCTTGGCCTAGTTAGTGTTTGACTTAACTACCCGAGAGGTTAGTTCATTAACTCACTTAATTCAACAAAAAAGACAAGTAGCAGTTTTGTTAGCTGCATAACAAACCTCTATCTGTGCGTCATCACATTCATGCCCTTTCCTTAACACTAGTGGGCAAGTACAGATCATTCAAGATGTTGGCATCAAGCTACCGATAAGTTGTTGAGTAAGCTTCCACTGCTATCGGTTAGTTAATAGCCTCTTCCATTCACATCTCTTATAGTCAGAGAAACTACTACGACAAAACCTTGGTTAGAACAAATGACTCACAAGGTTGGAATGATTAATTTTGTCTTTCTGCATTTACTAATATTGAATTTAGCTGAATCTACACATTGCGATAATAAAAATGTCTGAATGTAAGAAGTGAGCCTCGAAATAAAATGTCTTATTTCTGTAATTGATTGTTCAAATCTGGAATGAATTCCCAACTGTCTCGGCACAAAATGTATGACAGCATATTGTTGGCAAAAGAAATGTCATGTTAAAGTACCCATGTGGGACAAGTGATTGTATATGTGCTACACAGCTTCCTCCGTTGTGTAGTGCATGGAGCTGGTAGCGAAGGCACTGCTTCCTTTTAAAGGGGTTGTCCCACGAAAAATATTCTACAGTGTTCAAAGCAGCAGCTGGATCAGAATTCTTTTGTAATTGCATGTAATAAAAATTTTAGCATAGCTATTGAGTTATTCAGTAAAATGTATCTGTATAGCGCCACCTGCTGTTTGTTTTTCTTATTTCTTTTTCTGGCTCATTGAGAAGGCTGCACATGCTCAGTTTCATTCTTCATTGTGATAGGTAGCGCATGGACACACCCCCTTTAGCTGCAGCAGAAAAGACACTCCCCCTGAGCTGTCAGCTTGATATAAAGAAGATCAATGAAAGGGGATCCATGTGAGGTACAGGGCTGGTTCTAGCTTTGTTAGAAAGAGATTGTCATGTACTGCATGATCTCTGAATTTTTTTCATTAGTCATTGGATAACCCCTTTAAGTGAATAATGACCAGCTCCATCCACTACACAATGGACGGAGCTGTATAGTTCCTGTGCTGACTGAAACAGCTGATTGGCAGGGATGCTGTGTGTAGAATTCTCGCTGGATATTGAGGGCCTATCCTAAGGGCTGTATTTCACCTGCAGATAGCATTACGATTGTCGGGAAGGAAGCGTTTCTTCCTAACAATCGCCTGCTTGTCAGTGAAGGAGACTGCTGCTATTACATGCAGCGATGTCCTCCACAGTATGGGGAGGAGCGACTGCTAATGCCTTCCCTCGTCCCCATACAGAATCATTATTTGCCAGCAGCGGAGCATGATTGGACAGCACGATCTCCTTCCAGCAAAAATGATTTTTTAGCCTGCATAAAAAATGCGATTGCCGATGAACAAGTGTTTGCTTGTTCATCGGGTAATCAGCGCCAGTATTACACAGGCAGGTCACTGCTAATGAGCGTTCCTACGAACGATGATCTGGCCGAACCTACAGGTCTAATACAGCCCTAAGGATAGGCCATCAATTTCAATATCCTGGAAACTCCTTTAAGATATGGAGCAGGGAGCAGAACCTGTCAAATTATACAGCTGTATGTATAGTATGTGGCTACACAGAACTTTATGAGAACCTCAGTGTATTGGTTTTACGTAAACAGGGTCAACATCTATAGGGATAAATTATGTAAATGACTGTAACTGTGACGCATTTTTAACATGCTATGCAGCAATACAGTACATAATTCTCCTAATGATAGCAGCTAGATCAAGTTGTACGCACCAGTGAATCCTGAGCAGGAAGACATTTTCCAACTTCTCATCTTGTTATTAAAAGTAAGAAGCTGTAATAACCGTTGATTGAGGGCAACAAACACATTACCTTAAACAGTATCCAGTGTGTGTACAGTGGATATAAAAAGTCTACACACCCCTGTTAAAATGTCAGGTTTCTGTGCTGTAAAAAAATGAGACAAAGATAAATCATTTCAGAACTTTTTCCACCTTTTAATGTGACCTATAAACTGTACCACTCAATTTAAAAACAAACTGAAATCTTTTAGGTAGAGGGAAGAAAAAATATAAAAATTAAATAATGTGGTTGCATAAGTGTGCACACCCTCTTATAACTGGGGATGTAGCTGTGTTCAGAATTAAGCAATCACATTCAAAATCATGTTAAATAGGAGTCAGCATACACGTGCCATCATTTACAGTGCCTCTGATTAACCCCAAATAAAGTTCAGCTGCTCTTGTTGGTCTTTCCTGAAATTTTCTTAGTCGCATCCCACAGCAAAAGCCATGTCCACAGAGAGCTCCCAAAGCATCAGAGGGATCTCATTGTTAAAAGGTATCAGTCAGGAGAAGGGTACAAAAGAATTTCCAAGGCATTAGATATACTATGGAACACAGTGAAGACAGTCATCATCAAGTGCAGAAAATATGGCACAACAGTGACATTACCAAGAACTGGACGTCCCTCCAAAATTTATGAAAAGACGAGAAGAAAACTGGTCTGGGAGGCTACCAAGAGGCCTACAGCAACATTAAAGGAGCTGCAGAAATATCTGGCAAGTACTGGCTGTGTGGTACATGTGACAACAATCTACCGTTTTCTTCATATGTCTGGACTATGGGGTAGAGTGGCAAGAAGAAAGCCTTTTCTTTCGAAGAAAAACATCCAAGCCGGGCTACATTTTGCAAAAACACATCTGAAGTCTCCCAAAAGCATACGGGAAAAGTTGTTATGGTCTGATGAAACCAAGGTTGAACTTTTTGGCCATAATTCCAAAAGATATGTTTGGCACAAAAACAACACTGCACATCACCAAAAGAACACCATACCCACAGTGAAGCATGGTGGTGGCAGCATCATGCTTTGGGGCTGTTTTTCTTCAGCTGGAACTGGGGCCTTAGTTAAAATAGAGGGAATTATGAACAGTTCCAAATGCCAGTCAATATTGGCACAAAACCTTCAGGCTTCTGCTAGAAAGCTGAACATGAAGAGGAACTTCATCTTTCAGCATGACAACGACCCAAAGCATACATCCAAATCAACAAAGGAATGGCTTCACCAGAAGAAGATTCAAGTTTTGGAATGGCCCAGCCAGAGCCCAGACCTGAATTGGATTGAAAATCTGTGGGGTTATCGGAAGAGGACGTGGCACAGGAGATGCCCTCTCAATCTGACAGATTTGGAGTGTTTTTGCAAAGAAGAGTGGGCAAATCTTGCCAAGTCAAAATGTGCCATGCTGATAGACTCATACCCAAAAAGAGTGAGTGCTGTAATAAAATCAAAGGGTACTTCAACAAAGTATTAGTTTAAGGATGTGCACACTTATTCACACCATATTATTTTATTTTTATATTTTTTCTTCCCTCTACCTAAAAGATTTCAGTTTGTTTTTCAACTGGGTGGTACAGTTTATAGGTCACATTAAAGGTGGAAAAAGTTCTGAAATGATTTATCTTTGTCTCATTTTTTTACAGCAAAGAAACCTGACATTTTAACAGGTGTGTGTAGACTTTTTATATCCACTGTATGCTAATATATGACTTGTGATATGATGAAGATTGATTTTTGTTTGATTGTTCAATAAAATCTTGGAGTACTTCAGCTTTTGTGTGGAGATATACTGTGTCTATCTATATATTATTTTCAATTGCCATGTAAGAGACAGAGGGGTTTGACTACATAACCTGAATATATGGAAAAAAGAAACTTACAAGTAGAGAAGAGCGAATTTCTTGAAAATTTTGAGGGTCCGAAGGAGAGCTGTAGTTCCTAAATTTGTACTTGAACAGCCACAACTTTTTTTTTTGCCTGCAGAGCTTGCACATGGTAAGGCCTCTTTCACATGTGCGAGTTTTCCGCGTGTGAGGAATGCATGAAGTGAACGCATAGCACCCGCACTGAATCCTTACCCATTTGTTTCAATGGGTCTGTGTACAGTCGTGGCCAAAAGTTTTGAGAATGACACAAATATTAGTTTTCACAAAGTTTGCTGCAAAACTGCTTTTAGATCTTTGTTTCAGTTGTTCCTGTGATGTAGTGAAATATAATTACACACACTTCATATGTTTCAAATGCTTTTATCGACAATTACATGACATTTATGCAAAGAGTCAGTATTTGCAGTGTTGGCCCTTCTTTTTCAGGACCTCTGCAATTCGACTGGGCATGCTCTCAATCAACTTCTGGGCCAATTCCTGACTGATAGCAACCCATTCTTTCATAATCACTTCTTGGAGTTTGTCAGAATTAGTGGGTTTTTGTTTGTCCACCCGCCTCTTGAGGATTGACCACAAGTTCTCAATGGGATTAGGATCTGGGGAGTTTTCAGGCAATGGACCCCAAAATGTCAATGTTTTGGTCCCTGAGCCACTTAGTTATCACTTTTGCCTTATGCTAGATGCTCCATCGTGCTGGAAAATGCATTGTTCTTCACCAAACTGTTGTTGGATTGTTGGAAGAAGTTGTTGTTGGAGGGTGTTTTGGTACCATTCTTTATTCATGGCTGTGTTTTTGGGCAAAATTGTGAGTGAGCCCACTCCCTTGGATGAGAAGCAACCCCACACATGGATGGTCTCAGGATGCTTTACTGTTGGTATGACACAGGACTGATGGTAGCGCTCACCTTTTCTTCTCCAGACAAGCCTTTTTCCAGATGCCCCAAACAGTCGGAAAGAGGCTTCAATATGACTTTGCCCTAGTCCTCAGCAGTCCATTCACAAGCAGTCCATACTTTCTGCAGAAGATCAATCTGTCCCTGATGTTTATTTTGGAGAGAAGTTGCTTCATTGCTGCCCTTCTTGACACCAGGCCATCTTCCAAAAGTCTTCGCCTCACTGTGTGTGCAGATGCGCGCACACCTGCCTGCTGCCATTGCTGAGCAAGCTCTGCACTGGTGGCACTCCGATCCCGCCGCTGAATCCTCTTTAGAAGATAATCCTGGCGCTTGCTGGACTTTCTTGGACGCCCTGAAGCCTTCTTAACAAGAATTGAACCTCTTTCCTTGAAGTTCTTGATGATCCTATAAATTGTTGATTGAGGTGCAATCTTAGTAGCCACAAAATCCTTGCCTGTGAAGCCATTTTTATGCAACGCAATGATGGCTGCACGCGTTTTTTGCAGGTCACCATGGTTAACAATGGAAGAACAATGATTTCAAGCATCACCCTCCTTTTAACATGTCAAGTCTGCCATTTTAACCCACTCAGCATGACATAATGATCTCCAGCCTCCTGCTCGTCAACATTCTCACCTGAGTTAACAAGACGATTGCTGAAATGATCTCAGCAGGTCCTTTAATGACAGCAATGAAATGCAGTGGAAAGGTTTTTTGGGATTAAGTTAATTTTCAAGGCAAAGAAGGACTATGCAATTCATCTGATCACTCTTCATAACATTCTGGAGTATATGCCAATTGCTATTATAAAAACTCAAGCAGCAACTTTTCCAAATTCCAATATTTATGTAATTCTCAAAACTTTTGGCCTCGACCGTACATAAACGTTGTTTGTCACGCATCATTTCTGCGTTGTGTGAGAATCGCAGCATGATCTATATTTAGCATTTTTCACTCAGCCCTGGCCCCATAGAAGTGCATGGGGCTTCAGTGAAAAATGCATTGCATCCGGAAGCAGTCCTGATGCAATATGTTTTTCACTGAGGGTTGCTTGGAGACGTTGATTGTAAATCTTTTTTTCACACGCATGAAAAATGCATCAAAACTGATTGCACCCATGTGGGAAAAACTGAAACACTGAATTCAAATGCAGACTAAAGGGATTGAATTTGCTTGCGAAATGGTGCGAGTTTCACTGAACAGATCCTGAACGAATCCTGACATAATCCGTGTCGTTTGTTTGAAAGAGGCCTAATAGTTGTGTCTGCAGGCACTGTGGAGAAAAATTACCATATGGGAGACACCTGCACAGAGCAACTACCAGCTTACTGTTGGTCTGACAAATTTTGGGCTTGCACAAACAGTATCTGCTACATTTCCAAGCTGACCACAATAAAAGGAGATCTGACCCTGGCAGTTTTGTCTGTTTTAACAGTACATTGTCTCTCCTTTTTTTGCTCCCACCACCCCCTCCTCATCCCCAACATGCATATGTCATCATCATCCCAGTCACTTTTCTCAGACTGCGCTACTATGTCATGGGTTCCTTCCCCCCTCATGATTCTCTTCTCTGTATTTAGTCATCCACTTCCTCCGAAATAATTATCTGTCACCTACCAGAAGTGAGGGAGAACTGTGGCCCGCAGAAGGAAGAGATTTTGTGTTTAGGAATGTATATTGTCACAGGACAAGGGGGAAATTGTTTGAGGGTGTATGCATTTCACTCAAGTTCCTGTCTCATATATGATAAGAGCAGCCAGAGAGTAGGAAAGCCAGGTGTCCCTACTCCATTTAGCCACTTCAGGTATTTGGGATGATTCTGGCTAATATCAGCTTTAAAAAAATTCTAAGAGTTCACTGGATGAGGCCTCTAATACAACTGCTGTATCTTTTGGTTGGGCTGCTGTGCAGTAGGCTCAGCTTTCGCTAGTTAGGAGACCTGTGTATAGTTGGTGGCCAGACGGCCGAGGATTTGTATTGTTTATGTTATGCTGGAACTGCCTGAAAAGCAAATAAAACTGGTTGTGGCCAGGTGCACTACATTGGACAAACACTGATCAAAACACTGGCGTGTGAAAGAGGTCTTAAGGATATAATGTGTGCACTTAATGTTAATGGAAGTATTGTGTAGGTGGGACTATAAATCTAACACTAAAGTGAGAAAAATAATAGTTCACTTGTTGGGGACAATATACAGAGGGTCAAACTAGTTGAAAACTATTCAGTAGGTTTAGAAGAACTTTATTTTAGTAAGGTTGGTTCAACCTTGTCAATTTTTGCACTATTCTATTTTGTACACTATTCAACCATAACATTAAAATGAGGTGAAACCAGTCAAGTGAACAAGTGAACACAGGAATATGGGTAAACCGTAGTAATTTGTTTGCCCCTATTGATACTGAGGAGGGAAATTGTCCCTTCTGATCCCAAGTGATGATCAAGCTGGATCAGCATTCAAAACTAGAATTCTTTCCAGTTACCTAAGCATTGATCATATTTTGCTCTTAATTATTCAAGTTGATTTGTCATTATCAGAAAAAATGGGCATGGATAGGGATATAAGGGCAAATTTTGATATCCACACAACTCAGTTAGAGAGCCTACAAAAAGGCAGGTTTCGTGCAGTGTTCCTGGCATGCAGTGTTATCACCTGCCAAAAGTGGCCCAGGTAAGGAGTACCTGTGAGCTGATGACAGGGTCATAGGCACCCATGGCTCACTGATGCAATCAAAGGCTGTCCTGTCTGATCTTATCCCACTGAAGAGCTTATCTAGCACAAATTGCATATAAAGTTAGTTATCTGTAAATAAAGTGCCAGAACACACAGTACATTGCAACTTGCTGTGTATGGGGATCAATAGCTGTACACCTGTCACAGTGCCCATGCTGACCCTTGTCCATCACTGATAGTGGCTACAGTAGGAACATGAGCATCTTTAGAACTATACCATGGAACAATGGAAGAAGGTGGCCTGGTCTAATAAATTAAATTTTCATTTACCTGGGGAAGAAATCGTGACAAGAGATTGATGGGAAGAGGGTAAAATGATGCTCCAGAAGTTTTATTTTATGGGAGAATTAAATTATTTTCTAAGATATGTCCTCTTTAAATTAAGAATTCTGGTGGCTTCCTGCTAACAACTATTCTGCTTGGTTATGTGTCTGACAGTAGGCTCGAAGACACTGCTGTCTGTTTTCAAGGGCAATTTTGAAAGTAATGGTCTATATAAATGGAGAAAAAAATTTAGTGAAGTGAGTAAAGTGAAGTAACTAAAAATCAGTAACAGTAAAGCAACGTATGCTCAAAGCTACTTGCTTTTGTATGTAGATTTCACATACTATACTGTATATGTCAGTCAATCTGCCATACGTTTGATAAAAAGCCTGTGATGAAATAGATTGTGTCATTTACTCAAAAGAATAATTGAGTATAAATGTAAAATTCTGAGGTATAATGAAAAGTCAACAATTTTCTCAGCTATAGCTGTTAAAATATGATCAAAAGATGTATGGAACTCTGATGGTCAGCATGACCTTAAGCTTGATTATTACGAGTACTTTAATAAATTTTATAAATTTCTGCTGCTTTTCTAAATTTAAAGAAGAACTGGTGATTTTCTTTACTATTCTGCATAGTACTCACAATCAATGCATATGTGCTGACTGTAGGTTTTCTTTTCACTTTTTCTTCTAACCTTTTTTTTTATCCCTATTGTGCAGTTACATGACTGAATTCTGACTATCCAACAAGTCCATTAGTCACCTCTAAAGATGAGCAAATTTTTGAAAAATTCGATTCAGCCAGTTCGCCGAATTTTTTGAAAGAATTGGGTTCGATCTGAAATTATTTGCGGAAATTATTTGCGGTAAATCGCATTAAAAACGGCTATTTCCTGGCTTCAGAGAGCCTTGCAGTAACACGCATAGGGAGTCTGCTGTGGTAATGAAATAATACTGTGAGTCCGTATGATATGCAGATGATAGCCGTCGCTCTTAGAATCACTGCACACTTCCCTTATTTGAGCAGTCACGGGGCCAAAACTTACCAAATAACTCAAGTGGGAACTCAGCCTTACAGATCGATGTTAGCACCAAGAATAAACACACTCCTTTTACACAGTCATCAGCTGATTCCACATAAATGTCTACAGAACCTGTTCTATTAAATGCTTATACAAGTAGAGCCCCCAGACAGAGTGGAGAGGGTGTCAGCAGTAAGTTTGTGTTGACGCCTTCACTTGGTCAACATTTGGTCAGTAATCCATCAGTATTGCTAATGCCAAAAAAAAACAGGAGTGGATCCAAAACGGAGTTGATACGTGAATGGAATATTTGCATGTATTCTGTGTTTTGTACCCACTCCTGCTTTTGGCTACCAAATCACAAGTCAATTCTGATGGGACCATACAGGCCTTACAGCTGCAACACAGGCAGGATCCGTTGTGCGTCTCAATTCTCCTTCCTTCTGACAAATCAGAAGAAGGATCAAATAAATGATGATGTCAGCCAGGCCGAAATGCAAAATAGAGGCCCATTCATGAAGTGGGAAGGGTGGGAACAGCATGAGAAGTCCACGAAGTGGCCTTATGACATAGTGGTGAGGTGGAAGAAGCATGAGGAGACCACAGAGTGGCCCAATGACAGAGTGTGGAGGTGGCCGCAGCATCAGGAGGATTCCACAGAGTGGCACAATGACAGAGTGTGGAGAAGGCGGCAGCATCAGGAGGCCACAGAGTGGCACAATGACAGAGTGTGGAGGTGGCGGCAGCATCAGGAGGCCACAGAGTGGCCCAATGAAAGAGTGCGGAGGTGGCAGCAGCAGCATCAGGAGGCCACAGAGTGGCAAGGTGACATATTGTGGAAGTGGAAGCAGCATCAGGAGACCACAAAGTGGCAAGGTGACATAGTGTGGAGGTGGCAGCAGCATCAGAAGACCACAGACTGGCAAGGTGACATAGTGTGGAGGTGGCCGCAGCATCAGGAGACCACAGAGTGACCTGGTGATACAGTGGGGAGGTTGGGGGCAATAACAGTACCCGCTGATGATGGTGGTTGTAAGAAGGAGCACTTGGCATCAGATGTGTGGCATCAGGCAGGTAGCAGCATCAGAATAGTAGCTGAGGCAGGTAGCCAGAAGAAACCGGTTTCTTTTATCAAAGTGTTGGTGTGGCACCATGGATGATCCAGTCTGATGCATCAGACATTGGTGGGTGGAAATGCTGCTTGATCCAGGCCTGATTCATCTTGACAAAGGTCAGTCTCTCCACTTTTTGGGTGGACAGGTAAGTTCTTCTCGGGGTAACTATGGCCCCCGCTGCACTAAAGACCAGCTCTGATGCCACGCTACAGGCCGGGCAGGACAGCTTTTCCAGGGCAAAATCGTTGCTAGTTGCGGCCACAAATCCAGTTTGGCTGCCCAGTAGTCCAGCAGATCTTCAATGTGGGGTGGCAGGGTACTGTACAATTATGCCACCACCTGCTGGTTCAGGTCCCGCTCCAGGTCCAGCTGCTGCTGCTGCTGAGTAGTTTCTTCACCAGGTGGGTGAAGAAAGCTGCTCATCAGTGACTCTAGACTCAAGTTACTGCTAATGGAGCTGGAACTGCTCCCACCCCCCCACACTGCCACAGCCACCATGGCAGAGGAACGTGAGCGCAGACGGCCCCCCTGGTCAGACCTGCGAGAGGATAGACAATGGCGCAGATAGGCAGCGGCCAACTGACTACATAGGATGTCTCTATAGTAGTTCAGTTTGTCCTCCCTCTCAGCGGGTTTAAAAAGGACCCCCATTTTGGACCGGTAGCTAGGGTCCAACAAGGTGAAGAGCCGGAAGTCATCACTCTGCCGAATGGTGACGATTCGACTGTCACTATGCAAGCAAGTGGGCCATTTGTGCAAGTGACTCAGAGGGACTCCCTGCCTCCATCTCCACTGCATACTGCCACGGTGTGTTTGGGTCCTCTGCCTCGTCTTCCTCATTGACCTGTAGCTCCTCTGTCTGCTCCTGCTCCTCCTCTCCTGTAACCTGTGTAGAAAAACCACCCATTTTGCTACACATTGCTTGTGCTCCATTGTCCTTCTTCTCCGCCAGTTCAGCCCCCACAGGGCTCATATGGCCGGGAGATCTAGGCCCACGTCTCTAATTCCCTGACAAGCCATATTCACCAGCATCTGTTCCAGGACATGAAGCAGTAGAATGACATTGTTCATCCCTTACTCCTGGCGACTGACAAATAACGTGGCCTCCTCAAAGGGCCTAAGCAAACAGCAGGTGTCATGCATGAGCTGCCACTGGCTAACATCGAGGTTACACAGAAGAGTACTCCTTTCTTCCAACGTTTTGTGGATTTAGATATTACTACGTTCACTGTACGCTAATATTTGCTCTCTCTTTCTCAGAAGGCTGGTACCCTGGCCAAAGGCTGGAGGCACACGGTCTGTAACTCAGTAGTCTGGGTTGCTCATTGTTCACAGAGCTGGTAACCCATGGTCTGTGGCTCAGCATCCCCATCTCAGCATCTTCTTCAGGTCATTTATATAGACCGGCATGAGTCTCTCCCTCCAAGCACTGATCTCTAACTGCAGAACACTAGAGGCTCTGACTGCTCTCTATATATACAGTTTCTATCTGAACTAAAACCTTCTTGTGGGATGGGTAGAGTGGAGAAGCTCAGCACAAACATTTACAAAGTTACCACTCTCCTCTGTTATAGACTTACATTAGAGCTTCAATCATACTCAACAGCAATGACACATTACCAGCTTCTTATTCAAAGTCCCAAAAGTCTCTCAGTATTCATCAATAGAGTTGAGTAGAGTTCGGGTTTGAGGAGTTCGGCCGAACTTCACTGAAATGTTCGGGTTCGGGATCCTAACTTGACCCGAACTTGACCCCGAACCCGAACCCCATTGAACTCAATGGGGACCCGAACTTTTGGGCACTAAAATGACTGTAAAATAGCCCAGAAAAGGGCTAGATGGCCGCAAAAGACAGCAAAATGTAGGTATATGCCCTGCAAACAAATGTGGATAGGGAAATGACTTAAAATAAAATAAATAAAAATGAAACAATATTAATTGGCAACTCAGAAGAGGAGGTGGAATTGGAGCTTTGGGAGGCGTCAGATGGGAATGCCATCAGCAGCGCGTCAACCACCGTGCGTTTTGTAGTCAGTAGTCATGCATCTTTTGATCAGTAACATACGTTTTCAGCAACGCACAGCTGTGGCTTATCACTGGCAAAACTGGGTTAATGTCATCCACCAATGTAACAGGTGATATTCAGAAATGATAGGCCCCTAGCAACCAGATAAAGGAGAGGACAAATCACGGCAAAACAGGCTTTATGTCAACCAGCAATGCAGCAGGCGATTATCAGAAATGTAGGCCCCTGGCACCAAGACTGAGGAGATGTCAATGCACAGCAAACAGGCTTCATGTCACCCACCAATGGGACAGGCAATTATTAGAAATGTAGGCTCCTGGCACCCAGACAGAGAAGAGGTCAAATCACGGCAAAACAGCCTTCATGTCAGCCAGCAATGCAGCAGGCGATTATCAGAAATGTAGGCCCCTGGCACCCAGACAGAGAAGAGGTCAATGCACAGCAAAACAGGCTTCATTTCACCCACCAATGCAGCAGGCGATTATTAGAAATGTAGGCCCCTGGCACCCAGACAGAGGAGAGGTCAATTCACGGCAAAACAGGCTTCATGTCACCCACCAATGCAGCAGGCGATTATCAGAAATGTAGGCCCCTGGTACCCAGAGAGAGGAGAGGTCAATGCACGGAAAAACAGGCTTCATGCCACCCACCAATGGAACAGGTGATTATCAGAAATGTAGGCCCCTGGCACCCAGACAGAGGAGAGGTTCATTCAAATTGGGGTAGCCCCCGAAATAATGGTACAAATAAAAAAAAGGATTCAATGAATAAGTGCACTGGAGTACAAGAATGTATGTTTGAGGCGGGTATAAATGTCTATTCTGCACAAGGTACGGACAAGTCCTGTGGGATCCATGCCTGGTTCATTTTAATGAACGGGAGCTTGTCAACGTTGGCTGTAGACAGGCGGCTGCGTTTGTCTGTAATGATGCCCCTGCCGTGCTAAATACACGTTCAGACAATACACTGGCTGCAGGGCAGGCCAGCCCCTCCAAGGCATAAAGGGCCAGCTCAGGCCATGTGGACAATTTAGAGACCCAGAAGTTGAACGGGGCAGAACCATCAGTGAGTACGTTGAGGCGTGTGCACACGTACTGTTCCACCATGTTGTTCAAATGCTGCCTCCTGCTAAGACGTTCCGTATCAGCTGGTGGTGCTGGTTGCTGTGGCGCTGTGACAAAACTTTTCCACATATCGGCCATGCTAACCCTGCCTTCTGAGGAGCTGACCGTGACACAGCTGTGTTGGCGAACTCTTACTCCTCCTCCTCCTCTGCCTTTGACTTGTGCTTCCACTTGTCCCCCCTTTCAGTTGGGAATGCCCTCAGGAGCACGTCTACCAGAAGTGGTATTGTAATGCTAAGAATGGCGTCATCAGCACTGGCCATGTTGGTTGAGCACTCAAAAGACCACAACAAGGTATACAGGTCTTGCATGCCTGCCCAGTCACAGGTGGTGAAGTGGTGCTGATCCGCAGAGCGACTGACCCGTGCGTGCTGCAGCTGAAACTCCACTATCGCCTACTGCTGCTCGCACAGTCTCTCCAGCATATGCAAGGTGGAGTTCCACCTGGTGGGCAAGTGAGCTGGAAGGCCGAAGTTACGCTGCAGTGCAGACAGCCGAACAGCAGTAGGGTGAGAACGCTGAAAGCGAGCACAGATGGAGCGCACTTTCAGCAGCAGCTCTGACATGTCTGGGTAGTTTTTATGAAACTTCTGAACCACCAGATTCAGCACATGCACCAGGCAAGGAATGTGCGTCAAACCGGCTAGTCCCAGAGCTGCAACGAGATTTCGCCCATTATCGCACACCACCAGGCGAGGCTTGAGGCTCACTGGCAGCAACCACTCATCGGTCTGTTGTTCTATGCCCCTCCAAAGCTCCTGTGCGGTGTGGGATTTGTCATCCAAACACATGAGTTTTAAAATCGCCTGCTGACGTTTACCCCTGGCTGTGCTGAAGTTGGGGGCGAGGTTCTTTTGATGACCGGATGTGGGAATGGTAGAAGAGGAGGAGGAGGATGCGGAGTAGGAGGAGGAGGCAACAGAAGGCAAAGAATAATTCCCTGCGATCCTCGGTGGTGGAAGGACATGCGCCAAGCCGCTATCCGCCTCGGGCCCAGCCGCCACTACGCTTACCCAGTGTACAGTTAGGGAGATATAGCGGCCATGGCCGTGCTTACTGGTCCATGTATCTGTGGTTATGTGGACCTTGCCACAGAGGGTGTTACGCAGCGCACACTTGATATTATCCTCCACTTGGTTGTGCAGGGAAGGGATGCCTCGCCTGGAAAAGTAGTGGCATCTGGGAACTACATACTGTGGGACAGCAGCCGCCATCAGCTGTCTCCACCAGACGGAATGACAGCATTTCAAAGGCCAGTAATTTTAAAATGCTGGCATTCAGGGCCAGGGCTCGAGGTTGGGTAGGTGGGTATTTCCTCCTTCTCTCCAATGTTTTGGAGATGGACAGCTGAATGCTCCTGTGTGACATGTTGGAGATGCTTGGTGATGGTGAAGGAGGTGTTGGTGGTACATCCTCTGTTTGCTGGTTGCCAGGTGCCACGTTGATGCCAGGGGTGGAGGAAGAGGCCGAGACACCAGCAAAAGTGGGAGCAGGAGGATTCTGAGACCTTTCGTGGTTTTAAAGGTGTTTACTCCACTGCAGTTCATGCTTTGCATGTAGCTGCCTGGTCATGCAGGTTGTGCTCAGGTTAAGAACGTTTATGCCTCGCTTCAGGCTCTGATGGCACAACGTGCAAACCACTCGTGTCTTGACGTCAGGACATTGTGTGAAGAACTGCCATGCCAATGAACTCCTTGGAGCAGGCCTTGGTGTGCTCGGTGCCTGGGTTCGGTGGGCAGTGGTAGGCATACTGTCTATGGAACGGCCGCTCCGCTTTTGCACCCTGCTCCCTCTTTTGCTGTGCTGTTGCCTCTGTGCGACCACCGCCTCTTCCTCAGAACTGCATACAGTCTGGGTCTAGGACCTCATCATCCTCCACATCATCTTCCACCCATTCTTGACCCCTGCCCTCCTCGTCGGTCTGCACATTGCAGAAAGCCACAGCAGTTTGGCACCTGTGTTTCATCATCATCAGAGACGTGCTGCGGCAGTCTTCCCATGTCCTGCTTGTCTGATTTGCAAGGGGGTGAGGTGAAAGACTGATGGGCATGGGCTGCTGGTGCCAACTCTGAGCTTTCTGCAGAGGACTGGTTGGGAGACACTGTGAAGGAAGTGGAGACACTGTCAGCCACCCAATCTACTATGGCATGTACATGTTCTGGCCTCACCATCTGTAAAGAGGCATTCGGGCCTACCAAATAACGCTGCAGATTCTGTCGCCTACTCGCACCAAAGGAAGGTGTTTCACTTGGACCGGTAGTTGGCACTGAACGGCCACCTCCTCTCCCAGCAACAGGAGCTCCACCAACACCACCACGACCATGCCCACGTTCCTTATTTGATGTTCTTCTCATTATTTGCGTTCACCCACCAAGCTGAAAGATGGTTTCTCTCTGGTATCCATTTAACTGCCAATAGTCAACAATTAGGTTCACTAAGGCATTGCCTGTGTCATAAAAATGCTCTGTGGACCAAGAATAAAGTTTTTTTTGGCCTAAAACACATTAATTCTCAATTTCACTGCAGAAATGTAAAATATGTATTTGTACGCTGTATGCACAACTGTTTGGTGAACCCAGAACACGTTTTTTTTTTTTCAGTAAAACACAGTAAAGCACTAGTTTCGTGCTTCAATTTAAAATTGGTATTTGTACGCTGTATGCACAAGTGGTTTGTGGACCCAGAACACGGCTTTTTTTTTAAAAAAAAACACAAATGCATTATTTCACTGCTATAAATAAAATGTAGGTATTTCCACGCTGTTTGCACAACTGCTTTGTGAAGAAAGAATATTGCTTTTTTTCCCACAAAAAAAAATAATTCACTATTTCACTGCAGAAATGTCAAATATGTTTTGTGGACCAGGAATAACGTTTTTTTTCCCCTGAAACACACTGATGCACTATTTCCCTGCAGAAATATTAAATATGTATTTGTACTCTGTATGTACAACTGCTTAGTGAAACAAGAATATTGCTTTTTTTCCCCACATAAAAAAAAGACTAATTCACTATTTCACTGCAGAAATGTCAAATGTGTATTTGGGTGGTGTATTTAAAAATACTTTGGGTACCAGGATTACCGCTTTTTCTCACAAAAATACACTGATGCACTATTTGACTGCTGAAATTGAATATACAGTTTAGTGCATTGTATACACAAGTGTTCTGTGGCACCAGAGGTCCCAGACTGGACAAATGGACTATGTCACCCCTTAATTATACAAAAGGTAATGTAGGGGACTTGAGCAGCCAAAAAAAAGCATTTTTTCCTTCACTGAGCTACCAAACAGGATTAGGCTGATGTCCCTGGCAGGCTGGTACACTGCAGTGGCTAAAATGGCCGCAGACCCCCACCTCAGTACCAGATGGATTAAAAAAAAAAATTCCTTGGCAGTGGCTGGGTACATAAATGTAGGATTGCTGAAGCTCCCTCCCTCTCTATTTGCTGTATCTTGTGGATTAAAGTACAACAGGTTCTACAGATTTCTTGCCTATCCTGTCCCTGATAGCACCGGCAAAAACCTTTCCCTAGGCTAACATCAGCAGACTGACATGCGGCACTACGTGATTCCAGCTTATAAAGAGGCTGGGTCACATGCTGCACTCAGCCAATCACCACCATGCCATTAGTAGGCATGGCTGTGATGGATTCTTAGGGCAAAGAAGTAAAACGCTTGCTGACTGGCTGCTATGCAGCCCTTCAGAAAGTGGGAAGAATTGCCGAACAATGGACCCGAACTTTTATGAAAATGTTCAGGTCCGGGTCCCGAACACCCCAAAAAAAAGTCATATACACCACAAGATGGTATCACTGAAACACAATAAAAACTATACAAATGTGGTATCTCTGTAATCATACTGACCCAGAGAATGCATATGGAACACCGTAAAAACAAATCCCATAAAACTATGATGACATTTTTTGTTCCTCGATTCCTTCATAATGCCTGTACTCTAGTTTCAAATTGAAAAAAAGACCTTTTCCATCCAAATGACGCAATGATATAAGCAACTTGACACTTCAGTATCATCTAAAACTATCTAAAATTAAAATCTTGTGTTTCAATATTTTTTATTTCTAATAAATGAAGTATTGACGCAAAATGGATTGATCAGCTTAAGAGCTAGACTATAGACATATAGTTACCACAAAAGCATAATGAAAAACAATGTAATTTTTGTGTAAACCAGTAACCATGCAAATCGTTCCCAGGTTGCTTTGATAACGACCTTCAGCTTGGCTGCATTGTTGGGTCTGGTGTCTCTTATCTTCATCTTGACGATATCCTGTAGATTCTCTATGGGGTTTAGTTCAGACGAGTTTGCTGGCCAAACAAGCACTGTGATACAGTGATTTTTAAACCAGGTATTAGTACTTTTGGCATTGTGAGCAAGTACCAAGTCCTGTTGGAAAATGAAATCAGAATCTCCATAAAGCTTGTCAGCATAGGGAAGCATAAAGTGCTATAAAATTTCCTGGTAGACGCCTGTGCTAACTTTGGACTTGATATAATACAGTAGAACAACACCAGCAGATGACATGGCCCCCTAAACCATCACTGACTGTGGAAACACTGGACCTCAAACTACTTGAATTGTGTGCCTCTCCACTTTTCCTCCAGGCGGGGACCTATATTTCCAAATGAAATGCAAAATGTACTTTCATCTAAAAATAGGACTTTGAACCGCTGATCAACAGTCCAGTCCTTTTTCTCCTTAGCCCAGGTAAGATTCTTCATGAGTGGCTTGACACCAAGAATGCAACAGTTATAGCCCATGTCCTGGATATGACTAGGTGATGTGGCTCTTGAAGCACTGATTCCAGTTGCAGTTAACTCCTTGTGAATCTCCCCCAAATTCTTGAATGGCCTTTTCTTGAAATCCTTTCAAAGCTGCATTTATCGCTGTTCCTTGAGCACCTTTTCCTACCAGAATCTTTCCTTCTCCTGTGCTTGGATACAGCAAGCTCTGCCTCTGATGCCACCAGATGCCACCAGATGTAAGGAAGCTTTCCTATAAGTCAATGTTTGACCTATTCAAGATAATTATGAGCAATAGTTGTTGGCTCTCCTCCATGACAACACCAAGGTCTGTGCAATACGAGACATTTTATGTAATCTAGTGTCAAATTGTGGTACCAGACATTTGCGAGGGTTTCTTGAAGTCAAACTGGCAATATATATAAGGCTCTGTAAAAGCCTTGCCCATTTAGTGGTAACAGTTTTCAATAGGATTGATCTCTGTATTGCTTCCTGGTTATATTAGTCTCCTAGTAGACTGCTAAAATAAGTATTACACTCACTTGTAATCCGGTTTCCTGTAAGTCTCCATGACAATACATCAAACCATCCCCCCTTCATCTCCAGTGTATTTTAACTGAACCACCAAAGACAGAACACCTTGTTTATTTATGTTACTTACTTATTTTATCTACCGTTAAAGGAAAATCAAAGTAAAAATTTTCATTTTCGAAATTCCCTGTGCTGTCATGGAGACTTCCAGGAAACTGGATTTCACAATTTTCTACATGATGGCCATCCGGGAACTAACAAAGAAAGGATTAGGGTGGGACTATAGCACAAAGGGCTTTGCGTCCAAAAGCCATATCTTCACAAGCAAAAACATCAAGTTCATAGTATTTAAAAATTGTGTGAATTCTTTCCCACGTAGCAGCTCTGCAAACTTGTTCTATTGAGGTTGAAGCCCTTTCTGCACAGGAGATGGACATTGCTCTGGTTGATTGGGCTTTAAGAGCAGATGAGCCAATCTTGCCCCTAGCTATGTAGGCTTCAGAGATAGCTAAATGGATATCCATCTGGATATAGAATTCTTTGCTGAGTTTTTCCCTTTATTTGGACCACAGAATAAAAAAAACAAAAACATTTTTGTCTATTCTATATAATGTATAACTGCGTATCTCACATCCAGGTTATGAAAGATTATTTCCTGAATATTCTTTGAGTTAGCAAAAAATAATGGAATTATGATATCATGATACTGATGGAATGAGTTAGGTATCTTGGGCAAGAAACGTGGATCTAACTTAAATATAAGTTTGTAACTCTAAGAAATGGCTCCGGGATAGAAAGTGCCTGTAATTCGCTAACTCTTGCTACCAAAAAGATTGTTTTAAATATAAGTAACTTTATGGATATAGAAGCTAAAGGCTCAAAGGGAGATGAAACTAGGGACGACAGAAGTACATTAAGGTACCAAGCAGGGACCAAGGGGGTAATTTATTAAGACCGGTCTTAATAACCCAGTGTGCTGGTGGTGGATCTGCCAAAGTTATGAAGAGGTGCCGGCCTCTACAGAACTTCGGCGCATCCACTGCTGGTCTCAATGTAAGCCAAAACAGGCTTTAAAAATGATAAATGAGACAGGCCTGCTGTGCCGTCCCCTTCCCTGCTATGCCCTCTTTCTTAGACCTGGTGTGAGCGGTGAAAAGTTGCTAGGATATGCCCCCATTGTCTGATAGGTGCAGGTCCCACCTCTGGAACCCACACCTACACCAAGAACAGAGCCCTGAAGCATGCGCAGCCAATCTCCATTCAAGAGGCCACTGAAAATTGATGAGCACTGGCTCGGCTATTTTCGTTGGGCCAATAGAAGCGGTGGCTGCGCATCTGTGGTGTGCTCCTATTTGTTTCTATGGAGAGAGCGCTTGGTGGTGGCTGGACACGGGAACAACCCGGGGTCCTCCAGCCACCACTTTCCCCACTCCATTCTTTATATAGGTGCGGGTCCCAGCGGATGGACCTGCACTTTTCAGACAATAGGGACATATCCTAGTGATATGCCTCCATTGTTTCAGATGGGAATACCCCTTTTATCCTGTGAAATGCTTTAATCTACGCCAGCTCTAATGCTGGCATAGATTAAGATCACTAGATTAACCACTTGCCGCCACGCTAACGCCGATGGGCGTCAGCGCGGCGGCTCTCTCAGGTCTCACTGCTGCCTATCGGCGTCATCTCGTGAGACACGAGATTTCGCATGAACGCGCGCGCGTCGCGATCGGAGCCGGGACAACTGAAACTGCAGCCTGCCAGCGCTGATCATGCGCTAGCAGGATGTAGATGCGTAAAAAAACGCATTTAAATCGCATATCAGACGCTGTTTTGTAAACAGCGTCTGATATGCCTACTGTCTGCTCGTCTGGTGGTCCCTTTGTCTGGGACCACCAGAGGAAACATAGGTAAAGTGCACCAATCACTACACCCCCCCCCCATCACTGATTAACCCCTGATCACCCATGTCACCCCCCCTGATCACCCCCTGTCACCCCCCCTGTCACTAATCACCCCCCTGTAAGGCTCATTCAGACGTCCGTATGTGTTTTGCGGATCCATGGATCTACGGATCCGCAAAATTCCGGACACCGGCAATGTGCTTTCCGCATTTTGCAGATGCGCACATTGCCAGAACTATATAGAAAATGCTTTTTCTTGTCCGCAATTGCGGACAAGAATAGGACATGTTCTATATTTTTGCGGAAAGGAAGTGCAGACCCGGAAGCGCGGATCCGTAATTCCAGATCTGAGCGGGACAAAGTCTGTCCCCATAGAAATGAATGGGTCCGCAATTCCGTTCCGCAAACCGTATTGCGGACGTGTGAATGGGGCATAAGGGTCCCTTATCACCCCCAGTTAGCTAGCTACTTGTTAGGTAGTTAGCGCCCAGCCCACCGCACCGCAGTCACTGAATTTGGCCGAGATTTTTTCATCCACATTGATCGATGCGAATGAAAAAATCTGTGCAGTTCATTTTTTTTTTTTTTTCAGCCCAGCGGCTGAACGGAAAAAAAAAATCTCATTACCCGTATGCTCAATATAAGGAGAATAGCAGCAACTCCTAATGCCTGCCATACGTGTAATGATTGCGGAGACCCTCAAATGCCAGGGCAGTACAAACACCTCACATGTGACCCCATTTTAGAAAGAAGACACCCCAAGGTATTCCGTGAGGGGTATGGTGAGTTCATGTAAAATTTTATTTTTTGTCACAAGTTAGTGGAATATGAGACTTTGTAAAAAAAAAAAATATCAATTTCTGCTAACTTGTGCCAAAATTTTTTTTTTTCTGTGAACTCGCCATGCCCCTCATGGAATACCTTGGGGTGTCTTCTTTCCAAAATGGGGTCACTTGTGGGGTATTTATACTGCCCTGGCATTTTAGGGGTCCTAAAGCGTGAGAATCCAAATGCGTAAAAATGCCCTGTGAAATCCTAAAGGTACTCATTGGAATTTGGGCCCCTTTGCACATCTTGGCTGCAAAAAAGTGTCACACATGTGGTATCGCCGTACTCAGGAGAAGTAGGGCAATGTGTTTTGGGGTGTATTTTTATATATGCCCATACTTTGTGTGAGAAATATTGCTGTAAACGACAACTTTTTAACTTTTTTTATACAAAGTTGTCAATTTACAGAGATATTTCTCTCACCCAACATGGGTATATGTAAAAATACACCCCAAAACTCATTGCCCTACTTCTCCTGAGTACGGCGATACCACATGTGTGCCACTTTTTTGCAGCCTGGGTGCGCAAAGGGGCCCAAATTCCAACGAGTACCTTTAGGTTTTACATGGCTGCTCACAATTTAGCCCTGCCCAAAATGCCAGAACAGTAAACACACCCCACAAATGACCCCATTTCGGAAAGTAGACACCCCAAGGTATTCACTGAGGGGCATAGTGAGTCCATCTGAGATTTATTTATTTTTTGCCAGAAGTTAGCAGAAATGGAAACTTTATTATTATTTTTTTTTCCTCAGAAAGTGTCATTTTCCGCTAACTTGTGAAAAAAAATGAAATGATACATGAACTCACCATGCCCCTCCGCGAATACTTTGGGGTGTCTTCTATCAAAAATGGTGTGATTTGGGGGGTATTTATACTATCCTGACATTCTAGCACGTGAAGAAACATGACAGGCGCTCAGAAAGTCAGAGCTGCTTCAAAATGTGGAAATTCACTTTTTTGCACCATAGTTTGTAAACGCTATAACTTTTACCCAAACCAATAAATATACACTTATTGGATTTTTTTTTTTATCAAAGACATGTAGAACAATAAATTTTGTGAAAAATTTATATAGAAATGTAGTTTTTAAAAAAAAAATTTACAACAGAAATTGAAAAATTTCATTTTTTTGCAAAAATGTCGTTACATTTTTATTAATAGCAAAAAAAGTTAAAATGTCAGCAACAATGAAATACCACCAAATGAAAGCTCTATAAGTGAAAAGAAAAGGAGGTAAAATTCATTTGGGTGGTAAGTTGTATGACCGCGCAATAAACAGTGAAAGTAGTGTAGTGCGGATTTGTAAAAAAGGGCCTGGTCACTAGGGGGGTATAAACCTGTGGTCTTCAAGTGGTTAAGATCACGACAAAAACTGGTGTTTAAAATGATGAATAAGGCACGCCCCCTTCCCCACGCACGCCACACACCCTTTTTTGGCACTTTGCAAAAGTTTCATGAGCTTGGAAAAGTTGCAGATTTTGCTGCAAAACACTTCTGTGCCAAAATCTGCGACCTAAATACACTGATGAGCAAAAGGGTAACAATGTTTTGAACTTTTGACTTTCAGGCTCCATATCTTACCATCCACTACAGCTTCGTACGTGAGGCTACTATCATTTTATAGACAATCTCTATATAGACATCTCATCTTGTTATCGATGAGCTGGATGATGCTGTTTATCTTTTCTTGGTAAATCTTCTTCATAGCTGCTTTTGGATTCAAACCACCCTTTGCTTGGGAATCAACCTAATAACAAACTGAGCTAATTTGTAGCATACAAGAAGAAAAAGATTGTTTCACCACCAGGAACAAAACAGTAACAATACAGTTACATGACAAGAATCTGCATAACTAATCATATGCTAAATAGTTTCAAGTCCAATTTATGTATGAGATAGCCAAGATGATTGTCTATAAAATGATAGAAGTCTCCTGTTCGAAGTTGTAGCAGATAGTGAGATATGGAGCCTGAAAGTCAAAAGTTCGAAAAATTGTTACCCTTTTGCTCATCAGCGTATGCCTAAAAGTGGTGTAAAAAGATGATAAATGACCCGCTAAGTGTATTAGGAGACAAATGCGGATCTAGGCCATCTTGCAAAAAATCCAGTGCAAGGGGAATATCTGGAAAATCCTCACTACATTTTTCTCCATGGCACAAGGCAATTCTTTTCTCCATATTTTAAGGTAGCATTTGGATGTGGTAGATTTTCTTCTACATAGCAAGGTCTGCACTACTCTTTCAGTAGCCCTCTTCTTATCAATATGGATTTCTCAGCATCCATGCTGATAATTTCAACATCTGTACGTTTCTTGGCTGATTATGCCGAGTCCACAGCTCTGGAGGTAATGGGAGTGCGATGGGATCTTTCATACGGAGGGGTTTTAATAGGCAGAGCCAAATCCTCCTGGGCCAGAATGGTACAATGAGGATTAGAGTACAGTTGTCTCTCATGAATTTCTGAGGAACTCTGGGGATCAGAGAAATAGGGGGGAAAGCATGTGCAAGATCGAACATCCATTTCTGTGTGAATGATTCCATGGCTGTGAGAGAATCTCTGGGGTAAAGAGAAAAAAACTGATCTACCTTGTGGTTTTTCCTTGATGCAAAGAGACTTACAGACGAAGTCTCCCATACTCTCATTAGTATCGAAAATACTTTGGGGAAAGGGACCATTCTCCTAGATCCAACCTGTTCCAAGTGAGAAAGTCTAACTTTACATTCAGGGAGCCTTTCAGATGAACTACCAATGAAAGATGTTTGTTAGTCTGACGGCTTATGTCTTGGACAAGAGCAGGCATCGCTCCATTCTCTCTGTACATATTGGGACTAGTGCTTAGTAAACTCCTTTCAGCACTATAAACGTTAAACCCTTTCTTCTGCCCCTGTCGGGGTGCTGGTTAGGTTGCTGATCTGCCTCACTATTTGGCTGGGCTGTGGATCCACCTCCTCGTCTGAGCCCTGAGGTTATCTACTTGCTAGTAACCAGTGAAGGTGATTTTGTCTGGATAACCAGGTACCGAACCTTGTCTGTCTACCGATTCTACTCTTTGCTGCCTGCCCCAACCCCCATGGGTCAGCAGCCAACTACACCAGGACTACTCTAGGAGTTAGCGGCTCGGTTGGTTCCTTACAACGAAGTCCATATCATTGTATAGGGGTTAAAGGGTGAATACAAGAGAACCACCTGGACAATGCCCTTAGGTTCAGCCCAAAGCCAAACTGGTTAGTTGGCACAGTGGGTCCAAACCCACTGACTGTAACAACATTACTAACTACATTACTATATTTTTGCCGAAGAAAACTATTTTTGAGAAGGAAGCTGATGACCATGCTCGTCCCTCCCTGATGTTGTATGAAGGATACTGTTGTCATATTTTCTGAGTGATTAAGAACATGCTGTTCTCTCGAGAGGCTTTCTGTAGCTTTCAGCCCTTTGCAGATTGCAAACAGTTCTTTGTAATTTGACTACTGGTATTTGAGACTCCAGGGCAATTTCTAATGAAACAAATATGGACCCAGGCACTGGCATTAGTTGTGATGGATATGATCTGGTTTTGTTTCCAGTGAAACTGCCTTGTTAGATTTGCTTTTGACAGCCACCAATTCAATGATATCTTTACTTCTGGGGTGGAAAAAAAGTTTTTTCTCCAAACATACATACAAACATACATTTTTTTAGTGATATCATGTGAAACTGAACCCATGCTGATGCCATGATGCAAGAAGATAGAGGAGCCAGGATTGTCATGGCTGATCTTAATGATACATGATCATGAGTTTTTTTTTTCAGTACTGACAAATCTGTTGTTGGAGCGCCTGAATTTTCTTTGCTAAAGGATGTCTGGAACTAGACATAGTGGAAAATGGTCTGAAAGTGGGATCAGAGTTAAGCTTTTGTGTTTGCTACCACTAATATGTCTTCTAGATATGGGATTACAATTATAGATCCCCGCATTAGAGCCACCTTACCTCTGCCATAATCTTTGTGAAAATACGAGAGGGAATTAGAAATCCCAAACGAGAGACATATAAGCTAAAGGTATTGAATACTGCTTCCTTTTGGAGCTGCAAATGTGAGATATTGGCGGCAGAGATGATGAATTGGCACCTGGTAATAGGCATATTTTAAGTCTATTGTTGCCATTACCAACTCTTAAAAGCTTTTACAGCTGTTTTTATTGTCTCCATTCAGAATTTTTGATAAAATACAATTTTTTTAGGGGCTTTAGATTTATTATCACCCTTTAGTGACCTCTTCCCCACTCTTGTTTGGGGACAGGTGAATGAATTCCTTTATTCCATCGCTTAATAGTAACTGCTGGTGAACAGGTAGGTGTAGGTTGGTGATGCCAAATTTTTTAGGGGTGTCAGACTTGCGTTCTATATAATATCTTTCTTTTATTATGTTTGTAATACAGCAATTTGAGGTCATTGGTTCCTATTTGATGATAAATCAGTCTGCCCCCTACCTAGCTTGCATCATTGCTTAGAGGCAGAAGACTCCCTTTGGTTGGGATTTAATACATTTTTTCCTTGCCTCCTTTTCCATAATTCCACCTGCCTGTCTTACCTTTGTCTTTTTTCTCTTTCTACTTGTACTGCTTACCACGAAAAAGCTGCATCTTTCTCTGAGGTCTGTCTTCAGGACAGCCTTTTTTTATGGTCCGTGACCTTATTAGAATTTTTTCTAAGTCGGTACTGAAAATATATTGACCATTAAAGGGAAGAGAAACTACCTTATAATTAGAGGCCATATCTTCAGACCAAGATATAAGCCAAAGAACTCCCCTAGTTGTATTATAATGCTTAAACTGAAAAGAGGTCTGTTTTGCCAAGTTTGCCACAGGGGCATCCACTTTGGGTATAGTTTCTCAGTCCAGACAGTCTTACTCATTAAACAGGCAACGTCATTTAATGCCTCTAGGGATGAAGGACCCTTTCTCTGGCATGGTCTATTTTGCCCAAATTATTTTCTGGAAGTAAACTGGGACAGAAAACATACCTCCAATCCTCCAAAAATCTTGTCTAGGTGTTTTGGAATTCCCATTTAAATAGTGACTCTGATTGCCTTAATAAATCCATCCACATCCTCATTCTGCTGTATTTCCACCATTTACTTCACTTCATCCCTTCTTAGACAGTCATCACCTGCGATTTTATCCCCCTTGAATAATGTCTGCTGATGCACCTGTATGTTTTGACATGTGACCGATTAGGGGTGGGGTGTCTACTTTTGAGTGGCACCGCATCCATCCAATAATCGATCTGTACTTCCCAGGTGATGTCATAGGGGTGGTACTTTCCCTGCTATTCGAATTTGTGCATAGCGCGGCCGCGATGCGGCCATCATAGCGCTGATAAGACGCTATCACACCACACTAGGTGATAGCGCTGGACAGGCTTTCCTATCTCCCTACTTTCTTCTTCTGTGCTCCTGATGATTCTCACCAGATGAAATGTTGAGCCAGAGCTTAGAAAGATAGGTTAGGGCAAAAATAGCCTGAGTCTATGGGCAGACAGCTTCAGGGAGGGCTCAATAATGCTTGTGAGAGATGACTGATGTCGGCGGTCTCAGTCATTCTCTTGTTCCCCATGTGTCTTGTCCCAGCATTAGCGCTGCATTCACAGCTGTTCCGGTGTACTCTGATGCATGACCGGGGTATTCAGCGTGAAGCTCCCTTCTGCTTCTAACTCTCTCCCCCCCTTGGCAGCGCTCACCCCACTAGTAGTCTGTATATAACCAGTGTGAGCGGTCATAAGGGTGGGAGCGATTCAGCTAGTGGAATATTGGCAAAGTAAGATTGAGCTGCCTTAGTGCTGTTCGCAAACTTTATGTCCTTTTGCCTTTTTCCTCTATGCTTGTTTTTAGCATTTTTTGTATCCCCCCGCACATATTGTAGTTTTAGTGCATACCAATAAAAGCTATATTTTAGTGTTCACCAGAATTTCCGTATATCGCCTTTGCTCATTGAACGCAAATTCCTACTAGAATTGTTGCCACCAGTGATTGTTATATTTAATTTGGCTACTGGGGATGGCGAGTTTCCTGGCTGGTGGGGTTAATAGAGGTAAATGGGGAAGTGAGGCAGCAGCAGTTTTTTCTGAAGCTGAGTTACCAGAAACCAGTTCTACTTTGACCATTAATATAGCTTTCAAAAATCTGACCTGCATCTACACGGATAATATTCGGAGCTGGTGGGAATCTGAGACCTTGGAGACATATCTCAAACTGAAAATTGTCCCCAGAGGGCTGAGGATCCCACTCCTTCCGAATGATCGTTTTAAAGCACCAGAGTTCCTAAAAAAATGGGAGGCTATGTCAATTGAATTTTCCTTACAATTTATGAGGTTGCTTTTGGAGGAAGAGAAATCTCTATTGGCAACAAGCACTGAAGGGCTGACTGAATCAATTACCATAGCTCAACAGTTCTCTGACCACCCTGACTACTCTAAGAAAGAACAAGCTCTGGCACAGACGGTGGAAAAATACACTGCCCAGTTAAAAGGGAGAAAACACGCTCAGTATCTGAGAGACACAACCGACTTCAAGGAGGGGCGCATTTTTGATTTTAAGAACAAATCAGTAAAAGTATTGGAAGTGGATACTGAGGCGTCCTCTTCCGAAAGTGAAGTCGATGGTGCATCTCAAAATCGACCCCCCAGGGCAGTAGTACCACCAAGAGATAACCCGACTAGGTCTGGGCCTAGACGTGGCAGAAGAGGTAGATCTAGGGGTGGTTTTTTAGATCAGTGGAATCCCATCTCCACATACCTATTGCGGGGACGCAAGGACCCCTAGAGATGGGACCCGACATTTCCCCCTCAGCTAGAGCCTCAGATGAGCTTCAGGTCATAAATTTGTCAGAACGCATCCTTACTGATTCTGAGATTAGCATCTTAAAAAAGGGGCTCTCCTTTGTCCTAACGCAAAAAATTGATGTATTTAGTTGGGCAAAGGATTTGAACCTCTTTGCCAGAAAATTAAAATGGAGGAAGTTTTTTAGACACAATGATGCTCGTCGGTGCGCAGGGCTGGGCATTGAGGTTGGGGACCTTGGGGACCTGGAGAATTTGATGGGTCTCCTCAATGAAAATGAAAAAACACCAGGGGAGGGTCCATTTACCACCTTGAAATGCTGCTCACGCGCCAGTCCCCCCGTAGGTGATACATCCCCAATTGATGTGTTCCTCAATTTAGTAATGAGGGACCTGGTAGCTCTGGATGATACCAAATATACCAATAACATCACCAGGGCCGAACTTGAAGGTCTCCAGGCACTTGAGAGGGACACCTCAATAGTGATCAAGGCAGCGGATAAGGGGGGGAATATCGTTGTCATGGGGCAGGAACAATACCTTAAAATGTGCCTCGACATCCTCCAAAATTCGGATTGTTATGGGGTTCTCTATTGCAACCCTACTACTCAGTTTATCAGTGACCTCAAGGACATCCTGGATGGGGCCTTGGTGGCACGCCTGATCAGTAAGGATGAACATTCTGTTTTGTTGCCCAAACATCCACAGTTGGCCTGCTTCTACAGTCTCCCCAAAGTTCATAAAGGGGTGACCCCCCTGAGAGGAAGGCCAATTGTGTCTGGGAACAACAGTTTAACACAGGGCATCAGTGACTACATTGAGATTATTCTCAAACCTTTTGTTGCCGCATTGCCCTCCTACGTGAGGGATTCTATGGAGGTTGTGAATAGGCTAGATGGCCTGCAAGTGGAAGAGCATAGTTTTCTGGCCAGCCTCGATGTAGAGGCCTTATATAGCTCCATCCCTCACGAGGAGGGCCTTAAGGCGGTACAACAGTTTCTTCTGGAGCGTGGCAGAGAATATCAGCCCCATAATGATTTGGTCATTAGCCTCCTTGACTTCGTCCTGAAGCATAATGTTTTTCTCTTTAACCGCCGCCTCTACCACCAGCTCAGAGGTGTGGCCATGGGGAGTCCCTGTGCCCCTTCCTATGCCAACCTTTATCTGGGCTGGTGGGAGAGGACGGTGGTTTTTAGTGAGGAAAACATTAGATGGTCGTCTCGGGTCAGCATGTGGTTAAGATTCATAGACGACGTCTTGATCTTGTGGACGGGAACAGTATCTGAATTCAGTGAATTCGTGCAAGCACTGAATGTGAACAGTTTGGGCCTCCATTTTACATCAGAGATAAGTTCCACTCAGATCACATTCCTAGACCTTCAGATTTCGAAATCCTCAGATGGTCACATACAGACTAGTTTGTTCCGCAAAAAGACAGCAACAAACAGCCTCCTGCATTGGAAGAGCTGGCACCCAATACCGCTGAAAAGGGGGATCCTTCGCGGCCAGTACCTTCGGGTACGCCGCAATTGTTCGGCCCTTTCCGATTTTCGATCAAAGGCAAGGGAGCTTCAGGGCAGGTTCTTGAAACGGGGATACCCGCCTCAGATCCTTACTCAGGCCTATCAACATTCGGTGGCCTGCTCCCGAGATGCTTTATTGAATCCTAGGGCCAAGCCTGATACGCCCGATAAGATCCGTCTTATAGGAACTTTTGACGGGGCTAATAGGCAAGTGAGGGAAATCCTTCAGACTCATTGGGAGATCCTGAAAATGGATCCGGACATTAGTGACATCATCACTGAGGGCCCCTCAGTAACATACAAAAGGGGTAGAAATTTGAAGGACAGACTAGTCCACAGCTTTTTTAAAACCTCTCCAAGCAATACGAGGCTCAGTAGCTCTCTTGTTGGCACCTTTCCCTGTAGCGGTTGTGTGGCGTGCCCATCGATACGGCAGGGTGATACCTTTGTCAGCAATGTCACCAATAAAACGTACCAGATAAGGAGTTTTATTAATTGCCGTTCGATGGGCGTGGTTTATTTGGCCACCTGTGCCTGCGGACTACAGTACGTGGGTAAGACCACGAGAGAGCTCCGTCGTCGAATTGGAGAGCACCTTCCCGACATAAAGAAAAAAGCGGATACCGCCATTGCCAGACACATCACTACGTGTCACCTGGGTGACGCAGGAGCTATCTCCTTTCAAGGGATTGAACTAGTACGTGCTTCACCCAGGGGGGGAGATTTCTATCGGAAGGTGTTGCAAAAAGAGACTAAGTGGACTTACAGACTGAGGACCTTGCACCCGGGGGGACTCAATGAATTCATATCTTATGCATGTTTCATTGAGTGACGCTCATGTAAGGTGCCCTCATTTGTATGCCTTAATATTTGGCTTGTCCTCTATACATGTTCTGATGACCAATAGTTTCTATTGAGTGTGCGGACGTTATTTTGTTTTTTGAGGCTAGGTGACTGTTCATACTACTACACACTACCCTCATTTGTATGCCTTAATATTTGGCTTGTCCTCTATCCATGTTCTGATGACCAATAGTTTCTATTGAGTGTGTGGACATTATCTTGTTTTTTGAGGCTAGGTGACTGTTCACACTACTACCTACTACTCTCATTTGTATGCCTTAATATCTGGCTTGTCCTCTATACATGTTCTGATGACCAATAGTTTCTATTGAGTGTGCAGACTTTATCTTGTTTTTTGAGGCTGTTAAATAGCCACAGAAATGTGGAATTTTATTTTCAGTAATTGTATCGGCATAATTAAAATTCTGCTGTATTTCCACCCTTTACTTCACTTCATCCCTTCTCAGACAGTCATCACCTGCAATTTTATCTCCCTTGAATAATGTCTGCTGATGCACCTGTATGTTTTGACATGTGACCAATTAGGGGTGGGGTGTCTACTTTTGAGTGGCACGCATCCATCCAATAATCGATCTGTACTTCCCAGGTGATGTCATAGGGGTGGTACTTTCCCTGCTATTTGAATTTGTGCATAGCACGGCCGCGATGCGGCCATCATAGCGCTGATAAGACGCTATCACACCACACTAGGTAATAGTGCTGGACAGGCTTTCCTATCTCCCTACTTTCTTCTTCTGTGCTCCTGATGATTCTCACCAGATGAAACGTTGAGCCAGAGCTTAGGAAGATAGGTTAGGGCAAAAATAGCCTGAGTCTATGGGCAGACAGCTTTAGGGAGGGCTCAATAATGCTTGTGAGAGATGACTGATGTCGGCGGTCTCAGTCATTCTCTTGTTCCCCATGTGTCTTGTCCCAGCATTAGCGCTGCATTCACAGCTGTTCCGGTGTACTCTGATGCATGACCGGGGTATTCAGCGTGAAGCGCCCTTCTGCTTCTAACTCTGTCCCCCCCTTGGCAGCGCTCACCACACTGGTAGTCTGTATATAACCAGTGTGAGCGGTCATAAGGGTGGGAGCGATTCAGCTAGTGGAATATTGGCAAAGTAAGATTGAGCTGCCTTAGTGCTGTTCGCAAACTTTATGTCCTTTTGCCTTTTTCCTCTATGCTTGTTTTTAGCATTTTTTGTATCCCCCCGCACATATTGTAGTTTTAGTGCATACCAATAAAAGCTTTATTTTACCGTTCACCAGAATTTCCGTATATCACCACATCCTTATAACTGAATAAGATTTTTTTGTATTCATTATCTTAATTTGAGGAAGCATTGACATTTCCCCCTTTCCTCCAAATCAGGCAATACTGGATCTTCAGAATCAGAGTCACTAAACGAGATATGATGCCTTTTAATAATTTTAATTGGAGGTTTTGGAGCAGTTACAGAGCCATAACTAGAAAGGGCCGATTGAACTTCCTCTAACCAGGAACCCTAATATCTGCTTATCTTCTGAATCACCAACTCTTATTATGGGTGATTTTAATATCCCATTAATGATCCTATCTCCCTTTCAGCCTCTCACTTTCTTTCTATAACCTCCTCTTTTGGCCTCTCACAATTTACTTTCTCTGCCATGCACAAAGAGGTCAGTAGTTAATCTATTTTTTACCCATCACTGCTCAGTCTCAAACTTTATTAACTCAACTTTCCACTTTCTGATCACAATATTCTTTCCTTTACCATAAAGACCTCTCACTCTTCTCATGATATTTTCACACTTATATACACCATTAACTCTCAGCAACTCATTGACACCCTGCAGTTACAGTAGCTCTCCTGTCTGGTCCTGGCTGCCAATCATTACAATCATAGCCTCAAAACCACCCTGGATGAAGCAGCTCCAATATCAATCTGACCCTCCCGACACATGGCAACCTTGGCATAGACCTGAAACAAGTTTTCTCTGGTAGTGCTCCAGATGAGCAGATTGCTTTTGGAGAAAATCACAAATATCAGCAGACTTCTTCCATTATAAGTTTATGCTTAAAACCTACAATTCAGCCCTCCACATTACTCTGCATTGATGACCTGGTCACCTACTTCAAAGACAAGGTTGGTAACATCTGGCAGGAAATAATCTTCAAGTTCCCAACCAATTTCAATTCTCTTCCCTCCCACACTTCCTTGTGCTCTTTCTCCTCTTTTGACCTTAAAACAGATGAAGAAGTCTCCAGACTTCTCTGTTCTTCTTAACCCACCACCTGTAACAGTGATCCTATTCCCTTACACTTTCTCCAGTCCCTCTCCCCACCTGCTATTACCCACCTTACTAAAATATTTAACCGCTCTCTCTATTCTGGTATCTTTCCGTCCTCTTTCCAACATTCTGTTATAACCCCACTACTAAAAAAAACATCTCTTGACCTGACCTGTGCTGCTAACTACCAACCTGTTTCTAACCTCCCCTTCATCTCTAAACTCCTAGAATGTCTTGCCTACTCTCACTTAAAAGCTATATTTCCTAAAACTCTCTTCTTGAACCCTTACAATATGTCTTTCGCCCTCTCCACTCTAGAGAAACTGCCCTTACTAAAGTGTCTAACAGCAAAAAGGAATAGCAACTATTCTCTACTGATTCTTCTGGATCTGGAACACAAACTCCTCTTCACCATGGTCCTCTTCTCCCTCATTTCTGTCTACCACCCTACTTTTGCTCTCTGTTCTCAACTCTCATTTTTCAGACCTGAACACGATCTTCTGATAGTAATCCCCACATCCAAAGCTCTAGCAGGCACAGCCTACACCACTCCTTTCAGTACAAAACATGGCTGGACCACTTCAAAGAACAATCAACTACCTTTTATGTCACCCCCACTTCCTCATAAATTGTAAGCTCTTGCGAGCAGGGCCCTCACTCCTAGTGTTCCAGTTGTATATTAGCTGGTAACTTTGTGATGTCTTTTGTTTTGTAGGTGAACCTTCAGAATTGTGAAGCGCTGCGGAATATGGTGGCGCTATATAAATATAGATTGCACAATAAAGGTGGCAAACTTTGTATTGTTACAGCAGTCAGTAGGGAAGACATGGACAGTGAACCTTAACTGGAACCTGCCCACTTTCCCGGCCTACTTGCAGTGCAGGCCTTAGGCAGCAAGTCCTCCACTGCTAGACAGACGAAACTCAGAGACAAAACCACACACAAGCAGAGTCTTACTGAATGGGTCGGGAGACAAAAACACGAGGCAGAAAGTGGTCAAAAGCAAGCTGAGGTCAATAAAGGTCAATAATATGAGCAATCCAAACACACAGACAAAACTAGAACCAGGAGCACAGCTAGAGAGTCACTGGCACTGGTATAAGGCCAGGAAAGGGTTTTAATAAGTCACAGGATCAGAACCTGATATGTCATGACTCGGCACTCCATTAGTCAGAACACTTGCACACAGGAATAGATCAGCTGAGCAGTCAGCCCACTGCTAGTCTCCTCCAGCACACGTATAATGTTGGGAGAAAGAGCAGTGCATCCTGTTGCTAAGGATGCTGTTGTGTCACTGGGCAGCTTGGCAATGCAGTGCATCTCACCCGGCATGGCCGTGCCAAAGCCAGAAGCCACAGAGATGGAGCTCAGACAGGTAAGTTTGTGATGTTACCCCCCTTCTTAAGAGGGGCCATCGGATCCCCAACATGGGGAACAGGCTTAAATGGAAATATTAAATGGCTTTTCCTAATTAGGCAAGGAGCATGAACATCCCCAGCCAGCACCCATGTTTTCACCTCAGGACCATACCCTTTCAAATGGATTAAGTACTGCACTGAACTGTAAACTTTCTGGGAGTCAAAAATTCTATCCACCTCATAATTATGATATCCAGAATTACTGTTGGATCAGGAGGTTTAGGTGGACAAAATACCAGAGGTACGTATTTTTTAACCAATGACTTATAGAAGACATCATATATCCTGAGTGAGGAAGGCAATTGAAGATGAATACTGGGTTAATCACAGACATGATTTTACATGGTCCAATAAACTCATGCGCAAATTTGTCAGATCGTACCCTGAGACGCAAATTTTTTGTAGAAAGCCAGGCGAGGTCACCCAACACAAAGGGGGTCATTAATCAAACTGGTGTAAGGTAGAACTGGCTTAGTTGCCCATAGCAATCAATCAGATTCCTCCATTCATTTTCCAAAGGAGCTGTCCAAAATGAAAGAAAGAATATGATTAGTTTCTATGGGCAACTAAGCCAGTTCTACTTTACACCAATTTGATAAAAGACCCCAACGTTTGGACCTACAGATCACTGCCTATTAGCTTGTTTAGATTGGATACTTTAAGGTTTTTCCTGGATCTTGTGAGCCTGGGCCCAAACTGTGCACAGATTGTCAATGATAGCATCAACTGCAGGATTCACAGAGCTGGACCCAGAGACAGAAGAAAAAGCGGATTAAAACCATAATTACAATAAAAAGGTGAGATACCACTAGAGGAGCTGACATGGTTGATAATAGCGAACTCCATCAGGGCAAAAACCTTTTCCACTCATTTTGACAGTCAAAAACAAAACACCTTAAAAACTGCTCCAAGACCTGGTTGACCCTTTCTGTTTGTCCATTGGTCTCGGGATAGAACGCAGATGAGAAGGAGAGCTTGATCCTGAGTCTGTTGCTAAACTCTCTCCAGGATCTCGAGACATGCCATGCAATCTAAGGATGTTGTCCAAGTCAGGACTGGCTGTTTGAAGCCTATTAAAGATATCTTTAGTGTCTGTCAAGGGTCAATCCAGGGTTTAGCCACTAATAAGTGGGGTCACCCCTTTCGGGGTGGGTGCTCCGCTTTTAGGCAGGGGTAACCACAGGGAAAGAGCAGGGTGAAAACATCTCCTGACTCCCTTTATCGGTCTTCCCGATTAAAGGAACCGTAAGAAAATATGAGATTTATAATCAAATATAATGTAGTCTGTCTTATATCCAGGATATTAGCACACATTAAGAAGGGACCTTATATTTCTAATAATCTGTGATCACATTAGTGGACACTGGATAAAATGAGTATCTGTATTTGTACTATCTCTATTTCATTTTTGTGGGGAATTTTGACTTTGTTTATTGTCATTATTTTAAATCAATCAATTATTTTAAGATCAATTAAAGTGAGTTATATATTATAGGGTATTTACTCAAGAAGTGATAGTTTATTTAATTTCCCTCTTATGCATATACTTAATCTGTGATTTGTCTACGAACAAAGTAGCCAATTCTTTCACATTCAGAGGTTTCTTTAATGATACTAGAAGACACATCTTTAAGAATCTATCTATGACTACCCAGACAACCAACCTACCCTAGGAGGGTGGAAGGTCTGTAATGAAGTACTTAGAGATGTGGGTCCAAAGTCTCTGTGGAATGGGCAAGGGACAAAATAAACCCGACATTTCCTGGGTACCTTGGCCCTAGCACACACATCACATGCAGAGACAAAGGCATCCACATCATGTGATAAAGTAGGCCACCAGTAGACCCGGGAGACCAGATGTTTAGTCCCTGCAATACCCGGAGGCGCAAACAATTTACCATAGGGAATGTCACTAGGAGCTAAGTCCTGACAAAATTAAACCTTGGCGACCAGATCAGGATTAATGGCGGCAACAATGACGCCAGGGGACAGAATGTTACCAGGTTCAGCATCAATAGAGTCTTCAGCTCCAAAACTATTTGACAAGGTATCAGCCTTCTCATTACCAGACCCAGGTTGCTAAGTGACTACAAGGTTAAACCACGTAAAAAACAGGGCCCATAGTGCTTGTTGGGGATTTAAGCGCTTGGCAGTATTTAAATAAATCAAATTTTCGTGATCCGCAGGTACAGTGATTTGGTGCTGGGCTCCCTTTAAGAATCAGTGCCACTCCTGAAAGACCCACTTGATGGCCTACAGTTCACAGTTGCTAATATCATAATTCCTCTCAGCGAAGGAGAATTTTCTAGAGAAAAAGGTGCAGGATTTCAAATTAGTTAAGGAAGATGACCCCTGAGATAGTACAACACCTACTCAGAGGTGTCCACCTCAACAATGAAAGGTTGAGTTACGTCTGGTTGGATGAGCACAGGTGCCTGAATGAAACTTCCTTTCAACGTATCAAATGTGGAAAGAGCCTCAGGAGACCAATGGAGAAGATCAGCCCCCTTCCTGGTTAAAGGGATTCTGTCACGGTATTTGACCCTATAGAGCTGCGGACATGCACGGCTAGATTGCCGCTAGCATGTCCGCAATATAGCAGTAGAATAGCTCTGGGTGCTTTTATTTTCTTTAAAAAATAAGTTTATTGATATGCAAATTAACCCGGGAAGGTGCCCAAGGGGCGGTACTAACCTTCCTGGTGCCCAGCCACGCCCCCATGTGAAGGAGCCCAGCAATACCTGCGTCTACCGAATCTCCTCCTTGCTTCAGTGAGATTGCCGAAAATCTCGCGATGCGCGAGATTGTGCATGCGCAGTTGCAACATAGTGTTCCTTCCTTGTACTGGCATTAGCCTCAGGGAAGGAACTGCGCATGCGTGATCTCGCCTGGGTCCGCCGAATCCGCCGAGCAAGGAGGATATTCAGCGGATTTAGGCGGTGCTGGGCTCCTTCACATGGGGGTGTGGCTGGGCACCTTCCTAGGTTAATTTGCATATCAATAAAATAATTTTTTAAAGAAAATAAAAGCACCCAGAGCTATTCTACTGCTATATTGCAGACATGCTAGCGATGATCTAGCCGTGCATGTCCACAGCTCTATAGGGTCAAATGCCGTGACAGAATCCCTTTAAGTCAGTCAATAGTTTGGCAATAACAGAAACATTTTTGATGAACTTTCTATAATTAATTTTTTTTAGCCTGTCATAAATATAGTCTTTCATAGCCTGTCTTTTAGGCCCAGAAATTCTTCCTTTGGGCAGTTTAGCACCAGGGACCAGCTCAATGGCGTAATCATATTCTCGATGAGGAGGTAAAGCTTCAGAAGCCCCCTTGGAAAATACATCCTGGAAGTCTCTGATGAACCCAGGAATTGGACCCTCTTCCAGATCTAGACCAGAGAGCTGCACAGACAATGATTAGTGCACAGAGGACCCTACTTAGTTAATTCCCCAGAACTCCAATCAAAAACTGGACAATGTTTTTTCAACCAGGGTAAACCCAAAACAACATCAGCATACAGGTTAAAACTGTAATGAACATTTTTCAGAACTAATAGACCCAACTGTCATAACCAAATCAACAATTTGATATTAAATAAACCCCCTAGCTAATAGAGTGGTATCCACCCAACCCAAAGAATGGGCTCAGGTAATTTAAAGACCACAAGCCCCAAAGCAGATACAAAATTACAATTAACAAAAGCCAGACCTGAGACGGACTTTCCCTGGGAAGATAAATTAACAGGCAAGAGAACTCTATCAATATCTTTTGGCAAATACCTGTGCATCTGAGTGACCTACTCGATCATCACTTAGATACTGAAGTTTTCCGCCTTTGGTCTAGCAGGACAGGACCACAATTGATAAGCAGAGCACTATCCACTCGTCAGGCTATGTTCCTTCCACTGCTGAGAGGACATGGCACTGACTTGCATGGGCTCCTCAGACTCTTCAGGGGCCTTGGATACAAATGGTTTAGGGACAGAGTAAAGAGAAGGGGGACAGACATAGACAGATCTCTCTTGGTTACATTCCCTAAGACGTCTGTCAAATCGAATAGCTAAAGATACACCCTTATCAAGATAACATGGGATAGAATGGCTAACTGGAAGATCTTTCAGCGTGTAAGAAAGGCCCAGTATAAATTGTGACCTAAGAGCTGGGTCATTTCAACCTGAGGCAGTACACCACTTGGGGAATTCTGAACAGTACTCCTCCACAGGTCGTTTGCCCTGACGCAAAGATAAAAGCTGGCTCTCTGCATAGACCACCCTGTCTAGCTCAGCGTATAGGAGGACTAACGAGGAAAAAATATGATCCACCAAAACAATATAGGAATTGAGCGACAGGGAAAATGGCCACTCCTGCGGGTCCCCCTGAAGTAGAGACATAATAATTAGTGTTAAACGAAGTCAATCCAGTCAAAACTTCGGTAGTATGGAGATCCGTGTCCAAAAAGCATTAAAATGTATGTCTTCCGATGAGGCGAAGTAAGTTATTCTCAAAGTCTTGCGAGACTTCGGTATTTGATTATTAAATTGAAAAAACATTTTATAACAGGTATCTGTAATTGGCTTTGGTACCGACTGGTACTTCGGAACCAAAGTCAACTTCGGAACCAAGTTTTAAAAAGATTTTTAAGTTTAAACATCAAATCCCGAAGTTATTCATCAAAGTCTTGTAACACTTTAGAATTACTCACTTCGTCTCGCCGGAGGCCATACGTTTTAACCCCTTATGGACTGGGCTCATTTTCACCTTAAGGACCAGGCAATTTTTTGCAAATCTGAACAGTGCCAATTTATGTGTGAATAACTTTAAAACGCTTTTACTTATCCAAGCCATTCTGAGATTGTTTTTTCGTCACATATTGTACTTCATGACACTGGTAAAATGGAGTAAAAAAAATTCATTTTTATTTATAAAAAAAAATAAATTTGCAATTTTCCAAGTTTAAATCTCTCTACTTCTATAATACATAGTAATGCCACCAAAAAAAGTTATTAATTTACATTCCCCATATGTCTACTTCATGTTTGGATAATTTTGGGAATGCCATTTTATTTTTTGGGGACGTTACAAGGCTTAGAAAATTAGAAGCAAATCTTAAAATTTTTCAGAAATTTTCAAAAACCCACTTTTTAGGGACCAGTTCAGGTCTGAAGTCACTTTGTTAGGCTTACATAATAGAAACCACCCAAAAATGACCACATTCTAGAAACTACACCCCTCAAGGTATTTAAAACTGATTTTACTAACTTTGTTAACCCTTAAGGTGTTCCAAAAGAGTTATTGGCAAATGGAGATAACATTTCAGAATTTAGATTTTTTGGCAAATTTTCCATTTTAATCAATTTTTTCCAGTAACTAAGCGAGGGTTAACAGCCAAACAAAACTCAATATTTATTGCCCTAATTCTGTAGTTTGCAGAAACACCCCATATGTGGTCTGAGCGCCGTGTGGTTTTTGAAAGGCAGATTTTGTTGGTTTATCTACACCATGTCCCATTTGAAGCCCCCCTGATGCCCCCCTGGGGTATAAACTCCATAAAAGTGACCCCAGGTAAGAAACTACACCCCTTAAGGTATTTAAAACTGATTTTACAAACGGCGTTAACCCTTTAGGTGTTTCACAAGAGTTATTGGCAAATGGAGATGAGATTTCAGAATTACAATTTTGGGGCAAATTTTCCATTTTAATACATTTTTTTCCAGTAACTAAGCAAGGGTTAACAGCCAAACAAAACCCAATAGTTATTGCTCTGATTCTGTAGTTTGCAGAAACACCCCATATGTGGTCATAAACTAATGTATGGCCACGCAGCAGGGTATAGAGTTAAATGAGCGCTGTGTGGTTTTTGGAAGGCAGATTTTGCTGGACTGGTTTATCTACACCATGTCCCATTTGAAGCCCCCCTGATGCCCCCCTGGGGAAGAACCTCCATAAAAGTGACCCCATTTTGGAAACTACAGTATAAAGAGGCAGTTTTGTTGGGAATAATTTTAGGGTACATATGATTTTTGGTTGCTCTATATTACATTTTTGTGATTCAATGTTACCAAAAATAGAAATTCAGAAATTTCATCTCCATTTGCCATAAACTCTTGAGGAACACATAAAGAGTTAACAAAGTTTGTAAAATAAGTTTTGAATACCTTGAGGGGTGTAGTTTATTAGATGGTGTCACTTTTATGGAGTTTCTACTCTAGGGGTGCATCAGGGGTTCTTCAAATGGGACATGGTGTCAAAAATAAAGGCCATCAAAATCTGCCTTCCAGAAACCATATGGTGTTCCTTTCCTTCTGCGCCCTGCCGTGTGCCCGTACAGCAGTTTACCACCACATATGGGGTGTTTCTGTAAACTGCAGTATCAGGGCAATAAAATTTAAGTTTTATTTGGCTGTTAACCCTTGCTTTGTTACTGGAAAAAATGGATTAAAATGGAAAATTTGCCAAAAAATTGCTGTTAATTTTTTTTGACCGTGTTAATCTGAGGGGTTAGGTCATGTAGTATTTTTTTAGAGCAGATTATTCCGGATGTGGCCATACCTAATTTGTCTACTTTTTAAAAATTTATTTAGGTTTAACACTATATTATCCTATTTGAAACAAAATAATTTTTTTAGTATCTACACAGTCTGAGTCCGTTTTTTTAAAGTTTTTATCTGATTGTCTGCGGTAGGGGATCATTTTTTGTGGGATACAAGGACGGTTTCATTGGCACTATTTTGAGGGGCATATGACTTTTTGATATTGCTATTACACTTTTTGTGATGTAAGGTGACAAAAAAATGACTTTTCTTGCACCGTTTTTTCTTTCTTCTTTTTACCGTGTTAATCTAAGGGGTTAGGTCATGGGGTATTTCTATAATTTTATAGAGCAGATTATTATGGACGTGGCGATACCTAATTTGTCAACTCTTTAAATTATTTTAGTGTTACAAACTATCATTTTTGAAAAAATATTTTTTGGGTGTCTCAAGTCTGAGAACCATAGTTTTTATTCGATTGTCAGTGGCTAAATGGAATTAAAATTGGGGAAGGGGATTATAAATGTAGTACTCCATGGAAGTGTGGTACTCCCTGAAGCAACCAATAACGCAGAGGCCCGGATGATCGGGGCACGTGTCACACTGAGTGGTGGTGTCCTTCCGTATCCACCTACTGTGACACACTCTGCACTTTTTTTTGGTCCGTCCCTTCTTTCCAGTATGGGGGACCACACCTGGAAAGTGTTGGTCAGGGACGACCCAGCCGCCTCCAGTACCTGAGGTACTCCGGCCTGCTCTTTCCCGGTCAGAAAACATCAGGTCCTTGAGGACTGCCTCATAGAACTGAAGGAATTTACCTGTGTTGCCAGCGCTCCGGGACAGCACAAAAGAGTTGTACAAGGCAACCTGTACCAAGTAGATCACAACTTTTTTGTATCATGCCTGGGTTTTGCACATGGTGTTATATGGCTTGAGGACTTGATCAGAGAGATCAACTCCTCCCATATACCAATTGTAGTCGACAATACAATTGGGCTTGAGGACCGTTGCCGCGGTACCTCGCACAGGGACAGGGGTGATGCCGTTACCGTGAATTGTGGACAGCATAAGGACATCCCTCTTGTCCTTATATCTGACCAGCAACAGGTTTCCACTGGTAAGGGCACGGGTCTCACCACTGGGGATAAGTACCTGGAGGGGGTAGGTAAGGAGGCCGCATTTATTTTTCCACACGGTCCCACAAGTGGACGTGGATCTGGCGGAGAGGGACTTGAACAAGGGGGTACTAGTATAAAAGTTATCCATGTACAGGTGATAACCCTTATCTAGCATTGGGTGCATAAGGTCCCACACAAGTTTCCCCCTAACACCCAGAGTGGGGGGGACATTCTGGGGGTTCAATACGGGAATCTTGCCCCTCGTACACGAAACTTGTAAGTGTACCCTGAGGCACTCTCATAAAGTTTGTACAGCTTCACGCCATACCTAGCCCGCTTTGAGGGAACATACTGGTGGAAAATAAGTCTCCCCTTGAAAGCAATGAGAGACTGATCAACCGCGACCTCCCTTCCAGGTACACAGGTCTCCAAAAATTTGGCCCCGAAGTGATTGATGACCGGCCTGATTTTGTACAGGTGGTCATAGGCAGGATCACCTCGGGGGGGTCATGGGGTTTTGGGACATGCTGTATAAGGGAGGAAATGTTGTGATAATGGAAAAGGAAGATTATAAAGAAATGGTATGTACTCTGCTGAGAGATCCAAAAACGTACAAAGAACTAGAAACTAATCCCACACAGAGATATGTTGAAGAATTAAAAGAAATCCTACAGCTAGCTCTAAAGGATAAATTACTCAAAAAGAAGAATATAAATTAATATTCAATCTCAAACCTACTATCTCGACATTCTATGCGATCCAGAAGATCCATAAAAGGCGAGAGCCAATATCAGGAAGACCAATAGTGTCAGGGAATGACAGTCTCTGTGAGGGAATTAGCAACTATGTTAATGAAATCATATCTCCGTTTGTACCGAGCCTAACATCATATATAAAAGACACTAAAGATGTACTATGCAAGGTACAAGAAATGCAGTTCAGTGAAAATACTCACATTGCCACATTGGATGTAGAAGCATTGTATACAAGTATTGAGCACACCCTGGGTATTCAGGCAGTTGAATATTATTTGAACACAAAGGGTACACAATTTCAACAGCACAATAAGTTTGTTATTACACTATTACAATTTTTACTCACACATAATTATTTTATTTTTGATAATAAATTCTATCTTCAAATCACCGGGACCGCGATGGGGACAGTTTGTGCACCAAATTATGCAAATCTCTTTCTAGGGTGGTGGGAGGAACAAGTAGTTTTCACTGACACCAATTCCTCATTTACTCAGCACATTCTATTTTGGGGGCGTTTTATTGATGATATTTTAATTTTTTGGGAGGGCACCAAGGAACACTTTCACGAATTTGTAACTGGACTAAACAAGAACAGAATAGGCCTTAAATTCACAGTCGAAATTGACAATAAAAAGCCCATTTCTTGGACCTTGTAATAAATATGGAACCAGTGGGAAAGATACGAACGGAGATATTCAGAAAATCTACATCCACTAATAATCTACTTACATAGCAAAATTACCATCCAAAATCCCTTAAAAAAGGAATTCCAGTGGGCCAATACATTCAAGAAGAAATTGCTCCACAGAAGAGGCTTTTGAACAAGAAAGTAAAATACTCTATAAGAGATTTATTGATAGAGGCTATCCCCCCAAAGTATTACATAGGGCCTATAATAGGGCAAAAAGAACTGACAGAAGGCAGTTATTAACCAACAGGCAAGCACAAAAAGAGACAAAAATAATTAGATGCATCAGAATTTTTGATGCACAGAATTGGAAAGTGAGAAAAATAATGAACAAGTATTGGAACATTCTGTTAGCTGATGATCTAAAAACTGTACTATCACAGCATCCAGCAATAACATATAGAAGGGAAAAAAATCTTAAGCGATATCTAGTACATAGTCACTATGAAAAGCAGAGGGATAAAACTCCAAAATTTTCCTGGCTGTCGACGAAGGGTTCTTATCCCTGTGGAAGCTGTACCTTCTGTGAGAGAATTGACTCGAAGAAAAGCTTCAGGAATCCTGTTGATAACAGAGACTATGAAATTCAAAACTACATAAATTGTAAGACCATGGGCATAGTATATATAGCAAGCTGTACATGTCCAAAACTTTATGTTGGAAAAACGAATTCCGAAGACGCATTTCAAAACATATCAGTGATATACATAAGAAAGCAGAAACTGTATTATCAAGACATATACATGACATATACATGAGACACATGGAGGAAATACATCCAACCTCAGATTTTGGGGAATACAACAACTAAAAGAAGGCCCAAGACAAGGCAATATAGACAAAAAATTGATGCAGTGTGAAGCTAAATGGATATATCAACTGAAAAGCCTAGCACTGAATGGCCTTAACAAAGGCTTCACATTTGCACCCTTTATAAAACGCGGCATAAAATAATAAAATTTGAACACATATAACTAATAGTCTGAACACATTAATTTAAGCCTGGTTAAGGGAAAAAATACCTGGTAGACAAAACAAAAACCAGTCATCATACTGAATAATAGCTGAAGTATGCAATAAATAGGTGAAAATTGAATTCATCCCATCACTCAGCACAGGAAATAACTGCCATCAAAGAAAAAACTTTGAAGTCCACAGATACACGCAAAAGTAAATATCAACTGGACCAAAAGCACCCACCAAAAATATTCTAAGTCTGAGGATATGCGCAAAGGAATGGATAAATTTAGGTCCTTTTGAGCCTATCATGTTGAGCATGCGCATTAGAAGGCATCCTATAATTTACTAAGTCCCAACGCATGCACAGACGTAACTAAATGGGAGAACTATTCTAAGTCCAGAGGCATGCGCAGAGGAGAGAAAGAACGGAGCCTCTCTTGAGTCTATCACAAAAATTATGCGCAGTAACTCGCAAGTGTAGAGAATCCCTTCCTAAGTGTTTGTGCAGACGCAGTAACATCGGCGTGAAGACGTCATCAATAACGGTGGGTGAGGTCCAAAAGCGATCCAATGAGACTACTCAAGACATAGGCAGAAAGACCTAAAGGACATACAAAGAGTGAGATGACGGGACTGGAATTTGTGACGAAATAGAGGGCGGAACCAGAGCCTTTAAAAGAGGAAACCAGAGCGGCAAACCAGCACACACTGCCCGAACCCCTGATGACGCTAAAAGCGCCATGAAACAGGAATACAAAGAGTCACCTTCTAAAGTAGTAGCGCGCACTACTGGAAGCTAGAATATAACAATTACAATCAGTTAGACAAATAGCATAGGCGCAATACAGGCAATTTTAATAGTTTATTAGTTCAGTGTTAAAAGCTATACCGATGTATTAAAAGTTATGTTTTATCTTATTAGTGGCAGAGGTCAAGAATAGGTTAGAAAGAGAGAAGTTTTGTAAAATGCTGCATTATCTGCACATTGCAGGCATTTCCAGATGGCCTCAAACCGAGAGCGTGTCATGGCCAAACTGTAAAGGGGAGTCTGGTAGAAGATGTCCCCACTCCAGGAATGCCTGACACTGGGTTTTTTGACTAGGCCCATGTGCAGCATGAGGCCCCAAAGCGTCCTCATCTCGGCTGCACTGACCGGCGTCCAGCCACCGGACCTAGCCAAAAAAGAGCCCGGGTGTTGAGCAATGAACTGTTGGGTGTACAGATTTGTTTGCTCCACCATCAGATTCACAAAGTGGTCACTGAAAAAAAGACTAAAATGGTCGTATTCAGTGAAGCCCACTGTGGGAATCTGGATTACTGGTTGACCAACAAAATCAGGAATCACGGGCTGAAAATTCTCTGGGATACACCATGCAAGTTCACCGGTAGGGGGCTCAGGTTAACTTATCTCATGGGCCGGAAAACTAGTACGAGCCCCAAAGCTGCTCGTACTAGGGTGGGCCACAGGGTCAGCGGTGGGGTGGGTGATGTGCTAACAGTGGCCGGACACTAAAGAGTGCCGGCCACTTTCAGCGTACGCAAAAAAAATAAAAAAATAAAAGCTTGCGCCCCAAAAAAATCTGTGTGGGGGCGTGGGGCAAGGCGGCAAGCTGCAGCACCCCTGGGGGTGGGGGTGGTCTAGGGTCACATAACCCCCGCCCTCCCATGCAGCCAATCAGATTCGATCCTGTGAGGTGATGTCACCATCACCTCACAGGATTTAAGGATAGTAATTGGTGGTGTATTATCACAATGGCAAAAGAAAAGGTGCACACTCTGATGGGCACACTTGAATAAACCATATAATACAATTTATTAAAACATAATGCCTAAAAATACCTAAAAAAGAAACACAGATGCAATGCATAAACTACATGCACAGTAATGTGAGTCCCATATGTCACTGCACCACTTGAGTGCTTATTCGCGAGTGATTCCTATAGCACCTATAACGGTGGTATATAGGTGCAATACGTAGTGGTGGATGGGCACCTATATGAACTGTATTGGCACTAACACATGTGCCGTATAGGAAACGAAGATGGCACCAATGACACCCAGCTCAGCTGTTAATCATCCACTGTTCAACACATGCACAATATGTCACACTAGTGATGGTAGTGTAGCACTATATAGCACTGTATAATCGCACATACGATAATATGCGCAATAGGTGGCTCCGCACCACTTCAAAAAGTCACCTCTATAACAATATCTGTTAATAGCAAAGTGGGTGCTCCCTGGGGACTGGGTCTTACCCGTCTTTACTGCCGCCTTACAGTGCTGATTCCAGGCGTCCGCACACCAGCTGCGTCCCACGTGGTGTGCTGGATCTTAGCGTGGTGTCCCATCTAACCTGGTGGCCTCGCGAATAAGCACCCAAGTGGTGCAGTGACATATGGGACTCACATTACTGTGCATATAGTTTGCGCATGGCATCTGTGTTTCTTTTTTAGATATTTTTAGACATTATGTTTTAATAAATTGTATTATAAGTTTCATTAAAGTGCGCCCATCTGAGTGTGCCCCTTTTCTTTTTCCATTTACATTTTTCTTTTAGTCCTAAGGGTGGGCCATTCTAGGTGAGCACCTTCTCAATTCATCGGTGAGTGGTTGAGCCGCTGAGTTTTCCAGTGGTGTATTATCACACCACCGATCACCATCCTATTCCGGGTTATTGGGTCACCAGAGACCTGGGGGGGGGGGTCACAGGACCTCACTCGGCATTGTCACGGAGTGCCTGCCGAATGATTTCGGCAGGCACTCTGTACCGGTCACTCTGCGCTGCTTGGCGGTGATCGTAAATACACAGGACGTACCGATGTGTTCTTAAGTACCATGACATCAGGGCGTACCGGTATCTCCTATGTCCGTAAGAGGTTAATGCTGTAAGGATCTCCATACAGCATTAACCCCTTCACGCATTATGACATACCTGTACGTCATAATGTGTGAAGGGATGTATGGACCAGGCCTCTGCAGGGGGCCCACTCCATACACGGTGGGTGCTGGCTGTATAATACAGCCAGCACCCGCCCGCAATGAGAAGAAGTGGCAATCGTGCCGCCCCTGTCATTTAACCCTTTAGGTGCGGCGATCAACTCTGATCTCGGCACCTGAAAGTGATGGCAGAGGGATGTGTCTCCCTCTGCTTTTGGATTGGAACCCCCGCAGTGAAATCATGGGGCTCCAATCGGTTGCAATGGCAGCCTGGATGCTGCTAAAGCACTCTAGGCCTGCCATTGCTTTCTCCATACTGACCTATGCACGAGTCATAACTCAGAATGGACAGTGTGAAAATTCTATTCACCCTAATAGAGATACATTAGGGTGAATAGGAGAGGGGATCAAAAGATCCCATGTACTAGACCCCCATGGGGGCTAATAGTTAAAAAACAAAGTTCAAAAAAGTAAAAAACAAAACACCAATATTAAAAGCTTAAATCATCCCCCTTACCAACTTTTACATATAAAAATATATAAAGAATAAAAAAAAAACATATTAGGTATTGCCATGTCCAAAAATGTCTTAGCTATTAAAATAGAAAAAAATAACCCCCGATTCGCCAATTTATTTTTGCCATTTTGTCCCCCCCAAAAATTGAATAACAGTGATCAAAGAGATGTGCATACCATAAATAATGGTACCAATAAAAATTACCGTTCGTTTCACCAAAAACAAGCCCTTATACAGCTTTGTAGATCGAAATATAAAAAGTTATGGATGTCTGAATATGGCAATGCAAAAAAAATTGTTTTTATTTTTTTTAAAGTAGTAAAACCAGAAAAAAAAGTATACAAGTTTGGTATCGCTGTATTCGTATTGAGCCGCAGAATAAGGATGTCAGCGCACAGTGAACACTGTGATGTCAAAACCCCAAAAAGCTTGGCGGAATTCAGTTTTTCTTTCAAATTTGCCACACAAAGAATTTTTTTCCCATTTTCCAATACAAGATATGGTAAATTAAATGGTGGCAATAAAAATGCATCTTGTCCCGCAAAAAAAATAATATAGCTATGTGAACAGAAAAATAAAAAAGTTATGGTTATTGGAACATGGGAAGGATCCGAAGCTCGCTTCGCTCATCCCTACTAATTATGCCCACATTCTGCGCCTCCTGAAAACCTCCTGATCACCATAGAACCGATCAGGGAGCTTTACTTTAGGTTCCACTGGTGAAGGATCTGTAACAACTGGGGTGTGGGACTCTTGCTGCTGTACCCTCTCTGTCAAGTCTTGAACTAAATGGTCAATCCCCTCCATTTGAGTGACAAATGCAGCCATGGCATCCATAACCAAAGTCACCAGGGAAAAAGTATGGCCAGTGATAATATTACGGAAGTTGGTAGGGAACACACAGACAGTGAGCCCTACCTGGAACCCCACCAGCTTTCCCTGCCTGCTTGCAGAGCAAGCCCTAGGCGGCAAGTCTGCAACTGGCCCACTGTCCTACCCTACTAAGGTGCAAGACCAAACACAGAGACAAAACCACACAGGAATGGGTCAGAACCAGGGGGACAATACAGTACCAAATCAAGAGACTGAAAGTAGTCAAATAGCCAACCCGAGATCAGAACTAGATGGGAGACACGCTACCAAAAACATGAGGCAGAGAGTGGTCAAAAGCAAACAGAGATTAATAATAGTGTTGTGCGTGAATATTCGAATCGCGAATTTTTATCGCGAATATCGCCACTTTGAGAATTTGCGAATATTTAGAATATAGTGCTATATATTCGTATTCGTGAATATTCTAGATTTTTTTCCCCTCTGAACCCATGATCCCTCCCTGCTTCTTTCTTGTGGACCAATAAGAAGGCTGCAATGTCTTTGTCTGAGCTTAGCAACATCCCTAGCAACCAATAGGAAAGTTGTCTACCCCTTTACTATATAAGAACCTCCCCAGCAGCCATTTTTTGCAGTTTTTTACAGTTCTGAGAGAGATAACAGTGTTATTACTGTGCTCTGTGCTTTGCTGTGTCACATTACATTAGTTAGTTAGATAGCTTATATATATAATACAGATAGTTAGTGGGAAATAATCAGTGTAGGTTAGATTGTGATAAAGTGTAGCTGCTAGGTTCCAGTGCAGGGTTTTACATAGTGTGATCAGACCTCAGCTCACATCCAAAAGTGAATGACTCCCAATCAGACCTCAGATATGAGCCCCAATATAAATGAGATCCCATTTAGACCTCAGATCAGACCCTCAGTCTCAAATAAGCCCCCCATGCCTCATTTGATAAGCCCCCAAGTCCTCATTTGATCAGTCCCTAGCCTCATATCAGCCCCCATGCCTCTTTTGATCAGCCCCCAGTCTCATATTAGCCCCCATGCCTCATTTGATCAGTCCCCAGCCTCATATCAGCCCCAATGCCTCTTTTGACTAGCCCCAGTCTTATATTAGCCCCCAAGCCTCTTTTGATCAGTGCCTTGCCTCTTTTGATCGGCCCACATGCCTCTTTTGATCAGCCCCCCATTGCCCCAGATGTGCCCCATGCCTCAGATGACTTAAAATAAAAAAATTACTTACCTCTTCTGCTCCGGGCGCCACCACTCCACACCGCCAGCACTCTTCTTATTTCTCCTCCGTCGGCTGCGCTGTGAACCGGCGCACACAGCGTGAGGTCACAGAGCACCCTCACGCTGTGCGCAGCTACAGCACAGCCGACAGCAGAGGACCAGGAAACGGTGAGTACAGAGCCTTCATCGCTTCCCGGTCCTCCGGTACTAATGAGTGCTTCCATAATGGAAGCGCTCATTAGTATTCACCCCATAAGATCCAGGGACATTTTACCCCCACTTTGGGGGGAAGAAAACTGCGTCTTATAGAGCAAAAAATACGCTAGATCAGCTGAGCAATCAGCCCAATGCTAGTCTCCTCCAGAACACAGCCACAGTGGAGAGAAAGATCTTGTTGCTAAGGCCATGTGACCATGCAGCACGTCTCACCCGAAGCAGTCTCGGCGAAGCCACTGCAGCACAGTGTAACAGCCGGAGGAAGCGGGACGCCGCGAAACGGTCATCGCTGTTGTTTTTGCATCCATGTGAGTTCCTCCCCCACCCATGCTACTTTTTGTCCTGGGTTTTGTAGCCCTGAAGATCTGATGAATAAAGTGACTTCTCTTCTACGGATGGTGAGTGCGGCTCATCTTTATCCTCTGTTCACCACTGCAGCACTGGAGCCTGGACAGGTACGTTCGTGACATTAATAGTATACATTGGGAAAAAACATCTAAAGCCGTAAAATAAATAAACGGAAAACAGACAAAACAAGACATTTAAAAAACACTGGAAACTGAATGTTATATGAGTCTGTGGTGCCGAACTAACAGCTCCATAGGGGCAACTGATTGAAATCTGAAGGGAATGGTATAATCTGAAAACTCCAGTTGAGTTTATAGCTGTTAATGGCCTGAAGAACAGTTTGTGACTTTAATGATGCATTTTTCTGAAAGAAACCAAGGATTCTGTTGGTATATCAGTATAGTTCCTTTCAACATTTATACTCATGTGTAAGACAAGTGGAAATAAATAACAGATGAAATATACAATTTAAATAAAAAAGATGTAAGAATATAAATATCTAACACACTGAAACATGTTTGTAGACATAGTTGAAGGTATGCCACACTTTGGGGGAATTCTACTTTTTAAAAGATAAACCTGTCTAAAGAATAAAATTTAGCTTTGAAGGTATAAAATATAAAAAATACCCTAAATATACTAAAAATACCCTAAAGGTGTATCCACACAGGGTGGATATGCTGAAGTTTAAAGGGGTTGTCAGGGTTCAGACATATCCCTATTTTCACCCTTCCAGCCCCCCTGATATGAGCATCAGAGCATTTTATCCTCCAATGCTCTCCCTTGCCATGCGCTGGATCGTGCAGGACAAGGGCTTTTTTGTTTATATTATTACAGTTCAAGGCAGAGGCTTCCAGCTAGTAGTGTTCCTGGTGGCTAAGGCAGAGCTAAAGCCTGCCAACTAGTGTCGGTGATGTCATGGGGCTCACTGTTAGGCAGAAGCCTCCACCTAGCAGTCCCCATGAAGAGCCCGATACGTCACTGGATCTCAAAAAAATGTCTTTGCCCTGCACGATCCTGTGCAGAGCAAAGGAGAGCATTGGAGCATAAAATGCTTTTATCACATGAGTACCTGAGGTGAATTGCAGTATCCCAGTACAGGCAGTATCTGCAAATGGTTTTTAATGTTGTGTTATATACTATAATGCTATGTTATGTACACCAGCATGAATTGGTGTGTGGTTGACAGGAACATTGTTAGCCACCCTGCTCCTCCCCTCTTGTCAGGAAGGGGCTGGTCTTACTTCCTGTCTAGAGGGGAAGTCTAATCTAGTCAAGTGTGGAGGAAGGAAGCAAGTGCATGTGCTCCTATTCCTTGGGCCTATTCCTATTTCAATGACACAATATGGTGCATTTGAAAACGGATCAGTTCCCCATTGACTTTCAATGTAATTAAACCTAATGCAAACGGATCCGTTCTGAATGGATACAAACGTTTGCATTATAGGTGCGGATCCGTCTGTGCAAATAAACAGACGGATCCGCACCAACGCAAGTGTGAAAGTACCCTTAGATTCTTATCACTGCACCATATTGTATTTTTTCTCTTTTCTTGCGTAATCCTCATTTAGCATGTGTTTCATTATTGACAATGCAGTCCAGTGCACATCTTGTCTAATGTATGCAGTCCTGGAATAGCTGTTTAAGGGTGCATATCTTTGTCCAAAATGTGAGCAAATTGCCCGTTTGGAATCGCACATCGTGTATCTAACCGGGCGAGTTTGAACACTGAGAAGCGTTGACAATTTGGAAAAGAGTTTGCTGCTCACTGAGCAAGCTCTCTATGGGGTAGATGTGGGGGAGGGTGGTAGCGAGGAGGCTCAGGAAAGTGAGGTAGCTAGCTGGATAACAGTTAGAAAGCGTGGTAGAGGGAAGAGTGCCAGGGAGGCTATCCCTGATCTGTCACACCCCAACAAGTTTGCAAGGTTGGCAGATGAGAGGCATGTCAGTTCAGAAAGAGCACTGCTGCAACCGGACCCTTCCTCTGCCAGTCAGGGGAATGTCAGCGCCAGTAAGCAGGGGACCAGGAGAGCAGGGCAGGCCAGACAGGTGCTGGTAGTGGGAGTCTCAATTATTAGGGGTACAGATAGGGCGATCTGTCACAAAGACCAGGATCATCCCAATGGTTTGTTGTCTTCCTGGTGCTCGAGTATGACACATCGCGGATCGGGCTGACAGATTACTGGCAGGGGTTGGAGAAGATCCAGCAGTCATGGTCCATATCGGAACCAATGACAAAGTTAGAGGTAGGTGGAGCGTCCTTAAAAATGATTTTAGGGATTTAGATCAAGCTTAGTGCAAGGACCTCAAAAGTAGTGTTTGCCGAAATACTACCTGTACCACGAGCCACACAAGAAAGGCAGCGGGAGATTAAGGAGGGTAACAAGTGGCTTAAAGGGTTTCTGTCATTAGAATTTTCACTATTAACCTGGCTCACATTAGCAATGTACTAATGTCAGCTGCAACTAAATATGCTATTCTTGTGATTTTTCATGCCCCTGTTACTGAAAAATTCTTACTTTTATAATATACAAATTAGCCTCTAGGAGCAGGTGGGGGGTGGGGCGGGGGCGTTGCTTCTGCTTCTAGAGGCTTCTTTCTCCCACCTCATTACACTCCTTCCAATTATTGGTTGACAGTGCCAGGCAGCGTTTACATCCTCCTACCGGCACTGTGCGCTGGGGATATCTCACCCCGTTCAGTATTTGGCGCAGGCGCGGTGAGGAAAGGACGCTCACCGGCTGCCAGCTACCTCAACGCGCCTGCGCCAAATACTGAACGGGGCGAGATATCCCCAGCGCACAGTGCCGGTAGGAGGATGTAAACGCTGCCTGGCCCTGTCAATCAAGACTTGGAGGGTGTGTAATGAGGTGGGAGAACTGAGCCTCTAGAAGCAGGAGCAATGTCCCCCCTCCCGCATATTATAAAAGTAAGAATTTTTCAGTAACGGGGGCATGAATAATCCCAAGAATAGCATAGTTAGGTGCAGCACATCACTAATGTCAGCCAGTTTAATAGTGAAAATTCTAATGACAGAAACCCTTTAAGAACTGGTATAGGAAGGAGGGGTTTGGGTTCCTGGAGAACTGGGCTGACTTCTCTGTCGGCTATAGGCTCTATCGTATGCCAGAAGCCTGACTAATAAAACAGTTGAACTGGAATTAGTGATGTGTGAGGAGGACTATGACATAGTAGGAATAACTGAGACATGGCTGGATGATACCTATGACTGGGTAGTTAATGTACAAGGTTACAGTCTGTTTAGAAAGGATCGCAAAAACCGGAGAGGGGTCTGCATTTATGTAAAGTCCTGTCTAAAGACCACAGTCCGAGAAGATATAAGTGAGGGACATGAACATGTGGAGTCACTGGCTAGAAATACATGGAGGTAAAAACAATAATAAAATACTAATAGAAGTTTATTATACCTATTATACCACCTAATATACCAGAGTCCACAGAAAATCTACTACTAAACGAGATAGACGAGGCGGCAAATCATAACGAGGTCGTTATTATGAGGGACTTCAACTATCCAGATATAGACTGGTAAACTGAAACCTGTATATCTCATAGAGGAAACAGGTTATTGGCAATAACCAAAACAATTACCTTTTCAAACTGGTTCAGGACCCGACTAGAGGGACAGCCATACTGGACTTAGTATTAACCAATAGACCTGACAGAACAACAGATGTTCAGGTTGGAGGACACCTGGGAAATAGTGACCATAAAGTAAAAACCTTCCAATTGACTTTCAAAAGAGTGTTTCTTCAGGGAGGAACAAAAATACCAAACTTAAAAAAGCAAAATTTAGCCAACTAAAAGAGGCCATAGGCCTAACTAACTGGGACAAAGTCCTCAAAAATAAAAATACAGCCACAAAGTGGAATATTTTTAAAAGCATCCTAAAATCTAATTGTGAGAGGTACATACCTTATGGGAAAAAAAGGTTCAGGAACAAGAAAAAAAACTATGTGGATAAATAGAACTGTAAAGAAAGCAATAAATGACAAAAAGAAAGCATTCAAATCACTAAAACAGGGTAGTGAGAGGGTAGTGAGAAAGCACTGAAAAATTATAAAAAATAGAACATGTAAAAAACAAAGAAGAGCAGCCAAACTAGAGACCAAGAGATTAATTGCCAAAGAGAGCAAAACTAACCCTAAAATGTTCTTTAATTATATAAATGGTAAAAAGTAAAAATCTGAAGTAGTCAGCCCTCTACAGAGTAATGAGGGGGAGTTGCAGAGAGCGATGAGGAGAAAGCAAAGCTATTAAATATTTTTTTCTCCACTATATTCACTCTGGAAAATAAACAGTCAGATGAAATGCAGAACTTAAAAGTAAATTCCCCATTAAAAGTGCCCTGTCTGACCCAGGAAGAAGTATAGCGGCGTGTTAAAAAGAAGTAGAAAATAGACAAATCGCCAGGACCAGATGGCATACAACCCCGTATCCTAAGATAATTAAGTAATGTCATAGCCAGACCCTTATTTCTGATATTTAAGGACTTTATACTTACAGGGAGTGTTCCACAGGATTGGCGCATAGCAAATGTGGTGTCAATATTCAAAAAGGGTCCAAAAACAGAGGACCCTTTTTGAATAACATTAGTCTTGGGTAAACTTAAGTAAGTTTAACATCTGTCGTGGGTAAACTGAAGGTTTCTAAGAGATGCTATCTTGGAGTACCTCAATGAAAATAAGCAAATAATGCCATATCAGCATGGCTTCATAAGGGATCAGTCCTGTCAAACTAATTTAATCAGTTTCTATGAGGAGGTAAGTTCTAGACTTGACAGCGGCGAATCAATGGATATCATATATCTGGACTTCTCCAAAGCATTTGACACTGTACCACATAAAAGGTTAGTATATAAAATTAGAATGATTAAACTGGGAGAAAATGTCAGTATGTAGGTAAGTAACTGGCTCAGTAATAGAAAACAGAGGGTGGTTATTAATGGTACACACTCACATTGGGTCACTGTCACTAGTGGAGTACCTCAGGGGTCAGTATTGGGCCCTATTCTCTTCAATATATTTATTAATGATCTTGTAGAAGGCTTGCACAGAAACATATCAATTTTTGCAGATGACACTTAACCGTGTAAAGTAATTAACACGGAAGAGGACAGTATACTGCTACAGAGGGATCTGGATAAATTGGAGGCTTGGGCAGATAAGTGGCAGATGAGGTTTAACACTGACAAATGTAAGGCTATGCACATGGGAAGGAATAATGTAAGTCACCCGTACATACTAAATGGTAAAACACTGGGTAACACTGACATGGAAAAGGACCTAGGAATTTTAGTAAACAGGAAACTAAGCTGTAAAAACCAGTGTCAGTAAGCTGCTGCCAAGGCCAATAGGATAATGGGTTGCATCAAAAGGGTCATAGATACCCGTGATGAGAACATAGTCCTACCACTTTACAAATCACTAGTCAAACCACACATGGAGTACTGTGTACAGTTCTGGGCTCCTGTGAACAAGGCAGGCATAGCAGAGCTGGAGGAGGAGGGCAACTAAAGTAATAACTGGGATGAGGGAACTACAATACCCTGAAAGATTATCAAAATTAGGGTTATTCACTTTAGAAAAAAGACGACTGAGGGGAGATCTAATAACTATGTATAAATATATAAGGGGTCAGTACAGAGATCTCTCCCATCATATATTTATCTCCAGGACTGTGACGGTGACAAGGGGACATCCTCTGCGTCTGGAGGAAAGAAGGTTTGTACACAAACATAGAAGAAGATTCTTTACGGTAAGAGCAGTGAGACTATGGAACTCTCTGCCTGAGGAGGTGGTGATGGTGAGTTCACCAAAAGAGTTCAAGAGGGGCCTGGATGTATTTCTGGAGTATAATAATATTACAGGCTATAGCCTAGCCTACTAGAGATGGGTCGTTGATCCAGGGAGTTATTCTGATTGCCTGATTGGAGTTGGGAAGGAATTTTTTCCCCTTAAGTGGGGAAAATTGTCTTCTACCTCACAGTTTTTTTTTCTGCCTTCCTCTGCATCAACTTGCAGGATAACAGGCCAAACTGGATGAACAGATGTCTTTTTTCGGCCTTATAAACTATGTTACTATGTTACTATGCTAGCACAGAGCCTAATTGGTCCAGCATCCTCATTCCCTGATAATTCGAGCAGCCCCACTGTCAAAGGGGCTGGTTTCCATAGCAAAAGCCATACTGATGCTGGACTTCCTCTGGAAGCCCAGACAGGTAAGTGCATGACACGTCTTGGCCAAATGTGTCTCTAAAACCTGTATCCCAAAGTGGATACTGAAGCCGGCGAGCTTGCTCATAATGCCTTGTAGTCAGTATCAAGGGTGCACCGCCAATGAGGCCTGGTGAGGTGATTGCCTCAGGTGGCGCGACCTAGAGACAAATGTGGGTGGTGACCAGGCTGTGGGAAATTAGCACTTCCATTGTCGAAGCGCTCATCTTTCTATATTCAACTGTATCAAGTTGAAGGCTCCCTGCCCCGCCATTCTCTCTGATGCTTCAGATGCCGGCAACTCAATGATATCATCATCATCACCTGAGCCGGGCTGCACACAGTTCGAGACACAAGGCAGAAGAGGCCTGTGTCCTGCACTGCCCTGTGTCGGTTTGTAACTGAAATACTGCCAGGTGGCTGACTGCACAAGAGCTGACCTCACTGACTTCTATAGGAGAGTTTTCTAGGCATGCTCTGTAACCTGTGCAGACATCAGTGGATTGGCCATAGACCTTACAGTGAAATTTCCCGGTGGGCCGATGCCCATGGGGCCACCCAAGCCCTCCTCTCTGCCACTGACCAGGTACATAATGAGCTCTCAGCAGACTGCTGAGACCAGCAACTGCACATGCCCTCTGAATTCAACTGCTGTGGCCCACATCTCATCTCCTAAGCCATTTGCAATGTCGTCAAAGAACCAATTAATATTGTAACTTGAGGGACCGCTGTATACCTGCAATATAAATATTGTTAGGCTTTTTATGGACATTATGTTTTCTTCCCTAGTAAAACCCCTTACTGCTTCCCCTGTGGACAAATTTCTGGTCCACCTTTTCCTACATTCACTACTAGACTAAAAATGTACAGTAGCTTCCCTGTTCTCTTTCTTTTCTTGTCATGTGTCTCATGGAGAAACAGGTGAAGCGGCCCAGGCACGTCCTTCCTCCCTTCCTCCATCACTGCTTCTAAATCCATAGTTATATATCTCTTGTAAGGGATCACTCTCTCACAGGGAGTCGGCAATGACAGACTTTTCAACATACGGGGTTTTATGGTCCAAGCGGTCCTATATTTGTCTCTTCAGCAGTATAGTTGAACTCTCCCAGTTATAACCTCACTGGGTGAGGTGAGGTTCCAGCCTCACAAAACACAAAAAAAACACCTGCCTGTCTAGGCTCTACCTAATACATAGGTCTCCTTAACTCACGTATAAGATCATGTTTACATCAGGGGAGAGATCCATATGGTCCAGCAGCCTCCTGGCTGTGACCAACGTGCGATCTTGGGGGTTCACGCAAAACCTCCCAGGCTTCCCTCTCTCATAGTTTATTCTCCCCTCAGAGTCAATTTCTCTCCCAAACACATACACTGACCCTCAGTTCACACTTGCGCGTTTTACAGCGCGCTCCTATGTAAAACACTCAACAGGAGACAACTCATGTTTCCCTATGGGCATGGTTCTCACCTGAGTGTTTTACAGCGCGTTTGAACGCGCTGTAAAACGCCCTACGCTCAAAGAAGTTCTTGAGCTTCTTTGGGGCGTTTTGTCGTGCGTTTGCACCCATAGACTTCAATGGGAACGCGCGTAAAATGCGCGTAAAACACGCGTAAAACACGTGTTAAAATGACACGCGTTTCCTATTTGCAAACACGCGCTGTAATACGTGCGACAAAAACGCGCGTAAAACGTGCGTCTCAGAAACACTCAGGTGTGAACCCAGGGTGAGGGTCGCTTTATACCTCAGTTATTATCTCAGCAGGCCTCACCTGCGATCACCTCAGGCTAAAGGGGTAAAATGTGTACTGGTGGGGTTGGACTGGTAGGTCCCACTACCAAACCTACCCACCAAACCTGTCTCAGCAAACTACACTTTACTGAAACCACTGCAGCTGTCTGGATTTCAGTTATGTCCCCAGCTGATGTATCTGGGTGCGATATACACATCCTCTAGCACTATACCGTATACATTACTACACTCTCTAGACTGTGGATAATGAAATTGTGTTTGTGGTGGTGGGGAGTTCATAGTATACTATAGTGCTATTAGTGAAATGACTGGGGCTGTATGTGAGGGACTATTTTGTAGGTAGGGGAGGAAGACTGGAGAGGAGCTAAGTGTAATAAACTCCTGGGCATACGCAGATACTTGATTATCTCATTTCACAAGCTGCTGTCCACCTACAGAGAGCGAACAGAAAAGAGCTGCAGATGGGTGAATAAAGACACTTAATAGCACTATTTAAAGGGTTTACCCAACCCCTGAAATGCTGCACCATACACCCGGATCCCTCATACGCAATATACTTACCTTGCTCACCTGCACCTTAGTCGCTCCTGGTCCCCGCATGGCTGCCGCTGCTTCTCCCCGTGTGCAGATGAAAACATCCGATGTTGGGGGGGCCAACGAATGGCAGGAGGTGAAGAAGACAAGCCTCCCTAACGTCATCCGCTATGCTAGGGAGGCTCATCCCTGTCACCGCCTGCCATTGGCTGCCCCCCTTTACCAGATGTTTTCATCTGTGCACGGGGTTAAGCAGTGGTGGCCATGCAGGGACCAGGAGCGAAGTGGGTGCCAGGGAGCAAAGTAAGTAAATTGAATGTGAGGGGCCTGGGCATAAAGAGCAGCATTTTAGGGGTTGGATAACCCCTTTAATGTTCCATATGCATTGAGAAACTTTGAAAACTTTTATTTGTGGAGTGAGTGGAAAAAAAGACAACTAACCCATTTTTTTGTGTTTTGTTATTACTGCCTTCACTGTGTGGTAATGCTAGCTTTATGCTGCAGGTTTTTATGATTATGGTAATACCACATTTAGGGTATTTTAACATTAGCGTTTTTTGAGGATCCGTCATGGATCTGTACAAACACTTCTATTAGAATAATACAACCGCATGCATCCGTCATAAATGGATCCGGTTGTATTATGTCTTCTATAGCCATGACGGATCCATCATGAACACCATTGAAAGTCAATGGAGGACGGATCCGTTTTCTATTGTATCAGAGAAAAAGGATCCGTCTCTATTGACTTACATTTTGCTCCGCACCACATCATGGACAGAAAAACGCTGCTTGCAGCATTATTCTGTCCACGATGGGAGCGCAACCAAACGGAACGGAATGCATTTTGGTGCATTCCATTTTGTTCAGTTTTGTCCCCATTGACAATGAATGGGGACAAAACAGAAGCGTTTTCTTCCGCTATTGAGATCCTATGATGGATCTCAATAGCGGAATTGAAAACCCTAATATGAAAGTAGCCTTATACAGTTTTTGTTATGTTTAACTACTTTTACAAAATAAAACAAAATGTTGCCATATTTAGAGACCCATAATGTTATATTTCATCTTTGGCTGACAGAGCTGTGGGTAGGTACAACTTTTTGAATATTTTTTAGTACATTTTGAGGGTAGGCGAGATGACCAGAAAACAGCACTTACAGTACGTCATTGTGAATTGCTTCTTGTTTGCAAATGGGGATAAGTAACATCATGTTTTGATATCTTAAACATTCGGAGATGTGGTTACACCAATAGTGTTCATTTTTTATTGAAATATTTTGTTATATAGATTTTTTACTTATCCCCCACCCCTACCCAGCGGTATTTTTGAAAGGAGCTCCATGCTGCCTTTTTCAGGCTCAATGACTTCTAAGTTGTCCTAAGGGATGGAGTAGCATGTCTGCTTTGTCATGTGCCCCTTTGGGGACAGATCACTGCTGAATCTAGTTATTGGCTATAGCGTTCTACCGCTGAGGCCAGTTATTGGCAGTTATTGGCAGGGACCAGAAGTATAGGGAAGAGAACCTAGAAACCATAGAATCTGAACAAAGTGGCGAGGATCAGGTAAGTATAGCTCTTTTCACAGGTTCCACTGGATGGGGAGAAATCCTGGAAAACCCTTTTAAGAAATTGGAGAATGGGTCTGAGAGCTGCTAGGAGGGATTTGATAGATGCTGGTGCAATCTTCTAATTCTCAGGAAGTTAGCTACAAAGAAGAGTCTGACATCCTGTCTAAACAAGAGTGTGAGCTCCCCACTGGTGGTCAAACTTGGAACCACACCTATTTTTAGAATGAGGGAGTGAAGGAGGCCGCGCAAAGGATGTGTGGCAGCCCTCCATTTATTTCTATAGGACTGACAAAAATAGCAGAGTGCTAGCGATATGCCCCCAATGTATGAGATGACACAACACAACCCCTTTAACCCCTTAAGGACATGACCCTATTTCACCTTAACCCCTTAAGGACGAAGGGCGTACATGTACGCCCTTCGTCCGCACTTTAAAGATGGCGCCCGCTCCCGCACGGAGCGGGCGCCCGAGCTGCGGGTAAACGCTTGATTCATCAAGCTGACACCCGCAGCTCATGTCCGCGACCGGCAGCGTGCCGATCGCGGACATTTAACCCCTCAGATGCCGTGGTCAATCCTGACCACGGCATCTGATCATGCAAAACCGAAAGTTTCACTTTCGGTTTTGCTCGGCTCCCCTGATGGCCACAAGGGGAGCCGAGCATACATGTAGTACCCTAGGTTTCTGTGAATGAAACCTAGGGTACTACACATATTCCTATGGAGCCTATGACTGTAATAGGCTCCATAGGAAATATGCGATTTTCTCATATATTCCAATGCTATTGCATTGGAATATATGAAATAGCAATCTGATGATTGCATCTTATAGTTCCCTATGGGAACTATAAGAAAGTGGTAAAAAAAAAAAGTTTAAAAAATAAAAATTAAATAAAAAAAAATATAAAAATTCAAATCCCCCTTTCCCCAAAATGAAAATAAAATAAATAAAAAAATAAGAAAATTACACATAATGGGTGTCGCAATGTGCGAAACGCCCATACTATAATAATATTAAAAATATTCACCATACGGTAAACATAAAAACGGAAAGAAAGCGTCCAAATGGCTAATTCGCCATTTTGGGCGCTTCATTTCCTAAAAAAATGAATAAAAAGTGATCAAAACATCATACGCACCCCATAATGGTATCAATTAAAAGTTCAGATTGCCCCTCAAAAATGAGCCCCTACACTGCTCCGTACGCATAATTACAAAAAAGTTATAGGGGTCAAAACATGGCGACAAAAAAATAAAATAAAAAAATTCCCACTTTTAATTTTTTTCACTATCAAAACGCAAGAAAAACTATACATATTAGGTATTGCCGGATTCGTACTGACCTAAAGAATAAAATTAACCAGTCAGTTTTATCGCAAATCGAACGTTGTAATTTAAAAACCCGTAAAACTGTGGTGAAATTGCTTTTTTTTTGCAATTTCACCCCATTTGGAATTTTTTTCCCGTTTCCCACTACATCACATGCAAAAATAAATGGTAGCGTTAAAAAGTACAACTTGTCCCGCAAAAAACAAGCCGTCATATGGCTATGTGAGCGGAAATATAAAAATGTTATGGCTTTTGGAAGGCAGGGAGCGCAAAACAAAAACGCAAAAATCCCAAAACCCCCGGTCCTTAAGGGGTTAAGGACCAGGCCATTTTTTTCAAAATCTGACCAGTGTCACTTTATGTGGTGATAACTTTAAAACGCTTTTTCTTATCCAGGCCATTCTGAGATTCTTTTTTTGTCACATATTGTACTTCATGACAGTGGTAAAATGAAGTTGAAAAATTTCATTTTTATAAATAAAAAAATACCAAATCTACAAAATTTTTTGAAAGATTTGCAATTTTCCAAGTTTCAATTTCTCTACTACTATAATACATAGTAATACCGCCAAAAAAAGTAACTGATTTACATTCCCCAAATGTCTACTTCATGTATCGATCATTTTGGAAATGCCATTTAATTTTTTGGGGACGTTACAAGGCTTAGAAGTTTAGAAGCAAATCTTGAAATTTTTCAGAAATTTTCAAAAACCCACTTTTTAGGGACCAGTTCAGGTCTGAAGTGACTTTGTGAGGCTTACATAATAGAAACCACCCAAAAATTACCCCATTCTGGAAACTACACCCCTCAAGGTATTCAAAACTGATTTTACAAACGTCATTAACCCTTTAGGTTTTCCACAAGAGTTAATGGCAAATGGAGATAAAATTTCAGAATTTCGATTTTTGGGAAAATTTTCCATTTTAATCCATTTTTTCCAGTAACAAAGCAAGGGTTAACAGCCAAACAAAACTTAATATTTGAGTTAGGGTCCATTCACACGTCCGTTTTTTGCGGATCCTATTTTCCAAGAATTCTTTCCGTTTGTCATCCGTTTTTTGCGGATCCGCAAAAAAAAACGGATAGAAGAATACATTTTCCTATTCCAATAAAGTTTTATCCGCAATTTTCGGATTAGAATAGGACATGTTTTATTTTTTGACGGACACTATGTACTGAGAAAATTATGCGGACAGCACACTTTGTGCTGTCCGCATATTTTATAGACCCATTGAAAATCAATGGGTCCGAATTCTGTCCGCAACTATTCCGAAAAATCGGGATCAGATGCGGAACTAAACAACGGACGTGTGAATGGACCCTAATAGAGAGGATGGGGCACTCTTATATAAGGGATAGCAGAGAGATGATGGGCATTGTAAAAACCATAGATTTATTATAGATTGATAATAAAAAATAGATAATAAGAAAGGTACATACAATAAAAGTGCAAGTGCAGTGATATCAAGATAAAACAAAACAAAAAGAGCCTATCAGTGTGAAGGATCCGACCAACTTCTTATAGGTACAAGAGACGGCTATCTAAAAAATGTACTATCATAAAAGGAGGATGGCTGTAATCCATGTCAAAGGTAGTATAAGTCGGAGGTAGTATAAGTCGGAGGTGGATCACCTACAAAGTCAATATCTGTTCATCATTTCTAGTATATTACTGTCCAAAATAATAGTCCACGTGGATCATTTGGGACATTGGTAATATCGGGCAGCGTCCCGTTCTTCAAGTTGATTAAGCGGCGTCCCGCTAATGAAAATATTAAGAATCGCGATTCTAAATGTTATAATCCACTGGGTGGATCTTACCGTAATGTACAATGTGACACTCGATATAGTGTTCCGATCCCGCCAGTGTCCGGCTTGAGGAGTCGTATCCCCGTACCTCACTTTGGCGTTGCACGTGCGGGGCTCACGTGTGGAAGGGCTCCCGATTATGCCAACGTCATCCGGTGGGTTCAGGGGTCACAAATGGATTGTTGTTACAAGTCTTCCGGTAAGTTTGTAAGGTTGAAAAGTTCTTGATGTTGGATTTAGTATCTAATGGGATATAACCAAACGCGTTTCGGGGTATAAAAATTTTTGAAAGTACCCCTTCATCAGTGGTGAAAATATCCCAATTGTTGCCCCTCCTTTATAGGCGTTATAGAGGAAGAAAAAACTGAAATGGATTGGTGTTCCAGATTAGGTGATTCCGTGGAATATATTTGTTTTTTTAAATATTTGTTTTGAGAAGAAGTCAGACATCTAGTGAGAGTACAATGGGGACGTGCTGTTATAGGTATCAAGTCAGAAAGGATTCAAAAACAAATGTGAATAGATTGCAATCAATCTTAATGAAAAGAAGGTCATAGGTGCTCCTATAAAGTACTCTATCTTTGTGCTGCAATCTGGCATAGCACACATATTACATACAGTTATAATATCGGTGTGTCTTATTCTAAAAGGATAAAACGCATGTGGGTGCATCTGCGGTTTTGATGCGTTTTTATTCCGTTTTTCGTGTCATTCGTTCAAAATCATTAAGAAACATAAAAAACATTAAAAAACATTACCGTTGGGTAATAAAATGTCATATAGGTATTAAAATTAACTATCGATAGAGGTATTGCGATGTAGAAGTTCATAAAAAATTATTAATACACACAATGGTTATAAAGGGAGCGGCTTGATATGGATACATGTAGAGAAAGCTACAAAAGCCCAAACATTTCCGTAGTTGCTCCTGTAGTGTTCCATATCTCTGCCTTGCAAACTGCTGTCTCAAGAGATTTTTCCATATGATCATTATATATATGGAGCTTAATCGAAAAATGCAGAAAAAAACGCACCTCTGTATATCAGCGGTTTTGATGCAGTTATGGTGCGTTTTTGGTGCGTTTTTGATATCCTTGGCTGAAAATAGTGTGTGACTTTTTGGGTTGTTTCCATATTGGGAGTGTGGAACATAACAATATAATTTTAACATGTATTTAAATAAGAGAGTAAGAGAGTGTTAGATAAAACATAGAAAATCCACTTGAAGACCTTTTGCATTCGTGGGGATCTGCTTTAACTAACTGATGAGTAGAGCGAGTAGGTGCCCTTCACCAAGACACAACCGGGTGATAAAAAATTACGTCCACGGTTGGTGTCGATGAAAGGCGCCCACTCAGTAGAGGCTACAGGAAACCAAATAGTTCAAATTCCGCATTTAGGCCTTTCGGGAGGAGGCTATCAAATTCATAGATACGTTTCGTCTCTAATCGTGAACTCTTTTCAATATGATTGCCTCCTCTCCAATTCCTTACTACCTTATCAATGGCGGCGAATCTTAGTCCTGTCGGATCTTGGTTATGATATGTTTTAAAATGGCTTGATAGTGAATGGTTCATGAATCCTTTTTTAATGTTGGCCACATGTTCTGATATGCGTGTCTTGAGGGGTCTCTTTGTTCTTCCAATGTATTGTCGGTCACACAGGCATTCTACAATATAAATTACATCTTTTGAACTACATGTCAAAAAGTCCTTTATACTATGGTGGTGGTTATTTGTTGTCGAGATTACTTCCGTTGTTTTTTTAGGGAAGGTAGTGATACGACAATTACTACATTTCCCGCACCTGAAGAAGCCATACATGTTCGTCCAATTTTGTATATTGTTTTCCTTTTTTGTTATTTCTATTTTCACGGTTGGTGCAATTTTGGTATGTAAGTTGGGTGCTTTGGAGAAAGTGATTTTTGGATTGGAGGGGAGGAGGGTTCCTATTATTTTATCCTTTTTTAAGATATGCCAATGTTCTCTAATAATATGGCGGATCTTCCTATAGTCTCCACTGAAGGGTAAGATCATTCTTATCTCCTCCTCCTTTTTGTTCAAAGTTATTGGTTTATCCTCAAAAATGGATTGTCTGTCCAGATCCTTCACTCTCTTCAAAGTGGCGTCTATGACAGTCGGGGGGTAGTCTCTATCTAAAAAGAGTGTCTTCATGTGTTCTGCTTCTGTATTAAAGTGCATTTCTTTAGTGCAGTTTCTCTTGATGCGTCTGAATTGGCCTTGTGGGATATTAACCAATCAGGTAGGTGACAGCTGCTATATAGTATATAACTGTTTCTAGCTGTTGGTTTAGTAAAAGTCCTACAGTGTAATTTTTCCTCTTCATTAAAAATACATATATCTAGGAACTCAACGGAATGTTCACTTGTAGTGCTCGTGAATTTTAAATTAAGATCATTCTGATTAATATCAATTAAAAAGCTATTAAGAGAATCCTCCCCAGTTTGCCAAATAAAAAATACATCGTCGATATATCTCTGCCAGAGTACCAGGTCCGTCCCCAGTCTGGGTGTGATGTGTTGATGTTCCCACTGGGCCATAAAAAGGTTGGCATAGCTGGGGGCGAACCTGGTACCCATGGCCGTGCCCTGTGTTTGTAGGTAAAAGTTCCCCTCAAAATAAAAATAGTTGTGCGTCAAGATAAAATCAATTCCCTCCAATAAAAAATTGATTTGGGTTGGGTTCAATCTGTCTTCTAAGGTCAACTGGGTTCTTACTGCGAGTTCCCCTTGAGTATGGTTGATGATAGTATATAGGGATTGAACATCTAAAGTTCCCATTATCCAACCCGAGTTAAAAGTGAGATTCTCCACAGTCCTGATAATTTGGGTGGTGTCTTTAATGTATGAGGGTATTTGTCTGACTCTCGGTTGTAAGAGTAAATCGATATATTGTGACAGATTGGCGGTTAAAGAGCCAATCCCCGATACAATCGGTCGTCCCGGTGGATTCTCCCTGTCTTTGTGCACTTTCGGTAGGCAGTAGAAGACAGGGATACGTGGGTATTTTATATTGATATAGTTGAATTCCTCTGTGTTTAGGATGTTCATTCTCCTACCCTTCTCACAGAGGATTGATAGCTCAATTTTAAAGGTATCAGTGGGGTCTTTCTCCAGTTCCCTGTAAGTCATTGTATCTGAGAGTTGTCTCAGGCATTCTTTATTATAGTCATATGTATTTTGTATGACTATGGATCCCCCTTTATCTGCTGGGCGGATCACAATCCCTTTCTCTTTTTGTAGGTCTTTCATTGCTGACACTTCCCTTTTAGTTAAATTGTTCCGTTTGAATCTCATTTTGTCTTTTATCTTCCTGATGTCATTCTCAACACATTCCCTAAAACTGGCTAATTCTTGACTTATTTCATTTCTGGGGTACTTTTTTGAGGTTTTTCTTAAAGTTGTGTGTAAAAATTGTTCATCATTGGTAACCTCTCTCGTAGTAGAACTCTTTAAAAAATATTTTTTCAAACATAGTCTCCTAATAAACTTTTCAACACCAATAAAGGTCTCAAATTTGTTCAATTTGGTTGTTGGTGCAAATTTCAGACCCTTATTTAGTAAGCTCCTTTGTGTGTCTGTAATTGTAGTTGAGCTTAGGTTTATGACTATGTCATTATCATTCACATGTTCTATTGGTTGTAATGGTGTCTTCTTCCTCCCTCCTCTGCGTGTTTCTCTCTTTCTCCTTCGTAATACCTGGTTTTGGGTCGATGGTTTTGATTCAAGTAGTGATTCCATTGGTTCTGAGGGTTCTCCCTTCTCTGTTGTGGTGTTCTGTAAGTTTGTGTTGTCGTCTCTGTTCTGTTCCTTAAATTGTACGGAGGGTCTCGGTGTTGGTCTGTGTTCTGTCTGTTTGGTAAGTATCTTTTCCTCTGTGGTGTCTTCTGTCTGGTACAAATTCTGTGATGTGGGGGTGTTCTGTCTAAAAAACGTTCTTCTTCTAAGGTTTCAAATCTATTGTGCACCGGAATCATGTATTGTGTGTCATGGTGTGTTCTCCCATTTGGTGTATTACTTATAGTGTTCCTTATTGTGTTCTCAAACGTGTTATTCTGTGATTCTCCATTATTTCCGTTTTTCTTTACTAATTTCTTATTATCAAAATTCAATTTTAATTTCTTCACTTTTTTGTCCATTATCTCCCGTTCCACCCTATCTAAACTCATACATAGCCTAGATTGTCGGTCATTGTATTCATCATTCTTGGGTAGTTTGTCAAAGCTGCATTTCATGTCATTAATTTTAATTGTGGTTTTTTCCAAGATCTCCAGTCTCCTTTTTATTATTAGTCTTATTAGGGAAAAGGAACATTCCTGTAGGGTGTTCTCCCATTCATTGTCAAATGTGGAACTGGTTAGATCTTGGGCAGGGACTTTAAATACTGTTAGGCCCTTGGGTGTCCTATTACAGTCAATATATCTCTGTAATGTTTTAATTTCCCAACGTTGTTTCAGTTGTCTGATCATTAAGGTCTCTAGGTCTTTAAATATGGTCCTCATAGGCAGTGGTGTATCTTGGTTTTGTGCTGCCCTAGGCGAGAATAAACTCGGGCACCCCCCTAATATGAATTTTACCCACCCCTTCCTGTCAAGGCCAAACCCCTTCCTCTGTAAACCCCACCCATTCCTCTTTAGGCTCCACCCTTTCCTGTTAGAGCTTCACATCTTCCTTTCTGTATTTAAAAGTGAATAACGAAGGCCAATATTTTGTGCTTTCTGTACCAAATGTTGCATCTATTATTTAAAGAGAATCTTTAGATATAATAATATAAAGTGTAAATTCAACCACTTTACAAAGATCAGTCATCCATGATCCACAGATCCTCCTCCCCATAACAGTGCCATCCACAGATCCCCCAATGACAGTGCCATCCACAGATCCCCCTCCCCATGACAGTGTCATCCACAGATCCCCTCCCCATAACAGTGCCATCCACAGATCCCCCTAAACAGTGCCATCCACAGATCCCCTCCCCATGACAGTGTGATCCACAGATCCTCCCTATAACAGTGTCATCCACAGATCCCCACCCATGACAGTGCCATCCAAGATCCCCCACCCATGACAGTGCCATCCACAGATCCCCCACCCATGACAGTGCCATCCACAGATAACCCCCCATGACAGTGTCATCCACAGATTCCCCTCCACATAACAGTGCCATCCACAGATCCCCCTAAACAGTGCCATCCACAGATCCCCTCCCCATAACAGTGCCATCCACAGATCCCCCCTAAACAGTCCCAACCACAGATCCCACTCCCCATGACAGTGTGATCCATAGATCCCCCCATAACAGTGCCATCCACAGATCCCCCACCCATGACAGTGCCATCCACAGATCCCCCTACCCATGACAGTGCTATCCACAGATCCCCCCATGACAGTGTCATCCACAGATCCCTCTCCCTATGACAGTGTCATCCACAGATCCCCCCCCCCATGACAGTGCCATCCACAGATCCCCCTCCCCGCCGCTCACAGGATTATACATTTATTAACTGTAATCTGTAACTAGTGGGAGGAGGGAGGAGCAGGCACGTGACATCAGTGAGTGAGCGCCGCCCGCACTGCCTGTTACCGGAGCTACAGTTAATAAATGTATAATCCCGTGAGCTGCGGGGCCCTGTATATTCTAACCCCTGGGCAAGCGTGCCCGTCACCATGGGAATGCCTAGGGGTTAGAAAATACCATTGGATTTGAAAACTGAAAAACTTGAAAACTCAGATCCGATGGCATATTCTAACCCACAGGCAAGCGTCCCCGTAACCATGGGTCGTCTGGCTGGGGGTTGGAATATACCATCGGATCTGAGTATACCGGCATTTTGCCGCCCCATTGGCAAGTGCCGCCCTAGGCAAATGCCTTGTTTGCCTCGTGATAGATACACCCCTGCTCATAGGGGCCTCGGTATCTGGTGTCTCTGATGGTTGTTCATTGAATATGAAATTATCGACTTTTTGTTTTTTGGTCTCTGCGTACTCCCAGATATTCATGGTGCTTGTTTCACTCTGTGCTGACATATATGGTGAAAGTGAATAAATGATATTGAAGGTAATGTCGCACTAGAATGAAAAAACACCTGATTAGGTGCACCCAACCAGTCGATTCACCACAGATCTACAGAGGGACTGAAAGGAAATGAGTAATAGAGAGGATGGGGCACTCTTATATAAGGGATAGCAGAGAGATGATGGGCATTGTAAAAACCATAGATTTATTATAGATTGATAATAAAAAATAGATAATAAGAAAGGTACATACAATAAAAGTGCAAGTGCAGTGATATCAAGATAAAACAAAACAAAAAGAGCCTATCAGTGTGAAGGATCCGACCAACTTCTTATAGGTACAAGAGACGGCTATCTAAAAAATGTACTATCATAAAAGGAGGATGGCTGTAATCTGTGTCAAAGGTAGTATAAGTCGGAGGTAGTATAAGTCGGAGGTGGATCACCTACAAAGTCAATATCTGTTCATCATTTCTAGTATATTACTGTCCAAAATAATAGTCCACGTGGATCATTTGGGACATTGGTAATATCGGGCAGCATCCCGTTCTTCAAGTTGATTAAGCGGCGTCCCGCTAATGAAAATATTAAGAATCGCGATTCTAAATGTTATAATCCACTGGGTGGATCTTACCGGTAATGTACAATGTGACACTCGATATAGTGTTCCGATCCCGCCAGTGTCCGGCTTGAGGAGTCGTATCCCCCGTACCTCACTTTGGCGTTGCACGTGCGGGGCTCACGTGTGGAAGGGCTCCCGATTATGCCAACGTCATCCGGTGGGTTCAGGGGTCACAAATGGATTGTTGTTACAAGTCTTCCGGTAAGTTTGTAAGGTTGAAAAGTTCTTGATGTTGGATTTAGTATCTAATGGGATATAACCAAACGCGTTTCGGGGTATAAAAATTTTTGAAAGTACCCCTTCATCAGTGGTGAAAATATCCCAATTGTTGCCCCTCCTTTATAGGCGTTATAGAGGGAAGAAAAAACTGAAATGGATTGGTGTTCCAGATTAGGTGATTCCGTGGAATATATTTGGTTTTTTTTAAAAATATTTGTTTTGAGAAGAAGTCAGACATCTAGTGAGAGTACAATGGGGACGTGCTGTTATAGGTATCAAGTCAGAAAGGATTCAAAAACAAATGTGAATAGATTGCAATCAATCTTAATGAAAAGAAGGTCATAGGTGCTCCTATAAAGTACTCTATCTTTGTGCTGCAATCTGGCATAGCACACATATTACATACAGTTATAATATCGGTGTGTCTTATTCTAAAAGGATAAAAAACGCATGTGGGTGCATCTGCGGTTTTGATGCGTTTTTATTCCGTTTTTCGTGTCATTCGTTCAAAATCATTAAGAAACATTAAAAAACATTAAAAAACATTACCGTTGGGTAATAAAATGTCATATAGGTATTAAAATTAACTATCGATAGAGGTATTGCGATGTAGAAGTTCATAAAAAATTATTAATACACACAATGGTTATAAAGGGAGCGGCTTGATATGGATACATGTAGAGAAAGCTACAAAAGCCCAAACATTTCCGTAGTTGCTCCTGTAGTGTTCCATATCTCTGCCTTGCAAACTGCTGTCTCAAGAGATTTTTCCATATGATCATTATATATATGGAGCTTAATCGAAAAATGCAGAAAAAAACGCACCTCTGTATATCAGCGGTTTTGATGCAGTTATGGTGCATCCCTCCCTCTGTGATCCCATCCTGTCGGGGGGCTGCAAAGGCACAGCAGCCCCCCGATGGGAGAGGGAGGGACCTCCCTCCCTGTTAACCCTTCCATACCGCGGTCGTACGGACCGCGGTATGGAAGGGGTTAAACCGATGGCATCTGATCAAGCACAGATGCCAGCCGATTCTATAAGAGTGTCAGCAATGTGCTGACACTCTGATAGATCCACTAGACACCAGGGAATATTACAGAGGAGGCGGGCAGGGGATCGCAATAGCGATCCCGGCTGCCTCACTGCCCGCATCCCGCACCGCCTCCCGCCGCCCGCAACCCCCCACCCCCCTGCACCCCTGCAGCCACAATATGATTGGGGGCTGCAGGGGGGGGTTAAAGTTTACAACTTTGGGGGCATTAACTCTCTGATCCCCGCGATTTTATTTAGAACGTATGGGTACATCCTGTGTCCTTAATGACTAGGACATTAGGGCGTACCCATACGTCCTATGTCCTTAAGGGGTTAAGTACAGTATAAGGATATTAAGGATAGACAAGGTGGTGAAATTAATTGATTTATTTTTCATTTCCTTTTCATATATATGTGTATTTCCCATTTATTTGCTATCTAACTATCTGACCTACCTACCCAGAAATGGCCCCTCAGACAGCCCCTACTTCAGAAGGTCTACAGATAAGCTGCAGACATCATCTGATGTTAGACCTCCGTTCCTGGCTGCCTCATAGTAGCGATTTCATCTAAACATTCATGCATTATTCAAAAAGAAATGAAAAAATGTCAGTCCTGTGTCCCAAAACACGGACAATTACTTGCGCTGCTGGTTCCGATGTAGTGTGGTGAGTGGGCACACTGAAAAGTCATATAGTGAAAGTTTGAAACCGCGCTGCTTAGGATATCGACATGTAGAACACACGTGAATGAATTAGGGTATTCGCCTCCGTCTTCCTCCTTCAAAGGGTTCGATCCTCATCAGACCGCCTCTGTGGGATTAAATGATCGGCATATAGTGAAGTACCCTCTTGGTGGTCATTAAAAAGGTTTTATTCTACTCACAGACAAAGGTAGATAAAAGGCATATTACAAATGATAAAATCACTTCAGGTTCCTGCCCGACCCTGGTTTCGCTCTCTGGCTTCCTCAAGGGCGACAACTGCGCATGTCCATAATATGGCCCTTTAAATAGCCTGATTCCCTATTCCCAATCAATGGGAGCCACACCCAATCAAAACCTACTAAAACACATCAATAAATTACAATATTCTCAACAAACATCTAATCAAAGATTATCACTGTAAAAAGGATGGCAACATAAAATATTACATTTATCCACCATCCGCTCATCAAAAGTCAGTTTACATTTATCCACCACCCGCTGAACATAAAAATCAGTTTACACATATTCTCCGCTTACATATTACCGCAACCTGGCTATGTGCATACTCTCATTCTTGCTTTGCGATCCCATTCATCTAAACCGCATTATCTCAGCCAGCTTATCTCTTATATTCTCGGAGTAACCTAGTTTCTCTCCGCCCACTATTGATCACGTGACTTAAAGGGTAACACCCCCACCTTTTTCCATTCACAAAACTCATACCACCTGATCCAACCACCCAATGAGTATCTACTCCTCTAACGTATCCTGAAAGGTCCTAAAACTAAGGTGACCACCTCCATTTACTAATACCACCATAAGAGATAAAGGGGGAGGGGTGGTCGTAATGAATAAAGATATGTATGAATCTGAAATGCTAAGGCTGGTTTCTGATGAAGATACATATAAAAAACTAAAGAGTAACCCCACATTAGAATATAAAAAAACTTTGGATAATTTATTAATGGATGGGTTAAAGCAGTGCTTCTCAATTATTTTCTGTCATGCCCCCCCTAGGAAGAAGAAAACATTTTGCGCCCCCCGCGTGACTGTAAATAGTATCATTTGTCTATAAAATTGTTATGAGTACACCAATCTCCCCACAGGTGAGGGCCATTAACCCCCCCCCCTCCCCCTCCCCAAATCATGTGCAGGCTCCATGACGTCATCGCGCCGCCTGAACCGCTCTGATAGGCTGTCGGCACAAGGCCCGCAGCCTATCAGAGGAGCAGGGGAGGGAGACGCCTCTCCCTCCCCTGCCGCACAGCACAGCGATCTGTATCGCTTTCCAGAGGACGGCGATACAGATCACTATGGAGATGAACGCTTCCACAGTGGAAGCGTTCATCTCCTGTCACCTGGAGCTCCCCTTTACGGAGCCTCGCGCCCCCCCAGGGGGGCGCGCCCCTGTTGGAAACGCTGGGTTAAAGAAAGGAGTATTAAATAAAAAGGAGTTTGAGTATTTGACTTTCACACATCCGATTGTGCCAGTGATATACCATCTACCAAAGGTGCACAAAAGCACAATTGACCCTCCAGGGAGGCCGATAGTTTCGGGGATGAACTCCCTGACATGTAGAATTATGGAATATATAGATTTTTATCTACAGGGATATGTCACACAAAACCCTTCACACTTGAAAAATACAGAGGCAGTAATACAGCTTATAGATAACTTGAGCCCCCCTACTTTAGATACATGGATGGCCACAGTTGACGTGGCGTCCCTGTATACAGTCATCCCCAAAAAACTTGGCATACAAGCGGTAGAGAAAAGGATTAGAGAGGAACCCAAAATAGGTGATCTACAGGGGGACTTCATTTTGAAATGTTTGGATTATTGCCTGGAGCATAATTACTTTTGGTTCCGGGACTCCTATTATGTACAGCGGATTGGTACAGCAATGGGGGCGAAATTCGCCCCCAGTTTTGCTAACATCTTTATGGGGGTATGGGAGGAGGTGACTATCCTTCCCACACTAGGGGCAGACACGGCCAGGGGTAGATTAATCCTCTGGAGGAGGTATATCGATGACTGCCTCCTAGTGTGGGAAGGAGAAAAGGAAGGATTGGAGGAATACATTCACCAGCTTTATTATAATGAATAGAACTTGAGGTTTGTGGGGGAGATCAGTAGTGTGTCCATACATTTTTTGGACCTGTGTATAAAAATAGAGGATGGTAGCTTTAAAACCTGTTCCTTTTTCAAGGAAACCGATGTTAATTCATATATTGACAAGAAAAGCTGCCATTATAAACCATGGCTTGACAATATACCAAAAGGACAATTTAAGAGAATGGCTCAAAATTGCACTACAGTGGAAGATTATAGGTCACAATGTAAGGTGTTAAAAGATCGATTCCTTGAAAGGGGATATGAGGAAGACAATCTGGAAGTTTGCACCCAGACTGTAGAAGAAGAAAAAAAGAAAGGAAGGGATAGTATGAAGGAAAAAAGAACGAGAAGGATTACAGTTTTTCTTTTATTACAAGATACTGCTCAATGGCAGATATTGTCAAGAAAGCGGTCAGAAAAAATTGGGGAACACTTAAAAATGACCCAGTATTAGGGAAGGTCATACCTGAAAACCCCTCATTCATTTTCAAAAAGGCTCCAAATATTCAAACTAAGTTGGTACATAGTGCCATCCCCCCAGTGAGTGTAAAACAGAGCAAGGAACCTGAAGTGATTTTATCATTTGTGATATGCCTTTTATCTACCTTTGTCTGTGAGTAGAATAAAACCGTTTTAATAACCACCAAGAGGGTACTTCACTATATGCCGATCCTTTAATCCCACAGAGGAGGCGGTCTGATGAGGATCGAACCCTTTGAATGAGGAAGACGGAGGCGAATACCCTAATTCATTCACGTGTGTTCTACATGTCGATATCCTAAGCAGCGCGGTTTCAAACTTTCACTATATTCATGCATTATTATTGGCTTATTCGCCAATTCATACACGGATGTACCCATGCACACACATACATGCAGAAACACATACACAAACACGCACAGACACGTACGCACACACAAATACACAAACAAGCAAACACACACACACGCACACTATCTAACTAATATGATAATAACAGCCTTCCAGAGGTGCATCCCAACACAAGGTTGAAACCACGCTATCAGAGCAATGGTTGTTGTTATAGAAGTGATGCTCAAACTGCTGGGGTGCATCTATGGGACCCTCTTTCCAGAGATGATGGACACCCAACTCTCAAAAAGCTGAGGGGTCTTCAGGAGAGGCAGGCAGTCAAACTGGGCTATCAGACGGTCAGTCTCTGTAGCTGTGATGTCATCCTTCCTACGAAATGAAGTTATCCACGTCTTTACTGCAACGAGACATAGCATATTAATAATTTATAAGTAAATAAGAGCAGGAAAATCAGCTCTATCACAACCACTAAGTTTTAGTAAGCTTGAAAGCATATTGTTAAACCAAACACCAATAAACCCCATCCAGGAAAAGGAATTCAATAAGAATCTTCAATCTACTTGCAAAATTCCTCATCAATAACAGCACAAGCGTCTATGGCTAGCAAATAGTCAAAACCCAGCTACAAAGGCTTTACAAACGTTTCTTGGTGTAAAAAGTCACAACATTTGTGCAAAAGGTATTCTGCAACTTTAAACGTTTTATGCCTTTCTTGCCAATAAAAAAAAAAAGTGGGCGAAATTTAGAAGAAGGGGATGGGGCCACAACTACTTCTTTGTTATAAATATATTCCAAAATACCTTTCATTAGTTATAATGGCCCATTTTGTCTGGGGAGCAATCATCAGGGGAAATAAAATGGCTGCCGTCATATTAGTACACACAAAAACTGTCCTAATCACACAGAAGGACAAGTTACTTTGCAGCACTGAGGTAAAGAGTGCCTCATCCTCCTCTCTGCTCTACTTGCCAAGGATTATAATCCTGAATAGAGATAAGTGTCACAGTCGCTACCTCTGGCTGTGACCTTCTGTCCATGTTCATACTGCAGCTCCTCGCTGCAGTTCCATTCCAGTGTGTTGTATGTGGTTCTATATGGGTTAACTCCTCAGTGTGCCTATTAGGAGTTATTCCTCTCTGTCTGCTCCATGGGTGTGGCCTCTCTGCTGCACTCATGGAACCTGTATATAGGCTGATGTTTCCTCAGTCCTGGGTCAGCACTCCTGGTGTGTGTTTGTCCTGTCCTGCTCCTGGTTCGTACTCTGTCTCCCATGCTGCTGACCTATGGGATTCGTGTCTGTCTGTGTTCTGTGGGTTCGCCTACTTGCTCATTGTCATCCTTATTCCTATGTGTTCTACCTTTGTACCCCTTTGATTTCGATTTTCTTTGTATTCAAATCTGGTTCTCGATCCTGGTCCCACTCCCCCAGGAGGGGGTGTCTGCATGTCTGGCCAATCAGTTCTTGGCAGACATGTCATTCTCCGGAGGGAGAGTGGAGGGGGAGGTAACATCATGCTGCAGTTCTTTCACACGGGCGAGTTTTCCGCGCGGGTACAATGCGTGAGGTGGACGCATTGCACCCGCACTGAATCCGGACTCATTCATTTCTATGGGGCTGTGCACATGAGCGGTGATTTTCACGCATCACTTCTGCGTTGCGTGAAAATCGCAGCATGCTTTATATTGTGCGTTTTTCACGCAACGCAGGCCCCATAGAAGTGAATGGGGCTGCGGGAAAATCGCAAGCATCCGCAAGCAAGTGCGGATGCAGTGTGATTTTCCCGCATGGTTGCTTAGCAACGGGACCAGATCTTTATTATTTTCCCTTATAACATGGTCATAAGGGAAAATAATGGCATTCTTAATAAAGAATGCTAAGTGAAATGAAGATGAAGGGGTTAAAAATAATAAAACTTAACTTACCTTAGCCACTTGATCGCGTAGTTGCCATCTGTCTTCTCTCTTCAAGCTTCAGCTAACAGCTAAAGGACCTGTGATGACGTCACATCACATGGTCCAATCACATGGTCCATCTTACCATGGTGATGGACCATGCGATTGGACCATGTGATTTGATGTTATCACAGGTCCATTAGTTCTTAGCTGATGCTGGGAAAGAGAGGAGAGATCGCAACTACGCGATCAAGTGGCTAAGGTAAGTTAGGTTTTATTACTTTTAACCCCTTCATCTTCATTTTACTTAGCATTCTTTATTAAGAATGCTATTATTTTCCCTTATAACCATGTTATAAGGGAAAATAATAATTTCTACCGAATACTCTACCCGAAACCGGACTTCAGTGATGAAGTCCGGCTTCGGGTCTGGGTACCAAACATGGCGATTTTTCACACGCGCGTGCAAAACGCATTACAAACGTTTGCACCCGCGCAGAAAAATTGCGCATATTCCCGCAACACACCCGCATTTAATCCGGGTGTCAAACATGACGCCCGTGTGAAAGAGGCCTTAACGTGTATGCCGTGTAGGCTGGCTATGGCTGGCTTCCCCTGGCGTACTGGTTGCGGACCCTCCGTGCAGGCTGGTTTTCAGGGGCCTGGGCCGGCTGCGGTTGTCCTTTGTGTTCCTGCCCATGTACCTCGTCACCCGTTTGATTTCTGTTCCCTTACCTGGTTCTGTTTGGTTTGTTGTCCCACTTCTTCCCCTTTTCTGTTTGAAGGGGCGGGAGGGGGGCTTTGAGGGGTGGGAGTGTCACAGTCGCTACCTCTGGCTGTGACCTTCTGTCCATGTTCGTACTGCAGCTCCTCGCTGCAGTTCCGTTCCTGTGTGTTGTATGTGGTTCTGTATGGGTTAACTCCCATGTGTGCCTATTAGGAGTTAATTCTCTCTGCTGCACTCATGGAACTTGTATATATGTTCCCTCAGTCCTGGGTCAGCTCTCCTGGTGTGTGTTTGTTCTGTCCTGCTCCTGGTTCGTACTCTGTCTCCCATGCTGCTGACCCATGGGATTCGTGTCTGTCTGTGTTCTGTGGGTTCGCCTACTTGCTCATTGTCCTCCTTATTCCTGTGTTTCTGCTATTAGTTTTGTTAGTTATTTTTGAGTCAACTAGTGTTTATTATTATTATGTCTTTATGCCTCTGCCCTTTTATTGTCTTGCCTGTCTTGTTTTGTGTCTGTCTTCCCCTATTTCGTATTCGTTCCTCCGTATGGAGGACTCTGTCTCTGCTTTAGGGGATACTCTGTTCAGCAAGCCCTTTCTGCAGCTTTCTTTGCTGCAGAGTGCTATGGGCAAGGCCATGCCGTTTATTACTGGTGGAGCAAGTCCTTCTCTGCTCATTGCCACTCTTGTTTCCTTGTGTAAAACTCCAGCTTGTGTTATTAGTTGCCTTGTTTGTATTTCCCGGTCTATGTCATGTTAGCCTATGTACTGTCGGTACCTTCTGGTACCTGTTGTCTGTTTGTTCTTGTTGTTACTGTATAGTTCACGCTCCGGAATGGACCCTGGCAACTTCCTGTTGCAAAGCCTAACCCTACCATCTGGGGCCCTAGTGAATACCAGGAGTTGCTTAGTCACACCCCTCTGGAGTATTACTAGACAGTGGCGCAGTGGTTTTTCTTTCCCACTGTGCTGACTGTACATAGAGGTCATGTTTTGCCTGTTCTTCCTTCCTTGGCTTTTGTTTGTGCAATAAACTATTGTATGTCTGTACCTGATTTCCGTATGTTTATTGCTTGACGACGCGGAGGTCCTTAGCGGGACCTCCAACTCGTGACAATAAGATCTTCAACTGAATCTCTGTAGGAATGAAGTTCATGAGGAGACATGAAGTACAGAGAGGATGGACAGGACAGACTGTGGTAATGTGAGGCTGTGGTAATGGAGACTGCATACAAGTGTTGCTGCTCATTACTACACCCCCACCCTCCTCTGTACTTTATGTCTCCTCATGAATTCCACTCCTACAGAGATTCTGCTGAAGGCCTTATCAGGTGTATTCAGAATTATAATCCCTGACAGGTAGAGCAGAGAATGAGGAGAATGAGGCAGCTCTTTACCTCAGTGCTGTGAAGTAACTTGTCCTCCTGTGTGATTAGGACAGGTTTTATGTGTAGTAATAGGATAGCGGCCATTTTGTTTCCTCTGATGATTGCTCCCTAGACAAAATGGGCCATTATAACTAATGAAAGGTATTTGGGAATAAATTTATAACAAAGAAATATTTAAGTATTTTCATTTTCTTAATTCCCGGAGAGCCCCTTTAACAACTTCAAGGGGGTATTCCAGTTTTTATTTTATTTTTATTTGTCTATCTAGGAAGGAATAAGAAGTCATACAACATACAATTTTTTAATACATATTTATTTAAAATTTGGCATAGATACCTTTAGAATGGTATAGCCCATGTATCAGTCTATACAATATATCAATGTCACATGACATCAGTCATGTGACATTTTTCACATCATATAATCCGTTATATTCAGTAAGCAGCACTGTTTCATGACTTGCATGTCCCGGGTCAGGTCATAGCACACATTCATGTAATAAGAAAATAGGACTAGTGGTGGAATCATGATTTTCATTATGGTTATTACAGTAACTACATTACTGTGTGGATTTATATGGCTGCCTGTCTGTAGATGATATAGTAAAATGGCTACCCGTCTCTAGCTGATTTTTTCATGTTGTTAATAAAGTGAACTGTGAAAAAAAAACACATACATGGTAGACAGAGAGAAGAATGTTAGATATGCTTCTTCACTGACAGACATGATGAGGTGCTGCTGCAGTCAGTAATACTGTATATACTGTACAGATATGTGCTGTATCTCCATAAACTACTTTTCACCTGTTGGTTATGCCAGTGGTCACATGACACGTTTGAGGGTCACATGACTGACGCCATCATTAGCCCTATTCAGGTATCCTATATATGTATTTTACAGGACCAAAATGGGCCGTACTATTTTTTTTGTGTAGAGAAAGAAGCTATTTCAAGCAAAATTTCAAATACATGTATATTAGGGTACTTTCACACTAGCGTTGCTGTAACTGCCTGCCAGATCCGGAAATGGTGTGCAAACGGATACCATTTGTTTCCGGATGAGGATCCGTTTGACGAATGCATCGAAATACCGGATCTGTGTCTCCGATGTTATCTGGAAAAACGGATCAGTTTTTCCGGAACTCTTGGTACCGGATCCAGCATTTCAATGGAAAATAATGCCGGCAAGTGTTTCAGAATTTGGCCGAAGAAAATACCGCAGTAGAACTGAAGACATCCTGATGCATACTGAACAGAATGCTTTCTGTTCAGAATGCATTAGGGCAAAAGTGAATCATTTTTTTCCGGTATTGAGCCCCTGGGACGGAACTCAATACTGGAAAACTTTAACGCTAGTGTGAAAGTACCCCTAGAAAATCGTGCAACTGCCTATTTTCTAAACAAATAAATGTAACCATTAGAACCTGAATACCTCTTTAAAAGATACAATTAAAGGGGTTGTGCAGGATTTTTTTTATTGATTGCTAGTCCTAAGGATAGGTCAACGATATCTGATCGATGAGGGTCTGATGGTGAGGGTCTTCTGTTAGAAGAGACCACGGTGCCCACAGAGCATCATGGCCTCTTCTTAGGCCAGTGACATCACCGTGCATAATTCAAATGGCCTAGGTGCGATTCAATTGAATGGCCCTGAGCCATAATACCAAACACAGCAGCTATACCGTGTACAGTGCTGTGCTTGGTAAGCTGGGAGGAGGCCAAAGCTCCCACTGGAGCCCTACAGTCTACATGTGGCCGTTATGCGAATTTTAAAAGAAGCCCTTTTCTTGTCCCATAGAAGTGAATGGAGCAGTGGACCGGCATACACACTACCACTCCATTCAGAGAGGTAACTGAGGGACCCCCTTCATTCTCAGGACCAGTGGGATCCTAGCGATCCAACATGTGTCACTTATCCTCTGGACTGGTGATAAATAGTTTTGTGGAATAACTCCTTTAACCTCTTTAGGACGCAGGGTGTACATGTACGCCCTTGTGTCCTGGTACTTAAGGACCCAAGGCGTACATGTACACCCTGCGAATATCCGATCACCGCTGCGCACGTGGCGGTGATCGGAACAAGATGCCTGCTGAAATCAATCAGCAGGCACCTTGGCACAATGCCCAGGGGGGTCCTGTGACCCCCCCATGTCAGCGATCGCAGCACCTGCGGTTTGCTACGCTATCTGTAGTCTCTGATCCCGTGGGGATCAGAGACTAAAATATGCCCCAAACTTATACATTTTAACCCCCTGCACCGCCATATTAGTGTCCCCGGGCGGTGCAGGGGAGATGCATGGCGGTACTGCGATCCCCGCCCGCCTCCTTTCAAATGCTTTCCTGGTGTCTAGTGGGTATAGCAGGGGTCAGCACATTGCTGACCCCTGCTATAAACTGCTGACATCTGTGCTGCAGATGTCAGCAGTTTAACCCCTTCTATACCGCGGTCCATATGGACCGCGGTATTGAAGGTGTTAACATGGAGGGAGCTCCCTCCCTCTCCCATCGGGGGGCTGCTGTACCTTTGCCCTTGTGTCCTGGTACTCAAGGACCCAAGGCGTACATGTACACCCTGCGAATATCCGATCACCGCTGCGCACGTGGCGGTGCTCGGAACAAGATGCCTGCTGAAATCAATCAGCAGGCACCTTGGCACAATGCCCAGGGGGGTCCTGTGACCCCCCCATGTCAGCGATCGCAGCACCTGCGGTTTGCTGCGCTATCTGTAGTCTCTGATCCCGTGGGGATCAGAGACTAAAATATGCCCCAAACTTATACATTTTAACCCCCCCTGTACCCCGCCATATTAGTGTCCCCCCGGGCGGTGTCCCCCCGGGCGGTCCACCTTATCCCGTACTTTCCAAAATGGGGTCACTTTTTTGGAGTTTCTACTCTAGAGGTGCATCGGGGGGCTTCAAATGGGACATGGTGTCAAAAATCCAGTCCAGCAAAATCCACCTTCCAAAAACCACATGGTGCTCCTTTCCTTCTACACCCTGCCGTTTGGCCATACAGCAGTTTACGCCCACATATGGGGTGTTTCTGCAAACTACAGAATCGGGGCAATAAATATTGAGTTTTGTTTGGCTGTTAACCCTTGCTTTGTTACTGGAAAAATGGATTAAAATGGAAAATTTTCCAAAAAATTGAAATTCTGAAATGTTATCTCCATTTGCCATTAACTCTTGTGGAAAACCTAAAGTGTTAATGATGTTTTTAAAATCAGTTTTGAATACCTTGAGGGGTGTAGTTTCTAGAATGGGGTCATTTTTTGGTGGTTTCTATTATGTAAGCCTCACAAAGTGACTTCAGACCTGAACTGGTCCCTAAAAAGTGGGTTTTTGAAAATTTCCGAAAGATTTCAAGATTTGCTTCTAAACTTCTAAGCCTTGTAACGTCCCCAAAAAATACAATGGCTTTCCCAAAATGATCGATACATGAAGTAGACATATGGGTAATGTAAATCAATAACTTTTTTTGGCGGTATTACTATGTATTATGTAAGTAGAGAAATTGAAACTTGGAAAATTGCAAATTTTTCAAAATTTTTGGTACATTTGATATTTTTTTATAAATAAAAAAGAAATTTTTTTACTTAATTTTACCACTGTCATAAAGTACAATATGTGACGAAAAAACAATCTCAGAATGGCCTGGATAAGAAAAAGCGTTTTCAAGTTATCACCACATAAAGTGACACTGGTCAGATTTGCAAAAAGTGCCCGAGTCCTTAAGGTGAAATAGGGCCGAGTCCTTAAGGGGTTAAAAGGGTTATAAAAAAAAAATAAAAAAAAGTATTGCTGTGCAATAGATCGGGCATTTCACATACCGTGTTATTGCAATGCAGTGATCCCTCAAAATGCAATGGCCTCAGGATAAAATATTTTCAGCACAATGGTCTTTTCTGGGCATTAGAAGTTGAAAGTAGACTAAACATACAATGTTTCAGACTCAGATCCAACCAATCAACATGGCCATTGCACTGGTAAAACACCTTCATTTTTTTTCTAGTAGATCCTCTGTGGTACTAAATAGTTTTTCGTGCGAATATTCGAATCACGAATACTAATTGCGAATATCGCCACTTCGAGAATTCAGAAAGATTCAGAATACAGTGCTATATATTCGTATTCGTGAATATTTTTGATTTTTTTTCATCTGAACCCATCATCCCTTCCTACTTATTGCTTGTGGGCCAATGAGAAGGCTGCAATGTCATTGTATAAGCTTAGCAACATCCCTAGAACCAATAGGAAAGTTGCCTACCCCTTTACTATATAAGAACCTCCCCAGCAGCCATTTTCTGCAGTTTTTTGCAGTTCTGAGAGAGACAGCTGTCATTGCGGTGCTCTGTGCTTTGCTGTGTCATTACATTAGATAGTTAGTTAGTTAGTTAGTTAGTTAGCTTACATATATAATACAGATAGTTAGTGGGAGATAGTCAGTGTAGGTTATAGCGTGATATAGTGTAGCTGATAGGTAGTGTGATGGTTCTGCTGTCTATACATACATGCTACAGAACCAGAACAATACTTAGTGCACCAATCAGTAATATGTAGTCAGACCTGCTAAAATGTGCAATTGCACGTATTGCGCCGAAATATGCGCATCATTAATATAAAACTATTGTAATGTTCTGCCGTGCCAACCATTTTCTTCAGTCTCAGGAAACTTCTAGCAGCTTGAAAAATGTAGCAATAGTGACCCACGCCTGTTTTGCACACGCAATACGCGCCTATTACATTGCGAATTTATGACGAATATTTGCCCAAATATTCACAAGATATCGCAAATTCGAATATTTCCCCTGCCGCTTATCACTAGTACTAAATGGTCTGTATTGCCTCCTGTCTGTGCCAGGATAAGCTGCTCATTTGGGCACCAGTTGAGCTCCAACTCCATTTTATTTTTCTGGTACATGTATTTATTATGCAAGACCCTGAAGAACCTTCTGCCCTCATTATAGAAAGTTATTTACAGTATGTTGTGCTCAGGGGCGTAGCTAAAGGTTCTTGGGCCCTGGTGCAAGAGTTCAGCTTGGGCCCCCCTTCCCTCAGTTCTTTGTGTGTCTTCTTATGCGGCACAAGGGTCTTTGGGCCCCCTCAGGCTCCTGGGCCCGGTAGCGACTGCTACCTCTGCACCCCCTATAGCTACGCCCCTGGTTGTGCTGCTCTGTGGAATATGTTTCTGCCTGGACAGTATTTTGCGCTATGGTATTGCTGGCCCTGTCTATTTGTGTTGCCCCGCCTTCTGTCAATGTAGTGCGATGCCTCTACAACATGGGGCCACTTTTAGTTTTTTTTCCAGGGACACTTTAAGTTCCCAGTTCGTCCCTGTGTGCAGAGGTCATTTTACAAGCAACTAATAGATAGTATGCTTCATAATAGTGAGATCACAGACGTCCATGCAAGCATCATGCGACATGCATTACACAAGTCTGAAATTGTGTCCCGAAAAAAGGTAAAGAAGCCGCGACTTCAATATTTTCATAAGAAGCATCGGCTCGAGTTGGCAAAAAAGTAGGAACAGTGGACAGTAGAAGATTGGAAATGGGTGATATGGAGCGATGAGACAAAAGACAAAAGACTGGGCTCTGAAGAGTGCAAATGGGTCTTAAAGAAACAATGGAATAGGGGGCTAATAGATCGAGAAATTGAAAGAACTGTCAAGTTCGGTGGAGGAAGCCTGATGATATGGGGTTGCTTCATAGCCAAAGACATTGGATACTTGACCAGGATCGATGGTTGTTCTTAATGCTGAGCTTTATGTGTATATCCTACAAGATGAGATACTTCATACACTCAAGTACTATGGGTATGAAAAGGACGACATAGTATTGCAGCAGGACAGCGACCTGAAGCATACGTCTAGATTGGCAAAGAAATGGTTCAGTGACTATGAAGTAGAGATTTTGGATTGGCCCCCACAGCTCCAGACCTCAACCTAATCGAACACTTGTGGGTAGCTTTGAATAAAAAGCTGTATTTGTACCCAAGTGAGTCGACCAGTATTTACCAACATTGGGAACATGTAGAAGAGACCTGGGAACAGGTTTCGGTTGAGACATGCTTGAATCTGATCAAGAGCATGTCCAGAAGGATTCAGACAGTGTTGAAAGCCAAAGGTGGATTTACAAAATACTAACAAAATAATAAAAATCAAAATAGTAACAATGCAGTTGCATGATAAGAATCTGCATAACTAATCATATGCTAAATAGTTGCAAGTCTAATTTATGTATAAGATAGCCAAGATGATTGTCTATAAAATGATGGTAGTCTCACGTTCAAAGCTGTAGTGGATGGTGAGATATGGAGCCTGAAAGTCAAAAGTTCAAAACATTGTGTCATGGTGCGGTTCACTGTGACAGTTGTGGCCGTGTAGGCTGGCTGCATGCCCTCTTGCGTACTGGCTGCAGGTTGACTCCTGTGTATGCTGGTTGCTTGGGGATGCGTGCTGGCTGCGGTGTCTTGTGTGAACCATGCCTGTGAATGTGTGCACTCCCCATGTCTGCTTCTCGGTGCAGTTCTTGTCACTGTTGCTGCGTAGGCTGGCTACAGCCTCTCTTGCGTACTGGCTGCAGGCTGACACCTGTGTATGCTGGTTGCTTTGGACTGCATGCTGGCTGTGGTTTTGTGTGTGAATTGTAGCCTGTGTTTGTGGCTCCCACGTCCATATATGTGGTTGCTGTCTCTGGTGCCTTGTAGGCTGGCTGCCTATAACCTCGTACTGGCTACAGTTATCCTGTGTATGCTGATTGTCGTTCAGGCTTGCTGGCTGCAGTATTCTGTGACTGGTGTGAACTGTCACTTGTGATTGTGTGTTCTGTGGTTCTGGTAATCCTGGTTCTGATGGGGTTAACTTTCCCTGGTCTGTTCCTTGGTGCGGCTTGTCAGGAGCCCTCATTATGCAGCTATATCTATCTGTGAGCTGTGGGGCTTTGGTCAGTCTGTCTTGTACCATGCTGGGTGTAAAACCTTGCTGCTCATCCAGGGAGGGGGTCAGTCTGTCCTGTGCCTTGTTGGGTGTAGCTCCTTGCTGCTGACCCAGGGGGTTTTGCCATCTACCATGCCTTGCCTGTTCTACTGTTCCTGTTCTTTGTTTGAGTCCACTCTGTTCCATGTTTAACCTAGCAGTGCTCTAACTGTGTCTGATAGCCTGACAGTGCTAAACTGCTTCTGATCCTGTCTGTTCCATGTCCAGCCTGGTACAGAGTAGGTGGACAGGTCACTGTGGAAACTGGGGCTACCAGAGCCCACTGTAATATTGTCCTAAAGGAAAACACTCAAAAGAGGCGCCACACCCAAAATAATATACAGTGGGTAATTGAGTACCCGTTTGGAAAATAGTATATAAATGCCACGTGCACAAAGTGTATAAGGTATATTTAGTGAATCTTCAGTCAGAAGAAGATATAATGCATGTGCACTCACTTCACAGGGGGGTAGTCAACAGGATAACGCTCAAAACACCTTTGACTAATCACCCCTGGCCAGGATCGCGTGTCAGATGGTAACAATTGATGGCAACTGGTGCTCAAGGCTTCTTGAGGTGTCTTGAGCTTTATCCTGTTGACTACCCCCCTGTGAAGTGAGTGCACATGCCTCATATCTTCTTCTGACTGAAGATTCACTAAATATACCTTATACACTTTGTGCACATGGCATTTATATACTATTTTCCAAACGGGTACTTGATTACCCACTGTATATTATTTTGGGTGTGGCGCCTCTTGAGTGTTTTCCTTAAGGACAATATCACAGTGGGCTCTGGTAGCCCTAGTTTCCACAGTGACCTGTCCCCCTACTCTGTACCTATTTCCATTGGAAATGAAAATTCCTTCATTTCCATAAACACCTGTGCTGCCTCCCCATGATCTGAACAAACTTCTATTTTGTTAACCCAATTTTTCTATTCACTACTCCGCACCCTTCTGGTGCCTCTGGACATAGGGTATTTCCATCTCCTTTGGAAATTACTCATCCTCTGTGTTTTATCTTTTGTGTTCTTTCTTCTGTGTCCAGCCTGGCAGTGCCTACTGCTTCTGATCTAGTCAGTTCCTTGTCTGTCCTGCAGTGCCTTACTGCTTCTGTTCCTGTGTTTGTCCTGCCTTTGGGAGAGGGTCCCTGGGTTCTCCGAAGAGAGGATCTCTAGTCTGTGTGCAGCTCTGCCTGAGACCACCATGTTTCCATTCCGCCTGGCATCCAGGCACCTGCTTCTGTGAGGGTTCCCGTTTGTCTTGTTGTCTGATCCATGTCCTGTGTTTGGTTGGGTTCCAGTCCTGTTGTCTGTTTCTGCTGGTGCTTGCACCAGCGTGATTCTCTGCAGGTAGCAGCCAAGTGTATCGGGACCTTCCTGAAGGTGCAACCAGTGAGCCCTCGGCTCAGTTCATCCCCACCTCCGGGGGCTCTGTGAAGAACGGGGCTCTCTGGCTCTCCGCCCTCTGGGTTTTGCCTCTGGTGCACTTAGTTCTGTGTTAGTGCTACCACTATTTCTAAACCTGCTGTACTGCCATGTTCTTTTATTAAATGTGTAATAAAGTACTATGTTAGTCCCTGGTCTGTTTCTGCCCATGTCCTGTTTGCAAGACATCCTGGAGGTGGTCTGACTTGAGCCCTCGGTACGTGACAGTATCCATTACCAGGCAGCACCACACAAAAGGGAAAATGGCAAAAAAAAAAAACTGGGTCAGCAGCAAGGGGCTACACCCAGTAAGGCACAGAACAGACTGACGCCCTGGATGAGCAGCAAGGTGCTACACCCAGCAAGGCACAGGACAGACTGACCCCCTGGATGAGCAGCAAGGTGCTACACCCAGCAAGGTACAAGACAGATTGACCAAAGCCCCACAGCTCACAGATAGATATAGCTGCATAACAAGGGTTCCTGACAAGCCACACCCAGAAACAGACCAGGGAAAGTTAACCCCATCAGAACCAGGATTACCAGAACCACAGAACACATAATCACAAGTGACAGTTCACACTAGTCACAGAATGCTGCAGCCAGCACGCCTGAACGACAACCAGTATACACAGGATAACTATAGCCTACATGGCACCAGAGACAGAAACCACAGATATATGGACGTGGGAGCCACAAACACAGGCCATAGTTCACACACAAAACCGCAGACAGCATGCAGTCCCAAGCATCCAGCATACACAGGTGTCAGCCTGCAGCCAGTACACGAGAGAGCATGTAGCCAGCCTACACGGCAACAGTGAGATGAACTGCACCGAGAAGCAGGCATGGGTAGTTCATACATTCACAGGCATAGTTCACACAAGACACCGCAGCCAGCACGCAGCCCCAAACAACCAGCGTACACAGGAGTCAGCCTGCAGCGAGTACACGAGAGGGCATGCAGCCAGACTACACAACCACAACTGTCACATTGAACCGCACCGTGACACATTGTTACCCTTTTGCTTGGCAGTGTATATACTCGATTACCGGAGATGGTTCATTTATTTGGGGATTTATTCTAATTGCCATTTTTGGGAAAGGAATTTTTCTGAAGAGGAAAATTTGCATCAGTGTCATAGGGATGGAATAGGTTGATGACTAGATGGACATATCCCTTTTTTTCAGCCTCAGGACTCATGCAACTGTTGAGTGTTTTGTGGTCCGCAAAACACGGATCCCAGCTGTGTGCATTCCACATTTTGCGGAATGGAAGGCCAGACCATCACAGAACAGTGGTATCCTTGTCCGTAATTCATACAGACATGGAATGCACACCTAATTTTTAATTATTTTTTTTTTAGCTCCATTGAAGTGAAAGGTTCTAAATATGGGCAGCAAAAACAAACAAAAAAAACGGAACAGACATGGAAAAAAAAACGCTCCTGTGCATGAGTCCTTACTGTAGTCCTTTTAAATTTAGCAGACTATTGCACATAAAATAAAAAGGGGGGTTTCACACCATGTATATTCCCAATAGTATCATAGCACATCACCCTCATCTGCATCTAAGGGAGTCAGTGTGGCGATCCACCGCAACCTCCCATTTACACTCTGCTCCACTCAATCAGACCCAGAGGGCAGATTTCTTTTTATTAAAGGGACTATTGGATCCCAAATGTATACTATATCGAATACCTATGCCCCCAATACCCACCAGGCAAAATGGCTCATCGGCTCCATTGATAGCTTCCTTGCATTTGCTGAAGGATGTATAGTATTGGGCGGAGATATAAACCTGGCCTTAGATCCCTCTCGTGACTCCTCCTCACTCAACAGATCAACGCTCATGGGCAAATCTCGCAAGGTTTCCCAAAAACTACAATCCTCCTTCCTAGCTGACACCTGGCGCTCTTTCCAACCTAACGAGAAAGATTTTTCATTCTTCTCAATTCCACATCAAACATATCTACCTTTTTGTCCTGAGCAGCCAATTACATCTATGAAACTCGGAAAAGATAGGCTCCATAACTCTTTCAGACCATGCCCCAGTCTTTATGGGTTATAGTTTACAGGGCCTTCCCAAGCCAGCAACCAGATGGCGCCTAAACTGCACCCTTTTAGACGATGCCTCGCAAGTACAGAAATTGACTGACAGAATATTTCACACTTAACTCCTCAACCGAAATTTCCAATGAGATCAGATGGGAGGCCCACAAAAGCGTGATGCGAGGGCACTTTATTTCCCTGGGGACTCATGTCAAAAAACTCAGACAAGAGAAAATCAGGTCTCTACATACCCGTATTCAAGAATTAGAATCCCAACACAAGCAATCCCCATCACACAATGTTTTTGAACTACTCTCCTTGGCTAGAGCTGATCTTCAGAATTTACTAAATGTCTATACTGCCAAATCTTTCCTTGCTACGCAATGCAAATATTACGCTCACGGTAATAAGCCATGCAAATTGATGTTAGCTCAAATCAAAAGGAGAAAGGTCAAATCCTTTATTACTCATGTTAAATCTAAACAATCGATAGATCTCTGCACCAATGACCTGATCGCCAAATGGTTCTCGGAATACTACGCGGAATTGTATAACTTAAGACCCCCACCTCTTCGGAGGAAATCGTTGACAGGACAACTCACATTGACTCATGGTTGAGTACCCTGAACCTACCATCTCTCTCTCCAGAACAGTCCTCATGACTGCTGAAATAATTTACTTTCACTGAACTGGAATCTGCACTCAAACGAGCCCCCTTAAATAAATCCTCGGGCCCCGCTGGGCTTCCTGTGCTCTATTACAGAAAATTCCGTGACATACTCCTGCCACATTTGTTACGGGTCTGCAATTATACCTTACAAGGAATTGCACTCCCGCCGCATATGCTCCTGGCACACATTACCATTTTACCAAAAGAGGGTAAAGATCTCTCCCATTGCTCGAGTTATAGACCCATCTCCCTCTTAAACAAAACTCCTCCTTTCCTCTCTCATCAACCCTGAACAAGTGAGCTTTATCCCAGGCAGGGAAGGGAAGATGAACATCGCTAGAGCCCTTCACATAATACAGATGGCGAAAATTGCTTCCTCCCTGTTGGTGCTCCTAAGCACCGACGCAGAGAAAGCTTTCGACCAGGTAGACTGGTTATTTATTTCCAGGGCTCTTTAAAACTTGGTATCCCCCAACAATTTATTACGAGCATCATGTCTATGTACTCAGCGCCTTTCACACAAGTATGGGTAAACGGCACCCTATCCCCCCCTTTTTGCATCAGTAACGGTACTCGACAGGAGTGTCCCCTATCGCCCCTGCTTTTTGTACTCACTATTGAGACCCTCTCAGACGAGAGAATACAAGGTATCACTATTGGCCAAACAGAACATCAATTAGTTGCTTTTGCGGATGATGTCTTGCTGTTTATCTCAAACCCTATTGAGGCCTTTCCGGCAGTCGAGTCAGTTCTGATGCAATTTGGAAAGCTGTCGAATTTTAAAATCAACTCCACTAAATCTGTGTTCCTTAGCATTAAACTTCCCACTGCGACTAAAAATGCACTACAGAATAAACACTCCTTTACCTGGGCTTCCTCCTCCTTAAAATTCTTAGGGGTGAATATAACTTCCGATATCTCGGGTTTATACGCAGCCAATTTTCAGTCCATACCTGATAAAATTGCAGCTGAAGTGCAATCCTGGGATATTCCATATATATCGTGGTTTGGGAGAATGGCTCTATTAAAATCGGTGATCCTGCCCAAGGTTCTGTATTGTTTCCAAGTTTTGCCCATCAAACTGCCTAACGCCTTTTTCAATAAGGTAAGATCGGTCCTTTCCAGGTTCTTATGGAAAAATAGAAGACCCACATTAGCCCACTCCTTTCGATCCCAACGTTCTATGCACGGTAGCTTAGGAATACCAGACTTTAAAGTATATTATAAGGCAATCCATGGTTCTAGATGTCTAGACTGGTTACGCAACCCTTTGGATCGTCTGGACGTCCAGGCAGAATTGGATATGTGTACATTTTTCCTGAGATCTTTGGCTCTGTCCATGAGACGCTGGAAACCCCAATACAACAGAACCCAAAATGCCCTAACCAACGCTATGCTAGAGGTATGGCGTGGAAGTAGACTCAGAGAAGCCCTAATACCCAACCCTGTTGACTACTGTTAACGATATATTTATGGACCCCCTTAACTCCTTCGGTCATACCTAACACCCATCAATTAAAAGCAACATAACTCCACTCATAGATATTTGGAGCCCAGGGGACATCTCGATTACCACTCAGCTCCAAGCCCACTCCTCCCTCTCAAATCTAACTACCCTGCAAAGAAACTATCTTTATACATATATCAAACACCATATCGCTTCCGACTACTCACTCCATGACTTGTCCTCCTTTGGGAAGTTGGCCCTACAGAAGGTAGAACCGACAAAAACACTCTCCAAACTATATGCACTCCTTTTATCTCCCCTCCATACCTCTGACTACTGACTGGTTCCTGAAGAAATGGGAAACAGACTTGGAGTGTACTTTCTCCAATGATGATGTTAAAACCTTATTAGCTCTCCCTCGTACTGTCTCCAGATGTGTGAAACTTCAAGAGAATCAGTACAAATTGCTGACAAGGTGGTATTGTACCCCAGTCAAGATCTCAGAGATTTTCCCGGGTTGTAGCCCTATCTGTTGGAGATGTGACTTGCAAAGAGGAACTTTGCTCCACATATGGTGGCAATGTCCAATCATTGCTCAGTTCTGGGAGCTTGTCCATGACGAGATAACTTTGGTTATGGGCCGAGAAGTCCCCTGGAACCAAAGATATATCTCCTAGGCCTCTTTGCAGACCGCTCGTTCTCAAGCTTTGACATTAAACTGTTACATTCCTTGCTTGGGGTGGCACGCCTCTTAATAGCAGGGCACTGGAAGTCTAAGGAACCTCCCTCCATACTTAATTGGAAGAATGAGGGAGATAAGATCTATAGATTTGAACAGTTGCTGGCTTGGGAAACTGGTTTGACAGACAGATTTGCAAAGACATGGGATATCTGGAAGAAGTACAGACCTTTCTAGGATAGGGAATACCCTAACCCCTCCCCCCTTCCCACCCCCCACCATCCCTCCCTTCTTTACCCTTGCCCCCTCTCTCTATAATCTTTTCTCTCTTTCTATATCTAACTGTTTTTACATTTGGTCCACCAGTGAACCGCTTTCTTTTGATTCTCAGCATATTGGTCAGACTTGGTTATGACTTATTAGAAAATGCTGTATCCTCTCAGCTGTTTATTTTATATGATGTGCATTGTACTTTTTCTTTTTGCTATATCTTTGATGCAATATTCGCATTTCTGTACTAAATGCTGTTACGATACGATGCTGTTGGATACAATAAAAACTCTAATATAAAAAAAAAAGAAAGGGGGGAATTTATAATTTGTTGTGTTTTTTTGTTTCACCTTGAAATCTAGCTTTGGTTTGTGCCACTGAGCCTAATTTTAGAAAAAGGATTTGAATTTGAAAATGAATTTGAAAATTGATAATGAATTTTGCCCAAATGCGAAGTGGTTTACAGCTATATCTGTTAAAGTACTCCTATGGCTTGCCTGGCATGGAGTTGCAGCATTTTTGCTGAATCTTGTAGAAGAGAAATGAGACTTAAAGATGATATAATATGCAAACTTGGCCTTGGCCAAAAGTCTCACAATTTTGCACAAAGGGTCATGTGTTCCAGCACTTGTGACATTTTTACGGCAGAAAACTGGCATACCAGATTTTATAAATGTCCCTCTAAGAGATAAATACTTTCTAAAAAACTGAAATTACTTGATCTGGCAACAAAAATAAAAAATGAATCGTTAAAGTTATTCATATCATACTTCTTACAAATAACATGCATGCATTTATACGTTAAGTTGCTGCCACATAATTGACTGATTGTACATTTGCATTAACTAGAAAGTACACTGTATCCTCTACAGAAGACCACCTCTTTGGAACAACACCCATCTAGAAGACCATCTTTCACTGATATTTTGAGTGGTTGACTCAAAGAGATATACAAGCACAAATTGTTGCTGTTGTATTTGAAAATAAAATTACAATTAAGGCTAATTTCACACTAGCATTAAAACTATCCAGCAGGCTGTTTCAGCAGAGTAACAGCCTATTGGAGTTTATCGTATCCGGCATCCTGATATGGCCAGGGCACCACCAGATCCCATTGATTATAATGGGACCTGGCAGAGATCCACCCTGTTTCTTGCACTAATTTTGTCCAACTGTATCCCAGCACTCATACTGGAAACTGACCAGATCTCCACTGGGTCCCACTGTAGTCAGTGGGCTCCGGAGGAGAAAGGCAGTATTGATACAATGAACTCCGATACACTGTTCCTCTGCCAGAACAGCCTGCCGGATAGTTTTAATGCAACTGTGAAACTAGCCTAAGAAAATGAAGAAGATTAACATATACTTTATAATAAGAAAAAAGTATTGTGATAAAGTAGTCACAGTTTGAGTATTTAGAACTGTTTTTTTTTCTTTTACGCTGTTCAAATTGATCTCAAAGTATTAGAAATAAGCCTTAAATTCAAGTCTACCTGATTTGCCTTAACTGTCATTTTTCACATCAGTATGTGAGCTTGATCCTTCTTGGATGATTAGAAAGCAAACATCTAGGAGATTAAGAGCAATGTTGTGTAGGAGCCTCTAACTTTTACATTCACGTTTATTATCTCTGCAGCTCAGCAGCAATTAACCACAAGGTGTGTTTCAAAGCACATAGCAATACAGAACTGAGCTTGAGTCTCGAGAAACACGATCCACCTTCAATCCATAAACAGTCATTTGCAGACAGTCAATACCGTGGCTAAAGATTGTGTTACATGCAGAGAGATCTGTACACAGTTTGAAAAAGCTGAGAATAGAGCTGTGGGAAATAAAGTTGAGTCTTATTTTATCTCCCGTATTCACTTGAAAGCAAATCATGCCATGGCATGTACTTATTTATCATTTCTGTTAACTACACCCATTGCCAGTCCACCAGGTAAGAAGACCAAACCAATTTCCCCTGGGGGATAGAGAAAATAGGACCATCAAATGCTACGTTTCAGCCTTGATACAATGTGGTTTGGTATGAGTGCTGTGATTAAGGTGTTATGTAGCAGGTGCTGCTACTATTTTAATAGCAACAAATGAAAGTGTTAGGTCTTCCTGAAAAGTGGCCAACACTTCTATCTCTAATTACTATGTTTATGGCACATTAAACAGTCTCTTTCAATGGACATGTTAACAATTGAATCCCCAATGGCAAATGTCAGTGCTAACGTATATGAAGCTTTGAATTAGAATGACTACTAAGTGTATGTTATTATATGGTTGTATTTTTGTGGCCTTTAATTGATTACTTGCATGTACATTATTTATCAATTGCAAACAGCAGTAACATTTGGAATCAATAAAATGTTTTACCTTTTTTAAATTAAAGCAGTTGATTTACTACTGATGTGAATAACTATTTCTGCTTGAAATCCTTTGCACTGTATTAGTGCCATATGACTACCAACAGTGGCATAACTTCAATGTTTGCAGCAGTTGCAATTGTGACAGGGTCCCATGTATGTGTTAATGCTAGCTTCTACTGCTTCAAAACTGCAGTATATTAGATTTATTCTCAGCCTACAGTATCTCGCAAAAGTGAGTACACCCCTCACATTTTTGTAAATATTTTATATCTTTTCATGGGACAATAATGAAGATATGACCCTTTGATACAATGTAAAGTAGTCAATGTACAGCTTGTTTAACAGTGTAAATTTGGTGTGCCCTCAAAATGACTCAACACGCAGCCATTGTGCCCAGTTAGCCATTTTCTCTCCCCGCTGTCATGTGACTCGTTAGTGTTACAAGGTCTCAGGTGTGAATGGGGAGCAGGTATGTTAAATTTGCTGTTATCACTCTCACACTCCCTCAAACTGGTCACTGAAAGTTCAACATGGCACCTCATAGCGAAGAAGTCTCTGAGGATCTGAAAAACAGAATTGTTGTTCTACATAAAGATGGCCTAGGCTATAAGAAGATTTTCAACACCCTGAAACTGAGCTGCAGCACAGTGGCCAAGACCATACAGCGTTTTAACAAAACTGGTTCCACTCAGAACAGGCCTCGCCATGGTCAACCAAAGAAGTTGAGTGCACATGCTCAGCATTATATCCAGAGGTTGTCTTTTCAAAATATATGTGCTGCCAGCATTGCTGCAGAGGTTAAGTGGGAGGGGGGGGGGGAAGTCACCCTGTCACTGCTAAGACCAAACGCCGCACACTGCATCAAATTGGTCTGCATGACTGTCATCCCAGAAGGTCTGCATGAGCGCTGTCAACTATGGCGAGCTACAGTTCATTGAGAGAACCATGAATGCCAACATGTACTGTGACATATGGTACTGAAACAGAGCATGATCCCCTCCCTTTGGAAACTGGGCTGCAGGGCAGTATTCCAACAGGATAACAACCCTAAACACACCTCCAAGACGACCACTGCCTTGCTAAAGAAACTGAGTTTAAAGGTGCTGGACTGGCCATTGGCCAAGTCTCTAGACCTAAACCTTATTGAGCATCTGTGGGTCATCCTTAAATGGAAGGTGGAGGAGTGCAAGGTCTCTAACATCTACCAGCTCCATGATGTCATCATGGAGGAGTAGAAGAGGATTTCAGTGGTAACCTGTAAAGCTCTAGTGAACTCCATGCCCAAGAGAGTTAAGGCAGTGCTGGAAAATAATGGTGACCACTAAAGATGAGCGAATTGAAGTTGATGAAGTGGAATTCGATCCGCACCGAATCCGAATTTCCTCATGCTTCATGGTAACTAATCGCATTTTTTCCTAAAATAGCTGTTGCATGTTTTAGGACATGGAGCAAGGAACTCTGGGAATGAAGGATCACCCACAATGCCATACATGCAGCCAATCAGCAGCCAGCCAGCCCTGTGATGTCACAGCCCTATAAATAGCCTCAGCCATCTTGGATTCAGCAATTTTCCAGTTTAATTAGTGCAGGGAGGGACACTAGCAGGTGTTAGGGACAGTGGTAGAAAAGACTTTAAAACTTTTATTTTGCTGTATAGAAGTTCAGGGAAAAGATAGGGAGGAATCATTCCACAGTATTGAAACGGAACAGGGTTCAGTAGATGAGTTTACAGCTTGGGTAATAGGTACAATCCTATTACACCTTGCTGCATTGACTGAGGATCCAAATTGCCATTATACTGTACAGCTCTGTAATTCCAGCAAACCGTTCTTGTTATTGGGGTGCAAGTGCTGTTTTATACAGCCATTAACAGTGTTTATTACAAATAAATATTTCTACATTTTATTTTTTGCCTTTCTGCGGTGCTGGTATATGTTCTAAAGCATATTTTGGCTTGCATTAGTGGGAAAAAAAGAGTAGCCATTGTGTGGTGAAGTGAGAAAATGACAGCCCTTTTTGGTGTGTATTAGTGGCAAAAAAACAATATATTATTTGCCTTTAGCAGTGCAGTTATATGTTCTAAAGCCCTTTTTGGTGTGTATTAGTGCCAAAAATAATATATTATTTGCCATTCAGCGGTGCAGTTATATGTTCTAAAGCCTTTTGTGGCATGTATAAGTGGAAAAAAGTAAGGGCCAATTTGCCGTTCAGCAGTGCAGTTATATATTCTAAAGCCTTTTGTGGCATGTATAAGTGGAAAAAAGTAAGGACCTATTTGCCGTTCAGCCATGCAGGTCTATGTTCAAAAGCCCTTTTTGGCGTGTATTAGTGGCAAAAAAATATATATTTGCCGTTCTGCGGTGCAGTTATATGTTCTAAAGTCTTTTGTGGCGTGTATCAGTGGAAAAGAAAAAGGGCTTGTTAGTCATTGTGTGGTGAAGTGAGAAAATTACAGACTTTTTTGGGGTGTTTTAATTTCCTTTTTATTTATCTATTTGATCTAACAATATGTCAGACAGAGAAGTGCCAGGCCCTGCACAGGGGAGCGGCAGAGGCCTAAATGTTTCTGGCACAGGCATAGGTCGTAGCAGAGTAAGGGGGCGTGGCAGCAGGAGTCGCAGCGAGAGGCCTGAGCTTCTGGTGTCATCTAGTGGTCGTGTCTTGACCAGCAACCCAGCGGTTCTTGAATGGTTGACTAGGTCTTCCACTTCATCCCAAGTGACATCAGACACCCCCAGCCAAGAGTCGGTAGGTTAGTCAGACTCAACCCTTAGTTGGCATGGCCCGGGAGCAGCTCCTGTGCCAACACCTGTTCTCAACTTGCCTCTGTCCTTTTTTGTTCACTCAGCCAGAGAAGTATTATATGCTGTGGGCTCAGCTCCATTATACAGAGAGGATGAGCTACTAAAGTACAGTCAGCACCTACTGGCCAGCCAAGATGTGGAGGAGACATCCGCCGCTTCCTCCGGTAGACAGGCAAGTAGTGATGAGGAGAGTGGCATGGGAGCTGGTGTTGCGAGCGGTCAGGCTCCTGACCCAGAGACCATTGAGGAAATCATCAGTGATGTACAGACAGTACTCGATGATGATGATGCAGCTGATCACTCTTGGGAGCCAAGTGAATCGGGAGAAGAGGGTGGCAGCTTGCGGCAGCTGTGGAGCCCACAAGTTGCTAGCGTTGCCGTGAGTCAGCAGAGTGGCAGCAGTGAGAGGTTGGGAGCCAAATGTGCCCGGGGTAGAACACCGACTTTGCAGGAGCCTACCTGCACGGAAAGTAGTGGTGTAGGGGTTCACTGAAGAAGCGGAGGTAGCAGTCAGTCAATGCGGATTGTTGGAGGTAAAATCACCTACTTGGGGGTGTGGCAGTTTTTTGTCAAGCCGCTGGAGGAAGTGAACATGGCCATTTGTAGAATCTGTGGGCAGAAGGTAAAGCTTGGCCAGGGTGCCAATGTTGGCACCACGGCCCTGCATCATCATATGCAGCATCACCATAAAGTGGCCTGGGAGAACCGTGGCTCCGATGTGGTGGTCCAGCCTGCAGCAGCAACCGCTGCATCACCCAGTGGCACGCATCCGATTTCAGGCAGTCAAGGCTCCACCACCTCAGCGAGAGGGATCTGTCTGGCCTTCCCATCATCTCTTGGTCCTGATACTCCTGCTCCTCCTCCTCCTCCTCCTATTCCTCGTCAGTAATTCCATCAGCAATCGATCACTGAAGTGATTGCCGGGAGACAACAGTATGCAAGCACTCATCCAACGGCACAGAAGCTGAATGTGCTACTGGCCAAGTTTCTTGTGCTTCAGTCCCGCCCTTTACAAGTGCACCTTTCAGAGAACTGATGGTTTATGCCGAGCCGAGGTGGGGAGTCCCAAAGCGTCATTTATTTGCCCGAAAAGGCAGTACCAGCCTTGCACACGTATGTAGAACAGAAGGTGGGCCAGTCCTTAAGCCTGTCAGTGTCTGCCAAAGTGCATGGCTGCGCCGACATGTGGAGCTGTAACTACGGTCAGGGACAATACATGTTCTTTATGGCAAACTGGATGAATGTGGTTCCTGTACAGCCACATCAGCAACTCAGCCAGGTGATGCCGTTTCCGCCTCCACGTTCTCACGCCGTTGGTCCTGCGACAATGTCCGCCTCTGCCTCCTCATCCTCCACCGTGTCCTCAGCCTCCAGTACAGGGACAATTCAAAGTGCCCCACATTTGCAGAGCCTCATTTGCCTGGGCAAACAGAGTCACACAGGGGAGGAACTGCTCCATGTTCTCCATCAAGAAATCGAATCCTGGCTTTCTCCAACTTAAAATCGGAACCATGGTGACCGACAACCGGAAGAACATGGTGTCGTCACTGCGTCAAGGAGGGCTGAGCCATGCTCCCTGCAAGGCACACAAGTTCAATCTGGTTGTCAAGCGGTTCCTGAAGTCTTCCACCCATCTGCAAGACATCCTAAAAATGGCCAGGAAATTTGCATGCACTTCAGCCACTTGTACACCGCAAAGCACACCCTCCTTGAGCGGCAGCGGCAGAACGGCATCCCCCAAAATAGGCTGATATGCAACGTTTCCACCCGTTGGAATTCCACCCTCCATATGTTTGACCGACTATACAAACAGAGAAAGACCATAAACGATTTCTTGATGATCCAAGGGGACAGAAGTACTCCCCTGTGTAACGTCGATGTCAGCCAGTGGCAGCTCATGCGTGACACCTGCAGTTTGCTCAGGCCCTGTCCTGGAACTGATGCTGGTAAATCTGGCTGGTCAGGGGACGGGAGACGTGGCACCTAGATCTCACTGCCACAGAGCCTTGTGGGGGCTGAACTGGAGGAGGAGGAGGACATTGAAGCACAAGCAATGTGTAGCGAAATGGGTGGTTTTTCTACACAGGTGACAGGAGAGGAGGAGCAGGAGCAGCCAGAGGAGCTACAGGGCAATGCGGAAGACGAGGCAGAGGTCTCAGACACACCGTGGCAGTATGCAGTGGAGATGGAGGCAGGGAGTCCCTCCGAGTCACTTGCACAAATGGTCTGATGCATGCTCACTTGCTTGCGTAGGGACAGCCGAATTGTCACCATTTGGCAGAGGGATGACTTCTGGCTCTCCACCTTGTTGGACCCTCTTTACCGGTCCAAAATGGGGGCCTTTTTTACACCCGCTGAGAGGAAGGACAAACTGAACTACTATATAGATATCCAACATGTAGTCAGTTGGCCGCTGCCTATCTGCGCCATCGTCCACCCAGGTCTGACCGGGGGGGCCCTCTGCGCTCACGTTCCTCTGCCATGGCTGCTTTGGCACGGTGGGGGTAGTAGCAGTTCCAGCTCCATCAGCAGCAACTTGATTCTAGAGTCGCTGATGAGAAGCCTAGTCAAAAAACTACTCACCAGCAGCAGCAGCTAGACCTGGAGCAGGACCTGAACCAGCAGGTGGTGGCATACTTGTTCAGCACCCTGCTACCCCACATTGAAGATCCGTTGGACTACTAGGCAGCCAAACATGATTTGTGGCCGCAACTGGCAGAGTTTGCCCTGGAAAATCTGTCCTGCCCGGCCAGTAGTGTGGCATCAGAGCAGGTGTTTAGTGCGGTGGGGGCTATATTTACCCCAAGAATAACTCGCCTGTCCACCCAAAATGTGGAGAGACTGACCTTTGTCAAGATGTATCAGGCATGGATCAGCCAGGATTTCCACCCACCAATGCCTGATGCATCAGACTAGATTATCCATGGGTCCACACCAACACTTTGACAAAAGAGACCGGTTTCTTCTGGCTACCTGCCTTAGCTACTATTCTGATGCTGCCACCCACCTGATGCCACACATCTAATGCCAAGTGCTCCTTCTATCACCCACCATCTTCAGTTGGTACTGGTATTGCTACCCACCTCCCCACTCTTTCACTGGGTCACTCTGTGGTCTCTTGATGCTGCTGCCACCTTCACACTATGTCACCTTGCCACTCTGTGGTCTCCTGATGATGCTGCCACCTCCACACTATGTCACCTTGCCACTCTGTGGTCTCCTGATGCTGCTTCCACCTCCACACTATGTTACTTTGCCACCCTGTGGTCTCCTGATGCTGCTGCCACCTCAACACTATGTCAACTTGCCACTCTGTGGTGTCCTGATGCTGCTGCCACCTCCACACTGTCATTGTGCCACCCTGTGGCCTCCTCCTGATGATGTTGCTGCTGCCACCTCCACACTCTGTCATTGTGCCACTCTGTGGCCTCCTGATGACACTGATGCCACCTCTACACTCTGCCATTGTGCTACTCTGTGGCCTACTGATGCTGCTGCTGCCGCCACCTCCACACTATGTCATTTGGCCACTCTGTGACCTCCTGATGCTGCCGACACCTCTAAACCGCCATTGTGCCACCCTGTGACCTCCTCCTGATGCTGCTACTCCCACCACGTCCACACTTTGTCATTGTGCCACTTTGTGGCCTCCTTATGCTGCTGCTGCCAGCTCCACACTGTGATTTTGCCACCCTTTGCCCTCCTGATGATACTGCCGCCACCTCCACACTCATTGTGTCATTGTGCCACCCTCTGCCTCCTCCTGATGATGATGGTGCAACATCCACACTTTGTCATTGTGCCACTCTGTGGCCTCCTGCTGCTGCTGCCAGCTCCACACTGTAATTTTGCCACTTTTTGCCCTCCTGATGATACTGCCGCCACCTCCACACTCATTGTGTCATTGTGCCACCCTCTCCCTCCTCCTGATGATAATGGTGCCACATCCACACTTTGTCATTGTGCCACTCTGTGGCCTTCTGATGCTGCTGCTGCCACCTCCACACTGTCATTGTGCCACTCTGTGGCCTCCTCCTGATGCTGCTGCACCTCCTCCAGACTCTTTCATTTGGTACTCTGTGGTCTCCTCATGCTGCTTCCACCTCACCACTATGTCATAGGGCCACTCTGTGGACTTCTCATGCTGTTCCCACCCTCCCCACGACTGGGCCACTATTTTGCCTTTTGGCCTGGCTGACATCATCATTTATTTGACTCTTCTTCTGATCTCAAACACAACAATAGCTGATCTCAGGGAGACCAGCTACAAAAAACACCGCAGAGCCTCACTTAAGAGTCTCAACACAGCAATCCGAAGTGCAAAGCTCCCTGGGAAACAGGAATATGCAAAATAAATGTGGAGCCCCAGTTATGGGTCTACAACACAATGAAAGCCAGATATCCCTCAAAGGAAGGAAAACCAAGCAAAGGGGTGTCTCCATTACAGAGATCACCAAATCCACCATATTAAGTGGCCCCTATGTCAAGATCCCGCTTTTTTACAAGCTTTAAGGATGTGACAGGGAAAACCTAAGCTAGGTATCCATCCACAGACAGCTGTTTCAGGGTGTTGCCCCTCATCAGTGTGGAGTAGGATTCTGGCTAACCAGGAGCAATGCCTCGAGACTACTCAAACACAACAATAGCTGATCTCAGGAGACCAGCTACAAAAACACTGCGGAGCCTCACTTAAGAGTCTCAACACAGCAATCCGAAGTGCAAAGCTCCCTGGGAAACAGGAATATGCAAAATAAATGTGGAGCCCCAGTTATGGGTCTACAACACAATGAAAGCCAGATATCCCTCAAAGGAAGGAAAACCAAGCAAAGGGGTGTCTCCATTACAGAGATCACCAAATCCACCATATTAAGTGGCCCCTATGTCAAGATCCCGCTTTTTTACAAGCTTTAAGGATGTGACAGGGAAAACCTAAGCTAGGTATCCATCCACAGATGTTCACTGAGTGTAGGCGGATGTTCCTCAGACAGGATCTGTTTTTTGGGGGTTATTGTTCTGACGGATCAGAGAAAGGGCAAAATAATCAGTGATGTCAACACAAATTTACTGCTGACGACACCCTCTCCACACTATCGGGAGGGGGAGGGGGGGCTATACTTGTGTTTAATAGAACAGGTTCTGTAGACATCCATGTGGAATCAGCTTCTGACGGTGTAAAAGGAGAGCGCTTCTTCTTGACGCTAGCATTGACCTGTAAGTCTGAGTTCACACTTGAGTTATTTGGTCAGTTTTGGTCCAAATAAGTGAAGTGTGCAGTAATTCTAAGAGCAACACCTGTCATCTGCATGTCATACTGGCTCACAGTAATGTTTTACTACCACAGCAGACTCCCTATCTGTGTTACTGCAAGACACAGTGTTGTACTCCACTATAAAGGCTCTCTGCAGCCAAAAAATAGGCGTTTTTTAACGTAATTCACCACGAATAATATCAAATCGAAACTCAATTTTTCAAAAAATATTTGCTAACCGACTGAATCGAATTTTTGAGAAATTCTCTCATCTCTAGTGACCACACAAAATATTGACACTTTGGGCACAATTTATCTATTTTCACTTAGGTGTGTACTCACTTTTGTTGCCAGCGGTTTAGACGTTAATGGCTGTGTGTTGAGTTATTTTCAGGGCACACCAAATATACCCAAATATATGTGTCTCATGTTGGCTCTAGCTGGAATGGAAAAGAACTGTACAAGAAAGATGGTTTGCATCTTTCTCTCAAGGGAACGAATGTCCTCAGTGAACAGTTCAAAGTTTTTGCAAAGGAACATTTAAACTAGGAAAGGGGGCACAAAATAGACAATCCATCAGTTCGGCTGCCCCCCGAAAAAACAATGCCAGAAGATGCCAGGAACTGATAGGATAAGAAATAACAAGCTAAGAGTCTTGTCTACAAATGCTCGCAGTTTAGGGAATAAGATCAACGAACTTGAGTCTGTAATGGCATCTGAGAATTTAGATTTAGTGGCTGTTACTGAGACATGGTTCAATGAGAGTAATGACTGGGATATAACAATACCTCGGTTCTCTCTTAGAGGTGTACTAGCAAAACCATTAACAGATTTATTTAACCAATCACTGGTAACAGGTGTCGTCCCAGAAGATTGGAAATTAGCAAAAGTTGTGCCAATTCACAAGAAAGGTAGTAGAGAGGAATCAGGCAACTATAGGCCATTAAGCCTGACATCAATAGTGGGGAAATTAATAGAAACCATACTCAAGGAGAGGATTGTGGAACATCTAAAAACCCATGGGTTGATTGATAAAAAACAGCATGGGTTTACTTCAGGCAGAGCATGTCAAACTAATCTTATTGACTTTTTTGATTGGGTGACTAAAATAATAGATGGCGGAGTTGCAGTAGACATCGTTTACCTGGACTTTAGTAAGGCTTTTGATACTGTCCCACATAGAAGGCTTATCAATAAACTGCAGTCTTTGAGCTTGGGCTCACATATTGTTGAATGGATTAGGCAGTGGCTGAAGGACAGAAAACAGAGGGTTGTAGTCAATGGAGTATATTCAGACCATGGTATTGTTACCAGTGGGGTACCTCAGGGATCTGTTCTGGGACCCATATTGTTTAATATCTTTATCAGAAATTGCAGAAGACCTCAATGGTAAGGTGTGTCTTTTTGCTGATGACACAAAGATTTGTAACAGGGTTGATGTTCCTGGAGGGATACACCAAATGGAAAAGGATTTAGGAAAACTAGAGGAATGGTCAAAAATCTGGCAACTAAAATTTAATGTCGATAAGTGCAAGATAATGCACCTGGGGCGTAAAACCCAAGAGCAGAATATAAAATCAGTGATACAGTACTAACCTCAGTATCTGAGGAAAGGGATTTAGGGGTCATTATATCAGACGACCTATAGGTGGGCAGACAATGTCATAGAGCAGCAGGTAATGCCAGCAGAATGCTTGGGTGTATAGGGAGAGGCATTAACTGTAGAAAGAGGGAGGTGCTCGTGCCGCTCTACAGAGCACTAGTGAGACCTCATTTGGAGTATTGTGTGCAGTACTGGAGACCATATCTGCAGAAGGATATTGAAACTTTGGAGAGAGTTCAGAGAAGAGCTACTAAACTAGTACATGGATTGCAGGACAAAACTTATGTATAGCTTGGAGGTAAGAAGAGACAGAGGGGATATGATAGAAACTTTTAAATACATAAAGGGAATCATCACGGTAAAAGAGGAGAGAATATTTAAAAGAAGAAGAACTGCTACAAGAGGACATAGTTTTAAATTAGAGGCGCAAAGGTTTAAAAGTAATATCAGGAAGTATTACTTTACTGAGAGAGTAGTGGACGCATGGAATAGCCTTCCTGCAGAAATGGTAGCTGCAAATACAGTGAAGAAGTATAAGCATGCATGGGATAGGCATAAGGCCATCCTTCATATAAGATAGGGCCAGGGGCTATTTATAGTATTCAGTATATTGGGCACACTAGATGGGCCAAATGGTTCTTATCTGCCGAAACATTCTATGTTTCTATGTTTCTACCCTGTAATACAAGTTGTAAACTGACCACTTTACATTGTATCCAAATGTCATATCTTCAGTGTTGTCCCATGAAAAGATATAATAAAATATTTACAAAAATGTGAGAAGTGTACTCAGTTTTGAGAGATACTGTATTTAGAGACTTGGTACTAGGTACTAGGCCACATTCCTTAGAGCACAAAGGAACACAACACACCTGTAATATTAGAAGCTTCTACATTTCTCTGAAAAGTTCTATCCCTATCCTAGTGTTTGCACTAGGGTATAAACGCTGAGTGCATATCATACAGATTAAGCTTAGCAAATTACTACTACTCTCCTTGCTGTGCACCATATTGGGCACTGGCATGTACGATGCATGGGCTTCCTGAGACTTCAAGGCTGTTCAGGGCCCAGCACACATAGTCCTGACACTACGTTATCTACACACATTAACAGGAGCATTAGAAATTATCTAGATTGATTATAACAAGACTGTACCAAGGAACTTTTTTATGAGAATCCACTTTACCCTCCCACTCATTACCCATGGTCTCTTCCCCTCAACTATGTGACTGTCAGAGATGTGACATGTCTGCTATGGCTGGTGACTCGACTGCTTGTGTAAGACTCTATTGGGCAGCGCAACATTCTACTGCCAATGTGGTATCCAGCTGGAAGTTACAGGAGGAAACTCTGCAGCTGCAAATCCAACCCCTCAAGAATGAAAGTGTGAAGGCTGGGACTCAGGAGAGATCTCAGTACAAAATACGGATGGAGTCTACGGGTCAGGGGCGTAGCTAACGGCTCATGGGCCCTGGTGCAAGAGTTCAGCTTGGGCCCCCTTCCCTCGGTGCTTTCTGTGTCTTCTTATGCGGCACAAGGGTCTTTGGGCCCGGTAGCGACTGCTACCCCTGCACCCCCTATAGCTACGCCCATGCTACAGGTATATATGAGGAGACATGATAGATTAGTGACATCTTGATTTAGCAAGAATATAACTCCATTACATAAAGGCATAGAGTCATTTTTCATCTATACTTGATGAAGAAGTATTTACAGCCGGTACCAGTACATTGTTCTTCTTATAACAAATGTAACTGGAGCTACAGTACATCTATCTGGGGATCCCATACAAATTTCCAAATGTATCTCTATGTACCTCTCTGCCATATGGTATTCACCATTCTTCCAAACATATCCATAGCACCAATTAATAAACTCTAAATGACAGTCCAAATTTATGATATGTATATTACACAGTATATATAATTTGTACTGTGGTGTAACACAAAAAAAAAAAAAATGTAAAAACTACAGTATATCTGCGACCTCCCCTGAAAGCTATATGATTTATATCTTCTTGATTGATGCCAAGCCTTTAACACTGTAAAATACTGTGTTGTATAAGAATTGGAACCACACAACTAGATAAAACATTGATCATTTAACATCTACTTAAATATGAATATATCAACTTTTTTTTTTTTACATCTCAAGACTTTTGGCTTAATCTTGCTTTTCCAAGTACAGAACAGCTCAGCACAATGCTGGAAGCAACACATTCTGACATGGAGTGTCAGAGTTGTTTTTGGTCACGGTTTTTTCCTCCAGTTACTTAGTCAGTGACCTATTTTATCAAGTTATTTAAATAGAAGACCACATAGATTTGATTTTAAACAAGTTACAACATAATTACCCTTTCTTCTTGTAGATAATTTATAGATAAGCTCTGGTTGTCCAAGCCATATACCCAGGCTAGTGACTGGCTGCAGGGGTGTCCAGGGTATGATTATATTATAGCTGCAGCGACAGGATGGAACGGAAGTACTGAAAGTGGTGGTGGATGAGTATATATATATTTTTATGACCATCCTTTTTGTTTTAATGGCTTGGAAATTGGCTAAGCAGAGGTTTGAAGTCTAAAATCTACTCCTTTAATTGCCAGAAGGCCCTATAGGTGATTCCCTATTACACATAACTTATTAGCAGAATAACAAATCATAACTGGAGTTAGTTTGTAAGAGCAATCATGGCAAGTCAGAGATCATTCAGGGTAGTAAATAGGCACAGGTCAGGGCTGCTGGTTTACTAGTATGTAATGTGGGGAGTCGCTCTGGTAGACAGCGGTGCGGGTGCAGTTTAGAGGCAAAACCAGGAGTCCAGATTGTGCAACAAACAGTGTTTTATTCACACTTGCACACAAAATGAAAAACAGTCTCTTGGTGACAGTTCACACACAACGGAAATAAACGTAGCCAAACAAAACAGTCCAACACAGGTTCAGTCACCTGGGAGGTGTAGGTGCAGGTTCGCACCACGCTGTCGGCCCAGCCGCAGGAGAATCCAGCTTCAGGTAGCCAGGAACACAACACCTCCTTGCTGAGCTCTTTCCTCCTGGACAGAGAACTCCCAGCCCTGCCAGCAGCTCCAGGATAATCACACTCCTCAGACACAGCTGCTGGCTGCGTTTTATATCCAGCCCAAAACATGGACTGGACCGTGGGAGCAGCCACCCACCCTACTCTTTAGCTGCTCCCAGTAAGAGCCGGCCCGGATTGGCTTTGCAGCCAAACTAACTATAAATGTCAAGCAGCACTAGCTGCTGCTGACACATAAAAATCCGGCTCTTACCTCACCGAGGCCAGGAACCTCGGTGACACGTACCTGCCGTCGACCACAGTACCTTGCACCTTACCACATACCCCCCTTTGTTCAACCCTGAGGGGGTGAACACATGTGAGGCAGTGGACGCGGGACAGGGCATCTGCGTTACCCTGCAAGCGGCCTGCCCTGTGTTCCACGGAGAACTTGAAGTTCTGTAGGGATAGGAACCACCTGGTGACCCGAGCATTCCTCTCCTTGGCCTGGCTCATCCACTTGAGAGGGAATGGTCGGTCACCAGACGGAACCTCCTCCCTAACAGGTAGTAGCGGAGAGATTCAAGTGCCCACTTGATAGCCAGGCACTCCTCTCCACTATGCTATACCTGGTCTCGGCGGGACTGAGCTTACGGCTCAGGAAGACAACGGGATGTTCTTCCCCGTTGACCTCCTGAGACAGTACAGCACCGAGGCCTACCTCCGAGGCGTCGGTCTGTACGACGAACTCCCTGTTGAAGTCGGGTGTCACCAAAACCGGGGACCCACACAGGGCCGACTTCAACGCGGAGAAAGCCTCCTCCGCCTTCTCACTCCAGCTAACCCTCCCAGACTTTCGCCCCTTCAACAGGTCTGTCAATGGCGCTGCTATTGTGGCAAAGTGGGGCACAAACCTCATGTAGTAACCTACAATCCCCAGGAACGACTTTACCTGCCTGGTGGTGACCGGTCGGGGCCAGTTACGAATGGCCTCTACCTTAGTTACCTGAGGTTTGATGACTCCCGCCCAATTATATATCCCAGATATTTTGTCTCCTCTAACCCTATGGAGCACTTCTTTGGGTTAGCGGTCAGTCCGGCTTTCCTCAGGGCATCCACTACCGCCTGCACCTTGGGTAAATGGCTTTCCCAGTCGGTGCTGTGGATGACTACATCATCTAAGTAGGCCGAGGCGTACCGACGATGTGGTCGCAGCACTATGTCCATTAACCTTTGGAAAGTGGCGGGGCGCCATGCAGGCCAAAGGGTAACACCTTGTAGTGATACAGGCCCTGCGGGTAACAAATGCGGTTTTTCCTTAGCCGACTCCGTTAAGGGTACCTGCCAGTACCCTTTAGTGAGGTCCAGCACAGAAAAATAACGGGCTTGTCCTAAACTTTCAACCAGCTCGTCTACTCGGGGCATGGGATACGCGTCAAACTTGGACACTTCATTTAATTTGCGAAAATCGTTGCAGAACCGTAACGTCCCATCCGGCTTGGGTATCAGGACTATGGGACTGGCCCACTCACTTTTCGACTCCTCAATTACATCGAGCTTCAACATTAACTGTACTTCCTCCGCGATGGCCCGTCGCCGAGCCTCGGGTACCCGGTATGGTTTTAACCGGATCTTGGCCTGAGGCTCAGTGACGATGTCATGTCGGATGAGAGACGTGCGGCCAGGGAGGTCCGAGAACACATCCGTGTTCCGACTGATGAACTCCCTGACTTCCTGAACTTGTTTGGAAGACAGGCTGTCTGCAATTTTACCGTGGTTACTGCTTCACAGGCCTCGAACTGTGGGGCTGGACCCTTTCACCTAGAAGCCCTGGCCGGGGCTGTGGTCGTCGGCTGTGTCCCTATCTTTCCACGGCTTAAGTAAATTCACGTGGTACACCTGCTCCGGCTTGCGCCGCCCTGGCTGGTGTACTTTGTAATTTACTTCCCTACCTTCTCGATCACCTCATAGGGGCCCTGCCACCTAGCTAGGAACTTGCTGTCAAGGGTGGGCACCAGAACCAAAACCCGATCTCCCGGATGGAAGCCCCGTACCCGAGCCTGACGATTATACACCCTACTCTGGGCTTGTTGCGCTGCCTCCATATGCTCCCGGACCAGCGGCAACACCCTTTCTATCCGTTCCTGCATCTGGGTGACATACTCAATGACACTTTTGTGGGGGACAGGCTGTTGTTCCCATGCTTCCTTGGCGATATCCAACAGGCCCCGAGGGTGTCTGCCATAAAGCAGTTCGAAGGGCGAGAACCCAGTAGAGGCCTGGGGCACCTCTCGCACTGCGAACATGAGATAGGGCAGAAGCAGATCCCAGTCCTTCCCATCTCTAGACACCACCCTCTTTAACATATTTTTTAGAGTTTGGTTAAACCTCTCCACAAGACCGTCTGTTTGCGGATGGTAAACGGACGTCCGTAACTGCTTTATACGCAACAATTTACACAGTTCCCTCATTACTTTGGACATAAAAGGGGTCCCTTGGTCTGTCAGAACCTCTTTTGGCAGGCCCACACGGGAAAACATCTCCATTAACTCTTTGGCAATGAGCTTAGCTGAGGTATGTCGCAGAGGCACCGCCTCCGGATACCGAGTGGCATAGTCGAGAATCACCAGGATATGTTGGTGACCCCTAGCAGACTTCGGTGCGGGTCCGACCAGATCCATGGCAATGCGCTCGAATGGGACCTCAATTATTGGGAGAGGGACCAGGGGACTTCGGTAATGCGGCTGGGGGCTATTTACCTGACAGGTCGGACAGGACTTACAGAATTCCTCTACTTCCTTAAAGAAACCGGGCCAGTAAAATCGCTGTAGTATGCGGTCCTGCGTTTTCTGCCACCCCATGTGTCCCCAAGAACATGTTGGTGGGCAAGCTCCATAACAAGCTTGCGATATGCGGTGGGCACCACCAACTGTTCAACTGGCTCACCTCGGACTTGGTTCACCCGATACAACATATCCTGAAGGACAATAAATCGTGGAAACATTAATTCAGCCCCAGGTTTCTGGGGTTTACCATCAATCATTACAACACTTTCCCAGGCCCTGGTTAGGGTTTGGTCCCGGTGTTGTGCGGTCCCAAAATTTTCCCCTGAGACATTGAGGTCTGCCAACTCAGGTCCCGGTGGCAAGTCCTCCGTGTCTCCCACCATTACACTTAGTGGGGTTGTCTCCCCCTCTACCGCTGGAGCAGTGGTCACCCCTACCGCTGGCCCTTCAGACTCGGGCTCCCAGGGTTCTGGCCTTCCAGTGGTACCAGGCCACTCTCCTAGGGTTACCCCTGTCTCGGGTCCATCAGACAGTTTTATCGCCGGCCACAGTGCCGGGAAACCTGGGAAGTCCCTCCCAAGTATCAGTTCATGTGGGAGTTTAGCAGCGACAGCCACCTCGTGGGTCCACTTACCAGCCGCTGTGGACAAAGTCACTAGTGCAGTGGGGTAATCTTTTAGGTCTCCGTGGATGCACAGGACCCCGATTTTACGGCCGGTATACTCCGCAGGCCGTACTAGGGCAGCTCTTACCAGGAGACTAGACTCCCGGAGTCCAGCAGGGCCACCGCCAGAGACTCTCCCACCTCTACCTGACACAGGTGGTTATTGTCCTGCCCCTCACGGGTGCCAGTTGCGCACAGCTTCCGTGCATACAGGGAGTGGCGCCCCCATAGTTCACATCCATCGGCTCATCCCGATGCGGACAGTCGGCCCTGATGTGGCCTGGCTCCTGACACCTCCAGCATACCCGGGAGGCGGATCCGCAGGGGTACATTCCGGGCAGGCCTCTCTGTCGCCGAACGTCGGAACTGGGGCGGAGGCCTCCGGGTTTGACTGACCCCTTCCCAGCAAGACTCCCCTGCAGGTTTCTGGTGGCCTCGTAACGCTCCACCAGGTCGACCATCTCCAGGGCATTAGTGGGGGATACCTGGCCAATCCAGTGCTGAAGGGGGTAAGGCAGGGCCCTCCAGAACATGTCGGCCAGCAGACGGTCCAGCATAGCAGTCGGACTTAGAACATCAGGCTGCAGCCACTTTTGCAACCGATGCAGCAACTCATAGTACTGCGGCCTGGCGGGTTCAGCCGTTTTATAGTCCCACTGGTGGACCCGCTGAGCCCGGACCAACACGTTTACCCCAATCTGGCCAGGATCTCCCCCTTCACCGTGGGGTAATCAGCAGCCTGGGCATCTGCCAAGTCAAAAAAACTTGCTGGGGCCCGGATGCCAGGAACGGAGCGACCACCTCGGCCCACTGGTCACGGGGTAACTTTTCCCTCACGGCTACCTTCTCAAAGACCGCCAGATATGTCTCAACGTCGTCCGAGGGGTCATCTTTGGGATCGCCGCACGGACCGCTTTCCGGGCATCATGGTCGTGGTGGGACGCTCCTGCAGCTTGTAACGCCATTACGTGCTGTAACAGTAGCTGGTTGGTCTCCCGCTGCTGCACGTTAGCCTCTATGAGAGCTTTCACAGCCGCCTCCATGTTGCCAGTAATTCCTACTTGTAGCTTTGCTGGCTTAATATATGCCATGCACTTGTGCCCAGCAAAACAAACAAACTTCGGCGGTCACGCCAGCCTCACTGCGCATGCCCGCATCCGACACCAAATGTGGGGAGTCGCTCTGGTAGACAGCGGTGCGGGTGCAGTTTAGAGGCAAAACAAGGAGTCCAGATTGTGCAACAAACAGTGTTTTATTCACACTTGCACACAAAATGAAAAACAGTCTCTTGGTGACAGTTCACACACAACGGAAATAAACGTAGCCAAACAAAACAGTCCAACACAGGTTCAGTCACCTGGGAGGTGTAGGTGCAGGTTCGCACCACGCTGTCGGCCCAGCCGCAGGAGAATCCAGCTTCAGGTAGCCAGGAACACAACACCTCCTTGCTGAGCTCTTTCCTCCTGGACAGAGAACTCCCAGCCCTGTTAGCAGCTCCAGGATAATCACACTCCCCAGACACAGCTGCTGGCTGCGTTTTATATCCAGCCCAAAACATGGACTGGACCGTGGGGAGCAGCCACCCACCCTACTCTTTAGCTGCTCCCAGTAAGAGCCGGCCCGGATCGGCTTTGCAGCCAAACTAACTATAAATGTCAAGCAGCACTAGCTGCTGCTGACACATAAAAAATCCGGCTCTTACCTCACCGAGGCCAGGAACCTCGGTGACACGTACCTGCCGTCGACCACAGTACCTTGCACCTTACCACAGTAGGTAAGCAAATCACAAAGGAGACAACTGTTAAAGAAGGGTGTAAGATAAGGTCAGAAACTGATTCTGTTGATGATGAATTACAAAAATCAGCAATCACATCAGCAACCAAATAATGTTGGTGCAACGGACAACGGACAACAACGGACCCCAAGAGTACTAATTAGGAACCTTTTCATCTGCTATATCAATGACTCTACATTCTGATATAGTTCACTCAATGCATTAAATTATAACCTAGATATTTTATATGACCATATCCTACATACAGATGTAGCAAAACAGATTTTCTTTTAATATATAACTGTTCTTTTAGTCCACTGTATTAATCCAGTGGACTAAATTGATTGATTGATTTAGCTATTTAAAGAGGTTTATGGTTTTCACAGTTTAAGCAAATAAAAGTAATAAATTATGTAAAGAAAAAGGGTTATACGATTTCTGCATTAAAGCGACCGTCTGGTCCAAGAAAAAAAAAAATCACATTAATTAAGTAATGGCCAGAATACTTACCCGATAACCTCCTTTTTATCTTTTCGGTGAAGATCTGCCAATTTCTGGACTCAGACCAGTCATAGCCAATTCAAGAGCAGGGTTGGAGAAGCAGGAAGTGCTTTAGACTACTGATGCCCAGTGTGCTTCAGGCAGCCTAAGAAGTGGTGAAGACATCTTGGATGACAAAAGGGGAGCCTCGGAATCAGTTAAGAACAGTGGGTCTTGTACCACTGTGCCAACCAACTTATTTGGCTTTGGACTGTCGCTAAATGTGTTATCTTGATAGTCCCCTGGTTTTCACCACTTAACCCCTATTCAGGGATCTGGTCTTTGCTGCAGGGGAACCACTAGTCCGCTACCTCTTAGAGTAGTCGTGGTGTAGTTAGCTACTGACACACAGGGGTCAGAGATGCCGGTGCAAAGTTCTGAAAGATCAGGCAATACTCATAGTCAGGAAACAGGCCATGGTTAGGTCTGGAGGAAAACTAATCTGAGATAAGGACAGGCAGCAAAGGGTCAGTACGATATATAGGCAGGTCAGGCAGCAGAGAGTCTGCTACATGGGCAGACAGACAGGAATAGCTAACCTTCACTAGGAAACAACCAAGCTTGAACAACCTAATGCTCAGACACCTCCCACTGGAGAAAGTCCATCAAATATTCTAAGATAACCAGCTTAAGGCTGGAGAAGAATTATGATGTGCATGAGTTGGCCTGTCAAGAGCCAGGAAGTGCATGGACTCTATGACAGGGATATCAGAATGGCCAGAAATGTGAGGAAGTAAAATGAGGCCCTGGTGGGCTGGACCTGCTATGGGTGAGGATGAGGAGAGGCAGTGGGTCTGGGCTACCAGACAGGATGGAAGGGTGAGTAAGGCAGCTCCCATGACCACCTGGGCCCAGGCACAGGCCACTGTCTAATATTTTTGACTCATTTTGTCACAAACTCACTTGTCCAAGCTCCAGTGGTATGTTCCCCTGCTTTGGCACAGCTTCACTGGGAGAAATGAGCTGCCAGGCCACGCCCCTAGTGATGCAGTGTCATCCCTAGCAACAGAGCGCAATGATCTGTTTCTCCCTGCAGCGTACGTACACTTGGGAGATCAGCTGCTGCTTTTAGCAAGTGGTGTGTGTGATTAGCTGTGGGCTGAAGAATAGCCCAGCTGTCCAGTTACTGTGTAGCTTGTACTCCTATCCTATGAAGCATCAAGTTCAAGGACCTATCAGGTAGGGACTTGGCGCTCTATTTAAGTCCCTTTCTGGCCATACACCTTTGCCAGTCATAGTCTCTGACTCACTGTGTTCCTGTTTCATGTATTTTTGGAGTACTTGTGTTCCTGACCTCGGCTTGCCTTTTTGACCACGCTCTGTCTCACATATTGGATATGAATTCTGTTGATGATGAATTACAAAAATCAGCAATCACATCAGCAACCAAATAATGTTGGTGCAACGGACAACGGACAACAACGGACCCCAAGAGTACTAATTAGGAACCTTTTCATCTGCTATATCAATGACTCTACATTCTGATATAGTTCACTCAATGCATTAAATTATAACCTAGATATTTTATATGACCATATCCTACATACAGATGTAGCAAAACAGATTTTCTTTTAATATATAACTCTTCTTTTAGTCCACTGTATTAATCCAGTGGAGTAAATTGATTGATTGATTTAGCTATTTAAAGAGGTTTATGGTTTTCACAGTTTAAGCAAATAAAAGTAATAAATTATGTAAAGAAAAAGGGTTATACGATTTCTGCAATAAAGCGACCGTCTGGTTCAAGAAAAAAAGAATCACATTAATTAAGTAATGGCCAGAATACTTACCCGATAACCTCCTTTTTATCTTTTCGGTGAAGATCTGCCAATTTCTGGACTCAGACCAGTCATAGCCAATTCAAGAGCAGGGTTGGAGAAGCAGGAAGTGCTTTAGACTACTGATGCCCAGTGTGCTTCAGGCAGCCTAAGAAGTGGTGAAGACATCTTGGATGACAAAAGGGGAGCCTCGGAATCAGTTAAGAACAGTGGGTCTTGTACCACTGTGCCAACCAACTTATTTGGCTTTGGACTGTCGCTAAATGTGTTATCTTGATAGTCCCTGGTTTTCACCACTTAACCCCTATTCAGGGATCTGGTCTTTGCTGCAGGGAACCACTAGTCCGCTACCTCTTAGAGTAGTCGTGGTGTAGTTAGCTACTGACACACAGGGGTCAGAGATGCCGGTGCAAAGTTCTGAAAGATCAGGCAATACTCATAGTCAGGAAACAGGCCATGGTTAGGTCTGGAGGAAAACTAATCTGAGATAAGGACAGGCAGCAAAGGGTCAGTACGATATATAGGCAGGTCAGGCAGCAGAGAGTCTGCTACATGGGCAGACAGACAGGAATAGCTAACCTTCACTAGGAAACAACCAAGCTTGAACAACCTAATGCTCAGACACCTCCCACTGGAGAAAGTCCATCAAATATTCTAAGATAACCAGCTTAAGGCTGGAGAAGAATTATGATGTGCATGAGTTGGCCTGTCAAGAGCCAGGAAGTGCATGGACTCTATGACAGGGATATCAGAATGGCCAGAAATGTGAGGAAGTAAAATGAGGCCCTGGTGGGCTGGACCTGCTATGGGTGAGGATGAGGAGAGGCAGTGGGTCTGGGCTACCAGACAGGATGGAAGGGTGAGTAAGGCAGCTCCCATGACCACCTGGGCCCAGGCACAGGCCACTGTCTAATATTTTGACTCATTTTGTCACAAACTCACTTGTCCAAGCTCCAGTGGTATGTTCCCCTGCTTTGGCACAGCTGCACTGGGAGAAATGAGCTGCCAGGCCACGCCCCCAGTGATGCAGTGTCATCCCTAGCAACAGAGCGCAATGATCTGTTTCTCCCTGCAGCGTACGTACACTTGGGAGATCAGCTGCTGCTTTTAGCAAGTGGTGTGTGTGATTAGCTGTGGGCTGAAGAATAGCCCAGCTGTCCAGTTACTGTGTAGCTTGTACTCCTATCCTATGAAGCATCAAGTTCAAGGACCTATCAGGTAGGGACTTGGCGCTCTATTTAAGTCCCTTTCTGGCCATACACCTTTGCCAGTCATAGTTTCCCGTCTGGTTCTCATCTCAGCTTTGCTATTTGACTAGTCTTTGTCTCTTAATTTGGTACATTGTTGTTCTCCTGGTTCTGACCCATTTCAGTACAACTCTGTCTCTGTGTCTTGTTTTTGTCCTTTGTTTTTCTTTTTCTTGCACCTTAGCAGAGTAGGGAACATCGAGCAGTTGCGGAATTGCTACTTAGAGCTTGCACTGCAAGTAGGCAGGAAAACCTGGTGGGGTTCTAGTTAGGGCTCTGACACTGGCTGCACTGATTAGATAATGTCACTGTACAAGGACACACCCTCAACTGATAACGCCCAGATGGAACTTGCTGCTGGCAGTTAATTCATAAACCACTAGAAAAATAATACAGGAATGACACACCATAGAATTAAATGAAAATATGCTGCAGAATTGTTATTACATCGGGAATGTATGTAGTTACTAAAACAGACAAGTCAGGAGAGATGACAGATCATCTTTAACAAACACTTTGAAAACTGCAGCCAAATAGCAGTTGCTATGTGTGGTCTTACCTTTGGACTTCTTGGTGAATACTTTCTGAAAGTACTAGGCGGGCCCAGCATGAGTTATGGTAGCTTTCTAGCAAATGATGGATATGTTGGACTTCATTGTACATTGATGGAGCAGGGACTATTGAAATATGCATGACATAACCATTTCATACAGAAGATCTTATGATAGCCAGCCAATCATCTGGATCCCATTGCAGGAGAAATAAACCATTACTGGCTCCCTATTTTTATTCCAGAGGGAAACCACCCTTATAGGTTTCTCTTTTTCTGTCTAATAGCAGGTGGTCCAGATGGACTGTATGGGGTAAGAAATAATGATTATATTACTGAAAAAATATATTTTTATTAAATGGTTGCTAGTTATTGGTGGTCTTTGTAGATGGACATAGACTATAGTTCCTGGTGCTCTCTTATGGTGGTATGTGATTATAAATGAATAAAATACAATAGCGAAGGTAATTTATTGTTGTGTATCTCCATCACAGGAGACAATTGCATTTAGCGTGAAGTTGCTGAGTGCTATTCTGGGTTGCAATGGATGGAGATGCAATTAGCAAACAATCATATATTATAAGCTACAACCTTGCTATTTCTTTCATTATTTTACTGCACCGTAAAGATAACAGATTAGAACATAGACTACTACATGTCGTACTTTTATTCCGGCCGCCTCTCATCATGTTTGGCGTGCTGCTGCCAGAACTCCACCCCGTCCCCATTATAGTCAATGGGGCCGGAGCGGTAGTCCGGGGCACGCGTGCACTAGCGTCAGCACAGATCCGACAGGCTGTTCACTTGCCGGAACAGCCTGCCGGAGTTCCTTGCCGCTAGTGTGAAACTAGTCTTACTCTATTAAAAATGAAATGACAAAGGGTACATGAAAATGTACAACCGATAATCTCTTTCAGAAGGAGTAAAACCATTAAAGATGTACTAGTTAGGAGCAGATATACCCAACTATGTATTACTTGGTTGGATAGAATGGTTCCTAGAGGTAACTTCATATGTGGGCATTGTTCATACTGTTACTTTTATTGTGGCTTGAGGGAGATGAATATAGTAGATGTTGATTGGGTAGTAAATGACTTCATACACTGCAGAACAATGTATTTGGTATATGCTATTTTTTCCCCATGCAATAATTTTTATATTGGAAAGACAATTAGCAGTGTGCACAAAAGATTTAGAGAACATCTGAGATAAATCTCTATGGGCCAAGATGCACCTCGCCTTATTGAGCATGTGAAAAATTGCATAATGGAGATGCACACGTACTACGGTTTGCAGGCCTGCAGATCGTACACCCTGTGGGCGCAGGGGGTGATCGACATAAAGAATTGCTTAGAAAGGAAGCAATGTTAATTATGAAAATAAATGTGATGGGCCCTTTAGGTCTTATTGATAGATATAACATGTCTGCATTTCTGTAAATGACTCTCCTTTGAATGAGTTGCATTGCTGTTTTTAGTGTGATGGTAATGAAATGGTTAACAACATGATGTAGGCGCACCCAGGTATAAATCCCCTTATGGAACCCGTCCCCAGCATGCAAGGCCCAGAAGAAGCGCAAGCATGTGAAACAGCCGTCACCTTCTCATATGCCCTGCATGCTGTACCGTAATTGCGTTTTAATTGTTCTTTTGGAATAAGATTTCTAGTGGTGGGTGCCTCATTTTTTTTTTTTTTATCAATATTTACTACCATTTACTATGCTGACTTCGCTGACATCTTCTTTCTTTGGCCACTTTTGGAGCATACTACGTGGTGCACCATTGGTGTCATTACTAGGGGAAGTTCAGGCAGCATGCTGAAGGTAGGGCTGTCTCACAGCTGTGGCCCACATCTCATCTCATAAGCTTTCTGCTCCATATCTTAGAGACAAATAGAGGAGGACAGAACGTGACAACTTTTGATGGCCATCAAAAGCTATAGCTTCTGGGGAGGTATTTTGTGCTGCTCTGTGGTACTTGCTTCTGCGGAGGTGTTATTTTGTGCTGCACTATGGTAATGCTGACCCTGCCTTCTTATGTTGGCCCCTTCTACTGGTCTTGGCCCTGCCTCCTTATTTTTACCCTACTTTTGTCAGATTGGACCTGCCTACAGCATGGGGGCCACTTTTATATTTTCTTTCCAGGGCCACTTTAGGTTCCCAGTCTTCCCATTTATCATACTTCATGTGTCCAATGTGACTCACTTAATAAAATTAAAGTAGAGATCTTGAAAACCAGCAAAACTTTCTACTTAATGTATAGCCGTTTCACATAATCATAATTGTTAACTTACCTAACATTGACTCTCAAAGAAGCATTGTATCCTTATTACAAATATATAATAATGATGGGCTGAAATGCATTTACAGTTATTGATGATATTTTTATATCATCTATATTTTTAACAATCTCCGTATACTACAACGAGTGTTTTCCATCAGTAAAATGGTTGAAAAAGTACCATATAACAGGAGATAAATGTTAGACTGCTGGAGCCCCAACCCTGGACTTGCATCTGCAGATCCGCAACCTGGAGGAGATTGTATGGAGTGGCAGTGAAGCATGCTTCTTGATGCTCCAAACAACTTTGTGGGAATTACAGTAACAGGTGAGCTTTCTTGCTTTGGGCAGGACCCCTAATAAATATTCATGATCAGCATTTTGACTAAATGAGTTTGTTTAAAGCCTTGCAAATAGTCTTAAACAAGAACTTTGGGTGATCTACTTGAATATGTATAATGGAGAAAACATATGGAAATCACCTTTATTTCTAGTGTTTGTTACTTTGACAACTCATTCAATCACACTCTAATAATGGTCACTTTTGTTATAAGACTTGTCAATCCTATAGATAATTATCAGCTCTCAAAATTTTGTTCTCTAACAAGACAGTAGACAGAACAGATAGCTAGGTTTCCATAAAATGTGCCGCCCGTCTAGGAGGACTTCCCCCAATTTCTATAAAATGTATCATGTCAACTTTGTATTCTTTATCCTGTATAGACTGTTTTCTATGATAGTTATAGTTGCTAGACAAGATTTATCAATATTAGATTGCTAGTGTATTTGCCCATAAACCCTTTTCTAAGAGAAAAATAGTAATATAGTAACATAGTACATAAGGCCGAAAAAAGACATCTGTTCATCCAGTTCTGCCTCTCATCCTGCAAGTTGATCCAGAGGAAGGCAAAAAATAAAAACTTGTGAGGTCGAAGCCAATTTTAAAAAATTCCTTCCCGACTCTATTCAGGCAATCAGAATAACTCCCTGGATCAACGACCCATCTCTAGTAGCTATAACCTGTAATATTATTATACTCCCGAAATACATCCAGGCCCCTCTTGAATTCCTTTATTGTAAAAAAGAAATAGAAATAGTTTGCATCAGTAAAAGGTGTGTGGCTTTCAAGTTGATTTAGAAATGTTAGAAACGCTACTGGTGCTCAAAGCTTTTGTAATAGACAGGGGTCAGAAGTACTTCCGAGGGCACCATCCGGCACCACCGCCAAAAAAATCTTAATCTGTTAACCTATTTTCTTTCACCACTCTGGTTATTTGATCTAAGGCAACACCTAGGTGTTTACCAAGGCCTGCTGCACAAAAGGTTGGATTTTGCTGCCAGGTTACATCTGTGGAGTCTGGCGGTATAAAACAGGTGTGAAGTCATAGGTAGCAGACCTATCAGATGCAAAGGAGTAGAAGAAGAAAAGGACAAGACAGTATCCAAGCTAGGAAAGTCAGTGGAAGCCAGTAGACAACTGGTTGATTCATAAATAAGCCAAGATTACTACTGGAATGCAATGCTGACTGAACAGAGCACAATCATCCAGGGCCAGGAATCTAGGCATGGCAATTCTCCCAGAACAGCCATGCACTGGATGTTTGACTGGGTAAGTGCAGTGTCCCACTTATGTGTGTATAAGTGGTCCCCTTAAATTTCTGTATATGTATTTAATGTATTGTAATTCCTAAGTTCACGCTGGCATTGTCATTACATCTATTCGCCCCTAGGAGGTGCTGGTGCCACATATTATACATAGCTTAGGATTTACTAATAAATGTTTAAATGTTTCTCCTACAACTGACTCCTCATCCTTTCTACTACACTCAACATTTGCACCTTACAGTGCTGGTGTCACGAACACAGGGGCCCAGCTACCAAAGCACCTTAAACACCTATACCATCGAGGGCATCTGAACTTCCATCTGGCTGGTGTTCCCTGCAATAGAGAGTGCCCGGAGGATTTAGTGCTGTCTTCCCCTCCGCTGCAGGCCGGCCCAGGGGACTACTGAACTGTGAGTACTACTACCCTCACTCGGCACATCATCACCGTTACACTCACATACCACCCCTAAGGCTCGGGCATTGCATAAGTTCCTTCACTATATACTTAAACTGATACATGATAGTCTGTCCTAGTCTATACTAACTTACATGATCCATCATGAAAACAACTGTCTTGGATTTGCCTAACTGCACAGCCACAGCAGCAACATTGCTAGCATTGGAGTAAAAACCAAAGAAAGTTGAAAACCCACCATCCTGACAGACATAGTGCACAGCTACCGGACTAGCAATGTCCGTGATATAGGCAGGACGTCTGTCACTTCATCAAACACTGATCCACTGTACAATGAGTAATGGTCTGTAAATATATTAAATCAATATATAGTACAACATAATATTTATGTGCAAGAATGGCAACACAAAGGCAATGGAAACTTAATGACTATGTTATATATTTAATGGATATACTCACTGGATTAAGACATTGAAATATAATATCAGGCTCGATACAAAGACGATCTAATACATCAGTGGATCAGCTACCTAATATATACAGTTGCACATTGCGAGGGTCTGCAGTGCACTGTGACTAGTCTCCAGGATTTGAATCTGTGGGGTATCCTAGTAATATAATGTTAACAGGTTTTTGACAGTTATCATATGTTTCTATTATTGAAACATTTAAGGGGTCATTTAGACGCCCGGTCTTAATAACCCCTGAGTTGGTGGTGGATCTGCCAAAGTCTATAGACCGCAGGTCTAAATCTAAGTCAGCTTTCCTTGATTTAGAACATTTTCTACACCTAAAACAGGCGGTGGCCCGCTCCCTTCCCATCCACACCGTCATAGATTGCGGCACAAATAACCTTTGTGTCGCAATCTGCAACAGATATATGCCAGAAATATGACGTATATGAGTGGTAAATGACCCCCTTAGTTTAGTTGTTTTATATTGCATGTTAGTTCTGCATATCAACTTTTCTTTATATATTATTCTCTCATACATTAACAAAGTATTTACCTTATCTATGAATTCTCTGCTACTAGTGGAAATGAAACAGTTATTTTATGATGAATGTCTTAAAGTAAATCTTCCACCAGTCCCAGGGGCGTAGCGTGGGGGGGGCCGGGGGGGCCGTTGCCCCGGGCGCACACTGCAGGGGGGCGCTGGCCGGCTGCTGGCAATAATTCATAATTGTATCAGTAAGGAGCCGGAAACAGCGCGCCCCCTGCTGAATCACCAGGGCCGGGAACACCAGCCACATGGCAGTACTCACAGGCATAGGCTCCTCCCACCTTCCAGGCACTGCGGAGCAAGAGGAACTCAAGAAGAAGATGGCTGCTGCTTCAGGAGGGAGAGCAGCCTGTGTAGAGAGAGCAACACAACAGTGAGTGACAGTGACTCACAGGGGGATGATATATTATATATGGGGCTGTGCTGGAGCCTGAGGAGCTGAAAGGGGTGGGGGGTGATATATTATACATGGGGCTGTGCTGAAGCCTGAAGGGGTGGGGGGGTGATATATTATACATGGGGCTGGAGCCTGGAGGAGCTGGGGGTGATATATTATACATGGGGCTGGAGCCTGGAGGAGCTGGGGGTGATATATTATACATGGGGCTGGAGCCTGGAGGAGCTGGGGGGTGATATATTATACATGGGGCTGGAGCCTGGAGGAGCTGGGGGTGATATATTATACATGGGGCTGGAGCCTGGAGGAGCCTAGAGGAGCTGGGGGGTGATATATTATACATGGGGCTGGAGCCTGGAGGAGCTGAGGGGTGGGGTGATATATTACACATGGGGCTGGAGCCTGGAGGAGCTGAGGGGGGTGATATATTATACATGGGGCTGGAGCTTGGAGGAGCTGAGGGGGTGATATATTATACATGGGGCTGGAGCTTGGAGGAGCTGAGGGGGTGATATATTATACATGGGGCTGGAGCTTGGAGGAGCTGAGGGGGTGATATATTATACATGGGGCTGGAGCTTGGAGGAGCTGAGGGAGGTGATATATTATACATGGGGCTGGAGCTTGGAGGAGCTGAGGGGGTGATATATTATACATGGGACTGTGCTGGAGCCTGAGGAGCTGAAGGGGGTGGGGTGATATATTATACATGGGACTGTGCTGGAGCCTGGAAGAGCTGAAGACAGGAGAGTGATGTATCTTATTTGGAACTGTATGCTGGAGGGCTGAAGGCAGGCAGTGAAGAGAGGGACGGTGTTATCATTTACATGGGACTGTATGTTGGAGGGGCTGAAGGCGGGAGTGATGTATTTTACATGGTACTGTATGCTAGAGGGGCTGAAGGGGCATAATTATTACTATAATACTACAGAGGGGCCATTATAATAATAATAACAATAACACAGAGGGCCATTATATATTATAATTATACAGAGGGCATTATGGGGAGGGAGAAATCTAAACATTTTCTGTGAAACTCTGCAGAGATGAGATGCGGCAGAAAGAAGGTGTCATGACGGTCCTTATCCCGAATGAAGACGCTGAGGAAAGTCTACATCCCAGGAGGGTCATTGGATGTAACAGGTATGTGCTGTAATACACTGTATATTTCATAGCAATGTATGTCCATCCAAATATGTGTTGGGGGGATGTAGTATTTGGCCCACCCTGCCGCATCCTGGCCCCAGACTTCAGGTCACACTGTGCGTGTTTTGAATTCTGGGGCCTCACACCCATCTACTCCATTATCTGTACTCAGAGAGTTATTACTGTGTTATCTGTGGTGTTACATAGGACTGCAGGTGACATCTACTACATTATCTGTAAAAAGGGGTGTGGCCACAGGTTGGGGGGGGGGGCGCGCAATACTTGGCTTGCCCCGGGTGCTGGCAACCCACGCTACGCCACTGACCAGTCCTAAAAGACAAACTTTCAGATATCCCTGGAGGGTAACAGAATATGCTATATTAATAATCCTTCTTCTGATCTTGTATCAAAGAGTAGAAAAATAATCGCACCCAGAACATGTGGAGAAGATCGGCCAGTTCTATGGCACATTTAGGCACACTTAGCGTATAGTCTATATCCTATCCAATGGAGACGAGCAGTAGTTTTACAGTATATACTCTATGAAGAATACATAATTGAAAAAGTCTATGTCCCTCCCCTAAAGATAGAGTAGGAACCAAATCTACTAGACCACTAATCTTTTAAGATATTCCCTAGGTTTTTTACCATTTATTCACTAAAGTGTGTCCTGGATGTGTCCTGGGCTATTTGAACAGTAGCAGATTGCAAGGAACTATAAGATATACCTTCTTGTGCTTTCAATATCATTGAAAGCTGATGACTTCTGTTTAAGGAAAAATATTTTTCTAGGAGCAGAACATAATCTATGCCGAGTAGTCTGAGAGGGATTGTCCACAAATGCAGATTCTGCCTCAAAAAGCCCTAGTTGAAAACCTGCTTTAGTTTTAGTTTTGGTTATAACTGTTTTACATATCACCCATGAAGATAGGCTTTCATCGCCTCCCAAAAAGAATGTATAGATGCTGAGCCAGTATTGAATTAAAAATATTTATTTACATATGTATAGATGTCCCCATTAGTATTTATTAATGGAAGCCAGAATGGATTTAGTTTCCAAACATATATTCATCTGAAAACACAACATACCCCTTTAAGGAGGAATAATGAGTGTCTGTACTAGATATTCTACATCACCTAGGTATCAAGGAAAGTAAGATATTATTCCCCAGTGCCAGATCAATATATAATAGTGAGCAAAGCGAACTGTCTCACATCGGAATATTCTCCATATATCCATCATGGCCATATCCTGAAGGGGAATTCCAAACTAAGTCAATTGAGAACCTATAGATGGATGACCTGCATGACATCTAACATGTTGTGAATCAGGGACATTATTAACCCCTTCATGCATTTGGATGTAACTGCAAGCACGTCCAAACTGTTTACCGGGGCTGTGACACTATAAAGTGTGACAGCCACGGAGTCTCCGTTCTTCCCAAGAGCAATCGGAGTGGTCCCTTGCTGGCGATCGCTCTGATTGGTTAATCTCTGCAGACTAACCAATTGGAGCGCTTCAGTGTCAAAATGCCGCTTTTAGGCTGTGATCTCCACGCTGGAGATCACCGCCTAAAATCAGCCATGACCCCCAAAAAGTAAAAAATAAAAAAAGTAAATAAGAATAAAATAAATATTGTGTTTTCTCACATCCGTTACATAATTTGTATCGCCGCGTCCATAAGAACCTGTTCTATAAAAGTATCATGTTACTAATACCACGCGGTGAACGCCGTAAAAAAAAATTTAAAATACAATGACGGAAATGCTGTTTTTGTCACCTCACCTCCACAAAAAATAAATAACAAGTGATCAAAAGGTCATATGAACCCCAAAATGATACCAATAAAAACGAAAGTCTTTTCTGCAAAACACAAGCCCCCACACTGCTACGTTGGTGAAAAAATAAAAAACGTATGGACTTTAGTATATGACAATGCAAAATATAATTTAGTTTTAACACAAAAGTGATTTTATGCTGAAAAAGTAGTAAAACATAAAAAAAACTATATAAATTTGGTATCGCCATAACCGTATCAACCCCCAGAATAAAATTATCATATTGCAAGAAGAACCCGCAAGAAGAACCCACAAGGAGAACCCTATAAAAAATTAAAAAAATTTGCAGAATTTACATTTTTTTGCTTCTTTCCTTCTGCGCCCTGCCGTGTGCACATACAGCAGGTTACGACCACATATGGGGTGTTTCTGTAAACTGCAGAATAAAGGTAATAAATATTGAGGTTTGTTTGGCTGTTAACCCTTACTGTGTAACAGGAAAAATTAATTAAAATGGAAAATATGCACACACAAAAAAAATGACATTTTTAAATTTCCCCTCCATTTTGCTTTAATTCTTGTGGAACACCTAAAGGGTTAACAAAATTTGTAAAATCAGTTTTGAATAACTTGAGGGGTGTAATTTCTAAAATAGGGTCATTTATGGGTGGTTTCTACTATGTAAGCATCACAAAGTGACTTCACAACTGCTCCTTAAAAAAGTGGGTTTTGGCAATTTTCTAAAAAATTTTAAGATAAAAATTTGCTTCTAAACTTCTAAGCCTTCTAACTTCCTAAAAAAATAATAATAATTACATTAATTACATTTACAAAATGATGCAAACATAAAGTAGACATATGGGGAATGTAAGGTAATAACTATTTTATGAAGTATCACTATCTGTCTTAAAAGAGGAGAAATTCTAATTTTGAAAATAGAAATTTTTTCCAAATTTTCTGCTAATTTTCAAGTTTTTTTATGCATGAAGATAATATGTAAAACTCAAATTCCCCACTTACATAAAGTATGATGTGTTATGAGAAAACAATCTCAGAATGACTTGGATAAGTAAAAGTGTTCCAAAGTTATTACCACATAAGGGTACTTTCACACTTGCGTTGGTGCGGATCCGTCTGTTTATTTGCACAGACGGATCCACACCTATAATGCAAACATTTCTATCTGTTCAGAACGGATCCGTTTGCATTAGGTTTAAAGAAAAATGACAAAGTCCAAAACGGATCAGTTTTGAATTACATTGAAAGTCAATGGGGAGCGGATCCGTTTTCAAATGCACCATATTGTGTTATTGAAAACGGATCCGTCCCCATTGACTTACATTGTAATTCAAAACTGATCCGTTAGGCTCCGCATCTTCAGACGGACACCAAAATGCTGCAAGCTGCGTTTTGGTGTCCGCCTCCAAAACAGAATAGAAGCGGAACGGAGCCGAACTGATGCATTCTGAACGGATCCTTATCCATTCAGAATGTATTGGGGCTTAACTGATCCGTTTTGGACCGTTTGTGAGAGTCCTGAAACAGATCTCACAAACGGAATCCAAAACGCTAGTGTGAAAGTACCCTAAAGTGACACATGTCAGGTTTGAAAAATGGGGCTCCAGCATCTTGTCCAAACTGGCTGTCGCTTGAAGGGGGTTAAAGCGCCCCATAATAATACAGGAACTGAAGATACAATCGTTATCACTTTCCTAAATATTTTAATGAAAAAGGGAGGATGTATATATATGTATATAGTTAAGGAAATTGTGTATAATTAATTGTACAGAAAATGCACACAAAGTGACCCTCATCTACTTTCACTCGTAAGCATGTGAATTTGGTATTCTTATGCATTAATACTCTTACCCCTCAAGAGTGCAAGCTATGACAGAATGACAGATATAACTAAACTAGGATTTACGCATTAGGGTACTTTCACACTTGCGTTGGTGCGGATCCGTCAGTTTTCACAGACGGATCTGCACCTATAATGCAAACGTTTCTATCCGTTCAGAACGTATCCATTTGCATCCGTATTACAGAAAAATGACAAAGTCCAAAACGGATCCGTTTTGAATTACATTAAAAGTCAATGGGAAACGGATCCGTTTTCAAATGCACCATATTGTGTCATTGAAAACGGATCCGTCCCCATTGACTTACATTGTAATTCAAAATGGATCCGCTAGGCTCCGCATCTTCAGACGGACACCAAAATGCTGCATGCTGCATTTTGGTGTCCGCCACCAAAACAGACTAGAAGAGGAACGGAGCCGAACTGATGCATTCTGAACGGATCCTTATCCATTCAGAATGCATTGGGGCTGAACTGATCCGTTTTGGACCGTTTGTGAGAGCCCTGAAACCGATCTCACAAACGGAATCCAAAACGCTAGTGTGAAAGTACCCTTAAGTAAAACTTATCCTCGGTCCAATATGTTTCTTGTAAGCAATGTTTAGCTGGCTGATACCTCTGAAGATACTGATATTGAAAGATATCCTGCCTTTTTACAGGATCAGTCAACCCTCGAACTTTCCAACTAAAAATATTAATTGTTGTGGTCATATATATCACTTGCCTATATCAAGATACCGCATATAGAGCGGTACATTTGTATATAGTCATATGTCTACTTTTAATACATGAACAATTAATATTGATTTAATATTATTCATTTAATATCCCCTCTTAATTAGACTAACACATTTTTTATTGGTATTTATTAAAAGTTGCTTTCCAGGCCAGTGCTGCGCTCCTGGTTCAATGATTTGCTCATGGTACTTCAGGGATCACACGCTGTACATCCTGCATGTGATCCTATTCTGGTTACAACAGCTGAAATGATTCATTCTCACACATGTGCTGTGGGTTGTAACCAGGCTAGGATCATTTTGCACAAGTTGGATAGTCTCCACTTGGTTGCGTGGGTCACAGGAAATGGTTCCCAAGCCAAATCAAACGTAGAGAAATAAGGTTCCTGGACACCACTGTAATGCTTCAGTGCGTTTATTAAAGCTTGACATACATTATGCGGATTGCCAGTTTCTAATAAAGTGACGTTTCGGTAAAAGCCTTCATCAGGAAACTGGATGAGCCACACTTGGTGAATCTGGAGAGGCCGGATTGGCGCTGTGGGGGGCTCTATGGCCCTGTGTGCGGGGATGCTGCATGTGAGGCAAACTGCAGGTAGTATGGCCGCCGTATCCCTGATGAATCCATTAGCATTGGTGATGACACCGATGCCGGTGGATTAACCCCTCATATGCCTTGGTCAGTGCTGACCGTGCATATGGGAGGTTTGTGCTCCCTCTCCTGAGCCACCTGGTCCCTGTGCTGTGATGGCGGGGACCAGATGGTTGCCCTGGCTGGGTCTTGGGTCTCATAGGCAAACTATCAGTGTATTACATTGTGTAATACACTGATAATCAATGCAGTACAATATAGATGTATTGTGCTGCATTGAAACATGGATCAGACCCTAGTTTAGTGCTCTCATTAAGAGAAACAAAATTAGAGTATTGCAGGTTTGATACTTTTAATGGTTAGCAAAAATAAAACCCTGTAATATTGAAGTCCCATAGTGGGACAAAAATAAAAAATAATAAAAGTAAAATATAAACGTTTTTAACAATAAAAAAAAATTAATTTCAATAAAAAAAAGCCCCTTTCACTTAAAAAGAGAGATATAAAATTGTAAAAAATAGAAAACATAAAAAACAGAAATATTAGGAATCGACGCAAGCATAACAATCTGCTCTACAAAAATATCACATGATCCATCCTGTCTGGTCAACACCGTAGAAAAAAACAATTAATAAAAACTGTGCTAAAAAAAGCCATTTTTTATCACCTTTTATCCCAAAAAGTGTAATACCAAGTGATTAAAAAGTCATATGTACCCAAAAATAATACCAATCAAACCGGCATCTCATCCCACAAACAATAAGACCCTAACTAAAACAATTGTCTAAAAAATAAAAAGGATATGGCTCTCAGAAATTTTCAAAAGTTTCAAAAATGCTTTTATTGTTTAAAACCAAAATATATTAAAAAAAACAGACATATTATGTATCACTGCATCCGTAAAAACCTACTATATAAAAATATTGCATAAGCTAACCCGTCTGGTGAACACTATAAAAAAATAAAAATAAAAACTGTGCCAAAAAATCCCTTTTTTGTCACTTTACATCACAAAAAATGTAATACCAAATGATCAAAAAGTAGTATGTACCCCAAAATAGTACAAATCAAACCGTCACCTCATGCCACAAAAGCCCTATATAAGATAATCGCCCGAAAAATAAAAATAATATGGCTTTCAGAAAATAAGACACAAAAACTGCATTTTATGCTGGGGATTGCTGTTAGCAATGGCTCATATGCGCAGGAGCTGCTCCCCCAGTTAGAAATGTGCAACAGCATTTGTGGTTTTGAGCATTTCTCTGCTTTTTGAGACCACTTTGCTTTGTTAGTTTGTTCATATGGCAACTTAAAATTATCCCAGTGAAATCTGCCGTCCAAAAACCATACAGTGCTCCTTTCCTTCTGCGCCCTGCCATGTGCCCGTACAGCAGTTTATGACCACATGTGGGGTGTTTCTGTAAACTGCAGAATAAAGGTAATAAATATTGAGTTTTATTTGGCTGTTAACCCTTTATGTATTGCAGGAAAAAATGAATTCAAATGGAAAATCTGCCAAAAAAGTGACATTTTAAAATGTCATCTCCCTTTTTCTTTAATTCTTGTGGAACACCTAAAGGGTTAACACAATTTTTAAAAACAGTTTTGAATAACTCGAGAATTGTAGTTTCTACAATTGGGTCATTTATGGGTGTTTTCCATTATGTAAGCCCCACAAAGTGACTTTAGTATTGAAGTGGTGCTTAAAAAAGTGGGTTTCAGAAATTCTTAAAAATGTAACAATTTGCTTCTAAAATTCTAAGCCTTATAAGATCCTAAAAAATAAAATTACATTTACAAAATGATGCAAACATGAACGTAGATATATGCGAAATGTAAAATAATAACTGTTTTATGATAACTCTTTAAAAGCAGATAAATTCAAATTTTGAAAATAGCAAATTTTTCCAAATTTTTGGTAAATTTGGGATTTTTTTTAATAAATAAAGGTGAATTATATCATCTAAAATTTTTCACTATAATGATGTACAATGTGTTGCGAGAAAACAATTTCAGAATCGCTTGGATAAGTAAAAGCGTTATGAAGTTATTACCCCATAAAGTGACACATGTCAAGTTTCCAGGCCTGGTCCTTAAGGTGAAAAATGGCAGGGTCCTTAAGGTGTTAAACAGAAGGTAAAGGCACACAACCAACCAGACTGTTACTAATGTTTTCAGGAAAGTAACTAGAGGTCCAAAAACAGGATGAGATGTAGTACTACACATTCAAGGCATAGTATCCAAGGTAGCTAGGCTAGGGTAATCTGAATTAACCAGGAGTTAGGTCGGGGTAGTACTACAGATCCTAGTCAGACAAATTCAAGAGGCTAGGCAATAGGCAGCGTTCAATAATAGAGCTGGGGCAAAAGCTAAGATTTAGCACAACAGAACATTAAGTCCAGAGATCAAACCAATAATAAAAGTAAGCTGAGCTGCATTTTGGGTCCTTTAAGTCCAAAGAAACTAAAGTTAGCACACAAAGAACTAATAGCAGACACAGAATGAATCACACTGAAGATTCATGTAGGATTCCCAGCACGCTGACCGAGATGGGGTGTCTCAGAACCTGAAGACATTCCCCTGCTTCTTGATTGACAGGGCAGGACATCTCAGCTGGCCCTGATAATCTTGTGCCTTTGCCGCTGCTTGGTGAAGCGGTACATACACAGAGGGTATGCTTCTACTACTGGAGCAGCAACTGTGCATGTGGTGCTACACTTTCAGGTAGCGGCACATGAAAAGTTGCTGCTCCATAAGCGAAAGCAGAGCATCTGCGCTTGTACTGCTATTCAGAGCAGTGGTAAAAGAGGTCCCACCCTGTCAATCAAGCAGCAGGGGGAGCATTCTCAGTTTCATGGACACCCTCACTTTGGTGTAGATCTCTGCTTGATGAGTCAACTCAATTTGCTCATCTCTAATGTACAGTATACATACATGATTCTATACTCTAGCAGTGCACAAGCAACAACATAATCAAAACCAAGTGTAACCTAAATTACATCAGAATATATTTTCCTAAATATAGAAATTCCATTTGGCAGAAATTACAGAATTACCATATGCAACAGCATTAGAACTGCATTATGCATTGCAGTATTTGTTCCTCAGTGGTTGTTATTTAATACATTTTGTTAGAGCCTTCCCCTCCCTAGATGTGGCTGCATTTGACCTGTTTATCCCACTAAATCATAATCATATTGGTGCAGGGATCTAAGATCTGCTCTTTTTCTGCTGGCATATCATACTCAACAGCTGCTTCTGCCTGTCTCTGAATCATATACTGACCTGCAAGGAACAAGGTGGGCATTTGTAATATTCTTTCCATGATTAACAAGAAATCTACCAGGAAAGTTTTTAAGTTTCTCTTGAAAGTACATTAATTTTTGTTCTCTTTGATAGCGAAAAGCAATATCTATCTATCTATCTATCTATCTATCTATCTATCTATCTATCTATCTATCTCATATCAATGTATCTATTTATCTATCTATCTTATTCTATATGTATCAGATGGATTCCTTTTTTAGTTGCTGCAAACTGGTTAATAATTGGGCTGAGTTCAGCATATTATATTTAAAATAATAGGATGACCTTGCAGTGATTCAATGGACAAGACATTGCTGATGATCCTCGAAAACATCTTTAAGTGGAAAACTAATCTGCCGTGATTAAGAATGCCCCTCACTCCGCCATCAGCATGGCTCTCGCTGTCATTCAGTTCCCTAAAGACTGGAGCTGTCCAGTCCTGTTGCCTCGGCTTGATGCCTGAGGACCCATCTCAGCTTGAAGTCCATCACTGTGGCAATTAGCGAACATCAGCTGTACTCACAAAAGTGCAAATTGCTGACTAGATGAGAGAGCCAAACATAAATGCCTGACACATTTCTTATTATGTCCCCATCGCACTTCATAGTGGACAAATGTAGCGCTGAGGGGGCTGTGGAATTTATTATAATATGAATTTTACAAATCTCTCTTAAACAGTCTATTTTATTCTTTGACGTGGAAGAACAATTTAACCTTTTATTTTACTCTGCTGTTAGCTTCTAGTGGTAGAACATTACTATGTTTTCACCAACTTTGCTCTTGCTGGACTTGCTGTACTAAGGGAGCTTGTGAATAAGGGGACTTTAAAGAAGAGTTTAAGACAAGGAGCAAGAAACTAAGGTTTGATCAATTTTCCTTATGTGTTGTTTGCTTGATTCTAGCAAGTTCTCCAATTATAGAAGACAGAGGACTACAGTACATCTAAATCTAATTAACTGTTTTCAGAAAGATGCTGGTGGTAGGGGACTCTATTATTAGGCAGACAGACAGGGTCATCTGTCGCCAAGACCGGGAATGCTGAACGTTGTGTTGTCTTTGAGGTGCTCGGGTTCGCCATATTGCAGATCGGATAGACAGATTGGGTGGGGCTGGAGAAGACCCGATGGTCATGGTACACATTGGTACTGTCACGACTGTAACTGAACCAGACAGGTCTGGGAGGAGAAGGTCGCAGCGACTTGCTACTCGCAATAGCTTGTGAGTTTGCTCCGTGGTTCAGGGTATGTCATCCGGGTTTTGCCTTGTGAACCTTTTTGTCCTGACTGGGAGTTTGTAGGCATCCTTCTCAGGTGAGTCCTGTCTGCCACTCCCAGCTACTATATTAGTTTCAGTTTCACTTGCAGTCATCTCCAGATATAGTCCTTACTTCCAGTACTATTCTGACCTTTGAAGGAGATCGTTTGAAGGTATTGCTGTGGAGCTCTTGTCTGGTGTGGACTGTCGTTATTGGGATCATCTTCTCTGCTCGTGACTGGATAAGTCTATCTCTGCTGGAGATTGTTTGTTTGTTGCTGTCTTCCCCTGTTGTTCTCCTAGACATGAGTGATGGTGACTAGTGCTCCCATCTGCCTTTCCCCAGTCTAGTCTTCTTAGGGTGACTGAGGGTTTAGGCATACTGTTCGCCGTACGGGTTCACACCCCGTCTAGGGTATCAGGGCAGACAGGTGCCAGCTTAGGGTTAGTCAGGGGTGGCCGTTCTATTTCCCATCCGTAGATAAGGGTCCCCCTTCCCCTCCGTCTGGTGCGACACGACTGCTGCTGGGATAGCGGTCGTGACAGGTACCAATGACAAAGTCAGAGGGAGATGGAAGGTTCTTAAAAATTATTTTAGGGAGCTAAGAGGGAAGCTCAAGTCCCGGACCTCCAAGGTTGTATTTTCAGATATACTACCAGAGCCACGAGTGTCACCAGAGACAACGGGAGCTTACAGAGTTAAATAAGTGGCTCAGAAGCTGGTGCAAGAACAAAGGGTTTGGGTTCATGGACAACTGGGCTGACTTCTCTGTCAGCTACAGGCCCTAGAGTAGGGGGACTGCACTTTAATGGGGAGGGTGTAACTGCTCTAGGGGAAAGAATGGCTGGAGCTTTTAAACTAGGATCTGGGGGGAGGGCAGACAGGGGGGTTATACTAATGAGGGAGTAGATAGTGTAGATAGAGAGTGGGATATAGGAGTGGACAATGGGGATTTAGTGGGGGCTAGGGGTTAGTGAGGGTAGTAGGGAGAAGACTGGGCAGAACTGTACACCAATAAAAAAATAGAAATGATGGGAACTTGGACCTGTCACATATCAACAATATCAAATAAGGTACCCCAAAAAAATCACAGAAATTTACTTTACAGGTAATAGTAATTTAAAATGTATTTTCACAAAATGCCAGAAGTCTACCAAGCAAAATGGAGGAGCTAAAGGCCATGGTACTAGAGGAACACATAGATGTAGTTAGTGTGGCTAAGACATGGTTAGACTCTTCACATGACTGGGCTGTAAATAGTCAAGATTTTACACTATTTAGGAAACACAGGGTCAATAGAAAAGGCGGTAGCGTGCACCTGTATGTGAGGAGTGATATGAAGTGTGAAAGATGTGATTGGGGTGAGGATGGCGAGGATGTTAAAACCTTATAGGTTGAAATACAAAGGGATATAAACACTGAAAAAATAATACTTTGTGTCATCTACAGAACCTTTAACATCACAGAGGAGATAGAAGCTCAACTGTATAACCAAATATAGCGGGCTGCACAGGCTGGTACAGTGGTCATAATGTAAGATTTTAACTTCCCAGATATTGACTGGGGTCATGGTTCTGCCTCAACTGCAATGGGGAAAAGATTCCTTAACTGGCTGCAGGAATACTATATGGGCCGGTTTGTAGAAGATCACACTAGGGGTGATGCCGTGTTTGATCAGGTAATTTCTAATGATGCAGAACTTGTTGGAAATGTTAATGTTCGAGAAACACTAAATAATAGTAACCACAATATACGTATATTACTACTGAAGTAAAAGAAGCAAACTCTCCTGGTAGAGCAAAAACACTGAATTTTAAAAAGGACAATTTACTTAGGTTGCGGGCAGCATTTCAGGGCATAGACTTGGGGGAGATACTGTCACATAATAATACTCGGGATAAATGGAAGAGTTTTAAATCCACATTGATTATTTGCACAAAAAAGTTTATTTCTGTAGGTAACAAGTATAAATGGGTAACAGGTACTGTAAGAAGGGCAATCAATGACAAAAATGGGCATTGAAAAATACAAATCTGAGGGGTCAGCTGTACTCTTTAAAGTTTACAAAGGGCCTAATAACATCTGTAAAAAGGAGGTAAAACCTGCAAAAATACAAAATGAACAGCAGGTTTCAAAATAGAGCAAAACAGATCCCAAAAAAATATTAAAATATATAAATTCCAAAAGACCAAGGTCTGAGCAGGAAGGTCTTCTAAATAATGGTGAAGGGGGGATAGTCACTGAAGAAAATGCAGAGTTACAAAATGTGTTTTTTAGCTCTGTGTATACAAAAGAAGAGAAAGGGTAATATTGGTGGTGCCAGGGCTCTTAGTACACCCAGTAATATACTCAACTGGCTAACTGTAGATATGGTCCAAGCTAAGTTAAATAAGGTAAATGGAACAAGGCTCCTGATCCAGATGGATTACACCCAAGAGTTCTTAAAGAGCTCAGTTCAGTCATTGCTGTTCCCCAGTTTACAATTTTTAAATATTCTGTAGGCACAAGGCAAATGTGGTACCCATATTCAAAAAGGGATCTAGGTCCTCTACAGGTAATTATAGACCAGCTTTTCCAAAAAGATTTGATTCAATCAAAATTTATTTATGATAAATCACGTCAAAAACAGCTATTTCCTGGCTGCAGAGAGCCTTTTTATTGGTGTAGAACACTGTGCATTGCAGAAACATGCATGGGAAGTCCGCTGTGGTAGTGAAACAGTACTGTGAGTCAGTATGACTTGCAGATGACAGGTGTCACTCTTAGAATTACTTCACACTGCACTTATTTGGTCAGTTACGGGGCCAGAACTGACCAAATAACTCAAGTGTGAACTTACAGGTCAATGTTAGCTCCAGGTATGAAGAACCGTGCAGCGGCCCAAAATTCTTGTCACAGGTAAATGCGAACAACAGGAGTACAATCAGTGCACAAGCTACTGAGCGGACCCAAACTAGGGAGCATAAAAGGTAACCCCTGTCAGACCCTAAGAGCTCTCCCTGCGCTGCTATGCACATGCCCAGACCCTTATGGTGGGTCAAGACATGCCCGTGTACCTAAGGCTGAGTGAGACCTGAAACCCCTAAGATAAAGGGGGGGGGGGGGCACAGCCACCGGCTCCCTGCTCAGAATACGGACGGAACTGGGGTCGCCTCGGATCCAGTCAGCAAATAAACAAAACCAACAATGTCTGCAAACTTATCTGTAGGGGCTGCAGCAGCAGTGAAGACAGATCCAATCTCAGCAGACAATATCTGATGTTGCTTGCTTCAGCAAAACACACGTCCAGTGTAAAGAGACCACAGCAGTGTAGATACTCCAGCGGCTGACACAACTCAAGATGAGAAATATAACCCGCAAGGTGAAACAGGAAGAGGGGTGATTTAAAGGAAGAGGAATCAATCAGAGAAGGAACAGCTGGGAAGAGGGAAAGGAGTGAAAATGAAAGTAAAGACCTTATCACAGGGGCGGAGAAACAGAGCTGTGAGAACTCCTCAAAACTCTGGTAGTGACAATTCTACTATAGAGTGAAAGAGCGCACTCCTTTTACACCGTCGTCAGCTTATTCCACATAGATTTCTATACAACCTATTCTGTTACATGCTGATACAAGTAATGCCCCCTGACAGAGTGGAAAGGGTGTTAGCAGTAAGTTTGTGTTGACGTCACTATTTACAGAAATGACACGTGATTGGAAAATTTGCATGTCTTCTGTGTTTTGTACCCACTCCTGCTTTTGGCTTCCAATTCATGAGCACACCCTGCTGCAAAATAGGGACTGTGTGATACAGGACTTATGGCTGCTCCAAAGAGAGGATCCGTTGTGTTTCTCATTTGTCCATCCTTCTGACAGATCAGAATAAGGGTAAAATAAATGGTGATGTCAGCAAGGCGAAACAGGGACAATAGTGGCCCCGTCATAGAGTGGGGAGGGTGGTAACCACATGAGGAGTCAACACTGTAGCCCAGATACGTTATTGATGGCAACTGCATGAGGAGTCAACACAGTGAACACAGTGGTGAGGTGGCAACCGCATGAGGAGTCAACATAGTGGTCCAGTGACAGAGGTGGCAACCGTGTGAGGAATCAACACAGTGGCCCAGTTACAGAGTGGTGAGGTGGCAACCACAAAGTCAACACAGTGTCCAAGTCACAGACTGGTCAGGGTGGAAATCGTATGAGGAATCACATGAGGGGTCAACACAGTGGCCCAGTCACAGTCACACATGCTGATGTCCTCCGGCGGCTTGATGAAAGATTCCGACACCGCCAGGTATGGCATTTTCCCCCCACTACGTGCTAACTGCCTGCTACCGCTGCCTCTGTGAATCCATGCACCACTACTTCTTTCCGGACAAGGCTCCTGCGTATCAGGTGGTCTACCCCGGGCACGTTTGGCTACAGATCTCACACTGCTGCCACCCTGCTGACTCACGGTTATGCTACCACCCTGCTGGCTCAGCCGCTGCCTCATGCGCAAGCTGCTACCCTCTTCTCCTGATGATGATGAAGCCCCCTCTTCACCCAACTCAACTTCACCCGATCAACTACATCATCATCTACTACTGTCTGCACATCACTGATGTCACTTTCACCAGTCTCAGGGCCACGTGCCTGACCGCTCACAACACCAGCTCCCATGTGACTCTCATTGTTGCTACTTGCCCACCCTCCCGACGAAGTAACGGATCTCTCCTCCTCACCTGTCTGTCACACATACTGTACTGTAACATTAACTGCCAGGGTAAAACAACAACTTCGGAACTACTGTTTGATGCATCGAATTAAGTGTAAAAGAAGTTTAACACCCTAAAATGTGTAGTATCAGGCCCAGTTTCACACCAACTCCTGAACTACTAATTGATGCATTGAATTAAGTGTAAAAGAATTTGACCACCCGTAAAAGGGTGTAGTATCAGGCCACAATTTCACACCAATTCCACAACTACTGATTAATGCATCGAATTAAGTGTAAAAGAAGTTGAACACCCTAAAAGTGTGTAGTATCATGCCGCGATTTCACACCAACTCCTCAACTAGGGATTGAGAAATCGAATTAAGTGTCAAACACACAGAACAGGTGCAGATCTTTCCATTTCACCTTATCTGAGTAGGCTTCACTACTGGTTTTGGCTCACAAAAAATGATGGAAATAACTGACTAAATAACTGAAGTGTGAACTCACCCTAAAGTGTCTAGTATCAGGCCGCAATTTCACACCAACTCCGCAACTACTAAAAAAAATTGACCACCTTCAAAGTGTATAGAGAAGTGTTCTGCTTCGGTGAACGGCAGCTCAGCGGGGAGCCCTTTTTGGGTTATCTGTCCTTGGCCTTTATGGTGTGATCACATGTAGTATCTTTTTCTTTCTTTCTTTTTCTTTTTTTTTTAAGCCTAAGGAGCATGCCAGACCGCACTTTCATCCAAGAAGCAAGGATGGATGGATGGAAATATTTATACATAAACTAAATGCAACACAAAACTGGTTGTATCAGACTGCACTTTTACTACAGAATCAAGAAGGAATGGATCTACTTATATATCAACTAAATTCACCGCAAAACTGTTTGTATCGGACTGGAATTTCACCCCAGAATCAAGGAGGAATGGATCTACTTATATATCAACTAAAAACACCCCAAAACTCTTTATATCAGACCACTACAGTAGCAAGAGTCAATGGAAGTACGCATAACATAACTAAATACACCCCAAAACTGTTTGTACGAGACTATAATTTCACCACATAATCAAGGAGGAATGAATTTACCTATATATCAACTAAATACACCCCAAAACTGTTTGTATTAGAATGCAGTTTCACCCCAATAACAGAAGCAAGAATTACTGGAATTACTGATGTATCAAAGAATGCAAACAACCTAAAATCAGTAGTATTAGAGCACTTTGGATCCCCAATTAGTATAGCAAGGTGTAATAGAATAGCTCCTATTACCCAGGCTTTACACTCTTCTATTTATCCCTGCTCTCCCTACAGTGTGGATGATGCATACCTATCCTTTCCCTACACTATGAATAATCTTTCCCTGAACTGCTCAATCATTTTTTTTTGTGGAGTCTTTCCTGAACACTGTCTCTAGTGCCTCTAACGTCTCTCACTGCACTACGTTAACTGGAAAATGGCAGAGACTGAGCAGGCTGAGACTTTTTATAGGGCATCACAGAGGCTGGCTAGCTGCTGATTGGCAGGCTGCATGCACGGTATTGTGGGTGATCCCTCATTCCCAGGTTTCTTACTTCCTCGTTCTAACATGTGCAGCAGCCAATTTAGAAAAAAATGCAATTCGTTACCACAAAGCGCGAGGAAATTTGACTTTGGGACGAATCAAATTTTTCCTGAAAGTTGGATCGAATTCCACTTTGTCAACTGATTCGCTCATCTCTAATATCGATGATGGATTAATAGCACTATTTCTATTTCTGCAGATGACACTAAGCTTTGTAATACTCTGCATTCTATGGAAGATGTCCATAAACTATAAGCTGGGTAGAATACTCTGAGTGATTGGGCATCTACTTGGCAAATGAGGTTCAATGTGGATAAATATAAAGTTATGCATCTTAGTAATAATAATCTCTGCGCATCATATGTTCTAGGGGATGTAACACTGGGAGAGTCACTTATAGAGAAGGATTTGGGTGTCCTTGTAGATGGTAGATTAAATAACAGCATACAATGTCAATCAGCTGCTTCTAAGGCTACCAGGATATTGTCATGTATTAAATGAGGCATGGACTCGCAGGACAGGGATATTATATTACCACTTTACAAAGCGTTGTTGTGGCCCCATCTGGAATATGCAGTTGAGTTCTGGGCACCAGTCCATAGAAAGGATGCTTTGGAACTGGAAAAAGTACAAAGGAGAGCAACTAAACTGATAAGGGGCATTGAGGGTCTTAGTTATTAAGCATTAGTCATTATTAACATCATTATATACAGCCCCTTAAAGTAACTTCACTGCACTAGGCGCTCAGCTACTACCATTGATCCACAACAACACAAACAGCAACTGAGCCAAAACATTAATTACCCATAAAAACTATTTCTATTAAATATCTAATAAAAAATAATCATGATACAAAGTAACCCCCAAAAATATTAATGGAGATGGAATACCAATACGGGGTAGAAGCACAATCTGTCTCAATAACAATCCTCAATGATAAGCAAAAAATGCATTGCAATCATAAACTATGGCACCATTACTAAGGGATTAGATGATATCCTGTTTAGATGGGAGGGAACATCCTCGGACTTGAATACTTTTATGGAAGAATTGAATCAAAATAACCTTAATGTCAAATTAACATTTAAGATGGCTAGGGAAATAGATTTTTTGTAGACGCCAAGTTAAAATAGGAATAAATAAAACTAAAGAAAAACCCAGACAATTGTTACATCGTAATGAAAAAACTGCAGATAAGATAACTCCCGATATACGATTTATTACCAAGTATAATAAACATTGGCATCAAATTGGAGAGATTTTGTTGAAACATTGGGATATTCTTTTGACAGATCCAATCTTGAAAGAAAATTTACCGGATAGACCCCTGATGACTGCAAGGCGAGCAAAAAATTTGAACGATGGGTTAGTACATAGCCACTACATTCCACAAATTAGTAGACCATTTGGTAATGTGACTCAGAGAAAAGGTTGTTACTCGTGTAGTAATTGTAAAGCGTGAGTGAAGAGTGAGTGAAGTACTTTACAAATAGCAATGGATCCCGCAACTTTGAAATTAGGCATTATATCTCTTGTAGCACCAGTGGTGTTATATATTATGCCAGTTTCCCGTGTGAAAAAATCTATGTGGGATTTACCATGGGAGAATTAAGAATAAGAGTTAAGGAACACATTAGGGACATAGAGAAAGCAGTAGATGTGGAAGATATTCAACTTTTGAAGACGCTTGCAAGACGTTTTAGATTATTTCATGGATGTAATTCTAAAATGCTTAGATTTAGAGGAATAGATCTGGTTAAATTGGGAATTAGAGGAGATGACAGAGCGACAAAGCTGACACAAATGGAAAGTAGGTGGATATTTACATTGGAATGATTGAATACTTTGGCACCCAAGTGTTTAAATAAAATCATGGGCTCTAATGCATTTCTGTAAGGCTGTATTTTGCGTTTTGGGGTTTTATTGATAATTTGTTTGATAATTTTTAGATAAATTACGGAAATTTCGGCTGCTATCAGGGGAGGAGCCAGATTTAATGGGACTTATATGAATATGAGGGAAGACCAAAAGAAGATGCTGACAACATCAATAGAGTACTATGCGAAAGCAGTGTCATATTATGAACTTTGATAGGAATAATTCAAAGTCCCATGTATGTATTAATTTCTTGTTATTTTTTGGATGAAATGTATTCACGTTTTTAGATAATATATTATATTTATAGCACTATTACACTTTCTTAGTAATTGCTTTATTAATGTATTTCACAGTGTATGCAATTTCCTGCTGTGGTTTTTTCACAATTGTTTTGGATTTGAATATGGTATCCCATCCATTGATGCAAAGCACTTTTTTGCACACTGAATATAGCATGTATTAGTTTTTGTTTCATTTCACGGCAATCACATTAGTATTGCATTTTAATTGTTCCCACCAGGGCATTTTACAGAAAAGGATACTGTTTTTTATCTATTATAATTCTCTATTAAGTCAGTTAGTTGCCTGGTTTGGATACCTGGTTTGTAGTGCGCATGGCTGGTCACATGGCCACGGGAGTTTCAGCACGAGAGCTATGTTCGGGGGCACGTGGGTGGGCCAATTTGCCCGATCATGTGCCTTTCTCGTCAGCAGTGTGGACCGGCTCAAGCGAGGAGAATCCATTACGTGGCATGGGTGGATTGGCAATGCGCCACCATTGTGAACCAGGTATAATCTGTTACTATCACATGACTTTAATATACATTGTGGATTGGACAACTTCCTCTTTTAATTCAGAGCAGCTTGAAGTTTAGGCCCTTCCTCCTGACAAAGCGATAATGCGCGAAACGCGTGTCGAGGTACAAGGGCAGGACCACTAATACTGTTTCTACTCGGTATGGCATTTTTCTTTTATATTATTGTTATATATAACTTAACCCTGGTATAAGGTGGAATTTAGCTACAGTAACAGGTGTTTTGAGTTATGTATATGTTAACTTTAGTATGAATAGACAGAGGGATATAATCTCTTAGTGATAGTGCCATAGTTTATAATTGCAATGCATTTTTTGCTTATCATTGAGGATTGTTATTGAGACAGATTGTGGTTCTACCCCCTATTGGTATTCCATCTCCATTAATATTTTTGGTGGTTACTTTGTATTATGATCATTTTTATTAGATATTTAATAAAAATTGCTTTTATGGGTAATTTGTGGTCGGATCGGCTATCCGAAAGGTGTACCTAACCTATCTAACCCTATCTACAACAATCAGTAGAATTATGCCATAACTGCTGCGGTAGGGCAGCCTAAAGGGGGCCACCCTAATATGAAATGACTGTAAGATGGTGTGGGTGGGTGGGTGAAATCAGCTGAATCGGCGTCAGCCTGGGCTCACAGGAGCCTGTAAATAGCCTAGCAATCAGCCAGCCTAGGCCCGCAGGTGCATGTAACTAGTCTTGTGATCCGCCTCCCCTCCCACAAATGCAGCAAATATATTTGCTTAAAACTTGTGGTCGGATCGGCTATCCGAAAGGTGTACCTAACCTATCTACAACAAGCAGTAGAATTATGCCATAACTGCTGCGGTAGGGCAGCCTAGAGGGGGCAAAAAGAGCAGACCTTAGTTTAGAGCAAAATATATACATACCATTACTACACCCACTTTAAATGTAAAAGACATTCCCCGATGAAGGTGCGGAATATACCGTACATATCAGAGTGACTACCATCAACCTTACATCTGTCATGTGCACCAGCACATCATTCTTGGAGGTGGCTAATGCTGATGCGATTGAAGGAGTGGCCGGTAACCAGAAACTATTTACTCCTATGTATACTAACAACGTATGAACATATTACGAGAAGGTCTGGATCCTGAGAGCTGCAGACTGAAACAAACAATGGTGAATCTGTTGGAAGGCCTAAATGAATACTAAGCATTCGCCGAGGGCCCTGACTGGGCACCAACTGTTCCTGGTTGCAAACTACTACACCTCTACTTATTCCCCAGGCCACACCATATATATATATATATATATATATAAAGGCCCAAAAAGTTAGAACATGGCGTATGTCTACTTACTCTATTAGTAGGTTAAGCGGAATATGTGAACACGCCAGGCCTGGGGAACCATCAACACGGATACATGGCTATTACAATTAACGAGCTAATGTCGCCTGTAGTGAGGACAGAGAACGTACACACCATACCTGCAGTGGTGACAGGAAATAAGCTAAAGGTCGTGATAACTATGAATGCTGTGCCTGTAGTCGTGATAGGACTTGTCGAGTCTGTAGCTGTGAGACATTGTGAATTGCACCTTATTACTGTACCTCCTACTAGAAGACTGACCGATACCCAGGACATAGGCCCGACACCAACACCCTCAGCCCGAGTGGCGAGCGAGGACATGGAAACTACTTGTAGTGGGGCCACGAGGCCGACCTCAAATGGTGAAGTCATATATGAAAACATTTAATCGTAGAAGCCATGCGTGAGAGACTAATGGCGGTGCCATGCGTGAGAGACACTAACGGCGTAGTCATGTGTGTAAAACATGAACGGAGAAGCCATGCGTGAGAGACTAATGGCGAGGTCAAATGTCAAACACTAACTGGAGAAACCATGCGTGAGAGACTCTAATGGCGGTGCCATGCGTGAGAGACTCTAATGGCGAAGTCATATGTCAAACACTTAATGGGATAAGCCATGCGTGAGAGACTAATGGCGGTGCCATGCGTGAGAGACTCTAATGGCGGAGTCATGTGAGTAAAACAAACTGAGGCCATGCGTGAGAGACTCTAATGGCGAAGTCATATGAAAACACTTAATGAGATAAGCCATGCGTGAGAGACTCTAATGGCGGACACTTAAATGGAGAAGCCATGCGTGAGAGACTGATGGCGGAGCCATATGTGTAACACTAAATCGGAGAAGCCATGCGTGGGAGACACATGGCAGAGTCATATGTGCAATACCTAATTGGAGAAGCCATGCGTGAGAGACTCTAATGGCAGTGCCATGCGTGAGAGACTCTAATAGCGGAGTCATATGTGTAACACTAAATCGGAGAAGCCATGCCTGAGAGACTAATGGTAGTGCCATGCGTGAGAGACTCTAATGGCAGTGCCATGCGCGAGAGACTAATGGCGGACACTAAATTGGAGAAGCCATGCGTGAGAGACTCTAATGGCAGTGCCATGCGTGAGAGACTCTAATGGCGGAGTCATACGTGTAACACTAAATCGGAGAAGCCATGCGTGAGAGACTCTAATGGCAGTGCCATGCGTGAGAGACTCTAATGGCGGACACTTAATTGGAGAAGCCATGCGTGAGAGACTCTAATGGCGGTGCCATGCGTGAGAGACTCTAATGGCGGAGTCATACGTGTAACACTAAACCGGAGAAGCCATGCGTGAGAGACTCTAATGGCAGTGCCATGTGTGAGAGACTCTAATGGCGGACACTTAATTGGAGAAGCCATGCGTGAGAGACTAATGGCAGTGCCATGCGTGAGGGACTCTAAAAGCGGAGTCATATGTGTAACACTGAATCGGAGAAGCCATGCGTGAGAGACTCTAATGGCGGACACTTAATTGGAGAAGCCATGCGTGAGAGACTCTAATGGCAGTGCCATGCGTGAGAGACTCTAATGGCGGAGTCATACGTGTAACACTAAATCGGAGAAGCCATGCGTGAGAGACTCTAATGGCGGACACTTAATTGGAGAAGCCATGCGTGAGAGACTCTAATGGCAGTGCCATGCGTGAGAGACACTAATAGCGGAGTCATATGTGTAACACTTAATTGGAGAAGCCATGCGTAAGAGACTAATGGTGGTGCCATGCGTGAGAGACTCTAATGGCGGAGTCATACGTGTAACACTAAATCGGAGAAGCCATGCTTGAGAGACTCTAATGGCGGACACTTAATTGGAGAAGCCATGCGTGAGAGACTCTAATGGCAGTGCCACGCGTGAGAGACTCTAATGGCGGAGTCATACGTGTAACACTAAATCGGAGAAGCCATGAGTGAGAGACTGATGGCGGAGTCATATGTGTAACACTTAATTGTAGAAGCGGTGCGTGAGAGACTAATGGCGGTGTCATGCGTGAGAGACTCTAAGGGCGAAGTCATATGTCAAACACTAAATCAGCGAAGCCATGCGAGAGGGACTCTAATGGCGGACACTTAATCGGAGAAGCATTGCTTGAGAGACTATAATGGCGGAGTCATATGTGTAACACTTATTTGGAGAAGCCATGCGCGAGAGACTTAAATGAGTCATATGTGTAACTCTGAATCGCGAAGTCATGCGCGAGACTCTAATGGCGGAGTCATGTGAGTAAAACATAAACGGAGAAGTCGTGCGTGGGAGACAAATGGCGGAGCCATACATGCGAGACTAATGGCAGATTTATTATTATTTTTTTTTTTATAAAGCACTTTAGCGGCACCAGTATGACTTGGGAACTCGCGTAACCATGAACCCCTCTGACAGGGAACCTAAGACGCTAAAAACCTACGACCATATGGTACCCCTAACGAACAACATGAGGGCCACCCGGAGCCATGAGGCCGAAGCGATCATCAGGCCCCCCGAAGCCATGAGACCCCTCGAAGCCAAGAGACTGAACTGAATGACTATACAGTGACTATAAGAAATTAAATGTGAGCCAGACCCGATGGGATATGCATAGACATTAGTGAAGCGAACCACGTGCATAAATAAACATAACCATCCGTGAATTTGAACAGATGGGAGACAACGAAGCCAGAGGCCTAACAATTCGCTAAGAGAGGACCCTTATCTTGACAAATAAAGGATTTGTAAAACATAGTATGAAACGTACTCCAATTGGGCCACTGACCGCTGAAAAGCTATTTGGTTAACTGGGGCAAGGGACCAATCTGAGTAAATATGAACCAAAAGTAAAGCGGACCGGTCTAAGTAACCGCAAACCAGGACTGAAACACCAAAAATAATAGAAAATTATTATTTTTTATATATATATTTTTTATTTTCTTTTTTATTTTTTTTTTATTTTTTATTTTATTTTTTTTCTCAACATTTTTTTTTTTTTAAATGAACAGAAAAAGTAGAAGTAGGCCTTCGTATTGTAACAACCAACGAGAAAACAAGCAAGCCTGAAAAGAACGCAGCTATTATGTTTATCGGGAGAGCAGTGTCAGAGCGGTGTGCAGACTGTCCTAGTGAAAATACTGGCTTAACCATGATGTCAAAAAATAAATAAAAGGAAAATGTAGCTATAGGCAGAAGCAGTGTATAACGCATGGTGTAAGAACAGGTGGGTGACTGCAGCTCTGGATGTGAGTAGTGCCCAACACATGGTATGGGCGCAGCTCTGAGTTTGAGCATGATATAAAGCAGCCGTATGAATGCAATCTAAAGCGAGTAGAGTATTAACGTGATACAACAGAAGCATGAACGCAGCTCTGGTAGTGAATGGAGTATAGGACAAAATGTCAATGCAGACACACAGACGTAGCTTTTGCAGGTAACGAACCTAGCCATGATCATTAGTGCCCAACCCCCTTCGCCCCAGAGCGCTACAAGTCACAGACCGTGTAACCAAGTCCGATCCCACCGTGAATGCCAGTACTCGCCTGGCACCTTCTGCAATTGCCCAGGTGCGAATAAACCTCCACATAATGCTGCAGGAATATATATATATTTTTTTAAATGATGGTCACCACAACACCACCTCGTGTTCCAGAGCATCAGCACTCAAATACAGGCGCCTTTAACAACCTGCTAGTGGCCCCATATATGGGCCACTGATACACATTCACCAACACCTTGCGTGTCTGGCGCTAACTGCGGATGTGCGCCCCACATGTACAACAGTGACAGAAACATTAACTTTTTTTTTTTTATGACCCTTGATACACGACCCTTCCAGAGAGATAACTACATCATCGCTTAAACGCAGCGTGTGTAGCTTGGAGACACGTGTCCCGTATGATACAGATATCAGAAAACACGCGACCATACCTACTCTAGGCGCATGCAACACGAATAACTATATGCAATAGCTCCCAACAATCCCCTAGACAGCTGGACAAAATACTAACAACAGTCACTTGACCATTAGCGCCCAACTTTGCTTCGTCCCAGAGTATTACGAATCACATACCGCAGTGTGGGTCTCATGCCAACAAGTGTGATTCTACAGTGAATGCTAGCGCTCGCCTGGCACTTTGTCGCTGCCCAGGCGTGAATGAGCCTGCACACGATGCAGCTGTGCTACATGTCGAGGACCACAGCGTGGGTCCCGTGCAAACCATTCCGATCCTACCATGAATACCAGTGCCTTCCTGAGAGATTCTGCCATCGTCCAGCCGTAAGGAGCCTCCACACCATGCTGCAGTATCCTGGAGCTGACCCAGAGGTAGTGAAATCAGCTGAATCGGCGTCAGCCTGGGCTCACAGGAGCCTGTAAATAGCCTAGCAATCAGCCAGCCTAGGCCCGCAGGTGCATGTAACTAGTCTTGTGATCCGCCTCCCCTCCCACAAATGCAGCAAATATATTTGCTTAAAACTAATGTATTGGCTAACTGTAATATTAGTCTAATTATTTTTTTCTAGTTAAAAATAACATAATATGATGTTAACTTACACAACTGAAATCACCCACCACAGCCGCAATATTTTTCTTTAGATAGACTACATTAGGTTAAATTTGGAAGATCTTCCCCATTAGATTCGATCAATCACCCTCTCAAAGAATTATCGTATGGTTGAATGTTTGTGTTAATTTAATTTTTTTTGCACGCTTTTTGTGGTGTGTTATATTTAGAATTATGACTTAGATTAATGCGTAGTTCAGAGATGAGCACAGATGGCTTAAATTTACGCTATACTTGCTCTCTTACATTTTTTTTAACTTAGGTTAGAAGTAAAATGAAGGAAATAATATTTTACAGACCTACATGTAGGCTGGATGATTGTAAGTGTATCACAAAAAAATTCCAATTTTATTTCTGAAGTATTTTTGCAGAAATTGAAGGGGATTTGAGTTTGAGAAACCAGCAAATGTAGAAATTAATTCAATCAGAAAGCAATGTACTTTTAAAGTATATCACAGCCTTAAAATGACAGCAGTTGAAAATGAACAGATATATGTTTCTTGGAAAGCTCAGCGGAGAGCTAAAACAGGATATGTTAAAATCCTCTAATATTTTAGATTCTAGTACAAGGCTCACATGCTTATTGAATGCTCCAGGGCAGGTGATGCCATAGCAAAGTGGACTGAGCTAAAACTTCTCTAGTCCTGGCCTACTAAAAGATATATAATATACAGGATATAGGTAATTTACAAGATTATTCTGGGTGGTAATCAAGTACAGGAATAAGAAACATGTGCTGTGCTGTTATATACTGTACATTCAGGCTGAAAAGCTTGTACAGACCATTGCTTCCAGTTCGTCAGTTGCTACTATTATATTCAGTCTAGACAATCCCTTGTGAGTTAAAAATATCAGGAGCGCAAATTTCATTACTGTCTGATGGTTTCCTACAAACTATAAATGTAGGCAAACTATTTTAACCTGTAGTCCTCACAGAAGAAAATGGTATTTACCGCTCTTCTGTGAGCAAGCCATGGTCTGTACAAGAATATTTCATTTGATTTTGATCTTGAAAATGATGGGCTACTGAAACACAAAGTGCTATATCACATGCCATCATGTAATTAAATTGCCCAATATTTATTAACAGGCACATTTTGGCATGTCCCAAAGTCAGAAGATGAACAGGCATAGATTTGAACTAGAATTCACACCATTGTATAACTTTATTATTAATTAAAATGTAGGAAAATCCACACCAGCTACCCCTAAATCTTGTTTTAAAAGTTGTTAGTTCCAAAAAAAGTTACAAATTTCTTTGTAATATGGTGTTATGGCAGATTATAATGGAGACATTTGAGTCAGTAGCCCTGTGCCCGATGTTTTTGTGGGGCCCCTTGCCGCCCAAAACCTGCCCATTACAAGGTAGGAGAGCATAATGGTTGTAGGAGAAAGGACCTGTGATGACATCATAGCCATGTGACCAGTAAAATATGGATGTGTTGATGCAGGAGAAGTTTTCTTTAGTTTGAGATGTTGAGATTATATCAGGAAAAGATGACAGAAGATGTTATACTATATACTGTATACTGTGGGGTACTGCATACTATGGGGACTTATACTATGTAATGCATACTATGGGGTACTATGTACTGTGGGGTGTTGTATTGTATACTGTGGGGGTGTTATTCTATATACTATCGGGTGTTATACTGTATACTTTATACTGTGGGGTACTATATACTGTCAGGTGGTATACTATATACTGTATAATTTTGAGTGTTATACTGTATACTGTGGGATGTCATACTATATACTGTATACTGTGGAATGTTGTACATTATCCATTATGAGGGGTTGGGGGTGTTATAATATATATGTTATACTGGAGGTTTATACTATATACTATGGAGTGTTATACAGTAAACTGTGGATTGTTGTACACTATACACTATGAGGGGCTGGGGTGTTATACTATATATGTTATACTGGTAGTTTATACTATATACTATGGAGTGTTATACAGTAAACTGTGCATTGTTGTACACTATATACTATGAAGGGCTGGGGTGTAACACTGTACATGGAGCAGAATGCAATAGGCAGGATGGTTGGGGCAAATGGATGGAGGAAGCCCAGAATGGGAAAACAGCCCCAGGCTTATGATACATTTAATCTGCCCTGGATGTGTCCCGAGAATTGCAACTTAGAGGGGTACTCTAGGTTACATATATTGAAGACCTGTCCTCTGGATTTATGATGAGTGAACCAGTTTGAACTTTGCTATTTTTTAGACGGCAGACGAACCCAAATCTTTTCAAGTTTGTTTTAGATGAATCCACTGGATTCACTATAGACCCTACAGGGAAATGTCACGATGGGCTGATTCCCAGGGGGCTGCTCGAGCCCTCTTCATGGCCACAGGCCAGGTACATAATGATCTGATTGGCCGCAGGTACCCTCCTGAACTGTATTACCATCCTAATAATGGTGATACAGTTGAATACTGTGGCTGGGGTGGCAGTATTTTTTGCTGTCCTGTGGTATTTGGTTCCGCTGGGGCAGTATTCTGTGCTGCACTACGTTATTGCAGGCCCTGTCTACTTCAGTTGTCCCTGCCTACTTATTTTGGCCTTTCTTCTGTCAATTTGAACCCATCTACAACATGAGGCCACTTTTAGTTTTTTTACAGGGCCACTTCTTTAACTTACCAATCTTCCCCTGCATGTAACGCAATTTTTGTGCACATTTTGGCAGGGAAACACCACTGGGGAGGAAGTAGAGGGGTTCTCACATGACCCTGAGAAGAAGTGTGTGTGTGTGTGTGGGGGGGGGGGGGGGTTGCATTGATTGGCTCTCAGGCTGACAGACAGGCTGGATGTGCCAATAAGTGCTGCAGCAGACACAGAGGAGCACTAGCAGAATGGGCAGAGTGTCATTCTGTGCTGAGTTGTGATTGAGGGTGGTTGGGTTTTATAGTGTCTGCCAGAAAAACAAACAACAAAAAGGTAGTCAGGGACAGTCAGAAAAAAATCAAGCTTGTATTCTACTGGAAGAGAGAGTGAAGGGAAAGGCTAGAATAACAAAGAAGTAGAAGAATTGTGTATGAAGAATAGGAACAAGCAGGGAAGCTGACAGCCATGGAGTCAGAACAGAGGAGCTGTGGCTGCTGTGCCTCCTAGCAGAACTACTGCTGCTGCAAACCTCAAGATCAGCTAACTGCAAGGAATTCCTTTTATTTTTTCCCTCATTTTCACAGAATTTTTTTTGGGCGGTGGAATAGTAGTGATGTCGCGAACATAAAATTTTCAGTTCGCGAACAGCGAACGCGAACTTCCGCAAATGTTCGCGAACAGGCGAACCGGGCGAACCGCCATAGACTTCAATAGACAGGCGAATTTTAAAAACCAAAGGGACTTTTTCTGGCCACAATTGTGATGGAAAAGTTGTTTCAAGGGGACTAACACCTGGACTGTGGCATGCCGGAGGGGGATCCATGGCAAAACTCCCATGGAAAATTACGTAGTGGACGCAGAGTCGGGTTTTAATCCATAAAGGGCATAAATCACGTAACATTCCTAAATTGTTTGGAATAACATGCTTTAAAACATCCAGTGTGTGTATACGATCAGGTATGATGTTGTATCGATCAGGTAGTGTAAGGGTTACGCCCGATTCTCAGACATTGACATACCAAACTCCTCTTTTAATGCACCGCAAACAGTCCATTTGCACAACCGCAAACTCCCCATTTGCACAAGGTTGGATACCAAGCTAGCCACGTCCCGGTGATGTCATTGAAGGTTTCTTCCTCCACCCAGCCACGTACAACACCAAGGGTCCCCGAAGGTCAATTGAATTGATTTTTCGAACGGGGAGATGGTTAAAAAACACTGGCTCCCTCCCTTTGTTTTAATCCACGGTCACTGCTTCTGCGCCGTGCAATTTACTGTCACACCCGATATGAGTGGTATTTTCTGTAGTACTATTCTCATCAGTTTAATCCTCTAACGTCCCCAATCTGGGGGCCATTTATTGAATAGATTTTTCGAACGGGGAGATGGTTAAAAACGCTGGCTCCCTCCACTCTGTTTTAATCCACGGTGACTGCGTCTGCGCCGTGCAATTTACTGTCACACTCGATATCAGTGGTATTTTCTGTAGTACTATTCTCATCAGTTTAATCCCTGTTACATCCCATATCAGGGATTGCCTTTGTGAAAAAAATTTAGGCCTGGTACCTTCGACTGCCTTCACAGTGACAGACCAAACTCTCATACACTAAACTGAATTGATTTCAGGAACCGGGAGATGGAAAAAGCAGCTTGGTCGGTCCTCATACTCCCAAATTGGGGCACTGCGCGTGCACAGAGCAATGTGCTGTGACACCCTATATGAGTGGTGTCTTAACTAGTACTATTCCTATCAGCGGCGGGCGGGTGCGTGGTAACTTGAGAGCAGGTGACCAAAGCTGAGCTGGAGGAAGATGGTGCGTCAAGGTTCTTAGCGGAAGCTGTTGAAGATTGGGTGTCCTGTCTAAGCCAGTCAACTACGTCCTCAAAATTTTTTGGGTTCAGGGTACATGGCCTCTGAACACTAGGCATTATTCCAGGGACAGTGGAAATCACAGCACCACGACCACGACGGCCCCTGCGGGGTGGCCTGCCTCTGCCTGTCATTTTTTCGATAAGTGGTACTGTGCCACCCTGTATCAGTGGTGGGCACTGGCAGTGGGCACACTAAAGTCTGTGGAAGTGGGCCTGACACACACTGGCAGCAGGCAAGCAACTGAAATTAGACTAATGTGTAAAAATTAAATGCCTTATTTATCGTCAAGCTACTGTGCCACCCGGTATCAGTGGTTGGCACTGGCAGTGGGCACACTACAGTCTGTGGAGGTGGGCCTGACACACACTGGCAGGAGGCAAGCAACTGAAATTAGACTAATGTGTAAAAATGAAATGCCTTATTTATCGGCAAGCTACTGTGCCACCCGGTATCAGTGGTTGGCACTGGCAGTGGGCACACTACAGTCAGTGGAAGTGGGCCTGACACGCACTGGCAGCAGGCAAGCAACTGAAATTAGACTAATGTGTAAAAATTAAATGCCTTTTTTATGCAAAGTCCTCTGCCAGCCGGTATGAGTGGTAGGCACTGGCAGTGGGCACACTACAGTCACTGGAAGTCAGCCTGACACACACTGGCAGGCAACTAACCTTAGATTAAAGTGTAAAAATTAAATGCCTTTTTTGATGCAAAGTCCTGTGCCACACGGGATGACAGGGGTGGGCACTGGCAGTGGGCACACTACAGTCAGTGGAAGTCGGCCTGACACACACTAGCAGCAGGCAAGCAGCTGAAATTACACTAAAGTGTAAAAATTAAATGCTTTTTTATGCAAAGTCCTGTGCCAGCCGGTATGAGTGGTGGGCACTGGCAGTGGGCACACTACAGTCAGTGGAAGTCAGCCTGACACACACTGGCAGGCAACTAACCTTAGATTAAAGTGTAAAATTAAATGCCTTTTTTTGATGCAAAGTCCTGTGCCACACGGAATGACAGGGTGGGCACTGGCAGTGGGCACACTACAGTCTGTGGGCCTGCAGCTCCTCACACACAGGCAGGCCATGTAACTGCAATATGCATATAAAGGAAAAAAAAAGCAGACTAATGTTGCAGCCCTAAAAGGGCTTTTGGGGTGCTGTCAGGACGCTGTCCTTACAGCAGAGATCAGATGAGTCTTTCAGGACTGGAGTGGACACTGAATTCACTAGCCTAGCTATCAATTTCCCAATTAAATCAGCAGCAATTACACTCTCCCTCCTCTCACTAAGACTGCAGCTTCAGAATGAATCTAAAATGGATGCTGTTCAGGAGGTGGGAGGGTCTGGGAGGGAGGGTATGCTGCTGATTGGCTGGAATGTGTCTGCTGACTGTGAGGTACAGGGTAAAAGTTTGCTCAATGATGATGTATAGGGGGCGGACCGAACATCGCATATGTTCGCCCGGCAGAGGCGAACGCGAACAAGCTATGTTCGCCGGGAACTGTTCGCCGGCGAATAGTTCGGGCCATCTCTATGGAATAGACAAAAACTATGAAACACCTGTTCTACCATCAATCTAGCATAGCATATAGAATACTAGTGAGAATTCATGTCAGATCATCTCAGATATTTAATTTACTTTTTATTGTTTTAGTTTGATAAACCACATCAATGATTGATAATGAAATATTAGGGCTAAATCCATTTATTATCTACACACACATTTCAGTTCCCAAAATTTTCTTTTCCCAAGTGGTACCTTGGAACCGAACCCGAGTTCGGGAAATGTTTTTTTTACAGTATAAATCAATTTCTGAAGTTATTATGCAAAGTCTCGCGAGACTTCGTGAATTATTAACTTCGTCTCATCGGAGACAGAAAGTTTTATGTGAGTGGACTTCCAAACAGTTGGAATGTAGTATTTTGGGATTGTGCAATTTCATTAAACCAGCATATATAGGTGATTTCTACAGTGAAACACAAGGTAGTGCAGCAATCTAGCTATGAGTGTGATCATGAATTTGAGTGTCAGGCCTGGCCCTTAATCATCTATTTATGTTCATTTATTTCTCCACTTGGTTGGAATTACATTTTTTTGGGACATGTTCAATTTAATTATATCAGCTCATACATAGGTGATCAATACACCAATACACAGGCCAGCACACAAAAGTATCTGTGAGTGATAACACTTTTAGGCCTAAATCATTTTCACTTTATTTCGGTGTTCACACGTTTCCAATCAAACTTTTTTTGTGAGGTGCGGTTGTTGGTAATATTCAAACCAGCTTATATATGTGATTACTACACCAATAGACAGGGTAGCACACAAGTTTCTGGGAGTGATAATGAATTTAGGCCTAAATCTGTTTCCCTTTATTTCAGTCTTCACATATTTTCAATAAAAAAAATTGTTGGGGTTGTTAATCATATACAAATCAGTATATATATATATATATACATATCTATATACAACGCCAATCTACAGGGTAGTGCACAGCATTATCTGAAAAGCCCAATGATGTCCGGGCTACGTAAGGGAAGACCCAGAGTCAGAATGTGGGTAGTAGCAGCAACAACTATCTGGTCAGAAGTAGTAGTAGTAGTAGTAGTAGGCCGCAGTTGTCCCTTCTGGCTTGGGAAAGCCGCAACATGAAAGATGATAAGATTGTGGAATTGGATGGATCCCTTTTCATATCAGTTAGAGCTGCATGATGTGGAGGGGACTTCAGAGTCCTACACTGTGCCTTGGAGCCAGGGGTCACAGCGTTTCTCCTGCTCCTCCTCTCTGCAGGCCCAAAGAAGGCTTTCAGTGTGAGTCCTCTCAGTCTTCACTGCACCTTCCTAATGAGGCAACTTCTTTTTTCCTAAGAATTGGCAATAAAACCACACCCTACGGCAGATAGTGCAAGAGAGCATCCCTGTTGATGACTTGTGTGAGAGCAGTTAATGTTTGTACTGCCCTGGGGAGGAAGTGGAGGAGGAGGCTGCAGACCCCAGGCATAGCATTGGTGGTAGTAGTGGCACCCGTAGCCACACTGTTGGTGTTGGGGGCAGAGATAGTGGCAGTTGGAAAAGAGCAGGGGAGGGTTCCCAAAGAACCCACCATGGTATCCCGCAGTCTAATAGAATCAAAAAGGAGGGTGAGGTCATAGGGACAAAACCCATAAAACGGGTGGATGAATTGTGTTTTTTTCCATTTCCACCCCATTTGGAATAGTTTTCCCGCTTTCATTGTATGCCATAATAAATTGTGGCATTAGAATGCTAAATGCTACTGGTTCACTTATCCTTAATGCATACTCACTCATCCTTAATACATACATACATACATACTCATACATGTATTGATTTTAGTTTTGATTCAGTATATATACTGGAGTCATGTAAAGAATTTGGCTTCTTGATACATGTTTTAGGCGGAGTTACCTCATTTTTTCGTATACTGTAACATAGCAATCACAATATATGTCTTGCTATTCAATCTTACTAGTGAAAATAGTCAACTTGTGAGCCTTTTCTCTTGAAAAATTATAGCCTTAAAAATCAACTGTAATGTGAACACAGAAGATCTCATTCATTAACTTCTATGTAGAAGGAAATCTAGTAATGCAACACTGGCGTATGTACTGTAAGTGGCACTTCTATAGTTGTACTTTTTCTCTAGCCAAGGAAATGAAGAGTACATTGTACAGCTATCACTTCTATTTAGTCATTCTCTGTAAATCACTATTATTTTATTAATGTATATGCTTGGTAAATATTACTTATTAAATGTTACCAATCTCCGTCTGCTAGAAATTCTGCTAATCACTTAACTGGGAGAAAAGCCAATGCAATTTTAATGACTGTAGGCCTTATCTTGCAGTAATTAGAACATGCAGTAAATAAAAGTCAATGAAGAGCCTGAAACCACCAGCTAAACTGTAGCCTGAAAAGAATCAGAATCATTTGCCTGCAATAAATATTATAAGTGGGAAAATGGAACCGTGAGATTATTATGGTTTTAATATTACCTTTGTACAGTGGATAAATATTGGAACAGGAAGCTTACTGTAGCCTCTGCAGATCTGCAGCCTACATCCAATACAATATTTCACATTGCCATCACAATATAATCCAACTACTGTAGTCAAAAACTGGAACTTGGTTTTACGCCTATGGAAGTTGCTGAAAATAATTGCATGGTATTTGTACTATCTAGCTAAATTGAAGGCTTAAAAAAAGAAATTTAATTTTTAATGGGGAATTCAGGTTACAAATGTACCTATAATATTGTCATGGCATTGTAGGTCTGCTGCATATACATATCTAGATGATACCCTTCACTATTAAAGGGGATTTCTTACCTCATGAACTGGCATTTACCTAATAAAAATGATATTATAAGCCACTTCTTAATGTATTACTGTTGTCAAAATCGCCTCGTTTCTTTTATCTAATCTACTGTAGTTTGGCATCCTTTGGTCGTTATGGCTTATAACCACCACTGCAATCCATCAGTTGTGGCCACATTTGTACACAGTCAGAAACAGCTACGGCCTCTATGGTGGCCGGGATCATAGGATCAAGGGTATCCTTTCCATGGGTACCCCGTATCTTTGCTTATTGTTTGTGTAAAAACAGCTCCAGTGCATACGCAGGCTTAGAGCTGTTTTACACAGCTATGGAACCTCCAAGCCATCAAAGGGACACAATTATTATAACTACAGGGCTTGCTTCACAGCCCTGGACCTGTAATATACATCATCCCTGCCAGCTGAATTAGCAATGCTTCTGGGTTGCTGTTCTAGCTCTGAAACATTGCTAAATAGCTGGCAGCTGTTCCCTGATAGCAGACGGACAGGTTGTTAAAACGAGGTACGGTTCATGACAACCACGATTACCATAACTAGCTGGTTGCCACCATCTCGAAAAGGCCTGGAGCACCATAGCGGCTAATGAAAACCACTCAATAGCAGAGAGTGCATATGTAAAGCCAAGTGGCATGTGTGATGAGAGCGCACGCACAGCCAATCACCCCTGTGCCATCAATCATGTAGAGTCACGGCCCCCTGACTGAGCAAAATGTTCGGTGCTAGAGACCTGTGCTGCAAATGGCAGTTGAGACAACCCCTTTAAGCTTAATACTAATGACTATATCTAAAAAATATTTACCCTAATATACATAGAACTCTACATTGTTTGTGAAAAATTGTATCACTTTTTAGACTTAAAGCAAAGACACAAATCTGGGCCAATGAGTCGGTTATTAGGGATCATGTTTTGATTTACTGAGTGCTATATTTTCCCACATACCTCCACAATATTACTTTAATGGGGCACATTTGTAAAAAGTGTCATCCTGTCAACAGTTTGACCATCTATAAAAAAGAAAATTCTGGTGCAAGAAGATCTAGAAAGCTCGGATCCTGTATTGAATGGCATTTCAAAATTAAAATTCTTTGGTCACAACTCTCAAGACTTATATGCACCAGTGTCATCCGCTTATATAGGGTAGAAGTATTCAATACTCAGTCATTTCACAAAAAAAACAGTTTTTTTCTCATCATTTCATTCTCGGATATCTTGCTTTTATTGCCCATCTCAATTCCATTCCAATTTTACTTTGTGCTGCATTTTTACTGCATGACACTCCTAAATTTCTCTTGTCAGACTGTAATAAGGCATAGTGAAGAAAATAAGCAAATATTCAGAACAATCATAATTTTCATCTCCTCAGTGTTTGGGTTTGTAAGACATAAAGCAATTCAAATGGGAAAGTACTATAAATAAGGACTGAGAAATGTGATGTAAGTAGTATCTTAAATATATCATATTTGGCTCTCACTTTGACTATTGCCTGTTTTACGAGTACATTGTGAAATATTAACCCACATACACTACTGTGAGCGCAAGCAGAAAAATGCTCTATTGAGACATGTAATCCATTATAGAGATACAACCGTGTTTCACATTGTAACCTGTGGCTCAGTTCAACCTTCGCAAGTTGAAGGTCAGGCTGGAGCCAGCATGCAGGGTATCACAAGGGACAGGAGTTCGGTGGGGCTGAGATCATACAGTTACAAGCTGGCTGACTCCAGCCTATGGGGATTCTCTCGAGCTATCCATTTCGTACAGATTTTGGCTGAATAACAGCAATGCTCACTCTGCAGTAAAAACCAAATCACAATCATTAAATGAAAAAATAAGAAATATCACCTTTCTTGGAGAACTTTAACTACTTCACTGCCACCGTACAATATCTAAGCTAACTGTAATACATTGGTTGTTACTGAATTGAGGAATTTTGCTGTGAAATGCAAATTGCATTTATAGAATTCGTAAAAATTACTTCACGTAAAGGGGTTGTTGGAAATAAAACTTGGGCAGCCCCTGACATTTGCACCTGGCGATGCATACCTGTCACTGACATCATCTTCTTTGCTGCAGTGGTGGCATTCCACGTACACAGGTCACTGCTGCCGCTACATCTAACTCTATCTATCTATTCCGACAACTAATCCCTCCAGGTTGTCCTGTGAGCATAGAGGAAGCTGGAGAATTTCCGCACATACCAGCTGTAGCTTTTGACCACGCAGTTTGCCCTCCTGCAAAGGAGTCTGTCTGGTATTCCTATACAAGGGCCATCATTGTGATGTCATGGAATGCTGTGATGTCATGGAATGCTGTAATGGGAGCTCATTTGCATATGCAGCTGTATATCTGCTGCAGTTTAAACTGTGGAAACCCCTTTAATTCCCTTCTAGAATTAAAACTTAAAAATGTATCTATCTATCTATCTATCTATCTATCTATCTATCTATCTATCTATCTATCTATCGATCTCATATGTATGTGTGTATCTCTCTCATGTCTGTCTTCCATTTATTAGCTAGCTACCTATCTGCAATAATGAATGTATGTCCTGGAAACATGAAGGGATTTGGAGAACCTCTGTACATACCCGCTGTAATCTCTGACCACAAAGTTTGCTGTGCTGCTAGGAAATGGACAGCTCCAATAGTGTCTGGTGTTCTTATACAAGGGTCATCATCTTGATGGAATGCAGCGGTGTCACGGAATGCTGTGATGTCACATGATGTGATTCTCTTTCCCTTCCTTTTAAACTGCCTCTCAAACTGAAAACTCCCCACCCATTGGATCCTCTGGACCAATGTGAGGAGATCCGAAGATCAGCTGTTAGCTACTAGATGGGTGTCTGTAATAAAATGGCTGTACAGTGCATCACATATCTGCCTGTCTATCTATCTATCTATCTATCTATCTATCTATTATCTATCTATTGGAACTGCCTTTGGAGACAATAAATTGGCACTTGGATCTATTTCTTTTAATCAAAATTAGATGTTATTGATGATATGGGGGTTGGGCCCCAAGAATAATTTTCTCTGGTGGGCTAAAAGATCCCTAGTCTGACCCTGGCTGGGCACATAATGATCTGATGCTCTCAGTGTCAGGTACAGTGGGCATAAAAAGTCTACACACCCCTGTTAAAATGTTAGGTTTCTGTGATGTAAAAAAAGGAGACAAAGATAAATCATTTCAGAACTTTTTCCACCGTTAATGTGACCTATAAACTGTACAACTCAACTCAAAAAAAAATAATGAAATCTTTTAGGTAGAGAGAAGAAAAAATATAAAAATAAAATAATATGGTTGCATAAGTGTGCACACACTTAAACTACTAAATACTTTTAATTTTATTACAGCACTCAGTCTTTTTGGGTATGAGTATCCAACACTCAAAAACTGTCAGATTGTGAGGGCATCTCATGTGCACAGCTCTCTTCAGATCACCCCACAGATTTTTAATGGGATTCAGGTCTGGGCTCTGGCTGGGCCATTCCAAAACTTTAATCTTCTTCTGGTGAAGCCAATCCTTTGTTGATTTGGATGTATGCTTTGGGTCGTTGTGATGCTTTCTAGCAGAAGCCTGAAGGTTTTGTGCCAATATTGACTGGTATTTGGATTTGTTCATAATTCCCTCTATCTTAACTAAAGCCCCAGTTCCAGCTGAAGAAAAAGCTCCAAAGTATGATGCTGCCACTACCATGCTTCACTGTGGGGATGGTGTTCTTCTGGTAATGTGCAGTGTTGTTTTTGTGCCAAACATATCTTTTGTAATTATGGCCAAAAGGTTCAACCTTGGTTTCATCAGACTATAACAACTTTTCCCGTATGCTTTTGGGAGACTTCAGGTGTGTTTTTGCAAAATGTAGCCTGGCTTGGATGTTTTTCTTTGTAAGAAAAGGCATTCGTCTTGCCACTCTACCCCATAGTCCAGACATATGAAGAATACGGGAGATTGTTGTCACATGTACCACACAGCCAGTACTTGCCAGATATTCCTGCAACTCCTTTAATGTTGCTGTAGGCCTCTTGGTAGCCTCCCAGACCAGTTTTCTTCTCGTCTTTTCATCAATTTTGGAGGGACGTCCAGTTCTTGGTAATGTCACTGTTGTGCCATATTTTCTCCACTTGATGATGACTGTCTTCACTGTGTTCCATGGTATATCTAATGCCTTGGAAATTCTTTTGTACTCTTCTCCTGACTGATACCTTTTAACAATGAGATCCCTCTGATGCTTTGGAAGCTCTCTGTGGACCATAGCTTTTGCTGTGGGATGCGACTAAGAAAATTTCAGGAAAGACCAACAAGAGCAGCTGAACTTTATTTGGGGTTAATCAGAGGCGCTGTAAATGATGGCAGGTGTATGCTGACTCCGATTTAACATGATTTTGGATGTGATTGCTTAATTCTGAACACAGCTACATCCCCAGTTATAAGAGAGTGTGCACAGTTATACAACCACATTATTTTAGTTTTTTTTGTTTTCTTCCCTCCACCTAAAATATTTCAGTTTGTTTTTGAATTGAGTGGTACAGTTTATAGGTCACATTAAAGGTGGAAAAAGTTCTGAAATGATTTATCTTTGTCTCTATTATTTTTTTAGACTTTTTATATCCACTGTAGACTTTGTGTAGACTTTGTGTGTGTAGACTTTTTATATCCACTGTACTTTTACAATCTCTTTCTAGAAATGTTTGGGCTTTTCAGCACTCAGACCCACTGATCCTTTAATTTCTTTTGTCACGTTTCTGGTTGAATTTTCACCATGTTCTCAAACATCTGTTAAACGATTCTTTATATCTGGTATATGACAAGTAATGTTGCTTTGAATATTAATATAAATAGCAATGAATCCTATGCATTAAAATAATGTGTAATGAACTGCATCACTCTTGCAACTTGAAACCAATCTGATATTTCATTTAATACTCTAAAAACAGAAACCTATTGGCTATTATTCTACTTTTTAGCCACATTTTAAGCATTATTAGTAAATCTGCTGTATTGCCTGCTGCCTCGATTAACCCTTTCACAACATCAGCTGTACATGTACTGTACGGCGGATGTTGGGTCATTAAAGTTGGCACCCACTCCGCAGCCAATGTCTGCGATTATGGATGAGCGAATCAAATCTCACGAAATGGAATTCTATCCGAATTTCAGGAAAAATTCAAAAAGCCGAATTTCCTCGTGCTTCATGGTAACAAATTGTATTTTTTCCTAAAATGGCTGCTGCACGTGTGAGAACATGGAGCAGTAAACTCTGCGAAGGCGGGATCACCCATAATGCCATGCATGCAGCCCATCAGCAGCCAGCCAGCCCTGTGATTTCACAGCCCAATAAATAGCGGCAGCCATCTTAGATTCTGCCATTTACCAGTGTACTTAGTGCAGGGAGAGACGTCTGCAGGCACTAGGCTAGCTACAATGTTAGAAAAAAAACTAATTATGCTAAAAAGAAAAACGATTTACAAGTGCAGGGAAATATTATTCAAGGTGTAGGGAAAGGATAGGGAGGAATCATTCCACCAGCATTTATGTTGAACAGGGTTCAATAGGGGAGGTTACAGCCTGGGTAATAGGAACAATCCGATTACACCTTGCTGCACAGATCCAAATTGCCATTAAACACCTCTGTAATTCCAGCAAACCGTTCTTATTAGGGTGCAAGTGCTGTTTGATACAGGCATTAACAGGGTTTATTACAAGGAAATATTTCTACGTTTTATTTGCCCTTGTGTGGTGCAGTTATATGTTCTAAAGCATTTTTTGGCTTGTTTTAGTAGGAAAAAAGGGCATATTAGCCGTTGTTTGGTGAAGTGATAAAATTACAGCCCTTTTTGTCGTGTATTAGTGGCAAAAGTAAAATATATTTGCCGATCAGCGGTGCAGTTTTCTGTTCTAAAGCCTTTTGTGGCGTGTATTAGTGAAAAACAAAAAAATATATTTGCCGCTCAGCGTTGCAGTTATCTGTTGTGAATTACAGATTTTTTTGGGGTGTTTTAATTTCCTTTTTATTTATTTATTTGATCTAACAGAATGTCAGACAGAGAAGTGCCAGGCCCTGCACAGGGAAGTGGCAGAGGCCTAAATGTTTCTGGCGCAGGTAGAGGTCGCAGCAGAATAAGGGGATGTGGCAGCAGAGGTCGCAGCGAGAGGCCTGTGCTCCCGGTGTCATCTAGCGGTCGGGTCTTGGCCAGCAACCCAGCAGTTCTTGAATGGTTGACTCGGTCATCCACTTCGTCCCAAGTGAAATCAGACAACCCAAGTCAAGAGTCAGTGGGTTCCTCTGACATGACGCTTAGTCTCCACAATACTCATTTAGGCTCCATGGTGTTTTCTGTAGCTGGTCTCCGAAAGATCAGCTATTGTTTTGTTTATATAGTCTCCAATGCATTGCTCCCGGTTAGCCAGGCTCCTAGTCCACACGGATGAGGGGCAACACCCCAAAACAGCTGTCTGTGGATGGATAACTGGCTTAGGTCTTCCCTGTCACATCCTTAAGGTTTGTAAAAGAGCAGGATCTTGACATACGGGCCACTTAATATGGTGGATCTGGTGATCTCTGTAATGAAGACACCCCTTTGCTCGGTTTTCCTTTCATTGAGGGATATCTGGCTTTCACTGTGTTGAAGACCCATAACTGGGGCTCCACAGTAATTTTTTATATTACTGTTTCCCAGGGAACATTGCACTTTGGATTGCTGTGTTGAGACTCTTAAATGAGGCTTCACAGTGTTTTCTGTAGCTGGTCTCCCAAAGATCAGCTATTGTTTTGTTTGAGACAACTCTTAGTTGGCATAGCTCGGGAGCAGGCCATGAGCCCCCACCTGTCCTGAACCTTCCGATGTCATTTTCAGTTCACTCAGCGCGAGAAGTATTATATGCCATAGGCTGGGCTCCACTTTTCAGCGAGGATGAGCTACTAGAGGACAGTCAGCAGCTACTTCCCAGCCAAGATCTGGAGGAGACATCCACCGCTTCCTCGGTAGGTGGGCAAGTAGTGATGAGGAGAGTGGCATCAGAGCTGGAGTTGCGAGCGGTCAGGCTCCTGACCCAGAGACAGTTGAGGAGGCTATCAGTGACGTGCAGACCGTACTCGATGATGATGATGTAGCTGATCACATTTGGAAGCCGGTTGCTTCATTATCATTGGGAGAAGAGGGTGGCAGCTTGCCCGTGAGCCAGCAAGTCACTAGCGTGGGCGTGAGTCAGCAGGGTGGCAGCAGTGGGAGGTCGGGAGCAAACCGTGCCCGGTGTAGACCACCCACTTCACAGGAGCCTACCTGCCTGGGAAGTAGCGGTGCACGGCTTCACAGAGGCAGCGGCGGTAGCAGTCAGTTGGCGTGTAGTGTTGGGGGTAAAATCACCTACTCGGTGGTGTGGCAGTTTTTTGCTAAACCGCCGGAGGAGGTGAACATGGCCATATGTAGAATATGTTGGCAGAAGGTAAAGCGTAGCAAGGGTGCCAATGTTGGCACCACAGCCCTGCGTCAACATATTCAGCGTCACCATAAAGTGGCCTTGGACAACCGTGGCTCCAATGTGGTGGTCCAGCCTGCTGCAGCAATCGCTGCATCACCCAGTGACACGAACCCGGTTTCAGGCAGTTAAGGCTCCACCTTCTCAGCCAGAGGGAGCTGTCTGTCCTTCCCATCATCTGCTGGTCCTGATGCTCCTGCTCCTCGCCCTCCTACTTCTCGTCAGTCATTCCGTCAGCAATCAATCACCGAAGCGATTGCCAAGAGACAACAGTATGCGTGCACTCATCCAACAGCACAGAAGCTGAAAGTGCTCCAGTCCAAGTTGCTGGTGCTGCAGTTCCTCCCTTTTCAAGTGGTGGACTCTGCACCTTTCAGTGAACTGATGGCTTCTGCCGAGCCGAGGTGGAGAGTTCCAAGCCGTCATTTCTTTGCCAAAAAGGCAGTACCAGCCCTGCACACACATGTAGAACATAAGGTCAGCCCTTGAGCCTGTCGGTGTCTGCCAAAGTGCATGGCAGTGCAAACGTGTGGAGCTGTAACTACGGTAAGGGACAATACATGTCCTTTATGGTCCACTGGGTGAATGTGGTTCCTGCACAGCCACACCAGCAACTTGGCCAGGTTACGCTGCCTCCGCCTCCACGTTGTCACGCCGTTGGTGCTGTGACAATGTCTGCCTCTGCCTCCTTATCCTCAACCGTGCCCTCAGCCTTCACTGCAGGGACAATTCACAGTGCCCCTTTGGCATACCACATGTGCAGGGCACGGCGGTGTCCCGCTGTTCTGTACCTTGTTTGCCTGGGCGAACAGAGTCACACAGATGAGGAACTGCTTCTTGTCCTTCATCAAGAAATCGAATCCTGGCTTTCTCCGCATCAACTTAGAATCGGAACCATGGTGAACGACAACAGGAAGAACATGGTGTCGGAGCTGCGTCAAGGAAGGCTGAGACATGCGCCCTGGATGGCACATGTGTTCAATCTGGTTGGCAGATGTTGCTGCCACCTCCACACTCTGTAACCGGGTCACTCTGTGGTCTCTTCATGCTGCTGCCAGCTCCTCACTATGTCACCTTGCCACTTTGTGGTCTCCTGATGCTGCCGCCACCTCCCCACTGTTATTGTGCCACTCTGTGGCCTCCTCCTGATTCTGCTGCTGCCGTCACCTCCACAATCTGTCATTGTGCCACTCTGTGGCCTCCTGCTGCCGCCACCTTCTCCACACTGTCTTTGTGCGACTCTGTGGCCTCCTTATGCTTCTTCCACCTCACCACTATGTCATAGGACCCCTCTGTGGACTTCTCATGTTGTTCTCACCCTTCCACCTTCATGACTGGGCCTATTTTGCCTTTTGGCCTGGCTGACATCATCGTTTATTTGACCCTTCTTCAGAAGGAAGGAGAAATGAGGCGCACAATGGATCCTGTCTGTGTAGCAGCTGTAAGGCCTGTTTGGTCCCATCAGAATTGGCTTGTAATGTGGTAGCCAAAAGCAGGAGTGGGTCATTTCTGTTTTGCGTAATCTCTGTTTTGGATCCAATCCTGGATTACTGACCAAATGCTGACCGAGTGAAGGCGGATGCTCAACATTCAGGATCCGTTTTTTGTGGGTGATTGTTCTGACGGATTAGAGGAAGGGCAAAATAATCAGTGATGTCAACAGAAACTTACTGCCGACACCCTCTCCACTCTGTCGGGGAGGTCTGCTTGTATAAGCTTTTAATAGAACAGGTTCTGTTGACATTTATGTGGAATCAGTTGATGACGGTCTAAAAGGAGTGCACTTCTTTTTGGCGCTAACATCATACTTGTTCATACTTAAGTTATTTGGTCAGTTTTGGCCCCGTGACTGCCCAAATAGGTGAAGTGTGCAGTGAATCTAAGAGCGACGCCTGTAATCTGCATGTCATACTGACTCAGCAGACTCCCTATGCATGTTACTGCAAGGCACAGTGTTCAACACCTCTCTGAAGCCAGGAAATAGCTGTTTTTTAACACAATTCACCGCAAATAAATTCGGACCGAACCACATTTTCCCCCAAAAATTTGGCGAACAGGCGAATTGGCGAATCTAATTTTTGAAAAATTCACTCATGTCTATCTGTTGAAATGCAGATCACAGACATTTAACCTCTCATATTCTGTGGTAAGATGTGACCATGGTATCTGGGATCTCAGAAACCTGGAAGCGTGCATTACACAGGAAGGAATGCCTTTCCCCTCAGAGATTGGGGAAGGCGTTCCATGTGAGTAATAAGCTTTGAGCCTGTACTAGTCTTACAATATACATTACTTGTATATTAAAATTCAGGACAGCAGGAGGCAGCACTGAATTGTAATATTGCTATTTGTGTATTGAATAATGGAGAAAATTTGATTACCCTATACCAGAGATGCCCAACCTGCGGCCCTCCAGCTGTTAGAAAACTACAACTCCCAGCATACCTCAACAGCCTACAGCTATTAGGGCATGCTGGGAGTTGTAGTTTTGAAACAGCTGGTGGGGCGGCGGCTTGAGCATCCCTGCCCTATACAAATTGCAATCTAATGATTGTGTGTTGTGGTCCACTTGGGACCTAAACATTTTTTTTTATATATAAAATATTTTTTTATATATGTAAAAATATATAAAAAATCAAATCAACCTCCTTTCCCCCAAATAAAAATCAAAATACTAAAAAAAGCAACATCATGGGCATTGCCACATGAGAAGACGCCTGTACTAATAAAACATACAAAACCTTATCCCATATGTGAATGGTCCGATTCGTCTTTTTTTATCACCTTACCTCCCAAAAAATGTAATAAAAGGTGATCAAAACGTCATTAACAAATTTTTGGGGATTTATCAAGCCCGATCTTAATCTGTTCCCCACTTACATTAGATGTGTCACAATAATTAGGGGCCTATGCCTCTTAATGTTTGTATGAGTTAGTGTGCCAAAGCGGAGATCTACACCAGCAAGGGAGGTAGTGCAGACTTCCTATATAATCAATACCAGTTTCCTGGCGTAGATTATAATTAATGTGATGGGCTGCATACACTAGCCCCACACCACTTTGCCCCACGCTACTTTGAAAAATGGAGATCGGGGCCTAAAACCTCCCAAAATTTTCTACATTTCTCATAACTACACCATGCACCACACTTTGCAACTTTTTGGCACCAGTTTTCTGGTATAAAAAGTCTTATAACTTTATGATAGTATAAAACTCTATGATCCATTGTGTCACAAATAGGGAATTTTTATGTCACATTGTGTCACATCTTCCCTTTGCAACTTTCTGAAACATCACAGGTTTAGATCCAAATCAGTATGGCGCAAACTAAAAATGGAGCAGGCACAATATTCTGGCACAAGATAAACAAACCTTTACCCCTTCCTGACACCTGCTGAGCAGGGGCCATAGCTACTGTGTTCCTGCTTTTTTATACAGCAAACATCTGATAGCATAGTCCATGATTAGAGATAACTTCGAACTTCGACTTTTAAACCCTCAAATGCCATGGCCAACCACTTGTGACTATGGCATCTGAGTGGTCATTTACCATGAGCGCTGAGCTCCCAGTGACCAAATATCTCCCGCTCAATGAGACTGAGGGAGCAGTTCAGTTGGAATGGCAGCATGGGGCCTTCTGAAGGCTCCAAGGCCTGATATAGCAAAGATAATTGGTATCGTGGCTTCCAAAACTGTCAGAGCTATGAAACTATAAAAGTATTTATCCTGTATGGTGAATGATGTGACAGAAAACAAATCAAAATGGCCTATTCACTTTTTTTTGTTACTTTATCTTCCCCAAAAAATGTATAAAAAGTGATCAAAAGTCATGAACTCTCCAAAATGGTATAATTGAAAAATACAGATTGCTCCTGAAAATTGAGCCCTCAAATAGCTCTGTAGCCATTAATATAAAAAAGTTACAGGGGTGCAAATTTTATATTTTTTGAAAATCATTAAAAATGTAAATATTATTATTTTTTTATAAAATTTTTATTATTATAATTATTAATTATAAATCTGAAATTGTTATCTAAAAAAAATATGAGATTTTAAAACAAAATAAAAACTATATAAATATGGTAACGCTGTAATCGAACTGGTCCACAGAACAAAGATAACATGTCATTTTTACTACATAGGGAATGCTATAAAAACAATTTTTTTTCCAGCTTTCAACAATATTAAAAGGTGACATTAGAAAGTACATCTTATCCTGCAAAAAACAAGCCCACATATGGCTATGTGAATGGAAAAATAAAAAGGTATGACTCCTGGGAGGTATGAAAATTGAAAATTGCTGAATCAGGTAGGGGTTAATAAATTTGGGTCACTGTTTTCATGCAGAATTCTATCTTATCTGGGAAATATTGGGTACGGAGGCCTCTACTCTTTTTTATACAGACCAAAACCAACTCAACAATTGACATTTGGCTGACAGTTACCATTCTCAGATCTCCATTAAAATACATCTGTCAGCAGATTTCTACCTATGAAACTGGCTGATCTGTTGCATGTGTGCTTGGTAGCTGAAGGCATCTTGTGATGGTTCCATGTTCATATGTGTCCAAATTGCTTGAAAAAATGATCTTTTAATATATGCAAATGAGCCTCTAGGAGCAACGGGGTTATTGCTGTTATACCTAGAGGCTCTGCTCTCTCTGAAACTGCCGGGCCCTCTGCATTTGATTGACATGGCCAGACAGTGTAACCTTGATCATGCCTGCCTGACCTGTCAAAATGCAGAGGGTTCAGCATTTGCAGAGAGAGCAGAGCCTCTAGGACTAACAATACCCCCATTCTCCTAGAGGCTCATTTGCATATATTAAACCATCATTTTTCTCAGTAATGCCGACACATATGAACATGGGACCAACACAGATGCCTTCAGTTGTCAAGAGCCAATGTAACAGATCAGCCAGTTTCATAGGTACAAATCTGCTGACAGATGCCCTTTAACATCTGGTTTGGCTGAGCAGTTATCATATATAAATATGGCATGGGCAGTAAGAGGTTCTCATACACATCTGTGACTACTTACCCATTGCTTACTAACATTGTGTTGGTAAATTCAGGAAATTTACACACCCACTTCTAGGCGTTGTTTACATTCCCTGACCATTTTCAATATATAATTATGTCAATGAAAGTTTTCAAACAAGATAAAACTGCTGCATTACTGTAATTATTTTTCAGGCTACTTGACAAACTAAGGACAACAAGGCAAAAAGCAAAGAAAGTATTGTGCATAAGGTACCTCATCATTTATTCATTTACATTTCATTATAATTTTTTAAACTGTTTAGTAAATAGAAGAATTAATTTCCTGTTTCATAATTTGTGTGTTTAGCTTTCCTATGACTCAAATGAAAATTTTTAATAATTCACTGTGCAAAAGACACAATTATGCTTGCAAGAAAAAGTTGCCATATTTGAGAATGGATTCTTCAGTTCACAGATGAGGTTGCTATAGTTACAGGGGAAGATTTAAGGTTTTACAGCAGCATGCATATTACTGTAAGTAAGGTAACACATTAGGTTAATTAGCGATGTAAACAGAGCATTTATATTGTCCAAATTACAGAAGACGTGCGTTATTTAAAAACTGAAGATAGTAATTAATTGAAAATGCAGGGTTTCTGCAGCAAAATGCCTTTTTATTATGGTCGGATGTAAGAAATTCTACTTTACATGGAAACAATGATTAATAAACACAGGTTACTTACAATTAAGTTAGACACAGGCCCAACACCAGTAGTGGGCAGCATAATATAATAACCCCTCAACAAGAACACTCAACAATAGATAAACCTACACAAAAAAGCCTAACAAAAGTCTAAGAATGCCTCAAATAAATATTAATCTTTATTAAATAAGTATATATATATATATATATATATGATATATATATGAAAAATCAGTGATAGCACCATCCATAGAGTAAAGCTGGGTGCAGAGTCCACAATAGGGGATAGGCACTTACCCTATATATATATGGAAAAAATGGACTGCACTCCAAAAAGCATCCAGTAAAAAACATAAACTTTTTATTCACCCATAGTGGCACAGAGCTAAGTTTCGGCTCAACGTGAGCCTTTCTCAAGCATTGAAACACAGTGAGTTACAAGCATTATGAAGGTGATCCAATACACATCAGTGCGTAATTAATTTACATACGTAATTAGTGCCAGATAAAATGTCATTCCAATATACATACTAAAACATGATCATTTTCACTTTAAGGCCAAATTGTAATATCTAAAGTCATATCCATATAAAATACATGTACTATAAGTGCAAATATCGCATAAAATGTATAAAACATCCACCATAAATCATTATGTTCATGTGTACATACTTGGTCAAATCAGTGTCAGGTGCTAGTGTGTGTCAGTGAAGTTAATGAGAGGAGGAGACACAGGTCGTTCCAAGATGGATAATGGCATCCACATTGTGCAGACATAGCGTACCTGTCAGGTACACTGAGCATGTCTCTACGGCGTCGCATCATCACAAGAGGCTGTACATGGACGGCGCATGCGCTCTCTACCATTATGGCCAAAACGGCCATCTTGGAGAAGGGCACAGGCATCTCTAAGGCGGCGCATGCGCTCTTTCACCTTATGACCAAAACAGCCATATTAGAATAGGGTGCAAGCGTTCATGGATTACAAGTAAGTGCATTCGCTGCCAATCTTAGGGACAGTAGCATAGGCATTTAGAGATAGAATGATTCAAGCTCCCATCAATGGTCAGACGTACCACGGGCAGATCCACACCACTGTGATAGGATATCACTGCTGGCAGATGAGATGGAAACTCAGCCTTCCCAGACTGGGTAAACCACCTGCATAGGTAGGACACAACGGATGATGGCACGTCAGTGTCAGCTTCCAAATTAGCCTCCAGACTCTGCCAATATGTGGCTGAGGAGGGATCTCCTCCCCTCTATGCCCAAACATCAACCAAGGGAGTGGTGTATATTGGGTAACAAATTCATCATGCATGATGTACACATAAATTACAGCCAATGATATACGCTGAACACCAAAGAAAAAAAGGGGAAAATGTGGAGGTCATTCATCACAGCCGGGTGCAATCCTTGTCAAATTAGTGACCCCTCTCTGAAGTGTGCGTGAATATCTAAAATAAAACAGAGAGAAAATCAATTAATGTATCCAAAGAGTATTTCTCACTTTGTATCAATAAACTTCATCTTTCACCAGTTGGAAGCATCATGCACAATACAGGTAGACAAGGGCAAACCTACATCTTAACCATAACTCCTAATCTATAATCTACGTTCAGGCCATTGGGGTGTAGACTATTTAAAGTATGGGTCCAGTATAATTCTCTTTTTCTAAGGAGGGATAAGCGATCCCCACCCCTTCTTGGCAATACAATCTGATCTATAATCCAACATTTTAGGTCACCTTCCTTATGTTTCTGGGATACAAAGTGTCGAGGAACCGGCAGATCAGTACGGTTTTTCCTAATTGTGTTACGATGATTGTTCAACCTGGTTTTTAAATCGGTTGAAGTCTCACTGACATACAAAAGTTTGCAGGTACATGATAACACATAGACAATGAAAGAGGATTCACATGTAAGGTGGAACCTAATAGGAAAAGTGTGTCCAGTTACAGGGTGTACAAATGCCCTAGATTTACAGATATAGCGGCAATTCACACAGCCCAGACATGGAAAACATCCCATGCTGGACTGGGTGAGTCTAGTCTGGATAGAGATTTTTTTGGGACCAACATCAGCTCTTACTACTTGATCCCTAAGGCTCCCATTTCTATGATAGGAACAGAGTGGAGGAACTCCAAATTCAGGTACGTCTTTCAAACAACCTCCTAGAATACCCGAATGTTTACAGAGAATTTTGTTAATTTCTTTACTCAAAGTAGATACAAAAGTAATTCTATTTTGAGTATTCCTGAATCTCTGACTAGATAGCAGACACTGTCTGTATAGATTGAGAACCTATTGTTTCTGTTCATGTAGTAACTTTTGAGGATAGACACGTTGTTTAAATTTTACTATCATGTTGTCCAAGGTTTTGTCTATTGTGACCTCGTCTGATACAATTTGTCTTGCCCGTAGGAATTGAGAGTAGGGAAGATACCTTACCATGTTACGAGGATGGCAACTCTCATAACGTAACATGGTATTTTTGTCAGTAGGTTTCGTAAAAAGCTGTGTGTACAATTTACCATCGCTGTAAATGACTGTGGTATCCAGGAATTGTAATTCAGTATTAGAGGAAGTCAAGGTAAATTGTAGGTCCTGATCTATACTATTCAAGTATTGGTGGAAGTCTGTCAGCTGTTGGTGTGAGCTGTCCAGATGAGGAACACGTTGTCTATATAGGGCCACCACCCAAGGACATGTTGGTGGTGGCGACTACCATAGACAACATCTTCCTCAAAGCAGCGCATATGTATATTCACGTACATAGGGGCCACATTGGACCCCATCGCCACACCACGTTTCTGGACATAGTATGTGTCCTGAAATAGAAAATAGTTATATTCCAGGACAATACGTAGCAATGAGATGATAAATGTACACGCCTCAGTCGTTATAGATGACAAGTCTAACATCTTTTTTATGGAGTTCAGGCCCCTTTGGTGATTGATCGAGGTGTACAAAGATACCACGTCAAAAGAGGCTAAAATAGGTGTCTGATCACTCACATCTATCTGTTGTAGCTTCAATAAAAAATAAGGTGTGTCCCTAATGTAGGAGCGTCCACCTGTAGAAAAATCACGCAGCACTTTTGTCAAGGAAAACTGCAATATGACTGAATATGGAATCGGTACCAGAAACGATAGGACGGCCTGGTGGATCCACCAAGGTCTTGTGGACCTTTGGTAGAATATAGATCACCGGGGTGATAGGAAACTGAACAGTCAGATATTCCTTGAGATCTTGATCGATAACACCAGCCGCTACCGCTTCTGTTAAGCATAGATTGATGATTTTAGACACCTGGAACTTGTGATCATGTTGTAGAATGCCATATACATTAGAGTCATTAAGCTGTCTCAAGATTTCAATAATGTATTTAGAAGTGTCCATTATAACAACTGCCCCTCCCTTATCAGCAGGTTTTAGTGTAAGGGAGGAGTCGTGTTTTAACTGTGAAAGGGCCGAGGCCTCATGGTTCATGGTGGATGTTTTTTTTACATTTTATGCGATATTTGCACTTATAGTACATGTATTTTATATGAATATGACTTTAGATATTACAATTTGGTCTTAAAGTGAAAATGATCACGTTTTCGTATGTATATTGGAATGAAATTTTATCTGTCGCTAATTACGTATGTAAATTAATTACGCACTGATGTGTATTGGATCACCTTTATAATGCTTGTAACTCACTGTGTTTCAATGCTTGAGAAAGGCTCACGTTGAGCCGAAACGTCGCTCTGTGCCACTATGGGTGAATAAAAAGTTTACGTTTTTTACTGGATGCTTTTTGGAGTGCAGTCCATTTTTTCCATATATATATAGGGTAAGTGCCTATCCCCTATTGTGGACTCTGCACCCAGCTTTACTCTTTGGATGGTGCGATCACTGATTTTTCTTTTTTGTGTATTGGCATTGAGAACAGCACATCCCCCCAATCCTTTTTTCTGCTCCATTTTGTGGATTTTGTTTTTTCATTATAACGCACTTGGAAATACCCGGTGGCTATGTCTTCACACAGGAGGACACTGACTGCATAATGCAGGGGATAGAGGGAGATGCCACATTTCTTACCACTCCCACATTGAAAGAACTTAGAAAGAAATATGAATTTATTTCCAGGCAAATTTTATCTCTCAAACTCCATATGACTACTCTTGGACATTACTAGAGGGAACAAAGGATCCCTAGAGGGATGCGCTCCCATCTCCGCCCCAATTTGTTTGCTGGCAATTCTACTTTCTGTAAACGGTTTGAGGTTTTATCCAACAAATACTCACTGGACTTTATTTTGCTAAACATAGAATTTTTACAACAAGAGGTATCTAGGTTGAATATTGAGCTCTCTGGTATTGATCAGTCATTATGTGCACAAATGTCTGAGGATTTGTACACTGAGTTCAAAGACAGCACAACTGTACAACTTCAAAAGGTACAGACAGAATTAGAAGAAGGGAAAAGAACCAAATGGGTACGAGATTCGACTGATTATAAAAAAAGTTGACATATATACTTGGCAAAATGATAATCCTTTTAACCAACAACATGAAAGACAATAGAAATAAAAAGAAGAATACACAGACAGCTTCAGAGGACAACAGAGTTTTTTTTTAGGCAACAGCATGGATCCAAAGAAAAGAAAGCGAACCAGGAGGGGAGGCCGCAGATGTAGACGATACAACAAGGAGTCACAAACCCCAAGACCCGATTACAGGTGCACAAAGGACTCTCGGCCAAGAGGACATGATAGTCATCAATCTGTCCTCCAAAGTACTGACTCCAGCATAACACATGGTCTTATCCAAAGGACTTACATTTTGCCCCAATGCAGAGGTAAATTGGTTCAATCTTGATTCTGACCCGTATAACTTTTTTCGTGCCATTAAGTTAAAAATATGGTTTAGGAACAAGGAATTGAGTAGATCATGTAGGTCTAGTGATTTTTCTCTTAATATGTTTGGTCTGTCTACTAAAAGCCATTTTGTTCCGGTTGTCAATGAGCCTGCAGCTGAGGCCTACATTTCTGCTGTTAAGACAGAGATAGACATGTTAAAATCCATGTATCCGTCTGGATCGTTTAGTCATCCTAATCTTACAGCAGAGGAGGCCTCTGCCCTTTCACAGTTAAAACACGACTCCTCCCTTACACTAAAACCTGCTGATAAGGGAGGGGCAGTTGTTATAATGGACACTTCTAAATGCATTATTGAAATCTTGAGACAGCTTAATGACTCTAATGTTTATGGTATTCTACAACAAGTTCTAGGTGTCTAAAATCATCAATCTATGCTTAACAGAAGCGGTAGCGGCTGGTGTTATCGATCAAGATCTCAAGGAATATCTGACTGTTCAGTTTCCTATCACCCCGGTGATCTATATTCTACCAAAGGTCCACAAGACCTTGGTGGATCCACCAGGCCGTCCTATTGTTTCTGGTACCGATTCCATATTCAGTCATATTGCAGTTTTCCTTGACAAAGTGCTGCGTGATTTTTCTACAGGTGGACGCTCCTACATTAGGGACACACCTGATTTTTTATTGAAGCTACAACAGATAGATGTGAGTGATCAGACACCTATTTTAGCCTCTTTTGACGTGGTATCTTTGTACACCTTGATCAATCACCAAAGGGGCCTGAACTCCATAAAAAAGATGTTAGACTTGTCATCTATAACGACTGAGGCGTGTACATTTATCATCTCATTGCTACGTATTGTCCTGGAATATAACTATTTTCTATTTCAGGACACATACTATGTCCAGAAACGCGGTGTGGCGATGGGGTCCAATGTGGCCCCTATGTACGTGAATATACATATGCGCTGCTTTGAGGAAGACATTGTCTATGGTAGTCGCCACCACCAACATGTCCTTGGGTGGTGGCCCTATATAAACAACGTGTTCCTCATCTGGACCGGCTCACACCAACAGCTGACAGACTTCCACCAATACTTGAATAGTTTAGATCAGGACCTACAATTTACCTTGACTTCCTCTAATACTGAAGTACAATTCCTGGATACCACAGTAATTTACAGCGATGGTAAATTGTACACACAGCTTTTTACGAAACCTACTGACAAAAATACCATGTTACGTTATGAGAGTTGCCATCCTCGTAACATGGTAAGATATCTTCCCTACTCTCAATTCCTACGGGCAAGACGAATTGTATCAGACACAATTGTTTTGTCACAATAGACAAAACCTTGGACAACATGAGAGTAAAATTTTAACAACGTGGCTATCCTCAAAAGTTACTACATGAACAGAAACAATAGGTTCTCAATCTAGTCAGACAGTCTCTGCTATCTAGTCAGAGACTCAGGAATACTCAAAATAGAATTACTTTTTTATCTACTTACTCTGAGCGCAGTAAAGAAATTAACAAAATTCTCTGTAAACATTCGTGTATTCTAGGAGGTTGTTTGAAAGACGTACCTGAATTTGGAGTTCCTCCACTCCGTTCCTATCGTAGAAATAGGAGCATTAGGGATCAAGTAGTAAGAGCTGATGTTGGTCCCAAAAAAATCTCTATCCAGACTAGACTCACCCAGTCCAGCATGGGATGTTTTCCATGTCTGGGCTGTGTGAATTGCCGCTATATCTGTAAATCTAGGGCATTTGTACACCCTGTAACTGGACACACTTTTCCTATTAGGTTCCACCTTACATGTAAATCCTCTTTCGTTGTCTATGTGTTATCATGTCCCTGCAAACTTTTGTATGTCAGTGAGACTTCATCCGATTTAAAAACCAGGTTGAACAATCATCGCAACACAATTAGGAAAAACCGTACCAATCTGCCGGTTCCTCGACACTTTGTATCCCAGAAACATAAGGAAGGTGACCTAAAATGTTGGATTATAGATCAGATTGTAATGCCAAGAAGGGGTGGGGATCGCTTATCCCTCCTTAGAAAAAGAGAATTATACTGGATCCATACTTTAAATAGTCTACACCCCAATGGCCTGAACGTAGATTAAAGATAAGGAGTTATGGTTAAGATGTAGGTTTGCCCTTGTCTACCTGTATTGTGCATGATGCTTCCAACTGGTGAAAGATGAAGTTTATTGATACAAAGTGAGAAATACTCTTTTGATACATTAATTGATTTTCTCTCTGTTTTATTTTAGATATTCACGCACACTTCAGAGAGGGGTCACTAATTTGACAAGGATTGCACCCGGCTGTGATGATTGAGATTGAGATATGACTTTAGATATTACAATTTGGTCTTAAAGTGAAAATGATCATGTTTTAGTATGTATATTGGAATGAAATTTTATCTGTCACTAATTACGTATGTGAATTAATTACGCATTAATGTGTATTGGATCACCTTTATAATGCTTGTAACTCACTGTGTTTCAATGCTTGAGAAAGGCTCACGTTGAGCCGAAATGTCGCTCTGTGCCACTATGGGTGAATAAAAAGTTTATGTTTTTTACTGGATGCTTTTTGGAGTGCAGTCCATTTTATATATATATATATATATATATATATAAAAAATAGAAAATGAGATAGCAGCACACTCCACAAGTGAGAACGGGTGCAATTCCTTGCCGAGGTACGCACTGGTAATCCAAAAATGTAGTAGTAGAAAAGGCACGGCAGCACTCCAATAGAGGTGAAAAAAGTGAATCTGTTTATTCCCCAAAGATGCAGCAACGTTTCGACTGCTATGCAGTCTTTGTCAAGCCATACAAAACATGTGCCATAGTGAGGTATATAAAGGCATATCAATAAAGTGCATAATCAATCAATCAATCAATCAATAATGTAATCAGATATAAAAGTGACCATTAAAGTACATAAAAATGTTTAAAAATCATATCCACAACATGTGCAATACATATCATCTGTGTTAATGAATATATATATATATAAAATAGTGCAGTATACAGTGCCATAACTTCAATTCATATAAATTCTAAAATGATTAGTTAAGTGTAACACCTGTGCATGATTAATGTAATTAAAAAAGATATAATAAAGTCTCACAGTTGGAATGAACGGCAGGTCCGCTTTGGCGTCTCAACAGAGTTAATGCGCATGCGTCTGAGACAAACATCGCGTTGTTTCAGACGTCATGGCATCCTGATTTGCCCTATTTAAAAATGGCCACTGCTATCTGCATTGCTATGAGGGCGCATGTCAAATGCCCTTACTTCAACAGGCCAGTCCTATGGCAATATCTACATGTCATGTCCCCCAGGCCAAAGTCTGGCAAAAATAAAAAACGGAGACAGCACACGTCCAATGCAATCTGTGATTTAATCCGGATGCAACGTTTTGGCTAACAATAAGCCTTTTTCCCCCAGGCCGGTAGATGTTTTCTGCAGCACCTGAATTTAATTGTATCTGTGTCCACTGGACGCAGATACAATTGAGCAAGTGGTAGCGCCCAACGCATCAATGTGACGATGTGCTGTCATCGCACTGCCAGACCTGCCAGGGACAAGTGAGTAGAGACTGCCCTCCCCAGTCTCTCCATATGCCCTAACACTAATACTGAGCCAAATACTGACCCTAATCCTGGCCTCTAACCCTAATACTGACCCCTAACCATAATACTAACCTCTAATGCTGGCCCCTAACACTGACCCTAATATTGATCCTAACCCTAATACTGACCCCTAAGCCTAATGCTAGCCCCTGACTGAAATACTAACCCTAATCCTAATACTGACCCTTAACCATAACACTGACCCCTAAACCCAATACTGGCCCTACTATTGGTTCTGACCTAATACTATGCCTAACTCTAATACTAACCCTAATACTGACGCCTAGCCCTAATACTTACCCCTAACTCTAAAACTAACACCTAAGTCTAATACTAACCATAATCCTAATAATGGCCCTTAACTCTAATACAGGACCTCAGGGGCACACATAGAAGTCACTGGGCCCCATAGCAAGAATCTAAATTGGGCCCCCATTCATAGCCGCTCCCACTACCAATTCCTGGCCAGGAGTGTACTGATATGTGAGGTATAAATTACAGTTAATAACTCACAAATCATTACACTGCTATATATACTATATATCTGTACACATTGCATTTATTATACCTCATACTTTACATATTAGTACACTGCTGTATATACTATATATCTGTACACACTGCTTCTAATATACCTCATACCTCACATATCAGTACACTGATACAGTTGTGTTCAAAATAATAGCAGTGTGTGTAAAAAAAGGGAATTAAGCTCAAAATCCTTCTAATAGCTTTTATTTCCATACACACAAATGCATTAGAAACACTACACATTCTTTTCCAAATCAAAACATGAAGAAAAATATATTAAAATTGTGTTGTTCCTCTAAAAAAAATGAAAAAAGTGAATATTAAACTGTTCAAAAAAATAACAGTGTTTGTATTCTTCTTTACAAACTCAAACATTCACTATATAAACTGAAAAATGAAGATTTTGCTTTCCTTTGAATCGCTTAACTAATATTTAGTTGTATTACCACTGTTTCTGAGAACTGCTGTACATCTGTGTTGCATGGAGTCAACCAACTTCTGCCACCTGTGAACAGGTACTCCAACCCAGGATGATTGGACTACATTCCACAGTTCTTCTCTATTTCTTGGTTTTGCCTCAGAAACTGCATTTTTGATGTCATCCCACAAGTCTTCTATTGGATTAAGATCCGGGGATTGGGCTGGCCACTCCATAACGTCAATCTTGTTGGTCTGGAACCAAGATGTTGCACGTTTACTGGTGAGTTTGGGGTCATTGTCTTGTTGGAACACCCATTTCAAGGGCATTTACTCAGTCTTCAGCATAATTCAGCATGACCTCTTCAAGTATACTGATATATTCAAACTGATCCATGATCCCTGGTATGCGATAAATAGGCCCAAGACCGTAGTATGAGAAACATCCCCATATATGATGCTTGCGCCAGCATGCTTAACTGTCTTCACAGTGTACTGTGGCTTGAATTCAGTGTTTGGGGGTCGTCTGACAAACTGTATCCGGCCACTAGACCCAAAAAAAACAATCTTACTTTCATCAGTCCACAAAATGTTGCGCCATTTCTCTTTAGGCCAGTGAATGTGCTCTTTGGCAAATTGTAACCTCTTCTGTCTTTTTTTCAACAGTAGGACTTTGCGGGGGCTTCTTGCAGATAGCTTGGCTTCACAAAGGCGTATTGTAATTGTAACAGTACTCACAGGTAACTTTAGGCCTTCTTTGATCTTCCTGCCTATACGTTAAAGACAGCACCAGAACCACATTCACTGCATGAATACAGCACCCGAACCAAGCCTATAAGTCAGATACAGCTCCAGAACCAAGTTCACTACATACAGTCGTGGCCAAAAGTTTTGAGAATTACATAAATACTGGAAATTGGAAAAGTTGCTGCTTAAGTTTTTATAATAGCAATTTGCATATACTCCAGAATGTTATGAAGAGTGATCAGATGAATTGCATAGTCCTTCTTTGCCATGAAAATTAACTTAATCCTCAAAAAACCTTTCCACTGCATTTCATTGCTGTCATTAAAGGACCTGCTTAGATCATTTCAGTAATCGTCTTGTTAACTCAGGTGAGAATGTTGACGAGCACAAGGCTGGAGATCATTATGTCAGGCTGATTGGGTTAAAATGGCAGACTTGACATGTTAAAGGAGGGTGATGCTTGAAATCATTGTTCTTCCTTTGTTAACCATGGTGACCTGCAAATAAACGCGTGCAGCCATCATTGCGTTGCAAAAAAATGGCTTCACAGGCAAGGATATTGTGGCTACTAAGATTGCACCACAACCAACAATTTATAGGATCATCAAGAACTTCAAGGAAAGAGGTTCAATTCTTGTTAAGAAGGCTTCAGGGCGTCCAAGAAAGTCCAGCAAGCGCCAGGATCGTCTCCTAAAGAGGATTCAGCTGCGGGTTTGGAGTGCCACCAGTGCAGAGCTTGCTCAGGAATGGCAGCAGGCAGGTGTGATCGCATCTGCACGCACAGTGAGGCAAAGACTTTTGGAAGATGGCCTGGTGTCAAGAAGGGCAGCAAAGAAGCCACTTCTCTACAAAAAAAACATCAGGGACAGATTGATCTTCTGCAGAAAGTATGGTGAATTGACTGCTGAGGACTGGGGAAAAGTCATATTCTCTGATGAAGCCTCTTTCAGATTGTTTGGGGTATCTGGAAAAAGGCTTGTCCGGAGAAGAAAAGGTGAGCGCTACCATCAGTCCTGTGTCATGCCAACAGTAAAGCATTCTGAGACCATTCATGTGTGGGGTTGCTTCTCATCCAAGGGAGTGGGCTCACTCACAATTTTGCCCAAAAACACAGCCATGAATAAAGAATGGTACCAAAACACCCTCCAACAGCAACTTCTTCCAACAATCCAACAACAGTTTGGTGAAGACAAATGCATTTTCCAGCACAATGGAGCACCGTGACATAAGGCAAAAGTGATAACTAGGTGGCTCGGGGACCAAAACGTTCACATTTTGGGTCCATGACCTGGAAACTCCCCAGATCTTAATCCCATTTAGAATTTCTGGTCAATCCTCAAGAGGCGAGTGGACAAACAAAAACCCACTAATTCTGACAAACTCTAAGAAGTTATTATGAAATAATGGGTTGCTATCAGTCAGGAATTGGCCCAGAAGTTGATTGAGAGCATGCCCAGTCGAATTGCAGAGGTCCTGAAAAAGAAGGGCCAATACTGCAAATACTGACTCTTTGCATAAATGTCATGTAGTTGTTGATAAAAGCCTTTGAAACGTATAAAGTGAGTGTAATTATATTTTACTACATCACAGGAACAACTGAAACAAAGATCTAAAAGCAGTTTAGCAGCAAACTTTGTGAAAACGAATATTTGTGTCATTCTCAAAACTTTTGGCCACGACTGTAGATGTGAATGTCGAAAAGTTATAGAGAACGTGCCAGAAACTAAAAGTGAGCCGTAAAGCCTGGTCAGACATATTGTGGTCAGGAAGACAGTGTAAGTGAAAAATATTCTGCAGAAAGAGTGAGACCAACTTGGAAGCAGAAGAGTTGTATCAAATGTGCCATCTTGGAAAATGTGTTCATCACTGCATGTCCTGCATGTCCAAATTTAAGTCCGGCGATCTCCGGCCGTGCAGTGCCGTGCTGCGCCGTAGCTCCGCCCCCACCCTATTATAGTCAATGGGGATGTCCTGCCGCAAGTGTAAAAGTACCCTAAAAAACAATTGTATGACTCCAGAGGTTAATCTATGGCAACGTAGACCCAAGGACATATCTAGACCTTGTGGAACACCAATACACCAAAGAATTACCAATGAATGGCTTACTACTCTCACAGAGACCATTCTCTTCCGAGCTGTGTCCCCATTGAAGTGTTCTTCTGTGCTGCTTGGGCATAAAGGTTTTTCATTAAATGATTTCATGGAGATGCGTGTTCATTCTTCCCATTTGTTTTCATTCCAAACTTATGTTTTGTTTTTACACCATTTCCCTCTCTAATGTATATATTGGCTGAATAGGCATTTTAATGCATATCCTTTGTGTTAAAACAAGATGTAGGAATAGGGAGCTGTGTAAATGTGAAATGGGGAAACAGCTCTCATTGTCTGAACACTGTTTGTGTAAATTAAGTTAAATATCTAGAGTGACATTCTGCTGTTTGGTCAAAAGATGACGCTGTTTCCTAAACACAGCTACAGACTGCATATATTTTCATATTCATGAGAGATGGAGTTACAAGAGCCTGGAGAGGAAAGAGAGAACAGCCATATTGGGGAGAGCTTGCAAGAAGATCCAGGAGCTGTGTGTAAGGAGGATCCATCGACATCCAGGTGTGGGAGCGCCCTTCAGCGACCAGAAAGAACTACAGCCTAGTGAAGCTGAGTGTGTCCAAGGCCCTGATCCTGTCCAGAGGAAGGAGGATTGCTTCCAGGAGCGCTGATGAGAGCAGAGAAGCAAAGAAACATACACAACGGTACTGCATGCTTGTTGGAGAAGCTTTTGTTTGGTTCACAGCCTCCAGCGGAGGCAGAGCAGACCGGGGTTGGTAAGATTGATCGTTTACACACCGCATCACAGTGTTGGCGCCTAGAATCCTAAAGACTGAGACCAGGCCTGTAGTTAGTTAGATAGGATTTCTGTTTGTGTAAGGCCACACGTGTTGCTGGCTCTTCATTGCAAGGACTTCCCAATTTAAAGTGACATTTCACATTGAAGAGCTGATAAACTTCCCCCACAAACTCAAGCCAGGCTGGCATTTTGCTCAGAAGGAATACTCAGACATTTGCTACAAGACCAGTTATGGGAGGGGGATACTGTAGAGCATTGTAAGATTGTGAGCTGTTGTGCTGAACCACAGATTAGCCACACCCATACCACACACCCATACAGTTGGTGTGGCTCTTTAATTGTGCCCGCCAGTAGGTAAATGACCGCACTTTCCTCCGGCATCCATCGGAGGGCCCCGCGCTGTGCAGCACAAGGGTCTCAGCCTTCAGGCTGGGTGTATGTAAATTTATTGTGTGTTCTCCGCATTTGTGGTTGTGCTCATTGCTACGTTTAACCACTTCCCGACCGCCCATTAACTATAAACGTCCTATGGGCAGTCGGTTTATCTCCAGAATGTCCATTCAGAGATCGCAGCTGCAAGCTAATCGTGCAGCTTCTGAGCGGGGGGCCAGCTGTCAGTAACAGCAGGGCACCCCAGAGAGAAGGCAGGGACCGTTCCTGGGTGTCCCTGCCTTCTAGATCGCTGTACACACGCTATGCTGCTTCCTGTCCCGGCCCGGTGGTCATGTGATCGCCAGGGCCTGGTGACTGCAGGAGCTGTCGGGTCTTCCATAGACCTTGATTAGCCCTGCACTGAGGCTGTACAGCGCTGTATTATGCTGTACAGCCTCTATGGGGGGTGTATTTCCCCTGTAACTGGGGCTATTATGTCAGCCCCAGTTACAGGAGAATTCAATAGCAAACAAAATAAGTTAAATGTCCCCCAGAGGTCTTGTATGACCTTATGGGGGACACAAAGTAACATAGTAACATAGTATATAAGACCGAAAAAAGACATTTGTCCATCCAGTTCGGCCTGTTTCCTACAAGTTGATCCAGAGGAAGGCAAAAAACCCCTGTGAGGCAGAAGCCAATTTTCCTCACTTAAGGGGAAAAAAAATTCCTTCCCGACTCCAATCAGGCAATCAGAATAACTCCCTGGATCAACGACCCCTCTCTAGTAGCTATAGCCTGTAATATTATTACACTCCAGAAATAAATCCAGTCCCCTCTTGAATTCCTTTATTGTACTCACCATCACCACCTCCTCAGGCAGAGAGTTCCATAGTCTCACTGCTCTTACAGTGAAGAATCCTTTTCTATGTTTGTGTACAAACCTTCTTTCCTCCAGACGCAGAGGATGTCCCCTTGTCACAGTCACAGTCCTGGGGATAAATAGATGATGGGAGAGATCTCTGTACTGACCCCTGATATATTTATACATAGTTATTAGATCTCCCTCAGTCGTCTTTTTTTCTAAAGTGAATAACCCTAATTTTGATAACCTTTCAGGGTACTGTAGATCCCTCATTCCAGTTATTACTTTAGTTGCCCTCCTCTGAACCCTCTCCAGCTCTGCTATGTCTGTCTTGTTCACAGGAGCCCAGAACTGTACACAGTACTCCATGTGTGGTCTAACCAGTGATTTGTAAAGTGGTAGGACTATGTTCTCATCACGGGCGTCTATGCCCCTTTGATGCAACCCATTATCTTATTGGCCTTGGCAGTAGCTGCCTGACACTGGTTTTTGCAGCTTAATTTGCTGTTTATTAAAATTCCTAGATCCTTTTCCATGTCAGTGTTACCGAGTGTTTTACCATTTAATATGTACGGGTGACTTGCATTATTCCTTCCCATGTGCATAACTTTACATTTGTCAGTGTTAAACCTCATCTGCCATTTTTCTGCCCAAGCCTCCAATCTATCCAGATCCCTCTGTAGCAGAAAACTGTCCTCTTCAGTGTTCATTACTTTACACAGTTTAGTGTCATCTGCAAAAATAGATATTTTACTGTGCAGGCCTTCTACAAGATCATTAATAAATATATTGAAGAGAATAGGGCCCAATACTGACCCCTGAGGTACCCCACTAGTTACAGTGACCCAATCTGAGTATCTACCGTTAATAACCACCCTCTGTTTTCTGTCACTCAGCCAGTTACTTACCCACATACAGACATTTTCTCCCAGTCCGAGCATCCTCATTTTATGTACTAACCTTTTATGAGGTACGGTGTCAAATGCTTTGGAGAAGTCCAGATATACGACATCCATTGATTCGCCGCTGTCAAGTCTAGAACTTACCTCCTCATAGAAGCTGATTAAATTTGTTTGGCATGACCGATCCTCATGAAGCCATGCTGATATGGCGTTATTTGCTTATTTTCATTGAGATACTCCAAAATAGCATCTCTTAGAAACCCTTCAAACAGTTTACCAACAATAGATGTTAAACTTACCGGCCTATAATTTCCAGGCTCTGTTTTTGGACCCTTTTTGAATATTGGCACCACATTTGCTATGCGCTAATCCTGTGGAACATTCCCTGTTATTATAGAGTCCGTAAATATCAGAAATAATGGTCTGGCTATGACATCACTTAATTCCCTTAGGATACGGGGGTGTATGCCATCCGGTCCTGGCGATTTGTCTATTTTAATCTTTTTAAGTCGCTGTTGTACTTCTTCCTGGGTCAGACAGGGCACTTTTAATGGGGGATTTACTTTTACATTCTGCATTTCATCTGACAGTTTATTTTCCTCAGTGAATATAGTGGAGAAAAAAATATTTAATAGTTTTGCTTTATCCTCGTCGCTCTCTGCAACACCCCCCTCATTGCTATGTAGAGGGCCGACTCCTTCAGTGTAAAATAAAAAAATAAAAAAGTAAAGTGTTTTGAAAAAAATAAATAGAAAAAGTTTCACATTTAAAAAAAAAAAAAAACCCCAATCCGTTAATTAAAAAATAATAGAAAAAATAAATAAAATTGACATATTTTGTATCACCGCGTCCGCCACGACCGGCCGTAAAAATAAATAAATAAACATTGGGCCTAAACAGATTTTTACATAATTTTAATTAATCAAAAAGTAGGATGTACCCCAAAATGGTAGCAATACAAAGGTCACCTCATCCCGCAAAAAATAAGCCCCCACACAAGACCATAGCCATAAAAAAAAAAAAAATATGGCTCTATGACAATTGCAACACAAAAACATGATTTTTTTTTCTAAAAATGCTCTTGTGTAAAAAAAATAAATGAAAAATAGACATCTTTGGTATCGCCGAGTCCATAACAATTGGTTCTACAAAAATATCCCATGATCTACCCCATCAAGTGAATGGTGTGAAAAAAAACTAATAAAAATTATGCCAAAACACAAAAAACATAATATCAATCAATCAATCAATCAATCAATCAATCAAAAGCCTTATGTACCCCAAAATGATAGCAATAAAAACGTCACCTCATCCCACAAAAAACAAGCCCTGACACAATAATATAGCCAGAAAAATGAAAAATATATGGCTCTAAGAAAATGGCTGCAGGCAGTGTTTTGGTGTCTGCCTCTAGAGCTGAATGGTGACTGATCAGAGGCAAACTGATGCATTCTGAGTGGATCCTTTTCCATTCAGAATGCATTAGGGCAAAACTGATCTTTTTTGGACCGCTTTTGAGAGCCCTGAACGGATCTCACAAACGGAAAGCCAAAACGCTAGAGTGAAAGTAGCCTTACAACTCCAGAACACCCAGTCTGTCTGAGTTTTGATATCACCTTCGACCAGGCTGTGGGGCAATCAGTCCTTTATACCTTGCTCAGTTTGTTTGGGGCTAATAGAAAGCTCTGGTCACAATACATAGCCTCTGGCTTCCTTGGAAACAGTTTTCCTCTGACTCACCAGCCTGTCTCACATGTGCTGCTGCATGCACACACAATGTGCCAAGCTCTCACTTTATTATGATGTGAGTCAATGCCCTCCTACAGGTACAGCAGTGCAATGCTTCTTGTGTCGCAACATAACCTGTCAGGTCAGCTCAAGATGCCAGGACAAAGACCCTTTCCGACAGATACCGTCACCTCCTGCAGGATGACATTCGGGAACGTCAATCCTGGTGTTATCAAATAAAGCCTCATTCACACGCAAGTGTTTCACGTACGTGTGCTGTACGGTATGTGTTCTCCATGGACAGCACATGTCTCCTTTCATTTTAATGTGTTTATTCACACATCAGTTTTTTAGCACGGTCCGTAGGTTTTTAGCACGCCTGCTCTATTTTGTCCATGTTCATGTATCCATCACGTCCATTATAGTCTATGGGCCCATGAAAACGACAAATGAAACACAAATGCTATCCGTGTTGCATCCGTGTTTCACAGATCATTAGGAAGGGACGCTTTGAAAATTATTTTTCAGCTGTGTAGTGTCAGTGAAACACGGATGGCACACGGACAGGAAAAACGAACACACAGACCCAACACGGATCTTTCACGGACAGCTTCACGGAAGCATTACTGATCACCTTCTCACAGATTTGAGCATGGACAAGGACTTGTGAATGAGGATTAACAAAACAAGTGAAGATGTGAACGTTATGCATTAGGAAGTGTCCAGAGTTTATGGAGTAGAAAGTAAAAAAAGTACAATACAATGATGAACAGGGCAACATTATCGCATAAATTGTACAGTCACTAGTGTTTCTCAATAGAAATATAACAGTAAATGTAACGACGTAAGCATGGGACAATGAAAAAGGGCATTTCAAACTAGATGGTGTCGTTTCTGAAGAAACCACAGGATGTTGGCTTGAACTAAAACTGTGGGAGGAGTAGCACTCTATCTAAAATCAATGAGACAAATTTGATTGGTTTTTCTAACCTTGAAATGGAAATACCCAATAACCACATTTGTGATATGTCAGTTCCTTGACATCAATAATGTGAGAATGGCAGCATTTTTAGTTTTTTCCATTTAAATCAATAAAAAAATCTGATTTACTGTCTTTGGCTCCGCCCACTTTTAAAATTTGAATTCCAGTCACCTAGTAACCGAATGTACCAGTTTTGAAGACCCTGCCATTAACAGGAAGAATGGCAGCAATTTAAATATTCACATTGAAAAGCAAAAGGTAATATTTGATTGGCTGTTTTAAGCTCCACCCAGTTTTCAAAAAATTAACCCCAGTCACCCAGTCATGGTCTGTGCTAAGTTTGGGGCCTCTGGCTTTAAAACTGTGAGAATGGCAGCATTTGAAAGTTTTACATTGAAGTCAATAGGTGAAATCTGATTGGCTGTTTTAGGTTCCACCCACTTTTCCTAAATTTTGATCGCAGTCTCCTAGTGAGTGATGGTGCTAAGTTTGGGACACTTGCATTTAAACTGTGATAATAGCAGCAATTTATCTTTTTTTATTAAGGTCAATGGCTGAAATCTGATTGTCTGTTGTTGTCCCGCCTATTTTTTCCCTAATTGTGAACAACAGTCACCCAGTGGCTAACACTTCAAGGTTTGGGAATTATGGCATTTAACGTGTAAAAATAGCAGCAGTTTTATTTTTTCTATTGAAAATCAATGAGTGAAATGTGATTGGTTGTTGGTGGCTCTGCCTACTTTTTCTAACCTTGAAGTGGAAACACCCAATGACCAAATTTGTGATATTTGAGGTCCATGACATCAATATTGTAAGAATGGGAATTTTTTTTATTTTTGCCATTTAAATCAATCAAATAAATCTGATTGGTTGTTTTTGGTCCCACCCACTTTTCTGAATTTGAATCCCAGTCCTCCAGTAACTGTGCCAAGTTTGAGGACCCTGCCATAAACAGTCTAAAAGCAGCGGCAGTTTTAAATTTTCCTAAACCTAAACAAACTCTATTGATAAAATCTGAGACACTTGGTCAATACATTTTGATCAAAAGACATCTAAGCACACCTTTATCAATAGAGTGAGGGCTTAGTCCATATGTTATGCTTGCATCCATTATTATAGTGCATTATTTTCTGTGACTTTGTAAATGTAGCCATATACATCCGCACATTCAAAAATCATATCGTGCAGGATGTTCTATATTTTTTTTTTCTGTGATTTGTTTGACTTGTCTTGAAGGAGTGACACCTTCATGTGTGAATACGCTCCTACTCTGGGAGTGATATTCATGTGCACTTTTGCCCCACCTATCTAATAGGCGACCTTGATTAAGGTGGTACATATAGGTGTGTTACCTTCCTCTCACCAGTTGCTGATGCACATGGAGGTAACAAGGGGCAACACACCATATGTGCAGGGACTGTGCTCCTGAATATAAATGCGCTACATCATGGATAGGTTAGCATAGGACCCACTGGACTGCAACCACCTTGTCGCTTGGTAGGTGGGCTTAGATGTCTTTTGATGCAACCCATTATCTTATTGGCCTTGGCAGTAGCTGCCTGACACTGGTTTTTGCAGCTTAATTTGCTGTTTATTAAAATTCCTAGATCCTTTTCCATGTCAGTGTTACCGAGTGTTTTGCCATTTAATATGTACGGGTGACTTGCATTATTCCTTCCCATGTGCATAACTTTACATTTGTCAGTGTTAAACCTCATCTGCCATTTTTCTGCCCAAGCCTCCAATCTATCCAGATCCCTCTGTAGCAGAAAACTGTCCTCTTCAGTGTTAATTGCTTTACACAGTTTAGTGTCATCTGCAAACATAGATATTTTACTGTGCAGGCCTTCTACAAGATCATTAATAAATATATTGAAGAGAATAGGGCCCAATACTGACCCCTGAGGTACCCCACTAGTTACAGTGACCCAATCTGAGTATCTATCGTTAATAACTACCCTCTGTTTTCTATTACTAAGCCAGTTACTTACCCACATACAGACATTTTCTCCCAGTCCGAGCATCCTCATTTTATATACTAACCTTTTATGAGGTACGGTGTCAAATGCTTTGGAGAAGTCCAGATATACGACATCCATTGATTCGCCGCTGTCAAGTCTAGAACTTACTTCCTCATAGAAGCTGATTAAATTCGTTTGGCATGACCGATCCCTCATGAAGCCATGCTGATATTGCGTTATTTGCTTATTTTCATTGAGATACTCCAAAATAGCATCTCTTAGAAACCCTTCAAACAGTTTACCAACAATAGATGTTAAACTTACCGGCCTATAATTTCCAGGCTCTGTTTTTGGACCCTTTTTGAATATTGGCACCACATTTGCTATGCGCCAATCCTATGGAACATTCCCTGTTATTATAGAGTCCGTAAATATCAGAAATAATGGTCTGGCTATGACATCACTTAATTCCCTTAGGATACGGGGGTGTATGCCATCCGGTCCTGGCGATTTGTCTATTTTAATCTTTTTAAGTCGATGTTGTACTTCTTCCTGGGTCAGACAGGGCACTTTTAATGGGGGATTTACTTTTACATTCTGCATTTCATCTGACAGTTTATTTTCCTCAGTGAATATAGTGGAGAAAAAAATATTTAATAGTTTGGCTTTATCCTCGTCGCTCTCTGCAACACCCCCCTCATTGCTATGTAGAGGGCCGACTCCTTCAGATTTATATTTTTTACTATTTATATAATTGAAGAACATTTTAGGGTTAGTTTTACTCTCTTTGGCAATTAATCTCTCGGTCTCTAGTTTAGCAAATTTTATTAGTTTTTTACATATTCCTGACTCCCCTCCTGTTTTAGCGATTTATATGCTTTCTTTTTGTCATTTATTGCTTTCTTTACGGTTCTATTTATCCACATTGGTTTCTTATTGTTCCTTAGCCTTTTATTCCTATAAGGTATGTACCTCTCACAATTAGATGTTACAATGCTTTTAAAAATCTCCCATTTTATGGTTGCATTTTTATTTTTGAGGACTTTGTCCCAGTTAGTTAGGCCTATGGCCTCGCTTAGTTGGCTAAATTTTGCTTTTTTGAAGTTTAGTATTTTTGTTCCTCCCTTTAGAAACTCTCGTTTGAAGGATAATTGGAAGGTTATAACTTTATGGTCACTATTTCCCAGGTGTCCCCCAACCTGCACATCTGTTGTTCTATCAGGTCTATTGGTTAATACTAAGTCCAGTATGGCCGTCCCTCTAGTAGGGTCCTGAACCAGTTGGGAAAGGAAATTGTCTTTGGCTATTGCCAAGAACCTGTTTCCTTTATGCGATGTACAGCTTTAAGTTTCCCAGTCTATATCTGGGTAGTTGAAGTCCCCCATGATAACGACTTCATTATGATTTGCCGCCTCGTCTATCTCGTTTAGTAATAGATTTTCTGTGGACTTTGGTATATTAGGTGGTTTATAATACACTCCTATTAGTATTTTATTATTGTTTTTTGCTCCATGTATTTCTACCCACAGTGACTCCACATGTTCATGTCCCTCAGAGATGTATTCTCGAATTACGGGATTTAGACACGACTTCACATAGAGGCAGACCCCTCCACCTCTCCGGTTTTGACGATCCTTTCTAAACAGATTGTAACCTTTAATATTAACTGCCCAGTCATAGCTATCATCCAGCCATGTCTCAGTTAATCCCACTACGTCATAGTCCTCCTCACACATCACTAATTCCAGTTCACCAGTCTTGTTAGTCAGGCTTCTGGCATTAGTATACATACATTTGACACACTACCTCGCCCCTGGTCTCTATCTGCACTATCTTCCCCTCCTATAACGTAATTACCCTCCCCCCCCAGTCCCTAGTTTAAACACTCCTCCAACCTTCTAGCCATCTTTCACTCCTCCAACCTTCTAGCCAACAACACAGCTGCTCCTTCCCCATTGAGGTGCAGCCCGTCCCTACGGTAGAGCCTGTAGCCAACAGAGAAGTCGGCCCAGTTCTCCAGGAACCCGAACCCTTCCTTCCTACACCAGTTCTTGAGCCACATGTTAACCTCCCTAATCTCCTGCTGCCTTTCTTGTGTGGCTCGTGGTACAGGCAGTATTTCAGAAAATACTACTTTTGAGGTCCTTGCCCTAAGCTTTTGACCTAAATCCCTGAAATCATTTTTAAGGACTCTCCACCTTCCTCTAACTTTGTCATTGGTTCCTATATTGACCATGATCGCTGGATCTTCTCCAGCCCCTCCCAGTAATCTGTTAACCCGATCCGCGATGTGTCGAACTCTAGCGCCAGGAAGACAGCACACTGTTCGGCGATCACGATCTTTGTGACAGATCACCCTATCTGTACCCCTAATAATTGAGTCTCCCACTACCAGCACCTGTCTGGCCTGCCCTGCTCTCCTGGTCCCCTGCTTACTGGAGCTGACATTCCCCTGACTGGCAGAGGAAGTGTCTGGCTGCAGCGGTGCCGTCCCTGAACTGTCATCCCCCTCATCTGCCAACTGTGCAAACTTGTTGGGGTGTGTCAGATCAGGGCTAGCCTCCCTGGCACTCTTCCCTCTACCCCGCTTTCTTACTGTTACCCAGCTAACTACCCCACTCTCCTCAGCCTCCTCGCTACCACCCTCCCCCACATCTACCCCATAGAGTGCTTGCTCAGTGAGCAGCAAACTCTTTTCCAAATTGTCAGTGGCTTTCAGTGTTGCAACTCGCCTGTTTAGAGACTCGATGTGCGATTCCAAACGGGTAATTTGCTCACATTTTGAACAAACATATACACCCTCGAACGGCTGTTCCAGGACTGCATACATCATGCAAGATGTGCACTGGGCGGCGCTGTCAAAAATGGAAGTCATACTAAATGGGGATTACACATTCGCAAATTCAAGGCAAAGGGCACTGTTGAAATGCTACCTAGTCGTGGCAGAAAGAAGATGCTGACTTTGACTGCTGTGCGCTACCTGAAGCGCAAAGTGGAGAAAAGTCCCCGTGTGACTGCTGAGGAACTGAAAAAAGATTTGTCAGATGCGGGTACTGAAGTTTCAGCTCAGACAATAAGGCGAACACTGCGTAATGAAGGCCTCCATGCCAGAACTCCCAGGCGCACCCTCTTGCTGTCTCCAAAGAATAAGAAGAGTCGACTGCAGTATGCCAAAAGTCATGTGGACAAACCAAAAAAGTTTTGGGATAGTGTTCTGTGGACTAATGAAACAAAACTAGAACTGTTTGGGCCCATGGATCAACGCTATGTTTGGAGGAGGAAGAACAAGGCGTATGAAGAAAAGAACACCTTGCCTACTGTGAAGCATGGCGGGGGGTCAATCATGCTTTGGGGCTGTTTTGCTTCTACAGGTACAGGGAAGCTTCAGCGTGTGCAAGGTACCATGAATTCTCTTCAGTACCAGGAGATATTGGATGAAAATGTGATGCAGCCTGTCCAGGGCCGGTGCAAGGATTTGTGCCGCCCTAGGCAAAAGAAAAGTTTGCCGCCCCCCCCCCTTTATCATTCTTCACCCCCCCCGTCATTCTCCCCCCCCCGTCATTCTCCCCCCCCCCTTGTCATTCTTCCTCCCCTCTTGTCATTCTTCCTTCCCCCCTCTTGTCATTCTCTCCCCCCCCCTCTTGTCATTCTTCTCCCCCCCTCTTGTCATTCTTCCTTCCCCCCTCTTGTCATTCTTCTCCCCCCCTCTTGTCATTCTTCCTTCCCCCTCTTGTCATTCTCTCCCCCCTTGTCATTCTTCCTCTCCTCTTGTCATTCTTCTCCCCCTCTTGTCATTCTTCTCCCCTCTTGTCATTCTTCTCCCCCTCTTGTCATTCTTCCCCCCTCTTGTCATTCTCCCCCTCTTGTCATTCTCCCCCCTCTTGTCATTCTTCCCCCACTCTTGTCATTCTCCCCCTCCTCCCCGCCTGTAATGTAGCGTGGCCGAGCGCTTTATGGTCCACGGGTACAGGAGCTTTAGATTCCTGTACTCTGACGGACTGACAGGAAGTGCACACTGTGTGCGCACTTCATGTCAGTCCGGCCGAGTACAGGAGACACATGCTCCTGTACCCGCGGCCATAAAGAGCTCGGCCGCGCATAATGGACTGACAGGAGGGAGCGCTGAGCGCTTCCCTCCTGTCAGCTCCTCTCTTCATGCTGAGCCCGGGCGGTGCGTCCTCATGGACGCGCCAGCCCGGGCAGTGCTGCAGCCGCCTGAGGCTCAATTCAGAGCGCTCGGGCGGCTGCAACATGAGGCAGGGCCGGCGCTCCTAGCAGCGCCCCTTGCCAAGGGGCGCTCTACGCGGCGGCCTAGTCCGCTTATAGGACGCGCCGGCCCTGAGTCTGTCACAAACCTGAGGCTTGGGAGACGTTGGACCTTTCAACAGGACAATCATCCCAAGCATACCTCCAAGTCCACTAGAGGATGGTTGCAGATTAAAGGCTGGAACATTTTGAAGTGGCCATCGCAGTCACCAGACTTAAATCCGATTGAGAACCTCTGGTGGGACTTAAAGAAAGCAGTTGCAGCGCGCAAGCCTAAGAATGTGACTGAACTGGAGGCTTTTGCCCATGAAGAATGGGCGAAGATACCCGTTTATCGCTGCAAGACACTTGTGTCAAGCTATGCTTCACGTTTAAAAGCTGTTATAACTGGAAAAGGATGTTGTACTAAGTACTAAGATTGAATGTCACTTGGGGGTTTAATAAAACTGATAATGATGTGAGCACAGAAAAGACATTTGTGGTTATTTCATTATAAATGTTATGTTATATTTGTCTGACTTACAAGTGCCTCTTTGATTGAATTGTAAACAAGATGACTGAAATGATCAAAATCAATGTCAAACTGGCCAAAACACTCAATTTCAGTGGGGGTTGAATAATTTTGAACACAACTGTATGTCCTATTCTTGTCCGTTTTGCAGACAAGAATAGGCATTTCTATAAAGGGCCATCCGCTCTGTTCTGCAAATTGCGGAAGGCACACGGCAGCATCCTTGTTTTGTGGGTCCGCAATTTGTAGACTGCAAAACATGGCACATTCGTGTGAAAAAGCCCTAACAGTGACCTCCACAGTACCCCACTCCCTTAACAGTGACCTCACAGTACCCTGCTGCCTTAACAGTGACCTCCACAGCAGTTGCCCTTTTAATAGTGGCCCTTGCCACCTTAACAGTTACCTCCACAGTGTCTGCCCCTTTAACAGTGACCTCCACAGCGGCCTGCCCCCTTAACAGTAACTTCCACAGTGAACGCCTCATTAACAGTGACCTCTACAGTGCCCCCTCTTTAACAGTGACTTCCACAGCACCCTGCCCCTTTAATGCTAGGGCTACACGATGACAAGTGTCATGCGACATTTTGTCTGAACAATTTTTTTAATGATAGGCTATGGTGTCGCACTGCAACATGTGGCATGCTGCGACTGCGAGACGACAGTTACAAAAACTCCATCCAAGATGGAGTTTTCTGCGACTGTCGTGTCGCAGTCGCAGCATGTCACGTCGTGTGACACATGTAGCAGTTAAGTTGTGCCCTATGTGTCGTGTGACTTATTGTTGCGTGACACATGTCGTCGTATAGCCCCAGCCTAAAGCTGACCTACAGCAGTGAAGAAAAATGGCTCGGTTGTTATGGCAACCTTCAGTAAAACTGTGTGTATCTGGAGACTAAGGGCCTGCGAGCTTCTATTGGCTGATAAGGGACATGTGACCGTGTGTATGGCAGTTGGAATATGAAGAGAAAGACTTGCAGGCTTGTATTGGCTAATGCAGGTAATTTTTTGTGAATATCTCAGGAACGGTATGTCCTAGAGAGCTGAGACCCGATCTAAAACCTTCATGGACACCTGATGTACATGTGTTCCAAATTTCGTGAAGATCGGTCCAGTCGTTTGGTCGTGCACAAAGAACAGGCAGACATCGGGACAGACAGCAACTCATTGTGTACCGGCATGTTACCTCCACAGTATTCTTTCCCAGATAGTAAGTGATATGTGTACCAAGTTTAGTAGAAATGGATCGATGAGTTTTTGAGTTACGGAGCAATATGTGTGTAGCAAAAACAGTTGGAGCATACAAACTCCATGCAGCTGCTGTGTAGGGGCGTATGACCCCCACACGATTTCTTTTCAAGTAGCAAGGGATATGTATACCAAGTTTCGTTCAAATCAATGGTTGCTTTTTTGAGTGATCGCGGAACATACATACATACATACATACACACACACACACACATATATATACGTCCTTCTTTATATACATGGATTTCAAAAGGCTGTATATGGTAAGGGAGTAGTTAACTGGCAGACCTTAGAGACCCTTGCTGGATAGCGGGCTAGCTGACCCTCCTGGTTAGGAAAATTGCTGGCACGTAGGTCAAGAGGGAAGAAATGTTCAGTGGTTGCTAGTATGTAAGCCAGAGGAGCTGTAGCTGAAGCAGAAAATATGTGTCTTTATCCAGGGATGATGATGATGGGCAGGGAAATATCACCCCTGTGCCCTGCCACAGCTTTTAACGCTATCGTTGTCCTGTGGATTGTCATACAGTTGAATATAAAGACCCTGTCATGGTTCTGTGCTGCCATCACTTCACATCTCCTTTTTGTCAGTGCACCCCTGCTTTTTAACCCCTTCCTGCATAGAAAACAATCCCTAACATATAGCCCCAGAGATACATATGATATAGCTATATATTTGCAGCATGCTGGCCAGCAGGGGAGAGGGTGTGGGGTGGAGCCGATGGGAATGGTGGCATTGGCAATGAAAATGGTTGTAGTCCTCACGATGGCTAAACTTGTCGATCCCTCCCCTAGGCCAGGCATGCAGTACTGGGTAGGGGAGCACCCTTTCTCCCCTTTTTGTAAACCCTGGATTTGTCGAATTTGGCCAGGGTATCCTTGGTGCTAGATTAGCACTGAGGTGCAAGGCAGGAGAACAGGGGCCCTGGTCAGATACAAATTACCAAGCCAGTTTGGTTAAAGCAAAATATAGTCTCTCTTTTACTGAGTGGATGATGGGTGTCATAGTACAAGTAATGGGCACAGTCCTCATATACAGTATTTCACAAGCTAGGCTTTTTCCAAAGGCTGTGCATAGGTGGTACATACTATGATGATCCTCCCTGAGTCCCTTTCTATACATACAAGCAATCTTCCCAATTGACCAAAAAAATGGCCCATCACCCGGCAAGTGTCTCTAAGGACTGCTAGTTAACCCCTTCCATTACTTTACGCAGCCTTTTGTAGTACAGAGATATAACAAAGCTGCATTAATTAATTTTACCACAGGAAGTGCATAGTCAGCATACATTAACCCTTGTCTCACGGTAAACATTTTGACAACTTTAGCAGGGAACCAATGGGTCACTGCAATACTATTTACCAAATCTAAAGTATACACTTATCAATGGAGTTAATAAAGAGAAACAACATAGCCCTGCCTTATGTATGCCATGTAATTAATAAGGTCGGTACATTGGAGAAGTTACTGTGAGAATACAGCAGCTTCAGGAATCAGGCTGCTGAGGGTTAAAAAAATGGGTGAATAAAAATTCCTTCTTAACTATTGGTTTACCCCTTCAAACTTCCCACACAGCAAGGAATTAAAGTAATCCCTTGCAAGATTATCATTAGAGATGAGCGAATTTCCGCTTATGAAATTCGTTTGCGATTCGTTTACTGGTAAATGCAGAATTGCATTATGGATTCCGTTACCACGGACCATAACGTAATTCTATGACGGAATGCATAACGGAATGCCTTTAGAGGCATTCCGTTATTTATTCCGTCATAATAGCAGTCTATGGGCTGCTGTCACGATGTAAGGGGAGGGGAGGAACACCAGACTGACAACAGAAGGAAAAAGACAAAGAACTAGGCCTCAAGGCTAGGGAAAGGGAAACGGTCACCACCTAGGAAAATCCTAAACCTAGACCTGACTCCTGTCAGTATGAATAGAACCTGAAGGTGGGAATATTCATACACCGGAAACCTAGGCCCTGGTAACCCTGAATAGTCCTAGGAGTAGTGACAGGGTCTGAGACTACTGGTTCTTTCCCAGATGAACAAACCAACGTCTCTTTGAGGCCAAGTAAACAACGAGCAAATGGGAACAACAAAAATACAAGGGGAAGAACACTTATCTTCAATAGAAAATGGATGAGCAGGAACTCAGAAGAGGACAACACACCAGCAATGGCATGAAGTGTGAATCCAGACTAAATAGAGGAGTAGTAATGACCACAAGCTACACCTGACCCAAGAGGTGTGGTCATTACCAACAACAATACTGCAACACGTGAAAACAGAGAGGCTGTCAGATAACCTCACGTGCAGCCAGTCTCTTAGATCTTCTAACCTCTGCCATGGGAGGGACCGTGACAGCTGAATAATGGATCCGTCCTGTTTCTGTTATGCAGGGGAGTCCTCCTCTGCATAACAGAAACGGGACGGATCCGTTATGTAGGCCATAGACTGCTATTATGATGGAATGAATAACGGAATGCCTCTAAAGGCATTCCATTATGCATTCTGTTATAGAATTGTGTTACGGTCCGTGGTAATTGAATCCATAACGCAATTTTGCTTTTACCAGTAAACGAATCGCAAACGAATGTCAAAATATAAAATTCGCTCATCTCTAATTATCATCATAATTCAGGCTGCCGTTGTCATCAAACTACCCATGTACAACCATGTATTGACTGAAAAACTATGCCTTTAGGTTTTTTTTTTTTTAATGAGAAATGGTGAAGAAATTCTAATAACTGATGATCTAAGTTCAGTTTTGGAGAATCTCTAAAGTGTTGGGGGGATCCCAGATGTTGCAACCTCAGTATGACCACTAAAGTGTGAGTGTAGAATTGTATGGGGTTCACCTTTATCATTAGACCATATAAAAAAGCAAACATTGAAAGTCAGATTGTAGTACAGGATGAGCTGTTTGCATTGCTTTATGTCTTTCATTAAGATACTGACAGGTAGAAAGTGTGGCAAGAGTGTTGGCATTGCCAGTTACACTGAATACAGTGAACACAAAAGCTAACATTTGAAGACATCCTCCTGTTTTCTTTATAGACACTTTGTGTTGCCTCTTCAATGACAGACAGATGAGAAAATGTCTGAGAAGGAGATCTCATGCTTATTATAAGCCACATAGCACTTGTCAGGTTTACAAATGCCGACCATCTCAGCGGTTATTATATTTACCTTGTGTGCACTTAAGGCTGATTCTGCTGTCTCCTTCACTCAGCGGGGTGCAGTTGGTATTCCCTGGACTCGGAATGTAAACTGCTGCACTAAATATATGAGGTTTTAACAGTACGAGTACATTATGGGAATACTTTGTCGTCTTTGTTTGCAGTTCTGCTTGTTCAGTTCTATGAATTATTGTAAGAATAAGTTCTAGTAGAATGTGTTATTGGATATTTTTAGGTCCCTTTATTAAAAAATAAGTCCAGGATATTATATAGAGTATTCAAGGGAATACCCACTTAGAATGGTTTACATAGGAATGTGAAATACAATCTACAACAGTACCACCTGTGAAAATTGTAATCCCCTTTGGCTTCCCTTCATAGTCATCAGTAGTCTGCACAATCTATATACCCTAGTTGAAAACTACAGCTTGCCATTGTCTTTAGAGAATGTTAGTTTTTACATGGGCCAAAGATCACCCAAAAGGAATAGTAAACAATAAATGATAAGCTGACAAACAAGCAAACACTAATATGTGAGGTGATATGATGTTTTATAGTGGCCTAAAAATGATATTTTGTGGACAATATGCAAAGTGTATAGGGACAAATTAGTGTAGTAACATTCATCCTCCATTCAGTTTGCATTGTTCTATGTAAAAATGACCACCGACCCTTGGTCTGGTAGCCTGTACCAATCTTCAGAAGTCAGGCCTACAGATAGGAAAGGGTATAGCCTGACAAGTTCACCTGTTCTGGAGCAGAGAAGAAGAAGGGGGCTTAACTGAAGAGTGATTCAGATTGAGATGTCTAGCATATAAGAGTGAATCTGGATCGCACATCCTCAGTACTATGCTTTTGATATAACGACTGTTCTTCAGCATAATTACCTTTCATCTCAGCTCAATTTGTAATATATTCTATGCTGTGCATAAATGAGGCATTGGTATACAGTTTGATAAAAAAGCATGGGCCCACTTACCGCGACAAGGTTGCCTCTACAAGTTGGGACCTACTCTAATTATAGCGCAGCAATCCGCGGTGACCACCGTCTCCCCAGCACCGCACCAGCAGACGGCAGGACCCAGTAACCACACAGCACCCCCGCTGTGCAGCAAAGCCACCTTGTCTCTGGGTCCTACCACTCCAGCAGCACAGCACCAAGGCAGCATCGGCAGCCACGCAGTACTGCATCGAGTGTTATCGAGTGCAAAGAGTTCACTCAGCCACAACTCTAAGGAAATCCATCTCAGAGATATGCTGCGCCATAATTAGAGTAGGTTCCCACTTGTAGAGGCAACCTTGTCGCAGTAAGTGGGCCTATGCTCCTTTATAAAACTGTATACCAATGCCTCATTTATGCACAGCATAGAATATATTACAAATTGGGCTGAGATGCCATGTAATTATGCTGAAGGACAGTCGTTATATCAAAAGCATAGTACTGATATTGTTACAATCTATTTTCTCACCTTTACTACATTTGGGAATAATCCCTTTTCTTCTGGTCCTCAACTGTGTTATGTGACCAACATTCTTACTCTGAATGACGCAGTGTCTTCAACTTACAGGAAGTAAGTTTCTATATTCATTCCTGAGACTGACTTCCTATTCACAGTTGGAGAGTCAGAATGTCAGTTACATGAAACAGCTGAGGACCAGAAAGGAGTGGATAACTTACAAATACAATTACTGGTAAGAAGATTAGCTTCACTAGGGTCCCTCACAGGGACGTGCACAGACATTTTGAAGGGCAGGGGCTTAAATTAAAAAAAAGGGCACCTGTCACGTGACGTAACAGATGTGCGTCACGCACGTCCTCTACCCAGGCAGCCTCTGCGCTAGCCTTAAAGGACCCTGTCACCCTAACCCTGCACTGATGATAGGACAGACTGTTGACTCAATTGTATCTGTGAATAAATTGCGCTGCCGCCGGCAGGATGGACCACATACCTCTTACATCAAGTGACATCTCCTGTCATGTAGACCTTCTCTTTCCTCTTCTCCTCCGTTAGACCGCCATGGTAAATTCTTTCAGCCGCATCTCGTCTCTACAGAGTTTTTTAATACAGACACGTTAGATTTCTCAATGTTTTCATCCCCCTCCCCATCCTGCTGCCACTCCTAATACTGCGCCCCTGGAGCTCCCCAATGCCCCAGGTATTATACTGCTGAAAAATACTGACCCTAATAGACATAATTGGGGTCATTTATCAAAGTGGTGTAAAAGAAAAGTGGATTTCCAAAAGAGCTGTCAAAAATGAAAGGTGGAATCTGATTGGTTGCTATGGGCGACTAAGCCAGTTCTACTTTACACCAGTTTGAGAAAATTACCCCAAATGTCCCTATAGTGTCCACAGCAGCTATAATGTCCCCTAGAGTGCCCCCAGTAATAATAACACCCTATATTGTGCTCCAGGCAGTAATCCCTGTATAGTGTCCCCAAAAATAATAGAATTGCCCCTACAGTGCCTCCCCAATAGCAACACCCCAATATAGTAATTTTCCCCACACTGTCCCCCATAGTAATTTGCCCCCACACTGCCCCCACACAGTGATTGTCCCCACACAGTAATTTGTCCCCACACTGCCCCCACATAGTGATTGCCCCCACACTGCCCTCACACAGTAATTTGCCCCCACATAGTAATTTGTCCCCACACTGACCCCACATAGTAATTTGTCCCCACACTGACCCCACATAGTAATTTGTCCCCACACTGACCCCACATAGTAATTTGTCCCCACACTGCCCCCATATAGTAATTTGCCCCCACATAATAATTTGTCCCCACACTGCCCCCACATAGTTATTTGTCCCCACATTGCCCCCACATAGTAATTTGTCCCCACACTGCCCCCACAGAGTAATTTGTCCCCACACTGCCCCCACATAGTAATTTATCCCCACACTGCCCCCACATGATAATTTGTCCCCACACTGCCCCCACATAGTAATTTGCCCCACACACAGTAGTTTCTCCCACACATTTCTGGGCCTTGCACTGGCAGCACTGCAGCACATCTTGAATCCCCCCCCCCATGGTACATTTCTCCCCCGACCGGACAACCCCCTCTATGTTGGCACAGTGACAGACTGACAGCAGTGGCACTCACTCGAGCACCACACAAGCTCACTCACCGATGAGCACCACTAGTAGTTGCACGTTGAATTCAGCTCAGCTCCAGACTCCCGCGCGCCACCCCCACGTGACTAATACTGAGGCACTTGACTGCAGCGCTGAATAGTGCTGCGTGCATTCGCCGCACGGGCCCGGCCGACACACGCCCGCCGCCTGGCAATTGCAAAAGTGGGAAAAAAAAGGCAGCCGCTTGTTCCGCCTAGCGCCGCCGACCCCGAAAAAAAAAAAGAAGGGCATTAAAGGGGCAGAGACAGAAAAGGGCAGGGGCTCAAGCCCCCTTTGAGCCCTATGTGTGCACGTCCATGGTCCCTCACCTACCATGTGTCTTTATAATACTTGGGTCTTCTTTGGGCTCCCTTAGGCACCAGGACCTGGGTGCAAATGCCATCTCATATATACACATTTTCCCGATGGTGGGAGCTCCGATAACAGTTAAGGCTGTATTACACTGACAGATTTTCTGCCAGATGATCGCTAATGAGCATTCTTAGTAACACTCATTAGCGATCATCTGGCAGTGTAATACTGCCGCCGATTACCCAATGAACGAGCAAATGCCTCGTTCATCAGGCAATCGTGATCTGTCAGCATGCTAAAAGATCATGATTTTCTGTCAGCAGATTGTGCTGTCTAATCACAATCTGCTGCTGGCAAACAACTAGATAGTTTGGGGACGAGAGATGACATAACAATCGCTCCTCCCCATGCTGTAGAGAAGATTGCTGCATGTAATAGCAAAGGTCTCCTCCGCTTGTGAGCAGGTGATTGCTGGGAAGAAACGCTTCAATCACCTTTATGATCGCTAGGTCTAATACCGGCTTTAGAATTGTACTCTTAAGTCACACATCAGACAGCTGAAATAAACTACTGTCTAGACACTACTAACCCAGAAGAATTCTGAATGCGCATTTAGAGTAGCTATGTATATCAACGACACCTGAAATAAAATGGATACAAAATCAGTTAAGTTAAGGTTTTACAAATTTGCTTCACAATTTTATATTTGAACTGTGAAATTTTGTTAAAAAATGGAAACAACAATGACATTTTTCGATATTCAAATCCACTTTCTAATTACATATTTAGAGCGTCATTTATGAACTCCTCCACATCCGCCGCCTGGTATAGGGGTTTATTAAGACCAGTGTAAAAAACGGCAGTCTTAATAAATGACCCCTTACTCTTTAAACCCATATAAGAGATTGGGTATACCTAAACAGCAATATGATGTTATAGAGATTGGCATAGGTCTACTCTTTCTTGGCATAGTTCTGTTGGTGAAAAATGACTATTAACGTCTCACCAAGTCCATTAGAAGACTTCAATAACTGGAGCCACTAAAGGTCATTTTTGAATAATGGCGCATATAAATCTAATACTTGTCTAATAGATGATAGGATGTCATAATCACAAGTAATTATAACGAGTTATGTGAGTTCATTATTTCCTCACATAGAAAAGAATGACCATGCCATAACTTTACTGGGCACTAGACTTTTTTTTTCAAGTGATCATAATCCAATGAAAACTAAAGTCGTCCTGATTACTATAGAGATAAAATAATCTGTTATGATAAATTATCCTCCCTTGGTGACCTCTACTAAAATACAGTAAAAGTCATGTCAGGGAATTTGTGTATTCATCTATTGGAGAGTCAAAAGTTTTATTCCTTATGTTCTAAGGCTTTCACTGAGGTCAGATGTGTCAAGGGACACAGAAAAGATTGCTCCCTGCGGCATACTAATTGCCGTGATTATACAAGGAAAGTCCGATGGATAGTCGGGCATGCACTGCTCTGACAGGCGGCTAATGCGAAGTCTTTAGATGGCAGAAGTAAAACATGACAGCATGCATTGGTCAGCAAGTTATTCCACACACATAATGGGCAGTTGTTACTGAGCTCAATATTAGATTATCCTTGGTACCTCGGTGTCAGGCCTTAGACAACGCTATAGTGCTGCCAACACAATAGCAGTGTAAATGAATTATCAATCTAATCAAGTTCCAGAGAAAAGCATAATAGACATAACTAATCAGAATCCCAGCAAAATTCAGAAGGATTACTTCAAGATGCACCAGGTCAATGAAACCATGAAAAGACGCTGTTTTACTGTATTTCCTTTCCCCTATACATGACATAAATTAAAATAGTCTGACCTCTTTTAGGCAGACCACAGTGATTCTGAAAGAACTAAGCAGAGAATAAAGAAAATGAACATCTTATTATTGTGCAAGATATAAAAGGAAAAATGGCTATTTAACTCCAGCAAAAGGAGTGCTGCCTCAAAAAATGTTCAGTTTTATGGCTGACATAAAATTACAGAGCTGGGGAAAAATTCCTTTTTGCAAATGAACTAATATCATTGCAAACTACAATGGAAGTTTATAACTATAACAGATTAAAAAAATTGTCCAATCTTTGATAAAATGGGGTGGGAGCTTGATGTGGAAGGGTACTGTAATCACCCTCTTATAGGGAATCTGTCATCAGAAACCTCCCTATCCAGCTATTTGCATAGACACATAGCTGTAAATCACCCATTTATAGGGGTTATCCAAGAGTATAAAAAGCTCCCCAATATATTGGGCCCCCCACACTTAATATACTTGCACCGCTCCCTGTGGCACTCCTGGTCCCGGCACCGCCGCTGCTGCTTCTTTCTGTGCGTGGATGAAAACATCCAGTGTTGGGGGGCAGCGGCCAATGGCAGACGGGGACGAGCCTCCCTAATGTCACCCGCAATGCTAGGGATTCTCGTTCCTGTCCCCGCCTGCTATTCAGTGTGGGTGGCCAGGCATAATGGGGTCCGTTTTATACCCTCAGATAACCCCCTTAAAATGCTGTCTTTCTTATGTTGATTCACAGCTCCATTCCTGAGTTATGACTTTTTCCTAATATGCAAATTTGCTGCGGTATGTTCCCCATCTAAAAAATGTTTACATTCTGAACTGTAGACATCCTGATGCATACTGAATGGATTTCTCTCCATTTAGAATGCATGGGGATAATACTGATCAGTTTTTTCCCGGCATAGAGCCCTGAGGACGGAACTCTATGCCGGAAAAGAAAAACGCTAGTGTGAAAGTACCCTTAATTAGTGGCCTTATTTTATAGAGTCGATCAAAATTTGGGTCTTGGGTGGTGGACAGAGACTATTATCAGTGAAGTGAAGGAATTTGAGGATAGCCTCAAAACGTGTTTGGCTCATAAGTGTGTGTGTGTGTGTGTGTGGGGGTGCTATATAATATATATGGGGACCAATAACTGCGAATACTCGGCTTGTTTATGATGCCAAAACTAAGAAATATGCCCCAAAATTTGCGTAGTTCTTCTGCATTTGTGGGGGTACAATGTTGGCCTTAGGCATATAAAGAGCTGGGATTCTGGACAATGAACTGAGCAGCATTGCTCTACCATTACATTTATTAGGGAATCTGAAAAAAAGGTAAAAAAAATTGAGGGCCTTGAATCCTGTGGTGTCAAATTTAAGACCTGGGGTGGAACTAAAATCAGGCAGTTGGGGGTTGTAATTGTCTGCTGCTACCCATGTCCGCTCAGGCAGAGCAGGACCTACAACTCTACGGCGCAGACGGGGTTGCGGGGAAATAATTAGCGTTGCTTGACTCAGGCGAAAATGAAAGTGGAAACTGTGATTTAGCTTCACTGGCAGTGTCCGTATCAGAGCATAGTATTGGGTATGCCTCCTCAGCTGTAAAATGCCTTCTGGCCATAAATGCGTCAGACTGTGATGTCAGACTGTGGCATCAGAACTTTGACATCAGACCGTGGCGTCAGACTGTGGTGTCAGACTTTGATGTCAGACTGTGGAGTCACAGAACTCGGTGGGTGGGTGGTGTGTGGGCAGGTCAGAGGATTTATATTAGAGATCCCAGTGGGTGATCAGTATTGATTTTTTAACTTTTATTCTCACACAGAGATCTCCACAATAAGCGTCACAGAGGTTGGTCATTGGATGTGTGGTGGACTAGTCAGGATGGGCAGAACAGACTTTTTTTAAACCTTTTTTTACCTTTTTTTTTAAACCTGTTTTAAATGTTTTTTACATTTTTTTTAACCTTTTTTTTAACCTTTTTTTTAACCTTTTTTTTTTACTTTTTACAGCTTTTATGCCCAGAACCTCTTCACAGGTTCCTCAGCTGCGATCTCTCTCTGGCAGCTACGCTCTCCTCTTATCTCCTGTCTGACAAGCTCAGTGTCACAGGTGAGTGGGTGGATGTGTGCAGGGCCGGTGCAAGGATTTTTGCCGCCCTAGGCAAAAGAAAAGTTTGCCGCCCCCCCATGTGACATCACAATGCCCCACCCATATGATCTCCCATATTAAAGGGGTTCTGCAGTTTATTTAAACTGATCGGCAGGGGTCCCCTGCCAATCAGCTGTTTCAGAAGGCAGCGGCGCTGGCAGTAGCGCCTCAGCCTTCTTGCAGTGACGTCACGACTAGTATCATTGGCCTGGGCCGGGCTAAGCTTCATTCAAGTGAACAGAGCTTAACGCCGCCAAGGCCAGTGATACTAGTCGTGACGTCACTGCGCCTGCGTTAAACAGCAAGAAGGCCGAGGCGCTACTGCATACATAGGATAGATCATCAGTTTAAATAAACTGCAGAACCCCTTTAACTAATGCCAGTTCTCTCCCCCCCTTGTCATTCTCTCCCCCCTCTTGTCATTCTTCACTCCCCCCCTTGTCATTCTTCACTCCCCCCCCTTGTCATTCTCTCCCCCTCTTGTCATTCTCTCCCCCTCTTGTCATTCTCTCCCCCCCTTGTCATTCTTCACCCCCTTTGTCATTCTTCCTCCCCCTTGTCATTCTTCCCCCTTGTCATTCTTCCTTCCCCCCTCTTGTCATTCTCCCCCCTTTGTCATTCTTCTTCCCCCACTCTTGTCATTCTCCCCCTTGTCATTCTCTCCCCCTCTTGTCATTCTTCCTCTCCCCTCTTGTCATTCTCTCCCCCTCTTGTTATTCTTCATTCCCCCTTGTCATTCTTCCTTCCTCCCTCTTGTCATTCTCTCCCCCTTTGTCATTCTTCTTCCCCCACTCTTGTCATTCTTCCTCCCCCATGTCATTCTCTCCCCCTCTTGTCATTCTTCCTTCCCCCCTCTTGTCATTCTCTCCCCCTCTTGTCATTCTTCCTCCCCCTCTTGTCATTCTCTCCCCCTCTTGTTGTTCTTCATCCCCTCTTGTCATTCTTCCTTCCCCCCTCATGTCATTCTCTCCCCCGTTTGTCATTCTTCTTCCCCCACTCTTGTCATTCTTCCTCCCCCATGTCATTCTCTCCCCCTCTTGTCATTCTTCCTTCCCCCCTCTTGTCATTCTCTCCCCCTCCTGTCATTCTCCCCCCTCTTGTCATTCTCTCCCCCTCTTGTCATTCTTCCTCCCCCTTTTGTCATTCTTCCTCCCCCTTGTCATTCTCCTCCCCTCTTGTCATTCTCTCCCCCTCTTTGTCATTCTTCCTACCCCCTACCTCTAGTGTAGCGCGGCCGAGCTCTTTATGGTCCAGGGGTACAGGAGCTTTAGTTTCCTGTACCCTGGCGGACTGACAGGAAGTGCACACTGTGTGCGCACTTCATGTCAGTCCGGCCGGGTACAGGAGACAGATGCTCCTGTACCCGCGGACCATAAAGAGCTCGGCCGCGCTACAATGAAGTGACAGGAGGGATCGCTGAGCGCTTCCCTCCAGTCAGCTCCTCGCTTCTTGCTGCGCCCGGGAGGTGCGCCCTCATGGACCCGCCAGCCCGGGCAGTGCTGCAGCCATCTGAGGCTCAATTCAGAGCGCTCGGGTGGCTGCAGCATGAGGCGGGGCCGGCGCTCCTAGCAGCGCCCCTTTCCAAGGGGCGCTCTACGCGGCAGCCTAGTCCGCTTATAGGACGCGCCGGCCCTGGATGTGTGGAGGAATACTGGGGTGGTGGATAGGCAGAACAAGGGTTTTTATCTTTTAACTTTACACAGAGCCTCTTCAGAGGCTCTGCAGCTTTGATCGCCTGTCTAATGAGCTCTGTGTCATAGCTGACTCGTCGGGTGATGGGTGGGTAGAATGGAGGGTTTTAGATAACTTTATAGCTTCTTTATATTATCTCCAGTTGCGATCTCCTTCTCTTACAAGCTTCCTCACAGAACGGAGCTTGTCAGAGCTGGAGATGCTCTGCACTTAATGGCCAATCACAGCGATCGCAGGCATGGGAGCGCTGTGGTTGGTCCTGTGCCAGAGAACTATGCCGGGCAGCTCTCAGAGGCAGTTGCGATCCTGTCCCTGTCGCGATGGCTGACAATGCGGTGACAGGTTGAAGCTTAGACGTGACTGTAAGTCCAAATGCTATTTATTACTTGCAATTTGGACGTACAGTTAAGTCCAAATGCGTGAAAGGGTTAAAGAGTTTGTCTCATGAGTAATGTAAAAAATAAAAATCAGACATCATATAGTACATGAATGAGCACTGTACTTCACATGGATCTAGAGATATCCCCATTCATTGCTCTGCTAGATTTATATCAAGCTAGCAGCTCAGGGGGCATATCCTTTCTCAGGGGGCACACCCTTTCTACTGCAGCAGGTGACAGTTGAAGCATGAAAATGAGCATGTATGACAACCTCAGTGTCCTGGACAGAGAATTTTAAAAAAAGGCAAACAGCCGGTGGCGTTCTAGAGATAGATTTCAGTGAATAACTCAGTGGCTACAATTTTTTTTTAATTACATGCAATTACAAAAGTATTCAGATCCATGTGCTGGTTTGAAAAATATAGAATATTTTTCAAGGTATGAACCATTTAAGTGAAAAATGTAAAATTAAATCTGACCGTTAAATCTGACTTCTGACTTTTCATCAGATTTTTCTTATATTGATCGACAATTAAAGTCTGTACCATAGACCAAATTATGCATTCATAGTTCTGCAGTCTTCTAACTTAAAACTTTCCACCATACTTTATTGATGCAAAGTTTTCACTGAGCTATTTTGGGTTATTGAAGTCTTAGAAGTATCTTTTTTACATCAGACACCATACTGTAATATGACGTAGGAATAACTAGCTCAGCTGTGCTGTTAGAAATATGCTGGCTTCCAATAACAATTAGCTAGAACTATAGCTCTGAATTGCAAAACAGGTTGTTCTCTCTTCATACACGTTCACACAGTGTGCAAGCTGACATTCAGCATAAACCATTCCTGTCTTCCAAATAAGAGGACTGTTCTTTGTAGTCTAACTTGTTTATTGGTAAGTAGCATGAATAAGTATAAAGTATAGATAGCATGTACTACAACATTTGCATTAACACTGAAGCACATGGTAAAATGACTGCTTGTACATAGGTTACATGTCTAGCTAACAGTTGTAACAACTTCCTGAGTAACAATTACAACTAGCTGAACAGCTCTGCATAACATCATGTCCCTGAAACAAGATCTCTCACCACATATGATTTTAGTATGGAGAAGTTTGGCGAAGTTTAACAAGGACTGCTCTGCTGATGTGTCCTGGAGACTGGAGGCTTCTCTTTCCCAGGATGCTCTGCACTCCCACAATGCAGTGCACCACCCACAATGCAATAGTCTTTGTAACAGAAAAAACAAAGTGTAATACAACTTAACACCGCTAGATGGTGCTATAACCACACTAACCACTTGAGAAATACCAAGACTCTGGCAGAATGAACTAGAATAATTTTCTAACCCTGCTGGGTAGAACACAGGTTTTAACTCGGGATCAGTATTGGTATAATAATAATCACAATAATAACAACAACAACACCCAGCACACAAGATGTGATCTATTTTTATTAAAATGTTTTAAAACAAGTTATTAACCCTGCAAATCAAATGTCTTATAAAGGAAAAAATATTTACTGGTGCATCATCAAAAAATTAAAGGGGTTGTCTAGACATAGCCCCTTCTTCACCCAGGCAACCCCGCTGAGATGAGTATCAGAGCATTTCATGCTCCGATGCTCTACCTTGCCTTGTGCTGAATTACGCAGGGCAAGGACTTTTTCATTAGCTCCAGTGATGTACCAGTTCACTGCTAGGCAGAGGCTTCTGAGACCAAGACTAATAGAGAGAATGAACAGCTTCCCCAATCTCTGAGCGAGGAAGCTGGTTTCCATCTCAGGGAGTACAGTGCTTTGGGGGAAAGCCGCCTTGCACCTGAAGGGTTAAATTTTTGCAATCGGCATTATCACTGATCTCAGACATAAGCCCCAGGTGTCTGTTATTTAAAACAGCAGAAACCCAGTGGCTATGCCGTCCAGGAGCGGGTTCTATTTTTAAACAACGTACATATACTGCGGAGGTCTGGAAGGGGTTAAAGGAGTGGTGCCACCATAATATGTTATTGTAATATAATACAGCATGAAAAACAAGTTACTTTTGTAATTTAATTTCTGTTGCTCGTCATTATAATGGTTCCCCCTGGTGTTTAATCTGTATAGTAATATGCATGTGCATTTACCAGCTCAGAGTTGTGTTGTTGTGGGGCTTACTTACGGCACCAGAGCTACAACGAAACAGGCAATTCTGATGTTGATAGCCTATCATGAGGATAGGCCATCAGTATCAAAATCCTGGATAGTCTCTTTAATGCCATTTGCAAAATGCTGTTATTGAAAGATTACAATTTTATACATTGTTTTCAGTCCATAGAATTGTGCAATTAGTTCCAACTGTTCTTGTACATCTTAACTCATCTTAATAAATGCTTACATCACTATAGTTTGAGGGTTTATGTGAAAAGAAAACTGTACAATATACAGTAGATGTCAATTGAAATTAAAATGTACTGGTAGATGAGGGGCCGTCTGAAGAAAGGGATTAACCTAACATTTATAAAGCACTGATCATTCCCGATAATGCTGTCATTAGAAAAAATGCATTTTTATTAGCTCTTAATGATTGTTATTAAAGCTTCATTAGGAAGCAGACAGAAGAGGCGGAACAATTTTGGAAGGTTAGGGGTCTGGTTACAAATTAGGCTAATACATTAACTAAAATGTTGAATAAAAAGACAATACTAATGAAGCAGAACCGATATAATAGGCATAAAAGACAACGATTTAAGTGCAAACTAATACAGAATAGTTGTAAGAAATTAATAAGTAAAGGCAAAAGGGGAAAGGAAAAACTGAATGAGTAATATCCAAGAATAGATGAAAGAGCACTAAATGTATTCTATGGTGATGTAACAAAGCAGAGAATGAAAATCATATGCATTTGTGCTTAGAACTGAAAGCACAGGTCAAAATGTTTGTTGCTTTTTCATCTATGTTGCAGATGTTCTGGCACATGGTACAGCTATCTCTGAATGAACAATGAACCAATGGGTCATTTTTCCTTTAGATGAGATTCCGAGAAGTGCATCAGCTAGAAAACTGCTGTAAGCTAATTTAACATGAAAAGGTATATTTAAGATTTCCAAAGGAAAGGAAATGAATACAAAGCTGACATGTCAAAGCTGACATGTTTTACCTTAGAGAGTTAACATCTATCATATGCAAAGGGAATGGTTAATCAGAAAATGACCTGTTGATCAAATCGCATTTTTATGTTAAAGAGGACTTGTCACCCCTCCTGACATGTCTATTTTAATAGCTTCATGCATTCCCCATGTAATAACAATTCTGGAATATCTATTCTTATGGCTCTATGATGTGCCATTCCTTTATTATTTCTGCTAGAAGTAATGAATGAATTGCTAGCAGTCTGCAGTAAGGGTACATTGTTATTACATGGGGAATGCATGTAGCTATTAAAACTGGCATGTCAGGAGTGGGGACAGGTACTCTTTAAGCATATTTGTAAAGAATTTTGATTGTTATTTTTAATTTTCCATGTCAATTTTTATATTTAACAAAAAATATAAAATCCTGCAGTTTATACACTGTCCCCTAGGCCGAATAAGCAACACTTTGTGGTCTGGAGAGATCAGTTTACTGCAGTTATCTCCTTATCATTACAGGCAGATTTAGAATGGCAGATATCACCTCTGTGTATAGAACACAGGAGCCTCTATTCACAATAGGTGATTGCCAAACCTTTCTATTCCTTCCCTGTACAATGACCTCTGCACAGATCACAGAGCATGCCTAGGAAACTCTCCCATAGAAGTCAATAAGGTTCTCTCCTAACCATTGTGTCTATGGGCCGTTGGGCTGCGTAAAGCAATTCTTTAAATGCTTTCTAAATGCTGTTAAAGCAGAGAGGAGGATGAGGCAGCTCTTTATCTCAGTGTTGTGAAGTAACTTGTGCTACTTTCTGATTAGGACAGGTTTTGTGTGTCCTAATAGCGGTCATTTTGTTTCTCCATTTCGCCATTATAACTAATGAAAGGTTTTTGGGATTACATTTATAATAAAATAATATTTAAGTATTTTCATATCTTATTTCTCAGAGAACCCTTTTAATAACAGCTCAGGCAGGATGTCAGCCCCCATAATCATGTTCAGAAAATAGATTTAAAAAATCTGCAATCAGAAATTCAAAACAGATTAGAAAAAAAAGAGATGTGTTGCTATCTGGTTTTAACTGGCAGAAAAAAATGATGGCACATTTCCTTTAAAGTAAACAATTCCCCACATTTTAGAATATAAATTATTGTAACCACTGGGGGATTTGAAAGCATACTGTAGGTCAGGAATTTTTTGCATTTTACCCCTCTCTGAGTGCTGCATCAGTTGCTATCAGCATATACTATGGATTAATCAGCACAGAATTGTGGGTCTATTACAATTAAAAGGGGTTGTTCCATAAAAAAAATATTCTACAGTTTTCAAACCAGCACCTGGATCTGAATACTTTTGTAATTGAATGGAATGAAAAATTTTGTAAAGCCAGTGAGCTATTCAAATAAATATACCTGTATAGCGCCACCTCCTGTTAGTTCTTTTTCTTATTTGTTCTGCTCACTGAGAAGGCCGCACATGCTCAGTTTCATCCTTTAATGGCCTCCTGAGCTGTGATGGGGAGAGCATGGACACACCTCCTGAGCTTTGATAGGGAGAACATGGACACGCCTCCTGATCTGTGATTGGGAGAACATGGACACGCCTCCTGAGCTGTGATACGGAGAACATGGACACGCCTCCTGAGCTGTGATACGGAGAACATGGACACGCCTCCTGATCTGTGATTGGGAGAACATGGACACGCCTCCTGAGCTGTGATACGGAGAACATGGACACGCCTCCTGAGCTGTGATACGGAGAACATGGACACACCATCTTAGCTGCAGCAGAAGAAGACACTCCCCTTGAGCTTTCGGCTTGATATAAATCTAGCAGTGCAATGAATATGGATATCTCTGGATCCATGTGAGGTACAGGGTTGGTTCTGGCTTTCTTTGAAAGATATTATTTTTTGATGTACTATATAATGTCTTATTTTCATGTTTTACATTATTTATAGGATAACCTCTTAAAATACAATATTGAAGGGGACTCACAACAATAGATGGTATTGATGTGATTCTGTCTATGATATGCCATCATGGCTAAGCAGCCTGACAGGATCAATCACTAATATGTAGCAAATGCAAAGTGCTAGCATGTAGTGTTTACTAGTGAGGTCCTGCCTCCTAAACCCTATACCCAGCGCTGCAACCGATAGCTATCAGTCCTGCTTACATTCTAGGACAGGTTGCTGGTGGCCATTTTTAATCATTCCCAGAGAACCCCTTTAACCCAAAATACATTGAAATGATTGTCAGACTGCAGTACTGCTGTTTCATCTGGAGAAAAGAGGAGGCTCAGAAAAAAATGTGTCTTTGGACCCTGTAAAGCAGGCTGTTTTTATAAAATTTTTAAAAAGTATAAAACAGTACAGTACATATGCCATGATGGGAAGATGTAGGAAACATTGTTTACTGTAAATATGCTTAGCGACACCTTTCTTCTCCCATAGCTAGTCAAAGCGAGGACCTGTAACTTTTCCTGACATGTCTGTTGAAGTACTTGCATTCCCTATGCATTAACAATTCTACAGTATCTATAAGGCTACATTCACACAACCGAATGAATGAGTCCGCATCTGTTCATGCAGAAAGGGTGTGGACCCATTCATTAAAAAAAAATATAGAACATGTCCAATTGCGGACAAGAATAGGCATTATCTATGATAGCGGCGGCATGTGTGGTCCTCAAATTGTGGAATGCACATGGGCTGGTATCCTTGTTTTGCAGATCCACAATTTGCGGATCAGCAAAACACCATGGTCGTGTGAATGTAGCTTTATTATGACTCTGTGCTGTGCAGTTCTTGTATTATTTCTGCTAGAAGTTTATTGATAAAAGTACATACGACTGGATGTTACTAGTTGGGGTGTGTCCCTGCACAGTTAGAGACTGGCAGTAGTAATTGGACATTGTCAGACTGTGCAGGGAAACGCCCCCCAACTGGTAACACCTATTTGTACATTCATAAACTTCCATCAGGAATCATGGAAGAACGTCATAGCATAGAAACATATATTAGATGGTCCAGAATTGTTATTGCTTGGGGAATGCAAGTAGTTACTTACACAGACGTGTCAGGAGAGGTGACGTCCTTTTTACCTAGAGTCAACTAGAGGAATTTGCTATATACAAGAAAGCACTAGATTTCCAATAATACTGTAGTTCCCTTTAGGCTGCATTCACACGTCCGTGGAACACGGACCGTGTGATACCGGACTGGCACCCAGCTTACTGCAGGAGCGCACGGCGTCATTCGTTCTTATGACGCCATGCGCTTCCTGCTGCCGCCACAGTATAGTAGTACACTCGTATAGATCATAGGAGTGTATTACTGTGCAGCGCCGGCAGCAGGAAGCGCACGGCGTCATAGCAACGAATGACGCCGTGCACTCCTGCAGTAAGCTGGGTGCCAGTCCGGTATCACACGGTCCGTGTTCCACGGACGTGTGAATGCAGCCTTAGGGACATAATGAAAAGGTAGCAGTATCTTCAAAGATTAGTAGATCAGATGGACGCTCAAACTACCGAAAGAAACAATACAGCATTGTGGTGTTGGAAAAAAAAAAGGTAGCAAAAGAAATGAAAAGTAAATATAAACTTCCATAACTTATTTCATATGAACATCTTTGGGAAATTTGTGTTCTATGTATGGGACCATGGATTGCAGGCAATGCCTGTGTTCTAGTCTTATTAAGACCTGATTTTATCATGTCACCCTATCTCCCCCCTCCTCCTCCTCCATGACTTTTTAATAGAGCGCTCTCCCTTTTAATTACTGCTTCATTAATAGGAGTGTAAATAAGAAGGGAAAGGCAGCGAGCTGCAGCATGAGGGGAGAACCAGGAGAGAGCAACACTGTCAGATGAGAACAATATTAATCCCTTTAATCGAATGCCTGGCTGCCTGCCTCACACTCCTTAACCTCCACGGAGAAGACAGTGACACAATGTGTAGATTTACTTCTCTCTCACCATGTTTTTTTCTTCCCTTGTAAAACGACTTATGCATCAGAACCCGGCACACATGAAGGTCGTTGGCGCACTGCGGTGGTGTAGATACCAAACATGTAGCCCATCCAGATGCCCGTAAGAAATGATGGCACATTGCTGGATTCATGATGTGTTTAACCTATGTTACTTTTTCTTTAATACATTTCCCACTGAAATCCCAGCAGGGCTAAGCAATTTGCTATATAGCTCTATGGCATATTTTTGTCCATGTAAGGGTCCTGATATGCAGAAATTTGACTCTGGTATTTTTTACCTTAAAACAAAAAAACAAAAAACAGAATAGTTTTCTAGCACCTGTACTTTTTTTTTTTATTGCTGCTGGTTTACATTATTTTTTTCTGGCTTTTTTTGCACACAGTGGTGGAGATTTATCAAGACTGGTGTTCCCATACACCAATCTTGATCCCCAGTGCCCTAAAGTGAGATGTGCCAAATTTATTAAGAGGCAGATGCACATCTCTGGTCCTCTGTGTGCCAGAAACTGAAATCTACACCAGCTAGGGGATGGCATAGACTTGAGCTATAACTTATGCATGCCTTAATTATAGTAAATCTGGTGATCCGCTCCTGCTTAGCCCCTGTTCTTTTATCGCCACTTTGGAAAAGTGTCGAGAAGCTCAAAAACTGCCAAATTATGGAGCAAATATGGCCTGCACTATAATTTGCAACCTTTTTAATGACACAAAAGTGGCTTTAAAACATGAATAAATCTCCCTCAGTATGTCTTACCAAGTGTTTTCTTCATAGCGTCTTTCCTATAAAGCAGGTGAAAATGCCTGAAAAAAGCTACAGTAAGCTGCATTTTTTAAAATAAATTTGGTCTGGAAACCATACTATTTGAACACATACAATTTACTAAAAAGTTGTTTGTGCAGTCAGTGTCATTAGGAACTCAGAAAGAAGTTCATTTACAGCTTTCATTTTTCTGCTTGTGAGCCTTGAAGAGATTGTCCAACCCCAAACCAAAACTAATTGACCCCTGAAATGTGTGTGAAATAAATACCAAAATTCACTCACCTCTTGAAGGGAACACCATTCCAGTACCAAGGGTTCCATTCATGCAGCTTCCGGTCCCCGGCAGACTGGAAGTGTGACATTCTGTCCATGGTCAGGTATGCTACTGCAGTCATTCATTGGCCTCAGCTGTGATTTGGCCCTGATATAACCACAGAGACTCAGTAGTCACATTCCACTCAGGGGAATATCACCAGTGACTGGCTGCAGTGGTGCACGTTACCACAGACATCACACTTCAGGCCCACCAGGGACCAGAAACACCAGGACAAGACCCTCGGCTCCCTTCCATAGGTGAGTGGCCTTTTTTTATTTATTTTACAAACATTTTTAGGGTCAATTGGTTATGGTTTGAGCAAATTTAATTTGCTTAAATTAGTTTAGTAACATTTGTATTTTTTCCCCAATGTAGCTGTTTTTTTGCGGGACGGGTTGTAGTTTTTATTGGTATTATTTTGGGGTACATATGTCTTTTTGATCACTTCTTATACTATTTTTGTGAAGGTGAAGTGGTCAAAAATGGCAATTCCTCTTGTGGTAAATATTATATGATTATTTTATTCTGTGGGTTGATACAGTTATGGCGATACCAAATTTATGTATTTTATGTTTTACTACTTTTTCAGCAAAAAAAAATCAGTTTTTTGTTTTCACCAAGTTAGCTGTTTGGGGGCTTGTTTTTTGTGTGGTGTGCTGTAGTTTTATTGGTATCATTTTGGGGTACATATGTCTTTTTTTGTGGATGTGAGGTGACAAAAACTGCAATTCCGTAATTTTTTTCTACATAATTTTTACAGCCTTTACCTGATATGATACTTTTATAGATCAGGTCATTACGGACACGGCGATACAATCATGTGTAGTTTTTTTATTTATTTAATTTTTTTAATGACATAAATGAACGTATATGTGAAAAGACAATTTTTATTTTATTTTTATTCACATTTTTATTTTTTATTTTTTTTACTTTTTTTCACTTTTTTCACACTCTTTTTTATTTATCAAAACCCATCTGGATCTTGAAAATCCAGTGGGCCTGACGGCTATTCAGTGCATTGCAATAGTCATCTATTGCAATGCACTGTATTGTCAGTGCTACACTTACAAAAGGGCTGATCAGACCATAGCAACCATCGGGCCGCTGCCATCGCAGCAGCGGCGGCCTGATGAAAGAGGAAGGGCGCTCCCTTCCTCTCAACCCCATGGATGCCGCGGACGGTTGCTGACCGCGGCATCTATGGGGTCAAACGGCCGAGATTGGTGTCAGCACCGATTTCGGCCGTAGCAGCAGATTGTCAGCTGTAAGATACAGCAGACACTCTCTGCTGATGCCAGCTGCTCCGTTCCTGAGCCGCTGCCATCAGAGCTGGCACAGAGGACATCGCAGCAGGGGGCATCTGGGGGTGATGGGGGACAATGGGGGGGGCAATCGCCACATGTGGGGGCACTTAAATTTATCAGGGGCACTGGGGGAAAGGATGCAATTATGCCTGATTTCAGGTTGTGATCCCAAGCATGGAGATCACAGCCTGAAACCGGCATTTTTCTCAGTGAAGCGATCCGATTGGTTAGTCTGATTGGTCCCTTGCCAGCTTCCCCGGTGATTGGTCCCTTGCCAGCTTCCCCGGGAGAGCGGAGATTTCGGGGCTGTGACACTTTATAGTGTCACAGCCCTGGTTAGCAGATTGGACGTGACTGTATGTCCAAATGCAGTAAGTTGCTTGCAATTAGGGCGTACAGTTATGTACAAATGCGTGAAAGGGTTAATATATCTTCTTCTATATTCTATATATATATAAAGAAGGATGTATATATGTGTGTGTGTGTGTATGTATGCATGTTCCATGATCACTCAAAAACGCAACCATCGATTTCAACAAAACTTGATATACACATCCCTTGCTACCTGGAAAGAAATCTTGTGGGGGTCACAGCTCTCTAGGACATACCGTTCCTGAGATATTCCCCAAAAATGACCTGCATTAGCCAATGCAAGCCTGCAAGTCTTTCTCTTCATATCCCAACTGCCATACACACGGTCACATGTCCCTTATCAGCCAATAGAAGCTCTCAGGCCCTTAGTCTCCACATACACACAGTTTTACTCCAGGTTTCCATAACAACCTAGCCATTTTTCTTCACTGCTGTAGGTCAGCTTTAGCAAGGGACGACATGTGTCACGCGACAATAAGCCGCAGGACACATAGGGCACAACTACACTGCTATATGTGTCGCGCTACAATGATGTCGCACCAATGTCGCCCGACAATGATAGTCTATGGTGTTGCACTGCGACATGTGACATGCTGCGACTGCAATGCTGCAGTCACAGAAAAATACATCTTGTATTCTTTGCAACTGTCGTGTCGTAGTCGCAGCACGTCACATGTCGCAGTGTAACACCCTAGCCTATCATTATAATAATTGTTAAGACAAAATGTCGCGCGACACATGTCGTTGTGTAGCCCTAGCATTAAAGGGGCAGGGCACTGTGGAGGTCACTGTTAAAGAGGCGTTCACTGTGGATTTTACTATTAAGGGGGCAGGCTGCTGTGGAGGTCACTGTTAAAGGGGCAAACACTGTGGGGGTCACTGTTAAGGGGGCAGGGGTTACTATTAAAGGGACAACTGCTGTGGAGGTCACTGTTAAGGCAGCAGGGGACTGTGGAGTTTACTATTAAAGGGTCGGGGTGCTGTAGAGGTCACTGTTATGAGGGATACTGTCGATATCTTTTAGCGACACTCACAAACATTAAATGAAATAGATAAAATTTACCCGTGCGAAGCGGGGTCCTTCTGCTAGTCTTTTAATATAAAGAAATTACTACTGATTTTACATGGAGGCTTTAAAAGCTCAGTCTATTTTTATCATAGTGGAGCATTCTGCGTGTGAAAAATCTTCTCTAAAGGTGCTAATAAACTGAGGATGAAGTGTCAATCATTTCTGACAGCTTGATGCTAGAACTGAGAAGATACTTTTTGGACTATAAACTGACAGTGCCGATTTTCTGCCTTTTGTCTCACCAGTAGTTAATTGCTAACTAGATACAAACATTCATAAAGTAAATGCCCACCTTCTAACACCATTTTAACCACGTAGGTCCAAAAATTCAATTTCTTAATCAGAGTGGAATTTCAATATTTAGAGGTCAGAGCTCCAAATCCCATGTTTCCCCTCACACAGCCAATTTAAATGATAGAATTCTGACTTGCTATAGCTGCCCCTAGGTAGAGGTGACTAAATGCAGACTTATTCAGTTAGTACTGATGTCACTGTTAAATTCTGTGCTATGTCACATTTAAAGATGTATTAAGAAATTGGCAGAGAACTTCCTTCCTGAAAATGAGATGGTTCCCAAATGTGGGAACATGTTACTTTATTAGTCTCTTAATTTTTGCCTAAAATTAGTGTAAAGAAATTTGTTGAAAGGTAAGGATATGGCATTAACAAATAAAAAGTCTATAAAGCATCTAGGCTCTGCCATCTTCTGATCTTCTAGGCTGGCCTGCCTGTCGGGCTCGCTCTGTTTCTCTTTGCAGGCTGCAGCCTGCTTGTCAGCCAGGCCCCTGCGCTAGTGCTCGTAGTGCACATGCGCGCTCCCTCAGGCTCTTAAAGGGCCAGCACATGCCCTAATCTTCACTGGCCAATGGCTGACAACCTGCGGATATTTAAGGCACCTTCTCCAGTGGGAAGATGACTGAGCAATATCGTAGGTGTCTTAGTTTACTAAGTTCCCATCAAAGGTGTGCTGTTCTGTTGTCTACCTGAGTACCTAACTCTGCCCTTGACTCTGCTACTCTGTTGCCTGACCTGAGTAGACCTCTTTATCATTTTAACCCTCTGCCCCCTGTCCCAACCTTGGCTCTGTTTCACATAAACTCTAACTGCCCCCACCTCAGCTCTAACTATGAGTTCTACCTGATCTCTCGGTGCCCCACATCCAGATCCCTGAATAGAGGTTATAGGGGGAATACCAGGAGACTGCCAGAATTTCACCTTTAGGTTTAGCTCAACGTCAAACAGATTGATTGAAATAAACATAGAATTGGGGAACTTACACATGCACCTACAGTAGTTTTTATGGCATCCCATCCTAAATTCATAGGCATTAGTATGGAATTGGTCCCGCCTTTGCAACTAAAACAGCATCCTCTTTTCTGGGAAGGTTTTCTACAAGATATTAGGGTATATTTGTGTGAATATTTGCCGATTCATTCAGAAGAGCATTTGTGAGGTCAGACACTGATGTTAGGATAAGAGTTATACATTAGTCCCAAAAGAGTTCACATATGCAAACATACCAACTTAGTTTTATATAGAACTATTCAAAGACAATTGGGTTTATGGTGCATGATCAATTCTTGAATGTATTGGATCGACTATATATATGCATATAAATTATAATACATCTACTTGGGATAGTAGAATAAGTTCACCAGGTAATAGAAGAAAATCTGCCATTTGTATTCCTGTTGACTCTCGTTCTAGCTGATTCTCCAAAATACAATTCATTCTGACATCCTCCATGTTCTTTTTTAGCAAGACTGGCACATGACCCCTAAAGAATTGCATTGCAGAGCAGTAGCTCTATGAACAGCTGACAACAGTTATAACTGCTTGAATCATTGAAAACCCTTTCCTCAACTGACTTACAAATAGCTAATTGCTCTGATTCACTTCAAATCTTCAACTCGGTGAATCGATTTACCATCTCTATTGACAACTACTTATAGTGCAATCTTTAAGAAATTTTAATTCTAGCTAAGGTGTTGCTCTAAAGGGTTTCAGTACATGCATTTTTTTTCCATACATGTAGTGCTTTTTTTGCTGTGTGGTTTCCACACACATTGAGAGTACTAGTAAAGTATGTAAAAAATTGTTTATGTTCAGTTAGACACGAATTGAGCTATAATAACTGTTTATGGGCAATCAGGAATTCAGAGATAAGGGCTACACGTCCAGCCATCAGAGCAGCTCCCTGATGGGATTCACTGTGAAAGGAGAGCCTGCCAGTCTGAAAATGCACAGAAACTGAAAGCTGTACAGGAAAAGCTATAGGTAATAATAAAGCCAAATGTAATAACAAAAATAAAAATGGCTCCTAAAAGTGCCCATATCTTCTAACTATCTACATTTGATATCACTGAAATTGCACTGACCCGATAATAAAGGTAACATGCAGGGGCGTAGCTAGAAATGACTGGGCCCCATAGCAACATTTTTTATGCCCCCCCCACACCCCATAGCAAAAATTTTTTATGGGCCCTCCCCTCCCAGATCTCCCACCCCCACATACCTATCGTACCTCCCACCCCTTCCAGAGCTTCCACCCAAACACCCCTCCAGGACCTCCCATCCGAACATCCCCACACTCCTCCCTAGATCCCCCCAAGTGTCATCCACACATTCCCCCATCAGTGTCATCCACACATCCCCCCATCGGTGTCCTCCACACTTCCCCCCATCAGTGTCCTAAACGCATACCCCCCATCAGTGTCCTCCACATATACCCCCTATCATTGTCCTCCACACATACTCCAATTAGTGTCCTCTACACATCCCTCATCAGTGTCCTGCACACATCCCCCCATCAGTGTCCTGCACACATCCCCCCATCAGTGTCCTGCACACATCCCCCATCAGTGCCCTGCACACATCCCCCCATCAGTGTCTTGCACACATCCCTCCCATCAGTGTCCTGCACACATCCCCCATCAGTGTCCTGTACACATCCCCCCATCAGTGTCCTGCACACATCCCCCCGTCAGTGTCCCCCACAGATCCCTCCATCAGTGTCCTCCACACATGCCCCCCATCAGTGTCATCCACACATCCCCCCATCAGAGCTTTATATTAACCTGCTGTACTACTATTATGGCTAAAACCTCAGTAACAGTTTCTTATATATAATATATATATATATATATATATATATCTATATCAGAAGTATAAAAATATATTTTCATACTTCTGTTATACATGAATGCATAATTTAGCCTCTATTTCTGAAAGGTTTCCACCAGGATTCGAACTCACAACCTTGTACATCAGAGGCAGGAACCCTAACCACTGAGCTATGGAGCTCAATGCTAAACTGTGCTAGAAAAACCTCATAGTAGTTTATCATGCATTAGGTATTCCTATACAGCAGAAGTATAATTTTACATTTTATTTTAGTAATTGTAAAAAAATGTATGACACAAAATAAATGTGTCATACATTTTTATTTACAATTACTGAAAAAAGGGTTTCAGGAATACTTGTCGAAGGTCAACACCATGCTCTCGTATGAAAAAATTATATTTCAGAAAAGAGGCTGCCCAGCCAAATATGGTAAATTATGGGATTCCTGGAGGGAACATGCAGCTTCTAATAAAAAAGATCTGATTCAACAATTACTGAAAGAATATATACATATATATATATATATATATAATTGTACTTCTGCTGTATAGGAATACCTAATACTTGATAAACTACTATGAGGTTTTGTGAGTTTGAATCCTGGTGGAAACCTTTCAGAAGTTTTAAGCAAATATATTTGCTGTGTTTGTGTGAGGGGAGGCTGATTACAAGGCAATTTACATGCACCTGTGGGCGTAGGCTAACTGTTTGCTAGGCTATTTATAGGCACCTGTGGGTCCAGGCTGACGCCGGTTCAGCTGATTTCACTACCTCTGGGTCAGCTCTAGGATACAGCAGCATGGTGAGGAAGCTGCTTACGGCTGGACGACGGCAGAATCTCTCAGGAAGACGCTGGTATTCATGGTAGGATCGGAGTGGTTACACGGGACCCACGTTGTGGTCCGCGACATGTAGCGCTCCAGGTCGAAGCAGAGTTGGTCGCTAATGCTCGAGCGATGGCGTCAGTATTGTTTGACTGGCTTTTCAGAGGCCTGCGGGGGCCATTGCATACAGTTATTGCGGTAGCATGCGCTTAGAGTAGGTTTGGTTGCATGTTACTGATACCTGGTTCACTCGTGGGTTGTGTATCTGCAGTTGGCTCAAGCTACGCATGCTATGTTAGGTGTTGTATATCAATGGTCAATGTAGGAAAAAAAAACAACAAAAAAAAACGCAGCTGCATCGTGTGCAGGCTCATTCACACCTGGGCTGCGGCAGGAAGTGCCAGGCGAGTGCTGGCATTCACTGTAGAATCGCACTTGTCGGCACGTGACCCACACTGCGGTATGCGATCTGTTATACTCTGGGACGAAGCAAAGTTGGGCGCTAATGGTCAAGTGACTGTTGTTAGTTCTTCATCTGGCTGTTCAGGGGCATGTTGGGGGCATTGCATATAGTTATTGATATTGCATGCGACTAGAGTACGTATGGTCACATGTTTTCTGATATCTGCTTGATACGGGACGCATGTCTATAAGCTACGCACGCTGTGTTTAAGTGACGGTAGTACTTAGTTTATCTATCCGGAAGGGCCATGTATCAATGGCCGTTAACATAAAAAAAAAAAAAAAAAAACATGGTTATTGTCACCTGTTTTACATGTGGGCGCATGTCCGCAGTTAGCGCCAGACTTGCAAGGTGTCGGTAAATGTATATCAGTGGTCTATATGGGGGCACAAGCAGATTGATCAAGGCGCCTGTATTTGAGTTCTGATGCTCTGGTAAGCGTGTTCAATCTAGAAATTGTATATTATGGGCACGCATGTGTCAGCGGTTCTGTTTTGTGTTTACAGGTGCACTATCGTGTCGATTATTTGGCATCGAATTAGGGTTTATGTTCAACCACCTTTATGTTTTCTTAAAGGAACACTATGTGGTGTGGTAATGACCATCTTTAAAAAAAACACAAAAAAAAAAACCTGCAGCATTATGTGGAGGTCCATTCGCACCTGGGCAACGGCAGAAGGTGCCAGGCGAGTGCTGGCATTCACGGTGGGATCGGACTTGGTTACACGGTCCGTGACTTGTAGCTCTCTGGCACGTAGGGGGTTGAGCGCTAATTGTCGAACGATCTTGGCTAGGTTTGTTACCTTCAAAAGCTACGTCCGTGTGTCTGCATTTACATTTTGTCCTATACTCCATTCACTACTAGAGCTGAATTCATGCATCTGTTGTTGTATCACATTAATACTCTGCTTACTTTCAGATATTGTTCATATGGCTGCGTTATGCCTTGCTCTCTATGCTCAGAGCAGGCCCATACCATGTTTTAGGCACCACTCACATCCAGAGTTGCATTCACCCACCTGTTCTTACACCATGTGTTATACTCTGCTTCCACTTAGAGCTACATTTTCCTTTTAAAGAGGACCTTTCACCGGTCCAAAGTTTGTTAGGTAAAGCTATGTACGTGCAGAGCAGCACCCAGGGATGTCCCTGCACTTACTATTATCCCTGGGTTTTGCTCCGTTCGTCCGCTGTAGCCCCCGGTACCAGCGCACGTGCTGCTGCTAATTTTGCCTTGGGCAGAGACATCCTCTTTTACCCTGGGCATCTCCTTCTCCCCCTGGCCAATCGCAGCGCTCAGCTCATATCCTGGGAAGTTGCAGGATATGAGCTGAGCGCTGTGATTGGCCAGCACTCCAGCCTGGGAGAAGGAGACGCCCAGGGCAAAAGAAGATGTCTCCTCCCACAGCAAAATTAGCAGCAGCACGTGCATCGGTACCAGGGGCTACAGAGGACGAACGAAGCAGCACCCAGGGATAATAGTAAGTGCAGGGACATCCCTGGGTGCTGCTCTGCACGTACATAGCTTTACCTAATAAACTGTGGACCAGTGAAAGGTCCTCTTTAACTCGACATCATGATTACTCAGTATTTTATTACTCAGTATTACTCAGGTCTCATGGCTTCGGGTGGCCTGATGATCGCTTCGGCCTTATGGCTCTGGGGGGCCCTTTGACCGTTCTTCATGTTGTTTGTTAGGGGTACCATATGGTTGTAGGCTGTTTAGTGTCTTAGGCTCCCTGTCAGAGGGGTTCATGGTTACGCAAGTTCCCAAGTCATATAAGTGGTTTATAAAAAAAAAATAAAAAAATAAAGAAAAAAACTGCCGTTAGAGTATCGCATGTATGGCTCCGCCATTAGTCTCTCACGCATAGCTTCTCCGATTTAGTGTTACACATATGACTCCGCCATTAGTCTCCCGCGCATGGCTTCTCCGATTTACTGCTACACATATGACTCTGCCATCAGAGTCCCCCACGCATGACTTCTCGGTTTATGTTTTACACATGACTCCGCCATTATAGTTTCCCTAGCAACGCTTCTCCGATTTAGTGTCCACCTTTAGAGTCCCTCACGCATGGCATCACCGATTTAATGTTACACGTATGACTCCGCCATTAGTCTCCCACGCATGGCTTCTCCAATTTAGTGTTACACATATGACTCCGCCATTAGAGTCCCCCACGCATGGCTTCTCGGTTATGTTTTACACACATGACTCCGCCATCATAGTCTCTCAAGCAACGCTTCTCCGATTTTGTGTCCGCCATTAGAGTCCCTCATGCATGGCTTCACCGATTTAGTGTTACACGTATGACTCCGCCATTAGAGGCTCTCACGCATGGCTTCTCTGATTTAGTGTCCGCCATTAGAGTCTCTCACGCATGGCTTCTCTGATTTAGTGTCCGCCATTAGAGTCCCTCACGCATGGCTTCACCGATTTAATGTTACACATATGACTCCATCATTAGTCTTCCATGCATGGCTTCTCCGATTTAGTGTTACACATATGACTCCGCCATTAGTCTCTCATGCATGGCTTCTCCGATTAAGCATTTCACTTATGACTTTGCCATTAGTCCCCTACGCATGGCTTCTCCGATTTAGTGTTACACGTATGACTCCGCACTTAGAGTCTCTCACGCATGGCTTCTCTGGTTATGTTTACAGCATGTGACTCGCCATTAGGCATGGCTCTCCGATTTGTGTCTCGATCTTGAGTCCTCATGATGGCTTCACCGATTTAGTGTTACCGAGACTCGCCATTAGAGGCTCTCACGCATGGCTCTCGATTTAGTGTCGCCATTAGAGTCTCTCACGCATGGCTCTCTGATTTAGTGTCCGCCATTAGAGTCCTCACGCATGGCTTCACCGATTTAATGTTACACATATGACTCCATCATTAGTCTTCCATGCATGGCTTCTCCGATTTAGTGTTACACATATGACTCCGCCATTAGTCTCTCATGCATGGCTTCTCCGATTAAGCATTTCACTTATGACTTTGCCATTAGTCCCCTACGCATGGCTTCTCCGATTTAGTGTTACACGTATGACTCCGCACTTAGAGTCTCTCACGCATGGCTTCTCTGATTTAGTGTCCGCCATTAGAGTCTCTCACGCATGGCTTCTCTGATTTAGTGTCTGCCATTAGAGTCTCTTACGCATGGCTTCTCCGGGTTAGTGTCCTCCATTAGAGTCTCTCACGCATGGCTTCTCCAATTAAGTGTCTGCCATTTGAGTCTCTCACGCATGGCTTCTATGGTTAAGTGCCCATTATTCTCCCACGCACGTCTTCTCCGATTCAGTGTTACACATATGACTCCGCCATTAGAGTCTCTCACGCATGGCTTCTCTGATTTAGTGTCCGCCATTAGAGTCTCTCATGCATGGCTTCTCTGATTTAGTGTCCGCCATTAGAGTCTCTCACGCATGGCTTCTCTGATTTAGTGTCCGCCATTAGAGTCTCTCACTCATGGCTTCTCTTATTTAGTGTCCGCCATTAGAGTCTCTCACGCATGGCTTCTCTGATTTAGTGTCTGCCATTTGAGTCTCTCACGCATGGCTTCTATGGTTAAGTGCCCATTAGTCTCCCACGCACGGCTTCTCCGATTCAGTGTTACACATATGACTCCGCCATTAGAGTCTCTCACGCATGGCTTCTCTGATTTAGTGTTACACATATGACTCCGCCATTAGAGTCTCTCACGCATGGCTTCTCTGATTTAGTGTCCGTCATTAGAGTCTCTCACGCATGGCTTCTCTGATTTAGTGTCCGCCATTAGAGTCTCTCACGCATGGCTTCTCCGGGTTAGTGTCCTCCATTAGAGTCTCTCACGCATGGCTTCTCCAATTAAGTGTCTGCCATTTGAGTCTCTCACGCATGGCTTCTATGGTTAAGTGCCCATTAGTGTCCCACGCACGGCTTCTCCGATTCAGTGTTACACATATGACTCTGCCATTAGAGTCTCTCACGCATGGCTTCTCTGATTTAGTGTCCGCCATTAGAGTCTCTCACGCATGGCTTCTCCGATTTAGTGTCCGCCATTAGAGTCTCTCACGCATGGCTTCTCCGATTTAGTGTTGACATATGACTCCGCCATTAGTCTCTCACACATGGCTCCACTATCAGAGTCTCTCACGCATAGCCTCTTCGATTAAGGGTTGACATATGACTTCGCCATTTAAGGTCGGCCACGTGGCCCCACCACAGGTAGGTTCCATGTCTTGTTCTGCCGCTCGGGCGAGGGTGTTGGTGCCGGGCCTAAGTCCTGGGTATCGGTCTGTCTTCCAGTAGGAGGTACAGTAATAAGGCGCAATTCTCAATGTCTCATGTCTACAGGCACTGCATACATAGTATCACGACCTTAAGCTTATTTCCGGTCACAACTGCAGGTATGGCGTGTTCGTTTCTCTGTCTTCATTACAGGCAACATTAGCTTGTTAATTGAAATAGCCATGTATTCGTGTTGACGGTTCCCCAGGCCTGGTGAGTTTACACATTCCACTTGAATCTACTAGTAGAGGAACACGGCATACGCCATGTTCTAACTTTTTGGCCCCTTACATATAAAAGGCGGCCTGGAGTATAAGTAGAGGTGTAGTAGTTCGCAACCAGGAATAGTTGGTGCCCGTTCAGGTCATTTAGGCCTTCCAACAGATTCACCATGGTTTGTTCAGTCTGCAGCTCTCTGGATCCAGATCTTCTCGTAATATGTTCATACGTTGTTAGTATACATAGGAGTAAATAGTTTCTGATTACCGGCCACTCCTTCAATCGCATCAGCGTTAGTCTCCTCCAAGTACGATGTGCCGGTGCACATGACAGAGGTAAGGTAGATGGTAGTCACTGTGACACGTACGGTAAATTCCGCACCTTCATCGGGGAATGTCTTTTACGTTCAACGTGGGGGTAGTAATGGTATGTATATATTTTGCGCTAACCTAAGGTCTGTTCTTTTTGGCCCCTTTAGGCTGCCCTACCGCAGCAGTCATGGCACAATTCTACTGCTTGTCGTAGATAGGGTTGTTAGGTTAGGTACACCTTTCTGATAGCCGATCCGACCACAAGTTTTAAGCAAATATATTTGCTGTGTTTGTGGGAGGGGAGGCTGATTACAAGGCAATTTACATGCACCTGTGGGCGTAGGCTAGCTGTTTGCTAGGCTATTTATAGGCACCTGTGGGTCCAGACTGACGTCGGTTCAGCTGATTTCTCCCACCCACCCACACCTTCTTACAGTCATTTCATATTAGGGTGGCCCCCTTTAGGCTGCCCTACCGCAGCAGTCATGGCACAATTCTACTGCTTGTCGTAGATAGGGTTGTTAGGTTAGGTACACCTTTCTGATAGCCGATCCGACCACAAATAGAGGCTAAATTAGATTAAAATACATTGGGTGTCCCAAAGCATACTGACAATGCTTGGGGATACACCCTTCATGTTCATAGTACTGACTCCATATATGGACACAACCATATATGGAGTCAGAGCTGGGACTCCTAAGCCGGGATTCCCTGTACAGCGATAGCGCTTCTCTTCAATTACACAGGCAAGTGCAGTAAATAAATTATCTTCTGCGGGCCGGGCCCCATAACCATTGCTATGGCTGCTATAGCGATCCCTACGCCACTGGTAACATGTAATTTAAACTTCACTGTGCACACCCTAAAACTAAATCCAAAAAAGGAAAACACCAAAAATTTAGGAATCACTGTTTTTCCCCATCCTGCCTGAGTACTGTGTGTACTCTGGAGCGCCACCAATGTTATTTACATCGGTATTTATTATACACCATTATGATGATGGATTTGTTGTACTGTGACATATACATGGGGCGTCATTTTTCTTCTTACTATTTGGGAGTTCTTTTGTTTCAGGAACCTGTGAAATCTTGAAGACTGACAAAAATGTTGGATAATCTATCTCCTGGTTACTTGTAGCATTAATTTCTCATATCATGTCAGAGTGCACTATATTCCGGTTTATGTAGTTTTGTCCCCATTGAAAAATGAATGGGGACAAAACTGGAGAGTTGTAAACTCTAGTTTAATCCATTGGTTGGCTTACTTTGTGACAGAATTCCATCTTAAGACAAACCCGTTTCCCCCTGAAACCACACCACTTCCCCACAAATCCACGCCTTGTGGTGAAATCAGGTGTAGTAGATTATGCTTTTTTGGCTTATTTGCTTAATAAATATGGCTAAAATGAGATCCACCAAAATGGCAATGCATTCCAGAATTCAGTCTCAACCACAATACAAAATGTGTGCCATATTTGTAAGCTGTCCGTGGTGCTGAAATCTGACACACTTCATCGTTAGCTCGGACGTTCAGATCTCCCCCTTCCATTAAAGCCCATTAAGTACAATTATAATAGTTTTATTATGCCGTTGTGTGATATATTTGTATTTTCTTCACATTTATATTCAAGTCATAATATGTCATAAAGCAAACCACTCATTCAATACTTTCTTCAGGAGCATTCACAAACTATTACTATGGCTGCAGGGAAAGTTCACTTCTCCCTCCCTGACTACAGGAATGTGCAGCAAACTGTCATCTGTAAGTAAAGCATAGACCACAGGCTGTTGTAAATCAGCAGTGACTTGTGTGTAGAATGAATAGCTTCTATAGAATCAGAATTTGACCTAAATTTTTTTAATAACTGGATTCTATAGATTCAGAATTTTAGTTGATTTGATTCGGGAGAATATTTGTGGAGAGAGAAGAGCAGAGAGAGAGAGAGAGAGAACAGCTTTTCAGGGCAATTGAAGCACTTTTGGACCCAAATCGAATTGTACAGTCGATTTGGTTGATTCAAATTTACAGTAATTCGCAACCTGTGTGAATTAAAAGGAACCAGTCACATTGAACATGGTGTCTGTGCTGCAGGCAGCATGTTATAGAGCCAAAGGAGCTGTGCAGATTGATATCTAGCTTTCTGGGAAATAATTCAGTAGAACTTGTATTTCATTTATTTATATTCCTGTTCATTTTGGGCTTTGAAGTCCAGAAGGAGGTTCTATCAGTGATGACAACCTTCCCTCTGACTGAGATAGCGGTCAGTCACTGATAGGACCACCTCCTTGACTTCAAGGCCCAGAATGAGCAGGAATTTATATGAATGAACAGCAAGCTATACTGAATCTTTTTCACAAAGCTACATGTCAATCTGATCAGCTCCTCCTGCTCTATAGCATGATGCAGCTCAGACGCCATGTTAGGTTCCATTAAAAAAAATATAATAATAATTAATAATTGTGTCTCAACTTGAAAATGATTACTATGCTTATTATTATTACTTATGTGAAAACTCAATATAGTGCATGAGAAAATTTGCCAGACAATATAAATGTATGCCTTATAAGTGCTGGCTACCAATTTACTCCAGCAGTATGCCATGATCATTGTTTTATACATCAATGGGTATTTTGCGGCCCACAAATTGTGGATCTGCAAAACACAGATAGCGGCTGTGTGCATTCCACATTTTGCAGAACAGCCAGTACTTAAGACCGTATTCACATTACCATATTTCTGGTCCTCATCAGATACAAATTTTTTGCGGATTTGTTGTGAACCCATTATTTCAATGGGTCTGCAAAAAATGCTGTCCGCATCCATATGTCCATTCCGTAGACCAGCAAAAAAGATAGAACATGCTCTATTCTTGTCCGTTTTGCGGGCAGGAATAGGCATTGTTACAATGGGCCTGCAAAATACATACGGTCATGAGAACGCACCCTTATAAAACAGCCTTATCCTTGTCCGTAAGGCAGACAAAAATAGGAAACATTCTATAAATTTGCGGATATGGAGTGCTGTCCGCATCTTTTATGGCCCCAGTGAAGTGAATGGGTCTGCATCCGACCGGCAAATAATGCAGATTGGATGCGGACCAAAACCATGGTTGTGTGCATGAGCCCTAATAGAAAAAGGTTCTGCTGGAGTCTCTTCTCAACAGCAACTTTACAGAATTATAAAGTCCATGGTAAAATAATAATAATTTTAATTTTCTTAAATGATGAAAAGTGGTTTGACTAGGGCACCCTTTTACAGACTGGCGCCACAGATTTGCACTATTCTAAATGCAAAACTGCATTTGTGTCAGCCTTAAGTTTCTGTCTTTGCTTCCGCTGTGGATTTTTATGATGGAAATATCCACTATGTGAACGTTCCCTAAGTTGGCAGAAAAACAATCAGAGAAGATTTTGGATACATTTAATTTATAGACTTAATTATGGTGGTATTGCTCTTCAGTGATTGTAGTAATAGTGATAGGGCTGCACTCTGGGACCCCCATGAGTACTAAGGGGTCACCGATTCCCTTGAATGGAGTTGCACTGCACAACACCTTTCAAAATTAGTAGCGGTCCCAGAAGTCAGTCCTAGCAATAAGCTATCACTTTATGATACTGTATTGCCCCTTTATCTGAACCTACATCACAAAACAATACTATGTGGTCACGGTAAGGAACCTAATGTGTGGCCGTATTACAGTAGTCTTAAATGGGACTTAGTCTTTATATGCTGCAAAAGTGTGTGCAAATGGCTGTATGTTGGCACAGAGAGGGAAGAATTTGTGTTTTACCAAAAACACTGGTGGTGGGATCTATCAGCCCTGTGCACCAGAATTCTAGCTTAAACATTTTGCAAGTAGGGGCTTTGCAACTTTTGCAAATGTTTTGTGACTTTTTGAGAATTGCGACTCCCAGCACCTCCTGAAGATTTGGAGTGTCAATTTTGGTCACATGTGCCTAGAATGATAATTTCCCCCAGTATGCTTATAAAGTTAGAGTACTGAAAGGCATCATGCACAGCTATAGATGCCCTATTATAGCTTAATGTAACTTTGAGCAGTAATATGACATGTGCGTGAAACAACTATACCATTTTACTGTGATTTAAAAAAACATTGCTAAATATGTGGCATGAACCTATTATGTGAATAAACCTTTATGCTGACTTCTCTCAAAATCCTGAGAACCTAAAGTACCAGAAGATTGTAAGGTGATTGAAGGTCCAGCAATGCTAATTAAACCATGTGAAAAGAAAGAATCTGGGAAACTGCATAATTTAGTACAACTCATATTCATTTTAATCAACACCGTTTTAAATGTACAGTAAATTACATTTAGGTATTTATTCATAGACTCCATATACAAGGAATTCAATAAATTAGGAGTTTTATAAAGTTGTGCAATTCTGGAATTTAATATGCTATTTCATAATGAATTATGTGTGTAGCTGAGGAAAAAGCTTTTATTCTTCCATTTGAGACTAAATTGGCAAGTGTCTCAGTGGTGGTCCTTACTCTGGATTAATATATTGCTTGGAGTTTTTAGTTATAACATTCAATTTAGAACAGCGAGTTCTGTAATTTACCTTTATATTTTCTGTATCAACCCCCCAAAGAGATTTCAATTGTATTTGTGTGAATGGGGAATACATATGTGTAGAGAAGATCACTAACATACAGTATTTATCCTGTCAATTAATATTTCTCTTTATCTAGTGTGACAACTCGGGAGTCACTTAGTTGTCTGATCTGTCTGATCGTCTAAGTCAAGATGGTTGGCAAACCTCAAGAAGACCCTCCAACACTGTAGATTTGAATGCAGACTGGCCACAACCAGCTTTATCATTCTTCTATGAGTGGTTGCTATTGCAACTAAGCCAGTCTTCCTTTACACCAGCTTTGATAAATCTCCCCCATTGTGTTCAGTTTACATGGGAATACAATAAGTGTTCCATTAGCTGATGAAAGTATTAGCGCTACTCTTAGATTCAATATTTGAATTGTGAGGGAAAAGAGGGTCACTCTCTGATTTTCTTTTCCTTTAGAGACTTGTCATTAGATATTGCTATGAATAATTAATGATTACTGATGAATTATAAATCAAACACATTTTGTAAGTGCTGCTATTTGTTCCTTACCTTCAAGTTGTGTTATTTCTTAGGTGCGTAAAGTGTAAGAGAATTTAAGGACAAACGTCTTGGACGGCCTACAACAACCATCTATTCGCAGAGAATGTCCTTGTACACTTAATTAAGCCTTCTGAAAAGCTAAGTATGTACATATATTTACAAAGGACATGAAGCGTTTTCTCATTTTGAAAGCGTATGTTCAGCTTGAGCACCATTTTATAGAATGAATATAAAATGTAGACTAACATGACAAACACAATGCATCGCTTACCTAGTTCATATTCTCTGCTGTTGACTGCCTGTATGGGAAGGTTTGCTCTATGGGATTTGTATTATATGAAGTTCAGCATTTGCACCAGATACTATATAATAAACTGAAAAACAAACTATCCCACAGTATTACAGGAGTCCAGCTGTCGATTCCCTTGTGATCTGTAGCCAGTAGCAATTACGAAGGCTGGGAATGTAGCCCTGAACTATAACATAGTTTGCAATCTGTGCAAAATAAATAACGATGTATTAAGATGTATTAAAATTTGCTGTACCTTTTATATACGGTAATGCAATCTATATATAAACTGTAAAAAGTGATCTTATCCTTTAACAGCAATTTACATGTCAGCAAACTTTTGGTCAACAATGCATACTCAATCTATAAAGTATCTATAGACATGTACAAACTATAGTACAACAAGCATCCAGAAAAGTAAAAGGATACAGAATGAAACCGCTGCATGCAGTCTGGTTATGCATCCTTGCCTTTACACTATTTACATGATTTCATGTTGCTTTTTTGAATAAAAAAGAAAGAAAGTGGTTTTCATACGTAAACTCAACCAATCATTAAGAATAATATACTATATTGTGAATATTCTAATATTTCCAAAAGAGTAGTCCAAACCATACAGACTATAATATACAGCTAATTCTTATGACAGCCCCTGCTCGTGGATATGTACCCAAACACATACATAAGCCCATGTTTAGTATGTCATCTACTATAGGCAAAAGGCAATATTTATGGGCTGACATTATAACATTTTTGGTAATTGCATGTACAACATACCATAATTAAGCCTGTATATGGTGAAAAAGCACATGTCAGCGAGATCAACTCAAGTAAACCAGGCACGCTACCTGGTAAAGTTGATCCTTCTAATTAAGTTGTCTTGTGAAAATCTGTTGCAGCATTCCCCCCCAAAAAAGGACTTTATTGTTTATGCAAACAAAGGCTTCAGTGCACCATGGGGCACCTCAGCTCCTCAGCTTGCTGTGTCGGCAATGCTACTTGGTGCGCTCACAACCACCAACCGAACGAACGCAGGATCAGCGCAGTATGCCTAGTTTAATAGGATTTTTCTACTGACAGATGTTCTTTACAGTACCTATTGCTTGGTGAAATGTTGTAAAAATAATGCCCAATTTTCGGTACCCAGCCATACCAGTTATTAGAATTTCTAGTACACTCACAACAGAAACTATTGCTTGTTTATTCTATGTCCAGTTTAGAAACCTACTGTCATATAACCTATGGCCTATCTTGCTCTGGAGGACAGACAATCCATTAATTTGAATGTGTAACACATAGTTTTCCTTGTGGTGACATGACTGGTAAGCCTAAGGGCCTATTCACACTGAGTTTTTGGGTGCTGACTTTGTTGCATTTTCCACATATGAATATGAGGCAAAAAATAACTCCAAAAAGCTTCTTATTCATTTGTATGCATCCACACATATAGTGTGCGGTTCAGGGTGCGGATCCATGCAAAAAAAAAAAAAACTACAAAAAGCATCTCAAAATCAGCATGGAATCCATTCTAATTTCTGGGGGTAGATTTTCAAAATCTGTCATGTAAACCTACTGCAAGTTTTCCCCCTAAGATTACAGTTGATTACTGGGCATCCCAGCTTGGGGTCACTTAGTGATCAGCTTCCATAGTTACACAGGTTGAAAAAAAAAGTTCATCCTCTCAGACCAAATAAACAACATTAATTGTTAGATCAATTATAACCCTCAAAACAGTTTTCTATTAGATAATCATCTAGCTCATTTTAAGAGCTGACATAGTATATGCCATAACCTCTTATACCTCTTACGGTAGGACATTGCTTAGTTTGACTACTTTAACTGTAAAGAATGGAGGAATCTCAATGAAAAGTGACAGTTTTTTTCAGCTTTTTTAACGTAACTAAATAGTATAGCTGAATATAAGAAACTTTGTAATATATATTATTAAACAAAGATGCTCTTTCTAGTGCTGCATTCACATGCAATAATTACCTTCACTGTATGGGGACGAGCGATGTCTACTGCCATTTCTCGCCCCACACAGTTTCATTGTTTCTAGGCAGCAGATTGTAATGTACACAGGATAATTTGCTGCTCCAAAACAATGATTTACGTGTCAGCATGAACAATACTTTCACCTCATGAATGAGCATTTGCAGAACCTTTATACATGCTGATTATCAAGAAAGTATTCATGCAAACATTCATTCCTGATAATAGGCCTGATAATCGCCCAACATAAAGGGACCTTTACTCTGAAATCACTGCTCAAATCTGTCTTTAGTGAAGATGAGTTAGCAGCTTTCTGAAGCATCAGATTACATCTGCAAGACATAGAATTATATGGACAGGGGAGGTGGAGAAGAAGAAGAAGAAGAGCAGTGCTACTGGAGAAAGGCAGAGGCATAAAGACACACAGACCATGCTGCTGGCTAGTTAGTGTTTTACAGTCTCATTTCACTGATTATCCACATTTGAACTGTTCAGTACTACTACTCCCAAAAGTGAGTACACCCCTCACATTTTTATAAATATTTTATTATATCTTTTCATGGGACAACACTGAAGATATGACACTTTGATACAATGTAAAGTAGTCAGTGTACAGCTTGTATAACAGTGTACATTTGGAGTGCATTCAAAATAACTCAACACACAGCCATTACTGTCTAAACCACTGGCAAAAAGTGAGTACACCCCTAAGTGAAAATGGACAAACTGTGCCCAATTAGCCATTTCCCTCCCCAGCCTCATGTGACTTGTTAGTGTCACAAGGTCTCAGATGTGAATGGGGAGCCGGTGTGTTAAATTTGGTGTTATTGCTCTCACACTCGCTGATACTGGTCACTGGAAGTTCAACATGGCACCTCATGGCAAAGAAGTCTCTGAGGATCTTAAAAAAAGAATTGTTGCTCTACATAAAGATGGCCTGGCTATAACAAGATGGCCAACACCCTGAAACTAAGCTGCAGAACGGTGGCCAAGACCATACAGCGGTTTAACAAGACGGGTTCAACTCAGAACAGGCCAAAGACCAAATAATTTTAGTGCACGGGCAGAGGCTGTCTTTTCAAAATAGAGGTATGAGTGCTGCTATGATTGCTGAGGTTAAAGGGGTCGGGATCTACCTGTCAGTGCTCAGACTATACGCCACACACTGCATCAAATTGGTCTGCATGGCTGTTGTCCCAAAAGAAAGCCTCTTCCAAAGATGATGCACAAGAAAGCCCGCAAACAGTTTTCTGAAGACAAGCAGACTAAGGACATGTATTACTGGAACCATGTTCCGTGGTCTAATGAGACCAAGATAAACTTATTTGGTTCAGATGGTGTCAAGCGTGTGTGGCAGCAACCAGGTGAAGAGTACAAAGACAAGTGTGTCTTCCCTACAGTCAAGCATGGTAGTAGGAGCATCATGCTTTGGGACTGCATGAGTGCTGCCAGCTGTGGGGTGCTACAGTTTATTGAGGAAACCATGAATGCCAACATGTGCTGTAATATACTGAAGCAGAGCATCATTTCTGAGGGTATACTACTGCTATTTCTGAGGGTATACTACAGAAAGAGAAGAGAGAACAATCTCCTGTTTCTCTGTGTGCAGTCTATGGGAGCCATCATAACAGTTCCATCCACTAGCTCAGGGAAAAGTAAAAATTGCCAGGTATAAGTCATATAATGCCCAGATATAATGATATTTCTCATGGACACACACATCAACTTATTCTGAAATTAAAATTACACTTTAAAGGGAACCTGTCACCTCAACTATGCTACCCTCACTGAGCATTTCTAAATGTTTATTGTGTTGCCCTAAACATATAAATTACACTTTTTATTTTATCTGCAGCCAAATTAAATAAGTATGATGCATTTTGTACTTCCCACCTTTTATGCAAATTAACATAAAAGAGTCACATCTTACTTGTGTGACCACAGAAGAGTCCTATTTTCTCGGAGTCAAGCTCCATAGCTCCGCCTAAGAGACGCCCTATAGATAAAATCTAGCAGATTTGCTGTCAGTCAAAGTCTAGGGGGAGGGAAATAGACTCTGATGATGTGAGGGGAAGGAGTTATTTATGGAAATGAGCATAAAGGCAGGAAAGCTTTAGAGGGTGATATAATAGGATGTGTTAGTCCTGAGAAGGTTATGGATGGATCGCTGGTAACTATCAAGGTAGACAAACTTGAAGGTACATTCAGTTATATATGTGAAAACATGGTGACAGGTTCCCTTTAATTTGCTCACAAAATTGCTATGTGCTCTCAGCAAATGATGATAGGGCATTAAAGGGATTCTGTCACCTCATTTTACCCTATAGAGTTGCGGACATGCAAGGCTAGATCGCCGCTAGCATGTCCGCAATATACCTGTCCCATAGTTCTGTGTGCTTTTATTTTGTTTAAAAAATGGTTTTATTGATATGTAAATTTGTTTGTGAAGGTGCCCAAGGGGCTGTACTAACCATTCTAGTGCCCAGCCATGCCCCCCTGTGAAGGAGCCCAGCGTCCCCCGAATCTCCTACTTGCTCTCAGTGAGATTGCCGTAAATCTCGCGCATGCGCAGTTCCTTCCCTGAGGCTGATGCCAGCACAGGGAAAGAACACTATGTCATCACTATGCGCATCGCGAGATTTACGGCGATCTCACTGAGAGGAAGGAGGAGATACGGCAGAGTGAGAAGGAGTGAGATGTGTACTTGAGTGCATATGCTATCAGGAAACATAGCTCTTAATGGGAACTTGTCATCTACCTTAGTCTGCATTTACTGATGACAGCATGAAGCAGTAACAGACGCAGTGATTTCAACGGTGTGTCACTCGTGAGCTAAAAGTAGGTGGTTGGCGAGAAGCAACATCATAATCATCACAGCCTGGTCCTGGAAAAGAGTCATGGCTGCCTGAGAAGAGTCATGGTTATTCATAATCTCCTGCCTTCCCCTCCCACCTGCTGATGATTGGCAGTTCTTTCCTAGGAAGAAAACTAAGAAAACTCAATCACCAGCAAATGGGAGGGGAGAATGGGATCTCATGAATAACCATGACTCTTTTCCAGGCCTGTGCTGCGATTATTATGATTAGTGTTGATCACGAATTTTCAAATTGCGAATTTTAATCGCGAATATCGGCACTTTGAGAATTTGCGAATATTTAGAATATTGCAAAATATATTCGCAATTGTGAATATTCATTTTATGCGAAAAAAATTTATATGCAAATTTTCGCAAGCAAGAAAATAGTCATTATTTTCTTGTTTGCGAAAATTCGCATAAAATTTTTTTCATAAAAAGTCGCATAAACTGGTATTTAAAAGGTATCTTTTAAATGCCAGTTTATGCGAATTTTTATGCTAATTTATGTGAATTTTTATGCAAATGTATGTGAATTTTCGCAAACAAGAAAATAATGTCTGGAGATTACGAATTTGCGAATTTTCGAATATATGGCGAATATTCGCCCAAATATTCGCAAAATATCGCAAATTCGAATATTGCCCCTGCCGCTCATCACTAATTATGATGCTGGTTCTCAGCAACCAAATTACCTTTAGCTCATGAGTGACACACCGCTGAAATCATCCTATCTGTCAGAGCTTTAGGTTTCTATTAGTCAAGGCAGAATAAAGTTGATGACAGGTTCCATTTAAATAGGTATCCGAGTTTTTATTTTTTAAACTTATTTGTTTAAATAATAGGAAATCGTACAATTTCCTAAAATTCTGCATACATACTTTCCTTATATCAGGCAGTTGACCCCTATATGCACATTAGAATGGTATAGCCCATTTATCAGTCCTCTGTAATGTATCCATGGCCTAACTAAAAAATGGCATTAGTCATGCTACACACATTATGAGGAAATAGTGAAAAAAAAAGGGAGGGCTACTCAGAGCTAAACTGAAAAAGAAATAATTTATTAGGTAAAAAGATAAAACAAGGGAACATGGTAATGTGTTTCAAGGAGGTCTCCTTTCCTCATCAGACCCACAAAAGGGTCCTTATTAGTCTGATGAGGAGGGGAGACCCCCCTTGAAAAGTTTTTACCTAATAAATTATTTCATCTTTATTTTAGCTTCCAGCAGTCCTCCCTTTTGTCTCCCCCCTACTATTTCCTCATTGTATTTCTGAGCTCCTGTCTGGAATGTGAATGGGATTGAGCAGCTTCTCGAGTGGATCTTAGACTTTGCTCTTGTTGGTTTCCAGTGATACACCTATGATCAAGTGGAAATCTTGTAAGCAGTCACCATTGGGCTTAGGGCCTTTTGTCTCTAATTGCTTTTATACATGGTGTGTCTTGCACAATTTTCTGTTTACACCACACATCATTTCTAACATTTAGTAAGCAATATTGTTCCATGACGTACATGCAGCACACATCCATGCAATAGTAAATAGGACTAGTGTTGGAATAATTATTTTTATTGAGGTTATTACAGTAACTACATCACTGTGTGTATGTTGTTAAATGGCTGCCTGTCTCTAGGTGATATTGTCATGCTGTTAATACAGTTTATTGTAAAAAAACAAACAATACACTCATAGCTCTGCTTCTACACAGACACTGGCATACATGATTAGGTGCTGCTGTAGATAGAAGCACTGTATATACTGTACATGTTCTGCTCCTCAGTATTCTACTGTTTACCTATTAAATACCAGGGCAGTTAACTGCAATCCAGGTCACATGATACTTGTGAGGGTCAAATGACGGTTCAAATGATTGACACCATGTTTAGTCCTATCCATTTTACATGACTAAAATGGGCTGTACATTTTTTCTTTTCTTTTTTTTATGGAGAGGCCACGATATATATATATATATATATATATATATATAAGGTTTGTGAGCAACATTTTAAAGGGAATCTGTCATCAGTTTTATGCTGCCCTCACTTTTAAATCCTAACATCTCCAGCCCGTACTATGAGTCCTGATATTCATGAGCTCATGGCTCTCCCTGCCCACCTACCTCTGACTGACAGTTTTTCACCAACTGAATCATCAGCAGGTGGGCGGACAAAGCCAGGAGCTCATGAATATTCAGTAGGACTCCTCATTATGCACTGGAGCTGTTCAATGCAAGATTTTGGCTAAACAGCTGGGTCAATTAAAGAAAGTTACCCAGGACTTTGCTAAGGGGATTTGTCACTAGTTTATGTTGCTCTTAGTTAGGACACCATAAAACTGGTGACAGATTCCCTTTAAGGAGATGTATATCAGAAAACTGATCAGCATCCTATTCTTTACATAAATAAGTGTAATCATTAAAACTGGAATACCTATTTCAGTTATAGATCTGACTCATTAAAGAATAATTACAGAAGGAAAACTTCTACAGAGTTTCCATGTTAGCAATTTTCTGTGCAAGTCCACATTTTAAACTGTATAGAAGAAATTGTGATATAGACATAGACTGTCCTTGAAGGAGATGTCAATAATAAGATAAGCTGTTCATATTGCATCGTTGTTCTTGTTGTGCTTCTGGCTGCTTATGAATAAAACAGCATCTTAGTGGTAAGAGAAAAATAAAGTACACTGAGCGCCTGAACTTTAGATATATTACATGCCATATAACTGGAACACATACAGCACAAGGCATTTATGATGCCCGACACTTTAGGGTTAAGCATAGAATGCCTGCACTGAGAATAAGTTCTGAAGTTGAACTGTTTTGTTACTGACATTAATGTTAATGGACTCTATAATTCTCTGTAACGCTCACACTCGCTTCCCTCACATCCTCCCCACAGAAAAAGCCATAATGTAATCAGTGCTGATGCATTGCTGAGGAGGCTCCGTCTGTTTTATGACTACCAGCCCCGAAGCTTTCTGGAGTGAGATACAGCTCCTCGCCTGGGACTGATTGGCTTCAATGTCAGTGGAGCAGAGAGAGGGATTAGAAGTAGAACCCAGACACGTTCAAATGGGAATACAGGAGAAAAGTGAAGACTGAATGGAGAAAGGAGCATAGGAGAGCAGCACTAGGCCAAAATCCACGATAAACCATGAGCATGGAATGATAGGGGCTCCACAGGTCATTGCATGCAGGGAGGCTGTGCCAACCCATGGGATATATAGAATAATATATGCCTCTATGATAATTAGTGATGTTGTTTTTGTTTGTCAAAATGTTGACACAGCTTGTGTTTATGTGACACCTTTACCGCCATATGTACGCGTATACACAACATGGTAAAGTCTGTGCGCGGTAAAAGCTACAGAATGCAATTAATAACTTTAGTTTTCTAGTCACAGCATATTTTAGCATAAATAAAGGTAACAGACTAAAAATGTGACATTTTCTAAGTAATGTTACATTACCCAAGAGAGATACTTTAAATAGTTAATTTGCAGCTTAATGGCTTAATATCTATTGTTAATGCACCTTTTCTGTACGATGTTAGCCATTAGCTGAAATGGGAACATTGTTTAGGGTACTTTCACACTAGCGTTGGTGCGGATCCGTCTGTTTATTTGTACAGACGGATCCGCACCTCTAATGCAAACGTTTGTATCCGTTCAGAACTGATCCTTTTGCATTAGCTTTAAAGAAAAATGACAAAGTCCAAAACGGATCCGTTTTGAATTACATTGAAAGTCAATGGGGAACGGATCCGTTTTCAAATGCACCATATTGTGTCACTGACAACGGATCCGTCCCCATTGATTTACATTGTAAAAAAAAACGGATCCGTTAGGCTCCGCCTCTTCAAACGGACACCTAAATGCTGCATGCTGCGTTTTGGTGTCCGCCTCCAAAACGGAATAGAGGCGGAACGGAGCCTAACTGATGCATTCTGAACGGATCCTTATCCATTCAGAATGCATTGGGGCTTAACTGATCCGTTTTGGACCGTTTGTGAGAGCCCTGAAACGGATCTCACAAACGGAATCCAAAACGCTAGTGTGAAAGTACCCTTAGTTAATTTGCCCTGCTCAGTGAGAGGAGGCAGGACCGTCTTCTCTGGGTCAGGAGCTTAGTAGTTGACTCAAACAGTCTAAAAGAGAGTAAGCATCTGCACGTAGATGTGCAGAAGTGAGACCTGCTGTAAGGAACCTTCATCGTTTGAAGTCAGCAACTACCACCATCCTAAATATACAGACTGTTGAGGACTAATTTAAAGGACTGGTACCAAGGTCAGACAGTAATTGCAAATGCTCTTCTATAGCTACAGGCTTTACTGCAAGTGGAAACCATACATTGTCTCAGGTGACCACCATTGGAGGAACTGTAGTAGAATGTTGTGAATGTGCACACCTTTGGTCAACTTGGAAAGTAGTTATCCCGACCTTGGAAGTATTGTGTATGTAATCTGGAGAGTCTGAACAGAATGCCATTATTGTCTTATTCGTTACCCCTGAGTTAGGGTCCTTTCACACTGGCATTTTGGTTTTCCAGCATAGAGATCCGTCGTCGGGTCTGTATGCCGGAAGAATCCTGATCAGGATCATCCCCATGCATTCTGAATGGAGAGAAATCCGTTCAGGATGCATCAGGATGTCTTCAGTTCAGGAATGGAACGTTTTTTGGATGCAGCAAATACCGCAGCATGCTGCACTTTTTGTTCCGTCCAAAAATCCGGAACGCTTGCCCCAAGGCCGGATCTGGAATTAATGCCCATTGAAAGGCATTAATCCGGATCCGGCCTTAAGCTAAACGTCGTTTCGGCGGATCGCCGGATCCGACGTTTAGCTTTTTCTCAATTGTTACCATGGCAGCCAGGACGCTAAAGTCCTGGTTGCCATGGTAAAATGTAGTGGGGAGCGGGGGAGCAGTATACTTACCATCCGTGCGGCTCCCGGTGCGCTCCAGAGTGACGTCAGGGCGCCCCACACGCATGGATCACGTGATCGCATGGATCACGTGATCCATGGGCATGGGGCACTCTGACGTCATTCAGGAGCGCCCCGGGAGCCGCACGGACTGTAAGTATACCGCTCCCCCGCTCCCCGCTCCTACTATGGCAACCAGGACTTTAATAGCGTCCTTGCTGCCATAGTAACCTGAAAGCATACTGAAGACTGATCAGGATCCTGATCAGTCTTCCAATGCTTCAGGCGACTTGCGTTCTGACGGATCCGGCGGGACGTAAGTGCCTGCTGGATCCTCAGAACGCAAGTGTGAAAGGACCCTTAGCCTGGTTATTTACTTGCACCACTACTGCATGGGCCACATCATGACAGAGCCCTTGTCTTGCACCCCTAAAACTCACAACATCAAGGGCACCCCACCTAACACAGGCAGGAGCCCCAGAACTCAAGGAGGTCCCAGAGGGAAGAAAGGGTGCACCCTCCATTTACTGCATAGTCTCAGGGAGGACCAGAGTGAGGAAAGCTACAGTGAACCATTACAACTTCAGTGCCACAACTAACACTCCTATTCTCCTCCCAGAGCTCTCCTCTGTGGGTTTCTTGATGCAGTTCTTCTCATCTGGGATTCCAGAGCAAAATCATGTATGTAAGGGCCCCAAGTCCACTTTCAGACAGCAGTATTTTGCATCAGTATTTGCAACCACAAACCAGGAGTGGGTCCAAAACACAGAAAAGGTTCCATTCCTGGTTTTGACTTACAAATATTGATGCAAAATATTGACCAAATACTGACCGTGTGAAAGTGGCCTAAGGCCTCATTTACACAGCAGCCTGTATGTAAGATATTAACATAGTTTATAAGATTGAAAAGAGACATACGCCCATCTAGGTCAACCTATTATTTCCTCTATTAAGGATATAGACGATGCCCCCTTGTTACAGTCCTGGACATGCCTTCAGTGGAGGCAGACCATGCAACTTCTATGGGGCCCAAGGGGCCTCTTTCCTGACAAGAAAACACTAGTTGCCACTATGCTGAGCTCAATTGAAAGAGATTTTTTCATCTTCATTCCAGTAACTGGTAACTGTATAAATTCCTATGAACTTAATTCCCCCTAGTGGCGACGGCAAGCAGCCATCTTTGTAATAGAAGGGGAGCAGATTTGTCAATGTACTTTATTCTTCCCAGTTGTCTAATGTAAATACATGGAGAGATATAGTGTTCAGAATGAGTGCCATATTTCTGAAACACCTATTCCACTTGTTCCAATATAGAAGTTGGATAAAGTAGGTGAGGTGGTGGGTGACTTTTTATTTCTTAAAATTTTTTCTGCTTAAAAAAAAAAGTTTGGGGCGTAGTGCTTTCTGATGCCTGAAAATGATTGTTGTATGTGAAACGGAAAAACTGGGTAGGGCAGGGGGCCCCATATTAAGTTTTGCTATGAGATATGTGTATACCCCTGCTTTCACATATTTATACATACTGTAGTTATTAGGTCATCCATTGGCTTTCTTTTTCCTGAACTTAGCAACTCTAATTTTAGTATCTTTCTGGGTACTATAGTCCACCTATTCCGTTTCCTAGTTCAGTTGCCCGTCTTTGAACCTGCTCCAGCTCTGGTGTCCAAATTGTACACAATACGGTCTGACGATTGATTTGTAAAGGTAGCAGAACTATGTTCTCATCACGTGCATCTATGCCGATTTTGATGTAACCCATTATCTTATAGTCCTTGGCAGCCGCTGCCTGACACTGGTTTCTACAACTTAGCTTGCTGTCCACTGAAATCCCTGAAAGTCCTTTTCCATGTCATTGTTACCCAGTGTTTTAGCATTAAGTATGTACTGGTGACATGTATTTTTCCTTCCCATGTGCATAACCTTACATTTATCTGTATTAGGCCCCATTCACACGTTCGCAATTCAAGAAAAGGCATTTCGGCGATGTGCAGTCCGCAAATTGCGGAACGCACATCGCCGATGTCCGCGTTTTGCGGATTTGTGGATCCGCAAAACACTTGCGGACGTGTGAATGGGGCCTTAAACCTCATCTGCCACTTCTCTGCTCAAGTCTCTAATCTATCCAGATCCATCTGTAGCAGTATACTGTCCTCTTCTGTGTTAATTACTTTACACAGTTTAGTGTCATCTGCAAAAATAGACATTTTACTTTTCAACCCTTCTACAAGTTCATTAATAAATACTAAAGGATATTCCGGTAGGTAAAAGTTAGCCCTATGCACAGTATAGGGGATAACTATCAGATTGGTCCAATCTCTGGGTCCCCCACCAATCATGAGAATGGTTTGCCCGGTACCATCGGATAGCCTCTTGATGCTTTGTGATTCACTGCTTTACTGGTAACACCAATGTTATTCTTGAATTTATTTCCAGGTCCTTCACGAGTGTGCATTAATATTACTGGTTCACCAGCAGGTGGCAGCATATATGTCAGAGATATCTTTAGTCAGAATGGTATTTACCATTCCATTCTCCCCCCTTTGGGCCAGTCCTGCTTCCTACCAGAAGGGAGGGGTGGCAGTTCTAGTTTATTCCAGTTTAGACTCCATAAGGTAACAGCAAGAGAAAATGGAGCAGGAGCCACAGAAGGGAAGTGGAAGGGAAGTTATCAGGTTTGCCTGCCAGTTTATGCCAAAGCCTGCTGGAACCAAGACAAAGCCTAAAAATCATTTGGATGCAAGTTACCCAAGTAAAGCTGCTTCTAAACTTTATATCAAGGTCTGGACTCAAGTTATTCTTCATCCCCTAACTCAACATCCCCCTTTTAATGCTTTGGATCCTAAGCCTGGGGTCCCGCTGTGTCCAATTAGGAGCACCGTGACACATATAGGCCGCACCACACCATTCGGCATTCTACCAAACCTGGGATGCAATAGGGCCCTGGGGGAGGCAAGTTGCACATGCAAACTCCATGAAGATGTTATCCTTGGTCAGATTCAAACCCAGCGCTGCTAACCACTGAACCACACCTCCAGGATGGAAAAGCTTAATGTACTATGCTTGTGCATCCTTTTTTCCCAACATATATGTTAAACGCAAGTCAAAAACGTGATGTGAACCCAGCCTTACTCTACCTCAGGCCGACATTCCGCCTCATTATCTATATTAATTTTTGAGGACAATGTCCCATCATTTTGGTGAAGGCTTCTCTAAACTCATCAAATTTTGTCTTCTTGAAGTTCAGTGACTTGCAGTAGATGACGATTTACCTTCAGTCTCTGTTTGCAGTTTCCATCTGCCCTTCCTGTGCAGAAACTGGCTTCCTACATAAGGATGGACTGGTTAGCCCAATCTAAGTCACATGATGCAGTAACTAAAAATGAAGATGTGAATTTCTGGATAAACTAAGCATCTAAAAATTTAACTTTATTAGTAAAGGAGGTTTAATATATATTTGAAATGCAAGTCTGAAAAAACACGACAGTGGTTCTTTAAATGAACCGCTGAAGAGAGAAAGAGGCATTTTTCTGTAATAACAGAAACTGTATAATACAAAGTTTCTTATGTGCACCTACACTCTATTTATGGAACATTTGTTTAAAGTTTCTTATCATGACTCCTTAGGCCAGATTTTTTGCAAAAAAGTAGCAAGACCCTGTTGTGTAACTTTTTAGATGTCCATGATGTTTTTATACCATCCTCGTCCCTAGGGAGTGGTGCGAGTAGGATAGGGGCATAGTGGGGAAGGGGCTATTGGCCCCAGCAAATTAACCAACATTTCATCTATTTCTAGGCGTAAATGACAATTACATTTACTCCCTTCAGGGGCTGGAGTAGATTTTAATCTAGGCGCATTGAAGGGAGTCTAAATTATGACTAATATAAATTAAGCACATCCTCCTGCATTGCAGGATAAATTACCCCCTTAGTGTATAAATCCTGAAATGTAGGTCAAAATGAGTGTTTGTTCATACGATAAAGAGTTTTCCAACAAATGTTTGGAGCTAGATACACACGTTATTAATTCCAGAATGGAATACAATATAAATCAGCATCTAGGAAAGAGACATTAGCAGCAGAATTGCTCTAAACCAGGGATGCCAAACCTGCAGCCCTCCAGGTGTTGTAAAACTACAACTCCCACCATACCCTGCTGTAGGCTGTCTGGGCATGCTGGGAGTTGTAGTTTTGTAACAGCTGGAGGGCCGCAGGTTGGGCATCCCTGCTCTAAACCAAGTAAAATTGGAAAACAAAATCTAGTAGGAACAGTAATAGGATAAGTTAGTAAGAAATAAAACTCCACCACAAACTGGATAGATGTTTGGGGAGAACGATGCATATTGCATGGTAAATTAATATCAATGTATATTTCATGTGTGTGCACATATATCTTTTTAAATCATCAAGTAAAACCTCATCACAAATGACATGAATGGCCTGCTTTGTACTGTTCAGTGTGATCATAGCATCTTTCCAGATCTAGTGTTGAATGTTCACATTACTATTAGCCATAATCAATGCCATTGTTACAAATGATAGGTCACATATAATAAACTGCTGCCTAAAAAAATCTGTGTTAACTTTTCTGCCAAAGAAATATAATACAATAAACTACGCTTCAGAACTTCATATTTTCAGCTGTGTTGAGAGTGATTCAGTATATGCATGCAGAGAGAGATGTAGGTTAGTAAGTAAACGCCTTGTGGTGACCTTGTCTTTGTGATTCATGACAGAGCCATCCTCGATGCTGTCATGAAAGGTTGGAAAGCTATGGAAATATTTATTGATAAAATGTATGCTAAATAATGACTAGTGTAAAATAGCATACAGTATCCAGCGAGCAGTCCAGTGCAAGCCTGATGGATGCAACTCTCCAGCTGAATGTTAAAGAGACGTGAAAAGAATGAACTTTTTTTTACTCTGCTCAGATGGAGTACAAATTTAAAATACTGGTAGAAAAAGATTGCGAGACTGGAAGGAAAGGTCATCAGGAAGAGTAAATCCAAACACGAGAACCACAGCCATTACAATAATTTAGGAGGCTATTTTAAACTCACCAAATAAGCCTATCAAAGCACATACAGTACTTATGACCACACGCTACAGAAGCTTCACAGAAATAACCTTGTGCTTTTTCCACTTGCAATATTGCGCATTTTGCAGTCAGTAAGAATATTAGCAGCATACTGGCCTTTTTGTGAATGCATATCAACAATTTTCGAGGTGCTGTATTACATACAAAAGTATGTGTGGCAACACCATAAGGCACACACATAAATTTTGTTCTGGCTTTTCATTGTTGTTTTTTTAAACTCTTAATAAGTGCAATTTTTTATTTTTTTGGCCACCCATGCTTTTTACACCTTTGTGTCTTTTTTTATGGGGTTCTTTGTACATAGTGTTTCTTACCACTATTATTCTCTTTATAAAGTTTTTCCCCTATAAAGAAGGTAATGGAAAAACACCTGAAAAAAAGTGAAGAGCTACAGTAGGTGGTGTTTTTGAAAAAAAGGCCAGAAAGACAAAAATGCCACTTAATGAACAAATCTGATGTAGCAAAAAAGAAAAAAAATGAACTTCAGCTAATACAGTGGCATGCATAAGTTTGGCACCCTGGTCGTAATTAGGCCTCATGCACACGGCCGTTGTTTTGGTCCACGTCCGATCCGCATATTTTGCGGCTCTGGCGCGGACCCATTCACTTAAATGGGGCCACAAAAGATGCGGACAGCACTCCGTGTGCTGTCCACATCCGTTGCTCCGTTCTGTGGCCCTGCAAAAAAAATATAGCATGTCCTATTCTTGTCCGTTTTGCGGACAAGAATAGGCATTTCTACAATGTGCCGCGTTCTGTTCAGCAAATTGCTGAATGGAACGCAGAGCAGCTTACGTGGTTTGCGGACCGCAAAACTCATACGGTCGTGTGCATGAGGCCTTAGGCTGAATGCACACGATCAGGATTGCGTGCGGATTTTCCGCGCGGATTTGCGTGCGGAAAATCCGCACCGTACATCTTGTACATTGTATTGTATGAGAATTTGAAATTCTCAATGCACACGATGCGGATTTTTTCAGCGCGGATTTTGACCTGCGGTGCGGATTTTAAAATCCGCAGCATGTCAATTCTTTTTTTTTTTCCTGTCCGGATATCTTGCGGATTTTCTCAATTCACTTCAATGGGGAGGATAAAATCCGGATGGTGCACGCACACAGTGCGGATTTTGATGCGGATCCGCATGCGGAAAATCCGCATGCAAATCCGTATGCAAATCCGCATGCAAATCCGCATGCAAATCCGCACCTATTGATGCGGATTTACCGCACGGATTTGCCTGCGAACACCGACGGATTTCAGTGCGGATTCTCCGCACATGAATCCTGAACGTGTGCATGTAGCCTTACTGTAACACTGGGTTCAGACCTGAGTGTTTTGAAGCCCAGCGTTTTATGCGCGTTCAAGACAGGCGTTTAGGCGCGTTTTTTTCAAGCGTTTTTGTAAATAGTGTAGGCGCGTTTAACGCGCGTTTATGTGATTGACTGCATAGTGGACCAATGACCAAACAGCCCTCGCTATATATAGTTTGGCCAATCAGAGTGATTTTGAGGTGTGAAATTCCATGGTGGCTGATATTGTGTGTGTGTTGGCCAAAATGGACTGCTACAGGAGGCGACATGTTGCTGTTGTTGTGACAGCCATCCAACTGGAGCGTTTGAGGAGAAGGAGGGCCAGCAGGCGCCGGTTCTGGGTCCATCCGGTGATTGCACAGCGGCAGGAGAGGGGCCAGTTCTGGGCGCTCTACCAGAACCTGCGTGCCCATGAGGACCATTTTTTTGCCTACATGCGAATGTCCATTTCAAGGTTAGTATGTATACGTGTTTTTTCATGTTTTTTGGGTTTTACAGAAAGTGTAGTAATGTCGTAATGTTAATTTTATTTAATTTAATTTGTCTCCAGCTTTGATGAGCTCCTGGGGCTGTTGGAGAGTAGGTTGATGCACCAGGACACCTTCATGCGGGACAGCATTCCACCTGTGGAAAGACTGGTGATAACTTTGCGGTAAGTTTTATATACCTCGTGTCCTTCTAAAACATGTCTATTGTGTAGCGACTGTTTATGATTGTTTTTGCATTTTAGTACTCGTGTGGTTTCTGTGGTATGCCTGTTACCATAATAAATATTCAGCACATGCATCATGTAGCCACCTTTGCAAGGTGTAACCCTTTCCATGGAAAAAGACTCCAAACATATAGTTAGTAATTGTGTTATGTTTAGTGCAATAAAGAAACTCAGTACATTCCCCAACATGTTTATACGGAGTACACAAAAATGACCATAACTTTTGTGCAATACGCAAACAAAATGTTCTTCCTTTTAATTAAAAATAAATAACGTAGTGGCCAACTCAAATACCGGCACTTTAATTCGCATTAACATCTCTCACAGGTCCTCATAATCGGGCGGGTTATTTCTGGTTCCGGATCCCGGCTTGTAGGAATGTTTGGCCGCGTTAGAAGCTCGGCATTGGCCTGTGTGCTGGTGGTGGTGCTTGTGGATGTGGTCAGCCCATACTGGTGCCCATAATGTGGACCTTCTTGGGGGCCATGTTGGTCGTAATGTGGTCCATAGTATCGGCTATATTGTTGCACCGGTTCCCCAGGTTGTGAATATTGCTCTGCATATGTTGATCCCTGTGGCGCATACTGCTGGGGATATATTGGGCCATATGTTGTTGGATTTGTGGGCCCATGTTGGCTAAATTGGGGACCATGTGGGTGGCCATATTGTTGCCCATAATGGGGGTCCTGTATAGGGGCCTGCATAGTAGGCTGCATTGGATCCGGAATTGTATGCTGCCTAGGAGGCTGCCTAGGAGCGGGGATGGGAGGCTGCCTAGGAGCGGGGATGGGAGGCTGCCTAGGAGCGGGGATGGGAGGCTGCCTAGGAGCCGGGAGAGGAGGCTGCATAGGAGCCGGCATCGGGCCATGCAAAGAATCGATTTTTGTGGCCACTTTGGTGCTCATTTCAGAGGCAACTCGGTGGCCATTTCAGTGGCCACTTGTTGAGCAATCTTTGTGGCCTGGTGTGGTGACAGCTGCGGGGCCTGATGTTGGGCCATTACTGGTTCAAGATGTATGACCAGTTGAGTGGCCAGTTGAGTGGCCAGTTGAGTGGCCAGTTGAGTGGCCATTTGTGAGGCCAGTTGTGTGGCCTGCAGGGGTCCCGGCTGGTTTTCCTGGAATGGTGATGCAAAAGTGTCCAGCGTACGGATCAGCATCTCTTGGACAGTGGTGAGTTGCGGTCTGGGGACATTTTGCAATCTGTCCTCCAGACTGAGAAGGAAATACCCGTTGCTGGTCATTTTTGGTACCGGATGTGCCAGGGCATCCAGGCTGGCTATCAGTCGGTCCTCCTGCCGCTCACCTCTCCGCCTTTTTGCCCTTAGCTGGCGAGTCGCTTCTGCCCCAGATGGCCCTGGCTGTGTGGGGCTTGTAAGCGCCGGAGGGCCCTCTGTCCCTGGTGGACTGGTTGGCGCTGAAGATGGTCCTGGCTCGCTGTCCCGAGTGTGGCCAGAGTCCTCTTCCGCCTCATCTGCAGCCTGACTGTGTTCCCAGCTGCTCTCTGTGCTGTTAAAGATAAATATTTTGTTAAATATTTAAAGCATATCATTGTGAATATATGTGACATTATGTAATGCCACATCCTCTCCCCAATGAGGACTACAATGTCTCACCTCCTCATTTCAGTGCAGGGAATCAAGAAGGCCATTTGCTCCGCATGCACATAACAAGAGCGTGTGGGTGAAGAGCCGCTCCTCTGCTCCCTCTCTAGGCGGCGATGTCGTATGAATGCGTCCTTGATACTTTTCCATTTTTTTTGATGGTGTTGACTACAAATATTAAAAATAAAGTTAATGAGCATTATTTCTTATTCTATTTTCAGGTACCTAGGTACAGGCCAGTCGTTGGCGAGTCTGCATTTTTCGTTTTTGATTGGCAAATCCACGGCAAGTGTCATCATCCGTGAGACCTGCGTGGCAATCTGGAATGCACTCCATGCAGCAGTGATGGGCCAACCGCAGAAGGAGCAGTGGCAGGAAATTGCCGATGTGTTCATGCAAACCTGCCAATTCCCCAACTGTGCCGGAGCTATAGATGGCAAGCACATCCGCATTAAGAAGCCGGTGAGAACTGGAAGCCAGTTTTACAATTACAAAAATATTTTTCTTTTGTATTATTTGCGATGTGTGATGCCAACTATAGCTTCCGGTACATTGACGTGGGCTCATATGGCAGTAGGTCCGACTCGGCGGTCTTTGCCCATTCGGAGTTTGGCAAACTGCTCCATGACAAGGCTCTGGATCTCCCTGAGAACACCGCACTGCCTGGCACCACTTCACCAGCGATGCCGTTTGTGTTTGTGGCCGACGAGGCCTTTGCCCTGGGTGAAAACCTAATGAGGCCCTATTCTAGCAGGGGACTGTCTCTAGCCAGACGAGTATTTAATTATAGGCTGACTAGAGCGCGCAGGGTTGTGGAGTGCGCTTTGGCATCCTCGCCAACAAATGGCGATTTCTCCACACCCCCATCCACCTCAAATTGGAGACTGCAATCTCGGCCGTAAAAGCAGCCTGCGTCCTACATAATTTTGTCCGGGCTAGAGACGGATTTAATTTTGAGGATTCCCTCACCCATTCCCTGCACAGTCATCGGCCGAGTGTTGTGCGTGGCCACAGACAGGGTGCAGCAGTGCGGGAACAGTTCACAGCATACTTTATGTCGCCACATGGGGCCTTACCATGGCAGTTAGACTCGATTTAAATTTATTTGCCATGATTATTTTGTGTTAATATGCGTCCTAATTTATTTGTACTGTAATGTTTGCAGTTTATTTTCACACATATAAATTCTGTTTGACCCATTTTGTCTCATCTTGTTTTTATATATATGATGGGCCATGGAGAGTGGCCTTTAGGAGGCCATATTCCAATCACGTGTGGTACAAAGCATATGGTGGGCAAATTTACGTAACCGCTTTTGGGGGTAACTACTCCACCATTATATTTAGTCCTAATGATGGAGCAATTAATGTGTCCATGCAGGTGCCTATAAATGCGAATGTACGAAAAAAGTTTCCCACAACAAACGTGACCCTTCAGCTGAATATAACTCACAACAAATACCATGCTAACATTGTGTGAAGCTATGGTAGAGCATGATCACAGTAGCATGTATGAAACGGCTGGAGGGCCGACATTCGACTGACCTGACGTATACACCACTGAAATTTGTCCGTAAATACATAGGCCACTATCCGTACTATTGTTTTCCATACGTCACCTCATTAGCAATATACTAATCCGCCTAACCAGGCCACAAATAGAGCAAAATATCTGCATTGGACAACATGAGCTTTCATACACAGCGCATACAAACACTATTCAGCTGCACCATTTACACGTCAATCATAGTACTGGCCCATTGCACTGACGCATAATGTGCGCAGGGGCAACTACCAACTGGCCACATAACAACTGACACATCCCACATACAACTCCTACACAGACCTCACTAGAAGGGAGACATAAAACATGTAGCAGGAGAAAATAACCATTCTGAAAGCCCCCACAGTTTGTGGCGTTTGCTAGCATATTTACAGCTATTTAAACAGGTGACACACAGCAGCAGGCAATTACTACAGGCCAGAGGGTACTGGATCCAAATTATGTGCCCATGAGACAAGGCGAACTATGCTAAAAGAGTGGCTATATACTATATTAAGTTTGATTGAGGATGGTGCGGCACTGTAGGTGATGTCCAAATACAGCTACATGCATGCCTGCAAGGCTCCAGCAAGTACAAGACAGCCCACCATTTTGGAAGCTGCATTAGGACATCACCTCAAGCCGTACTGCCAGAGATGGCCGGAGCTATTACATATAATATTTTCAACACCAGTGCACACTAGATTTTGAGGTCAGAACCAAAATCACACATACCTTTGCCTTGTCGGACAGTCTTGGTAAACTGCGGCCACTCTGGCCAGATGGATTTGCAAATGTCCTCCCAGGCTTGTAGTCGGACCCTGCGATTTTTATAATAGGGGTCTTGGGTGTCATATAGGCACCGTTTGGCCTGCACTAGCCTGATAATGTTTTCAGAATCACAGGCCTCCTCCATGTCTGCTCTCCTGCAAAACTCTGGGTGCTTTGCACATGTTGCTTTGGCCTTTTTCAACAGCATGTTGCAAAGTAGCGTCCATAGGCGCGTTTTACGCGGCACAAACGCCCGAACAACACGCCTATGGCGTTTCCCATTGAAGTCTATTGGAACCAAACGCTGGTTAAACGCCCAAATTAACGCGAACATACTTGCCTATGCGTCTGACGTTTTTAGGCGCCTACGAACGCGCATTAAAACGCGCAAGTGTGAACCACCTCCATTGGAATGCATGGTTCCTGTACTGTTGTGCGTTTTTTTGCGCGTTCGAAAGCGGCGTTTTACGCGAATGTGTGAACTGAGGGTAATAGTGACCAGTTAAGCAAGTTGAAGATAAAATGAGCTCCAAAAGGCATGAAGTTAAAGATGAAACAGACCTTCCAACATTTTAAGCAATATCAGTGTATTATTTTGGTTTCGTACAATTTTAGAGTGGAAAAAAGAAAAGTAGTACCTTGTAAAAGTATGGGAACCCAAGGAGATTTGAGCGTTAAGATAACTTTGACCAAGGTCTCAGACCTTAAATAGCCTGTTAGTGTTAAATCTTGTTCACAATCATCAGTAGGAAAGGCCAGATGATACAGATTTCAAAGTTTTATACGTTTCCAGGCTCCTCTAACCTTGTTTTGCTTTGGGCCTTTTTCCTTTTTTTTGTTATTTTGAAAATGTAAAAGATAAAAATAAAAAATAGTTTTTGCTTAAAACACAAAGGGAATATGTCATCTTTAACTTTATGCCTTTTGGAGATCATCAACTTCAACTTGCTTAACTATTCACAGTAACAGTAATTATGACCAGGGGTGCCCCAAACTTTTGAGTGCCACTGTATCTGATGCTGGCTGCAAAAAACAAAACAAAACAAAAAAAGGTGCAAAAAGGCACTTAATTTGCAAAAGTGCAGAAAAATGCCACTAAAAATCAATGCGCAAGATTACCCTTAAACTACCTGCACACGCTGCAGATTATGTGCATTTTTTTACCGCGTGGATTTTTGTTTGGAAAAACTGCAGCATAATACAGTACCAGCAAAGCATATGAGATTAGACACATCTCTTGCAACTGCTTTTTCTTTCAAGCTGAAATTGACCTACCGTGCTAATTTGTGCAGCATGTCAATAGTTTTTGCAGTTCTGTACATAAGAGCTCATGCACACAAACGTGTGTGGCCTGTGCCCATATTGCGGTACGCAAACAGCGAGTCCACAATATATGGGCACCGGCTGTATGCGCTTTATATCACGGATGCGAATCTGCAAGATACAAAGCTGATATACAGAGCAAAAACACCACAAAAAATAGAACATGTATTTTTTTGCGGTGCAGTCTGAATCTTGCGCATCGCGGGCTCATTCAAGTGAATGTGTCAGCATCCGCAAACGGCGAGTACACGACAGGTGCCAGGGCATTGGGAACCCATATTTGTGGTCTGCAGCAAGGGCACGGGGCACAGATGTTTGTGTGCATGAGCCCTTATATAGAGTGGTTTTTCCCACTATGTGATATGCAATATATGCAGGTACCCTTACAGTGCAGTTTGTGACACAGATTTTAATTTGTTGTTTGATTACTTTTCCAATAGAAAGTCTATGGACTGGACCTAAAAAAAAGACATCCTTAATCTAGGTTCACATATAGGTTTTTATGCCATTTTTGCCACGTGTTTTTTTTTTTGTTTTTTTTTTTCCCTAAAAAGGCCAACTACAGGTGTTATTTGGAAGTTTATGGAAATTATGAAATGTGTAAGCAGATGCCTTTTTGTGGCATTTTTTTTTAAATGTGAGGCATTGTTGACTGTTGACTGAAATGTTTTTTTTTTTTATTACAGTATGTTGCAACAATGATGTTTTTTCAGGGATTTTTCATACCCTCTATAGACCAAATAGGAACCCAAAAAGTGGGGAAAACAGCACAAAAATGTGCATTTTACAATTTTCTATGGAATTACAGCAACCATCTGGCTGTGGTGTGTTTTCTGTGGGAAAAAATGGTAAACCTGCAAAGGGTGAAATCACATGCAGAAATGTCTGTTACTGTCCCGTTCATCTTATTTGAGCTTGCAGAAATCCACATTAAGATGAATGGAACTGATCCTTATTTGACAAAACTTGCCACATGTGACTTTAACTTAAAAAAGATATATATTTAAATAGACCAAATAAGAAGACACCAAAATTATAGCACATGGTGAGTAAAAGCCTTATTCACTGATCTTCTGTTCCTCACCTTTCACTTTCCATACAGGTGGGGTCATGTGTGCAACTGCAGCCAGTGACTGGCCTCAGCAGTGATATCTCCCCAAGAGGCACATCACTGTTTGAAGTTGCTAGGTCTGGGATCTCTACAGTTTTACAGTGGTCTCAGTGTCAGGCAACTCTTCCAAGCATTCCTCTCTACCTGGGTAGTAAAACTCACCACCCCGTGTTAGCTAAAAACACAGACAGTGTTAGTCAGTTTGGGTTTTCAGAGAAAGCTGCAGGACTTTGCCTTTGGATTTGGCTGTGATACTGGAAATCGTAATACCTTTGAAATACCTTTTCATCTGGATCTTCGTGCCAATAGTTGAGAATATTATCCTGACACTGCTAGGAAGGGCCCGTCATTAGACATTCTGGATGCTTACAACATGCTACTTTATATTTGATATGGAGAGAGGAGATGATGGGAGTGCTAGTAGCGAGAATGATGTTACTCTTGTTAAGCAGTTTATCTCCACTGGACTTCTTAACTACTTGCACCTCCTCTTGACATTGATATGTTTTTGAACATATAAATGATTTTCTCTTGAAATTAGCTGATGTTTAAGCTTTCTTGTAAGCTAGTTTTCTTAGGGCTGCGTTTTGCTGCCCCAGCACACACTACATTGCACATCTTTACACTGAATGCTCTAACCACTCCCTATGGGAGGGTGACAATAGCCCCAACTAGCGAATGGTTGCAAAGGCTTGTTAACTATTTACTGTTTAATACAGAGGTATACTATAGATCCCGTGTTGGCATACATGCATAAAAACGTTTTGCAGTGATACACTGTCTTACAGCGGGGCACTGCATTTGCTTTAATCCTGGAAGGAACATAGGGCTGAGGCCTCGGTCAGGACATAAAAGTCAAGTATGTGAACACAGTATGTGAGAAATAATACCGTGTTTAAACCATTTATGCCCAATTTATAAAAACTGGAAACCTTTTTAACTGATTGTATGGACAGAGACAAGAGTCAAAACGTATGTCTCTTCAAAAAAGGACAGCATATTTACTAGAAGGTCTCCTTCATACATCATTGAATCATGGACGCATTGTGTCACTGTTCTCCACTGACAGCACATGGACTTATTTGGGGTCATTTATCAAACTGGTGTAAAGTAGAACTGGCTTAGTTGCCCATAGCAACCAATCAGATTCCACCTTTCATATTTGACGTCTCCTTTAGAAAATGAAAGATGGAATTACCCCAGTTCATTTATTTATGTTTATTAACTCCTCTGTGAAATTCTACAGACCACGGGTCAGTAGAAAAGCACTGTACACATGCACTACTTTGGCCCGTGATGCAGACCATACATATCCATTGAAGTCCATGGGTCCATGAAGTCCCCTGACACAACACAGATGGTGTTCTAATAGTAGTTTTTACCGTCCATCTGTAGGAAATATTATGGATACCAATTTGCAGCCTAGCAGTGAACATGGAATATGGCTGACACACAAAGGGCAAAAAAACAGACACATGGACACACGGACCAAACACGGATTCTTCACGGACATCTTCATGTTAGAACCAATGACCATCTTGCCCCAGATATCATCACGGACATGGGCATGTTAAATAGGCCTAAAACTGCCCCGCATGAGAGTGAAAAGTTCAAGTTGGATTGTACAATGTCAACTGCCTTACTGCTAGTAATGGGTAGTACTGTTACAGAATCCAAATGTTGCATGAGATTAGAATCAGAATATGTGAAACTAGATTACAGAATAATAGGCGCTTTGCTTACAAACATAAGTAAAATTGTTTGCTGCTGTGGAGTCAGACAAACCAGCAGACAAACATATTACTACAGGAGAGACTGGCAATATCTGCAATAAATGAGTTTAAATAACACAGGGAGCATTCTGTGAAATCTCCTGTGAGAACATGGGTCTAGAATAATTGCTTATATTGGTTTCTCTTGTATGTATGTTACACTGTATCTAAACCTTTTCCCCTTCAGAAGATGCTATAATTTGGTACAGCATATGAAACCAATAATTTAGTTTACAATCTATTTATTTATGGTATCACTTGATGATTAAGGCTACTTTCACATCTGCATTTTTGCTGGATCCATCAGGAGATCAGCAAAAACGCATCTAGTATATAATACAACCGTCTGCATCCGCTCAGAATGGATCTGGTTGTATTATCCTTAAAATGACCAAGATGGATCCAGCACTAAAACCATTGTAAGTCAATGGGCCCCAGATCCGTTTTATTTTGTGTCCGAGAAAACGGATCCGGCACCATTGACTTACATTGTGTTTCATGCCGAATCTTGATCAGCATCTCATGATGCACTCAAAAACACTGCTTTTATGTGCGCCATGGTAATGCAATGTGCATTCTGGTGCACTCCATTCCATTCAATTCAGTTTTGTCCCCATTAACAATGAATAGGGACAAAACTGAAGTGTTTTCATCCAGTTTTGAGATCGTATGATGGATCTTAATAGCGGAAAGGAAAATGCAGATGTGAAAGTAGCCTAAGTTAGTTTTAGTGTAGGCTTCTACTGTACTTTAAATAAATAGGTGATTTTTATAAAAATGAATGCATTAGATAAGTGCCAATGTTGTCTGCTTTATATTAGAATGTACAACACTTAAAAGGAAATTTCCTTTTCAATAATCCCTGATTTGAACAACTTTTGGGCTCACATTATGTCAGTGCTGTCAGGGAAGTTCTTTGTCATGTTTTAGGGTGCAATGTGCCAAACTCTTAAATAAAGATGAGCAACAGGAATAAATATAGATCAGTATTTGTAGTTTGTCCCTTATAAAACAATCTTTCAAACATATGGAAACCTTTTTTACTAAATGCAAATGTATCACATTTGTAAACAGTCTTCATTAAAATTTTCCTACTATTCTGCTGTTGTAGAGTATGTGCAACCTCTTTATTTAGCTTGTTTTATAGCTGCTTCTGACATTAAACCGCTCCTGGCTGTGTTGGCACTCTGTCCCCCTCTCAGTGTTAAGAGTTAGCAAGAGGGAGGGTAAGGAGGATACACATGTTAGATCAGAGAGTGGAAAGGGGGGGGGGGGGAATCATCCAAGTCTTCAGGGAAGGCATTTCACACAAGCTGAACTGTATCATTACACATTTTTATATTGAGGATATGAAGATTTCAGCATGAAGTTAGTGCAACCTTTCTAACTCCAGCTCTATTTTTCTAGATACAGTGGTGAAGTCATGTCAACAACACATGACCACTAGAGATGTCGCGAACATAAAAATTTTTGTTCGCGAACGGCGAACGCGAACTTCTGCAAATGTTCGCGAACGGGCGAACCGCCATAGACTTCAATAGACAGGCGAATTTTAAAACCCACAAGGACTCTTTCTGGCCACAATAGTGATGGAAAAGTTGTTTCAAGGGGACTAACACCTGGACTGTGGCATGCCGGAGGGGGATCCATGGCAAAACTCCAATGGAAAATTACATAGTTGACGCAGAGTCGGGTTTTAATCCATAAAGGGCATAAATCACCTAACATTCCTAAATTGTTTGGAATAACGTGCTTTAAAACATCCAGTGTGTGTATACGATTAGGTATGATGTTGTATCGATCAGGTAGTGTAAGGGTTACACCCGCTTCACAGTGACAGACCAAACTCTGACAGACCAAACTTCCCGTTTAACGCACCGCAAACAACCGCAAACAGTCCATTTGCACAACCACAAACTCCCCATTTGCACAAGGTTGAATACCAAGCTAGCCATGTCCCGTTCCTTGTCCTCACTGACGTCATTGAAGGTCTCTTCCTCCACCCAGCCACGTACAACACCAAGGGTCCCTGAAAGGGGACAACAAGCCCCCTGGGACACCTACTGTGGTTGGTCTTCCACCTCCTCAAAGCCACCTTCCTCCTCTGACTCCTCTTCTTCTGACTCCTCTCTCTGCATTGCCGCAGGTCCAGCAATCGATGACGACGAAGGCTGCTTCTGGTGGTGATGGTGACCACAACTCTTCCTCTTCATGCTCAGCTACGGCCTGATCGAGCACTCTTCTAGAAAAAATGCATATGGGATGAGGTCGATGATGTTGCCTTGGGTCTGACTGACAAGGTTTGTCACCTCCGCAAAAGGACGCATGAGCCTACAGCCATTGTGCATGAGCATTCAGTAACGTGGCCAAAAAATACCCAGCTCCGCAGAGGCTGTCCTCTTTTTTTTAAATTAGAAAAATCTGTTCTTACCAGTTTAATCTCTGTTTTGTCACCCATCAGCGGAGGTGTATCAAATAGATTTTAGGAAGCGGGAGATGGAAAAAGATGATTGGTCGGTCCTCTTACTTCCAATTTGGGGCACTGCATGTGCGCCGCGCACTGTACTGTGCCACCAATACAAATAGTGTGAACTACTATTCTTACCATTTTAATCTTTGTTAAATCCCCTATCAGGGGACGTGTATTGAATTGAATGCTTGCATGGGGAGATAGAGAAAAGCTTGCTCTGTTCGCTTCCTTCTAATTTTGGGCACTTGCAATGGAATTTGCCACCAATGCAACTAGTGTTAACTAAGTACTATTCCTATCAGTTTAATCCCTGTTTTGTCCCTTATCAGGGCCAGGGCCGGTGTAGTGAATAGATTTTTGGAATCGGGAGATGGAAGAAGACCCATGCTCTATCTGCTTCGTCTGAATTTTAGGTCACGGCGTGTGCGCTGTGCAATGTGCTGTGACACCCTATGTGAGTGGTGGGCAGTGGGCACAGTACAGTCTGTGGGCCTGACACACGCTGGCAAGCAACTGAAATTATATTAAAGGGTAAAAATTAAATTACTTTTTTATCTGCAAGGTACTGTGCCACCCTATATGAGTGGTGGGCAGTGGGCACAGTACAGTCAGTGGGCCTGACACACACTGGCAGGCAACTGCAATTATATTAAAGGGTAGAAAATTAAATGACTTTTTTATCTGCAAGGTAATGTGCCACCCAGTATGAGTGGTGGGCACTGGCAGTGGGCACAGTACAGTCTGTGGGCCTGACACATACTGGCAAGCAAGTGCAATTATATTAAAGGGTAAAAATTAAATGACTTTCTTATCTGCAAGGTACTGTGCCACCCTATATGAGTGGTGTGCACACAGTACAGTTTGTGGGCCTGCAGCCTCTCACACACGGGCAGGCAACTGCAATATATATATAGAAAAATAAAATAAAAGCAGACTGATGTACCAGCCCTAAAAAGGGCTTTTTTGGGGTGCTGTCAGGACGCTGTCCTTACAGCAGATGAGCCTTTGAGGACTGGAGTGGACACAGAACACTGGTCTAGCTAATGCTTTCCCTATATTAATTCAGCAGCAGCAGCACTCTCTCTGCTCTAACTAACACTGCAGCTTCAGAATGAATCTAAGATGGATGCTGTCCTTGCTTTTAGATAGGAGGGTCTGGGAGGGAGGGTATGCTGATTGGGCTGGAATGTGTCTGCTGACTGTGAGGTACAGGGTCAAAGTTTGTTTAATGATGATGTATAGGGGGTGGACCGAACATCGCATATGTTAGCCCGCCGCGGCTAACCCGAACAAGCGATGTTCGCCAGGAACTGTTCACCGGCGAATAGTTCGGGACATCTCTAATGACCGCTGCATCTAGTCATTGGCCTTGTCAGATGCACTGCTGAAGCCAGTGATTCCCTGCAGTGGTCATGTGTTTTTGACATTATGTCACCCCTGCAGCTGGGTAAATATAGCCCAGCTGGGAGAACCACAGCGGCGACATAGGATCTGTTAGGTAAGTACTTACCCGTTCTATATTTCAGGTGAATCCTGGGGGTCGTCCTATTTCATCCCTAAACTGGACAACCCATTTAAGTAAAAGGCAATAATATATCCAATAATATTCACCATTAACACTCCAGATAAAACTGTTACACGGTTTCATACCTAGTGCTGGGCCTGAGGGAAAAGCGCATTACAGAAATTCTCATATGGTGTTTTTTTAATCAATGAGTCACTCACCATCCTATAAGTCACTATACTAGGCATAACACAATCTCTAAGCTTTTCCTAGAGTTAAGCCAGACTCATAAAATGTTCATTTTAAAATCAGGCATCAAAACTTTTAAAATGGATTACAATCGGACAAAGTAAGTAAGCCTGCCTCATCACATCCAAGAGATCTAGTAAATATACTAACAGATTCTTTTTAAGATACTGGGATGTAACAATCAGAGCTGCACAGGTTATAACCGCAACTGGTCTAGGAGTAGTAGGGATACCGGCATAGCACATCACAAGCATGCCAGTGGTAGAAGTGGATATTCAGTTAAAAGACGTAGGGGGACCTACATTACCTCATGGCACATCTCAATCAATCCAAAGCAGCAGGACTCATGTGCATGTACAGACACGACACTGGAGTCCAGCACAATGTTGTGAAAGCAAAGTGATGTTCTGTATAAAGTATACTAGCTAGGTTTTGGCTGACTGTAGAGGGATTAGGTATAATCAGGGGTGCACCTCCAATGAGGCCAGGTGAGGCAACTGCCTCAGGCGGCGAAACCTGGAGACAAGTGGGGACGGTGGCAGGGCCATGGGAAATGAGCGCTTCTACAGTCAACTGTATCACAGTATGCCTTTAACAGTAGGGCCTGAGGGGGGGTGCCTTTTCAATGTTCGACTCAGGCAGCAGAAAGGCTAGGTGCACTCTTGGGTATAATGTGTGGACCAGCTCAAAAGACACTAATTTCCCCACTGTTAAGAGGAATGTTGGATGTGTTGCAGCCATAAATTGTGTGGGTAACCTACATATTTTGGGTCCTTTTCCTCATCTCATCTCAGACCATGGGTTTCACAAAAACACCTCCATCTTGCCTAGTGTTTACTCCATGAGATGAACTGAGGTTCTTTCTGTATATTTGCAGAGTTTGCTGCCTGGGAAAAGGGGGTACAGGTTGCTGTAAGATAACAAAGTGCCATTTTACCCTAATACCATCTATTAAAATGAATGTAATAAAATAAAAGAGTAACATATTAATTATTTATTTTTTGCTTTTTTGATTTGTTAGGTTTCACATATTCCCTTTGTAATGAGTCACTTTTGTCTTAGCTTGCCAGTAAGAAAAAAAATGGGTTGAATATAATAGAAGTTCTGAAGGAGGTGCTGTGCTTTTGCACAGTAGAAATTGATAGACTAGCTCTCAGGCTTTATAGATTTTCTATTTTCTTTCCTAGCGTAATATAATAAACTGATAAATAAGTGTCTGTTAGATGAGGAAGGAGGACAACTCTGTTATTTATTTGTATTGCTGAGAATGCTTCCATTAAAACATTAAAAGGCATATACAGCATCTACTGCTTTAGTATCCTCAGTCTATGCACTGAGCTGCCGATGGTACTAGAAGAATAGAAAAAGCTTAAAAGAATCCTTGATTCATAGGCTACTGGACATTTTCTTTCACTTCATTGTATTCTGTACTTGTAAAATCTTCCTTGTAATTTTTTTCATAGACTGAACTCTGCATTATTCATTGACATTATCTTTCTTCATTTAACATCTCAATAAATGTTTCTAGCAATCCAATTGTTCCTTGCACAAGAAAACAGGAAATTAAATATTACTGAAGCAATGTTTGTGTATGAAAAGAATAGAAGAGTTTGTATTAAAACAAACACAATGAATGTTAACTAGTGTGACCCTATGTGGTATTAGATCAAAGAGGAGAGAGGGGGGAAAGCATCCAAGCCTCCAGAGAGGGCATATCATGCAAACTAAACTGAATCAGTAGGTTGCAAATTGCATGATGGGGTTTAAATATGAATGGAAGCATGAAGATTTCAGCATGAAGTTAGTGCCACCTTTTTAATTTTTTCCATATCAAGGAGTTTGCCCATCTCAGACATTGACGGTATATTGCTAGGCTATGCCATCAATGTCAGATGGGTGATGGTCCCACATCTGGGACGAACTCAAATCTCTAGAATGAGGCCCCAAAACTGAAGGAGAGCACATTGTGCATGCACAGCATGCTCTCCGTTCGTTTATATGAGAGTTCTAAAAATAGACGAGCAGGCAAGCTCAGCTAGAGTGGTGTCCCATAGTGTTGAATGGAGAGTGCATTCCGTATACACGGCAACACCTTTGTTCCTGCTATGGGACTGCCAGAAACTGGTGAGTCAGTGCTCAGCTATTTTTGGAACTCCTATAGCAGTGAATAGAGGGTGACCGCACTTGCTCTGTGCGCTCTTCTTCACTTTAGGAGCCCGTTCTGGAGATAGGAGCAAGTCTCAGAGGTGGAACCCTCACCTATTTGACATTGATGAAATATAAAATATCTTACCGATATGCCATCAATGTCTAAAAAAGGAATACCCCTTTAACCTGTTGCAAAAATCATGTAAAACATCTAAGTAGCAGTACTAGGCATAACTCGGTCTCTAAGCGTTTCTTGGATTGATGGAAGACTCATAAATGCTTAGTTTAATTTTAGGCATTAAACCTTTCAACAAGGATTACACAGCCATTCTGACATTGGCTTTCAAAGTAAGGAAACCAGCCAACCAGGTCTAAGAGATCTTTTTAATTTGCTGACAGATCCTGACAGCTGGGATATGTATGAAAAGAAGAGTTGAAACAAATATAATAGATGGTTATTAGTGTGATCCTATGTTGTAGCTAAAATGATTTAGGGAGTTTATCACCTTGTTTTTAAAGATTAAACTACTGGCAGTATTCCTTACCTGCACATTACAAACACCACTCTGGGCATCACCTTCACAGCTTGTACACTTTTTTTGCCAGGCCTGTGGTGCACTGCTTGATAGTGCATGTGCTTTACAAGAGTGCAGCCGATACCCACAGTGGTGTTTGTAATATGCAGGCACGGGACAAAATCGCAAGATTTTGACAAGGTGGTTGAGTGACATTGCAGGGAGAAGGGAATAGCATCAAAGGGGCTAGAAACCTTTAGGACAGGAGGGCTTGTGCACTTAGGGCTCAAATACAGTCACTTTTGACATTTGAGAAATCCTTGTCTTTTTTGGCACATGTTGACTTTGAAGCTAGATGTATACTCAAAACAGTGCCATATAGTACATATAGTACCTCCATATTGTCCCTAAACAAGTGGTTTTACCATCAAAAATAGTAAACCTACTGGCACAAAATGGCAGCACCATAAAGTACAAAAAAAACTGTGTTGGCAGACAACTTCCATTCATGAAAATTAATTTTCATGAGAATGAATCATCATTTTTATGTGCATTAAACAACTTGTCAGATCAGGATCAGAACAGATTTTGGCAGTGGCCTAAAATGTTTTGATCCACCATCAGCTCAGCTCTAGCATGTAGATTGTAAGCCCTCACGGGCAGGGCCCTCTCTCCTTCTGTACCAGTCTGTAACTTGTCTCGTCCATGCTTAAGGCGATTGCCTATATTATGTATGTGCACCGCTTATGATATGTACAGCGCTATGGAATGAATGGCGCTCTAAAAATAAATAATAATAATAATAATAATAATAATAATAATAATAATACTGGGGTAAAATATAAAAATGATAACCTTTGTAATATACCAACCTTTGAAATTCTCCTCTATCCCTGGTCACCAATCCCTGTGGGTATCCATTCTTTAAAAATGATGTGATGTCTGGGCATTCTCCTCTGACCTCACTCACTAGGGAGCGATTTTTGCCAAGAAGACTCAAGTTCAAAAAAATGTCCAAAAAGCCCTAAAAGGATTCCAGGAAATCAACAATTTTGATATCATGAAACCACTCCATCTGGCATCAATAACTATTTGATGACTATTTTGATAACATTTCTCCTATGGTATTTTTCACCAATGATCTCCAGCTGTTTGGATATCCTGGGAGATTACGTTTCCCATTAGCTCTAGAGCCACAGTTTTGAGAATACCGATTTTGTCGATGTCTGCATGGTTTTGTGATTATTACATATGGACAATAACAAGTAAATCTTAGTCTGTGACTGGTTCAGTTCCTGAAATACTAATAGCTAATGTTGCTGGAGTTAAATCTTGCCTGCTCCTCATTTTGGACAATGCAGGGAAATATAGTATTACATGGCAGCCAGTCAGATTTATGTATAATACATGAAAGACTTGCCTCCGCCTTAGCAAGAGCTACTTTGGCTTATTTAAATGGATAGAATTGGCAGGATTTCCTTCACCTATGGCAAAACTTAAAGGGATTGTCCATCCATGAAAAAGTATGTAAATTAGAATGTAATAAAATGGCAAAGGAAGTCATACTCACCTTACCAATCCCCGACTACTTCGGTTCCATTATTTGATAACATTCTAAGTTGTTTTCTACATATTTTTTAATGATGGTCGCCTTAGTTCTGAGTTTAAGCCCTGAACCCTAAGTTTAAGCAGAGTGGATTGTTGGTGTCTCCCACTTGCACCCAGAATCTTTAAAGTGAGTTTAGACAGGCTGATGAAGGGGAAGATTGTTGGTAAGGAAGCATTCCTTCCCGATAGTTGGCTGCTTGTACAGTGAAGGAGACCACTGTATTTACATGCAGTGATCTCCTTCACAGTATGAGAACGAGGGATGGCTATTAGTGTTGAGCGAGCATGCTTGCCCGAACTGGTGTTCGACTCGAGCATTGCGATGCTCAGCACATCGGGGTGTTCGTCCGAATACCGCGTGTGCTTGAGCGCGATGCACAAGTTTCCTCCCCACACGTTTGTTGGCTGCTATGCAGCCTATAAACATGCGGGGAAGTACTGCCACTCACTATAATGCCAGATAATGCTTCCAGTCGGTTAAGCACCACCCTGTCTTCCACAAAGTACAGTCTCTGTAGCCAAGAGTCTGGTCAACAGATTTCTCACCCTGATCCTTCTTCCTCCCACCATGGACAGTCTTGGCAAACAAGTGATCCCACACTAGGATATTCAGAGGAGCTCTTTTCATCACCATTTTTTGATTTGGGCCTCTTGCCAAGACTGCTTGAAGAGGGACATGAGGAGATCTTGTGCACTGATTCTCAGTCCACAGTCAGAAAAAGATGACGGTGGGGAACGGCAATTAGTGTTTCACGAGGTGAATAATGAGACACAGTTGCCAATAAGTCAACCGCAATTAGTGTCTCAAGAGGTTCATGATGAGGATGAGACACAGTTGTCAATAAGTGAGGTTCTTGTTAGGTCAACAAGTCAGGGGGATGACCAGAGTGAGGAAGTGGAAGAGGAGGTAGTGGACGATGAAATCACCGACCCTATCTGGGAATGTGGCAAGCCGAGCGAGGACAGCAGTACAGAGGGGGAGGGATCCGCAGCACCACAACAGCCTGGAAGAGGCAGTGGGGTGGCAAAAGGGAGAAGGCGGGCCACACCAAACAGGTCTGCAACTGTTCACCGGAGCACCCCCTTGCGGCAATCTCCCTTGCCAAGGGGTAGGTGTTCCACAGTCTAGCGCTTTTTTGAGGAAAGTGCGGATGATAAAAGAATTGTCATTTGCAACCTGAACCATACCAAAATAAGCAGGGGCGTTAACACTAGCAACCTCACCACCAACAGCATGATCCGCCACATGGCAATAAAGCACTCTAATAGGTGGGCAGAATGCCTGGGTCCACAATCAGTGTCTGCGGGTTACACCACTGCCTCCTCTTCCCTTGTGTCATGTGCTGGCTAATCCCCTGTCCAAGACGCAGGCCTGGATGCCTTCCGCCCTGTACCTGGACCTTTGCAAGCACCATCAGCTAGCACATCCACTTATGTGTCCCAGCACAGTGTACAGATGTCCATACCCCAGGCCTTTGAACGAACGTGCAAATACCCAGCCCCCCACCCACAGGCCATAGTACTAAATGCGCACCTTTCCAAATTGCTGGCCCTTCAAATGTTGCCATTTAGTCTTGTGGACACAGAGGCTTTCCACAGCCTGATGACGGTGGCAGTCCCCAGCCGCCACTATTTTTCCTGGTGTGCCATCCTTGCCTTACACCAGCATGTGTCCCGTAACATCACCTGTGCCCTGACCAATGCAGTTATTGGGAAGGTCCACTTAATGACTGACAAATGGAAAAGTGCTTGTGGCCAGGGATGCTACATTTCCCTGACGGCATACTGCGTGAAAGTTGTGGAGGCACGGAGCGAGTCATACCCTGGGATGGCACAGGTGCTGCCGACGCCAAGGATTGCGGGCCCTACTTCTATCAGGATTTCCGCCACCACCTACATTAGTGGCTTCAAACCCCCCTTCTCCTCCTCCACCTCCTCCTCCACTTCCACCTCTTATCTTGCAGCACCAACAAGCAAATAAAAAAATAAAAATTGGAGACAACACCTCCAAATCATTGGAATTTATTCCAGGTTCAACGTTTTGGCTTGGATAGCCTTTGTCAAGCATGCACATACACCATCAAGTGAAAGTATGTATACCTACAAATAATTACATAAGTGGGAGTTACCAACCCCCTTCATTGGGGACAAGGGGCGTGTAAACAATATTTCATAAGACTTAACATGTTAGATAATTATAAACCCTCAGTGAAGTGGGAAGGTACCTGTATTGTCCAGAAAGGGGAGCCATGCACCCAGAAGAAAGAGCTGACCAGGGTACCATTTGTAAGCACCTATGGATGCCATAGCAACAAGATAGCAAAAATTGTAAGAGAGAATTGGGACATTATCCCGAGAGGCCATCCGAATGTGGAGATGTTTAAAGAGCCTCCTATTATGGCCTACACAAGACCTTTCTGGCCCCTCAGAAGAAAGGTTGTTACCCATGTTTGAACTGCAGTAACTGCAATGCAATGTTGAAAGGGCCTCATTTCACCCATCCCTGTGCGGGAAAACAATATGAGATCAGGCATTTTTTGACTTGTCAATCATCACATGTAATTTATACATTACAGTGCCCGTGTGGTCTTCTTTATGTAGGAGAAACCACAATGGAGTGTGGGGAACGAATCGCAAAACATAAGTCCACTATACAGAAATAAAACGTGACACACATTTGCATTCCAGCCTATTGCGCATGCCTCATTAGACAGTCTCATCCAATACATTAGACCAGAACATGACGTTCCGGAAGCACACGTTTTTAACACATCTGCGCTCCAACTTCGCATCTGCGCTCCATCTCTGATATTGATCAATTCTTCTTGGCGCACCGCTGTTGATATAACTGTTATTATCCACACACTACCCACACACTTCTTTAGTGTTATCAGTCCATTCATATTAGTGGCGCGCACCGGAAGTAAATACCCGGAAGTTATACTATGGAACGTAGCTGCATTTAACTGTTCTACACATGAAGTAACCCGTGCGCTGGGCATCCCACATGGCTCCTCTTTCTGGACAATACCTTCCCACATCACTGAGGGTTTATAATTATCTAACATGTTAAGTCTTATAAAATATTGTGTACATGCCCCTTGACCCCAATGAAGGGGGTTGGTCACTCCCACTTATGTAATTATTTGTAGGTATATATACTTTCACTTTATGGTGCATGTGCATGCTTGACAAAGGCTATCCAAGCCGAAAAGATGCATCTGGAATAAATTCCACTGATTTGGATGTGCTGTCTCAATTTTTTATTTTTTTATTTGCTTGTTTATGCACATATTTTTGTTGGGAGCTTTTTACAACCCCCCTGGAGACGAGCACCCATTACTATTTTTGCTAAGGAGTGCTGTGTCCATCTTTTTATTTTTTCAATCTTGCAGCACCAGTCAGCCATCAGTCAGTAGCTGGAAACAGTGTAGCACTGCAGTGGGGAAGCGGCAACAGGCCGTGCTGAAACTTATTTGCTTAGGTGACAAATAGCACACCGCAGCAGAGTTATGACAGGGTACAAGGGACCAGACTGAGCTGTGGATCTCGCCACTCAACCTAGATCCAGGCATTGTTGTGTCTGATAATGGTCTGTAACTTGGTTGCGGCTTTGGAGCTCCGCAAGCTCACACACATACCATGCCTAGCCCACGTGTTCAACTTAGTGGTTCAGCGGTTTCTCAAAACCTACCCCAATTTGCCTGAGTTACTGGTGAAGGTGTGCCGCATGTGTGCCCATTTCCGAAAGTCATCTACAGCTGCCGCTGGTCTGGCAACGCTGCAGCAGCGCTTGCAATTGCCAGCTCACCGACTGTTGTGCGACGTGAGCACGTGCTGAAACTCCACGTTCCACATGTTGGCCAGGCTTTGTGACAGCAGAGAGCAGTAGTGGTATACCAGCTGCAACATGGTCGTCGCCTTTCCAGTCAGCTTCTGCTCTTCACAAGCAAGACAAGTGGGCATGGATGTCTGACCTCTGTGAGGTTTTGCGCAACTTTAAGGAATCAACACAGATGGTGAGCGGCGATGCCCCTATTATCAGCGTAACCATCCCACTTCTATGCCTACTGAACCGCTCGCTGCTCACAATGAAGGCGGACAGTTTGCATGTGGAAGAGGTGGAAATGGGGGAAGAGAGTACACAGGGTAATAGCCAGACCACCCTCAGTTCGTCTTCTCAGCACGAATTGTATGATGATGATGATGAGGAGGAGGAAGAGCAGGAGACGGTTGCCTCCACTACAGAGGGTAGTACCCATAGCTGGTTTATTCCATCTGTTCAGCGTGAATGGGCAGAAAAGGAGGAAGAGGATGAGGAGATTGAGAGTCATCCTCCTGATGAGGACAGCAAAGTCATGTATGTTGGGACTCTGGCAAACATGGCTAACTTTATGTTATCCTGCCTTTCCCGTGACCCTCGCGTTGTACGCATTTTGGCCAACTCTGATTACTGGTTGTTCACCCTTCTCGACCCCTGCTACAAAGAGAACTTCTCATCTCTCATTCCTTCGGTGGAGAGGACTAGCCACATGGTGCAATACCAGAAGGTCCTTGTGGAAAAATTGCTCCAAAAATTTCCATCTGACAACTCTAGCGGCAGAGTCTGTAGTTCCTTGTGCAACCGAGGAGGGGAGACAAGGGAAACACACAGCAGTTACAACAGAGATAGGGCAACACTCTCTAAGGCCTGGGACAGTTTCATGACACCCCGCAAGCACCCTCACCCTGATGCGCGGCCTAGTGTCACAAGGAGGGAAACATTTTGGAAGATGGTGAAGGAGTATGTAGCAGACCGTGTCAGCGTCCTCAATGATCCCTCTGTGCCTTAGAACTATTGGGTGTCCAAGCTGGACATGTGGCACAAACTGGCGCTCTACGCCTTGGAGGTGCTGGCCTGCCCTGCCGCCAACGTTTTGTCAGAGCGGGTATTTAGTGCTGCTGGGGCATAATAACTGATAAGCACAACCGCTTTTTAAATGAAAATGCTGACAGGTTGACAGGTTATAAAAATGAACAAGGCCTGAATTGCTCCTGACTTCTCTACTCCACCATAAACATAAAGGCACTTTAAAATGTGGCTTTTATGGTGTATTGAATACACTGTATTCCCATGCACTCCTTCCACCACAAAAAAGGGTATATGGTTCAATCTTCCTTTTCTCGTCCTACTCCTCCTCCTCCATCATATCAACATGCTTATTAGTCTGCCCTCGCTCCTAATGTTTTAGAGGGTCAGTTCGGCAGAAGGCCCTCGCCCACACTGTTTTAGATTGTCAGCTCAGCAGCAGGCCCTCGCCCATAATGTTTTAGATGGTCAGATCAGCAGCAGGCTCTCACCCATATTGTTTTAGATGGTCACCAGCAGGCCCTTGCTCCTAATGTTATTGAGGCTCACCATCAGGCCATCAATCATACTTTTTCAAGGGTGTGTATGATGCCCTCCTTTATGTGTAATCAAGAGTGTATTGGAGTCCCAGTTCCTTGTAATTTTTGGCAGCCCTTTAACACTTTATGAGTGTAGGAGTCCCACTACCTGAACAATTGTACCACAATGTGAATAAAGGTTGTATTGGAGTGCCTCTTCCTTGTAATTTTTGGCAGCACTTGCACTTTATATACAAGTAAATATACAGGAAAGAATGTTTCCTAACAATTTTTCCTCTAAAATCGATTTTATCTTCGGTTTTGTGCGTATTATTGTCAGTCTGTAAAAGTGGAGTACTTCTCCAACAACATCATTCCCAGCAGCAACCTGGGAGTCCAAGATGCATCCAGACATTCTCCCCATGCTGTTCCCGAACCATTTCAGTGGTGTTTCCATCAATTTCTGACCTTTTCCTGTGAAACAGACACCCTCCTTTCTTCAGAGCAGGGGGTGCCTGGTTTAATGCTTGGGTTCTTCCATTGACTTCCATTGTGCTTGGGTGCTCTGTAGAGCACCCGAGCATCCCAAAGTGTTCTACTCGAGCACCAGAGCACCCGAGCACTTTGGGGCTCGATCAACACGAATGGCTATATCGATCCCTCGTCTCCATACAAAATCATTGTTTCTGGGCAGCAGATGTTTAGACAGCACAATTTGCTGGCCAGAAACGATGATTGGTGGTGCCTGCAAAAACCACAGGACCGCCCTATGAACAAGCGTTTTTGCTCGTTCATTGGTTGATCTTTAGCACATTTAGATGGCCAGATTATTGGGAACAAGCGTTCGCAGTCATGGATGTTCGCGATAATCTAGACGGTTAATGGATCATCTAAATCCACCTTTAGTCTTCATTTAGTAAAAGATGTTTATTGCAGCAAAACCTAATTTCTCTGCTTTTCAATGGCTATTTTTTAGGTTGAGCTTTCATTTTTAAAGTTTGGTCATTTAAAATAGTTTTATTGCAGAATTGTGAAGGTGTCTGCTTGCAGATATTTGAAATCAAAGTAGCATTTAATATTTTACAGGATAAATGCCAGAAAACAAAAACCCTGGCAGCCTAATTATTGAACAAATTGCATGGATTTTGCAGTGCTAAGTAGACTCTTACTGATTCTTATACTGCTGTTTAGAGAAGAGGGTAAGTAAAATTGTTATAAATAATTATAATATTTAGATATAGTATTATACACTGAACAAAAATATAAATGCAACACTTTCGGTTTTGCTCCCATTTTGCATGAACTGAACATTTTCTACATACACAAAAGACCCATTACTCTAAATATTGTTCACAAATCTGTCTATATCTATGTTAGTGAGCACTTCTCCTTTGCCGAGATAATCCATCTCACCTCACAGGTGTGGCATGCTGACTGCAGGAATGTCTATGAGAACTGTTGCCCATGCAATGAATGTTCATTTCTCTACCATAAGCCGTCTCCAAAAGTGTTTCAGAGAATTTGGCAGTAGATCAAACCGGCTTCACAACCGCAGACCACCAGCCACCATGAAAGAAAAACAAGGGGCGGTGATGCTGCACCAATTTAGTTTAGGGACCCACTCAAAAGAGACCCTTGTGATATGAGTAAACCTATGCATTTTGATCAAAAAGTATTCTAAGGCTCCATTCACACTACCGTATGTTGGCTGCAAATATACGGATCCGTTTTTTTGTGGACAGTTTAGCATGTCCGCAAAAAAACGAATTGCATTCCTTTTTTTTGCTGATCCATAGACTACAATAGGGTCATGTCCTGATTTTCACTGACAAGTATAGGACGTGTTTAATTTTTTTTGCTGAGCTGTGCAATGGAAGAAAAGGGCCCCATAGAAATGAATGGGACAGCATCTAATCCGCAAAAAAACGGATCCGTTTTTTTGCCGACAACATACGGTCGTGTGAATGGCGCCTTAGTGACTCATATACAGTTTAATAGTTATGCTGAGAAGCAAATGATTAATGCATAGCTTGTGGATAAGTGATTCATGCTTTTTATTTTGTTCAAATAATTTTTTGTTAGGAAACTCAATATTGATAGAAACCTTTTTTTAGAATTATACTATGCCATTGAGAAGTAAATGCAAAATACTATTCTTCTATAGCACTCAGCACAAATGATTAAACCTCCTAAATAGATAGGTGATCTATTGTAAGTTTACTGATGCTGTGAGTGCAAGATGTTATCTGAACGATAATCGTCGCGATAATTGGGATAACAGTATTACAACCTTCATAGGACTAAATAAAGATGCCCACAGTAGAGCATGGATTTGATTAGTATAATTTGTGATGTTGTAATTGATTCACTACAGGGGAGGCTGAGAGAAGGTCGGACTGAGAGAGTTAAGAGAGACTGACTAGAGATGAGCGGATCGAAGCTGATAAAGTGGCATTTGATCCGAATTTCAGGAAAAATTCGAATCGCACCGAATGTGAATTTCCTTGCGCTTCGTGGTAAAGAATCACATTTTTTCCGAAATTGGCTGCTACACGTATGAGGACATGGGACAAGGAACTCTGGGAATGCGAGATCACCCATACTGACATGCATGCAGCCAATCAGCAACCAGCCAGTCCTGTGATGTCACAGCCCTATAAATACAGCGGCCATCTTAGATTCTGCCATTCACCAGCATGCTTAGTGCAGGGGGAGACTTGTCTGCAGACGCTAGGGAAAGTCATAGGAAAGACTTGATTGTGGTGAAAAAAAAGGGCTTATTAGCCATTGTGTGGTGAAGGGCGAAAATTACAGCCCTTTTTGTCATTTATTAGTGGCAAAAGTAAAATATTTTTGCCCATAAGATGCACCTATGTTTTTGAGGAGGAGAATAAGAAAAAAAATATTTTTCATTACACCTCTGGTCAGACCATCAATCAGACCCCCAGTGTTAATCAGACCTCAGCTGACAGCCCCAATAAGACCCCCAATGTTAATAAGACCTCAGATCAGACCCCCAATCAGACCTCAGCTCAGACCCCAATGTGAACGATCCCAATCAGAACTCAGATAAGAGCCCCATGCCTCTCATTAGCCGCCATATGCCTTATATCAGCCCCCCATATGCCTCTCACCAGCCCCCAGCAGCCTCTCTTCAGCCCTCCATTGGCTCTCACCAGCCCCCAGCAGCCTTATATCAGACCCCATTGCCTCTCACCAGCCCCCAGCAGCTTCTCTTCAGCCCCCAGCAGCCTCATATCAGCCCCCATTGCCTAACACCAGCCCCCAGCAGCCTCATATCAGCCCCCAGCAGCATTATATCAGCCTCCATTGCCTGTGACCAGCCCCCAGCAGCATTATAAGAGCCCCATTGCCTGTCACCAACCCCCAGCAGCATTACCCCATTGCCTGTCATCAGCCCCCAGCAGCCTCATATCAGCCCTCATTGCCTCTCACCAGCCATTTTTTGCGTGTATTAGTGGAAAAAGAAAACAAATATTTTCCGTTCAGCAGTGCAGTGATATATTCGGAAGCCCTGTATGCCGTGTATTAGTGATGAAATAAAAATAAAGTCGTCCAGCGTTGGACTTATCTGTTGAAAAGCCTGTTGTGTAAAAGTAGTAAGAAATTAGGGTCTAATTGCCATTCTGCGGTGCAGTGATATATTCTAAAGCCCAGTTTTCCATGTATTAGTGGCAAAATAAAAATATATTCGCCGTCCAGTGTTGCATATATCAGAAAAAAATTTGGGCCTAATTGACATTCTGCGGTGCAATGATATATTCTAAACCCAGTTTGCCATGTATTAGTGGTAAAATAAAAATATATTCGCCGTCCAGCATTGCATTTATCTGTTGAAAGCCTTTTGTGCAAAAGTAGAAAAAAATGTGGGCCTAATTGACGTTCTGCGGTGCAGTAATATATTCTGAGGCCCAGTTTGCCATGCATTAGTGGTGAAATAAAAATATATTTTTGCCGTCCAGCGTTGCATTTGTCTGTTGAAAAGCCTTTTGTGTAAAAGTGGGGAAAGAAATGGGCCTAATTGCCATTCTGCAGTGCAGTGATATATTCTGAGGCCCTGTTTGCCGTGTATTAGTGGTGAAATAAAAATATATTCGCCGTCCAGCATTGCATTTATCTGTTGAAATGCCTTTTGTGTAAAACTAGAAAAAGATTAGGGCTAATTTCCGTTCTACCATGCAGTGATTCTAAAACCCAGTCTTCCGTGTATTAGTGGTGAAATAAAAATATATTCGCCGTCCAGCATTGCATTTATCTGTTGAAAAAAAAGCCTTTTGTGTAAAAGTAGAAAAAAATTTGGGCCTAATTGATGTTCTGCAGTGCAGTGATATATTCTGAGGCCCAGTTTGCCATGCATTAGTGGTGAAATAAAAATATATTTGCCGTCCAGCATTGCATTTGTCTGTTGAAAAGCCTTTTGTGGAAAAGTGGAAAAAAAAATGGGCCTAAGTGCCGTTCTGCAGTGCAGTGATATATTTTGAAGCCCTGTTTGCCGTGTATTAGTGGTGAAATAAACATATATTCTCCATTCAGTGTTGCAATTATCTGTTGAAAAGCCTTTGTGTAAAAGTTGAAAATAATTAGGGCTAATTGCCGTTCTGCCATGCAGTGAGTCTAAAACCCAGTCTTCCGTGTATTAGTGGCGAAATAAAAAATATTTGATCTAACATTTGATTATTTGATCTAACAGTATGTCAGACAGAGAGGTGCCAGGCCCTGCACAGGGAAGTGGCAGAGGTGTAAATGTTTCTGGCGCAGGCAGAGGTCACAGCAGAGTAATGGCCTTGGCAACAGGGGTCACTTTGAGAGGCCTGAGCTCCCAGTGTCAGCTAGCAGTTGTGTCGTGACAGCAACCCAGCAGGTCTTGAACGGTTGACTTGATCTTTGACTTCGTCGCAAGTGACATCAGACACCCCCATCCAAGAGTCAGTAGGTTCGTCAGACACAACCCTTAGTTGGCATGGCGTGGGAGCAGGCCCTGTGCCCTCACCTGTCCTAAACCTGCCTCTGTCCTTTCCTCCACTAGGCAGGCAAGTAGGAGAGTGGTGTAGGAGCTGGTGTTGCGAGCGGTCAGGCTCCTGACTCAGAGACATTTGAGGAGGACATCAAAGACGTGCAGACAGTACTTGATGATGATGATGTAGCTGATCGCACTTGGGAACCGAGCTTTATTTTATTTTATTTTTTTCTTTATTTAACAATGTAATATCATAAAATCCGTTGTCTACATGATAAATCTGCAGCATAGGGGCCCCGTATGGCTTTCACACACTTTTAAAATAATCCTTCAGCGGAGCGAATAGATGCCGGATGTTCGGGACACTCCATGCCCTTCCCAGGATCTGCTGTTGGGAGCAGCAGTTCATTTCTGAGACGCCCGTATAGTGCGGGGAAATCTGAAGACCCTCTCTATCTCCATGCACCACAGGATGTCCTCCTTCCCATCCATGATGACTGGGAAATGTTTTCGCTGACGTAGAGACCAGGGGCTGGTAGTAATGGTTTGAATCTTGATGAACTTCGCAACTCCTTCGGGGTTCCAAGCAATCTTGAAGCTTTAACTTCTCATTGTCTGTAGTTACTAGAGACCTGTTCATGCCAGGCAGGTTCCTCCAGAAGTATCTGGCTCGATGAGCAGCCGATACCGCACTTGCATCAATCTTGACAGGATTTGTCTCCAGGTGGAGAGAAATATTTTTTGGGAATGCTTTCTACATCGCAACCATGTAGTCGAATAAAAAGAAGACTGGACGACTCTCTCCTGTCTTAGGCAACACTTAATTTTTTTAATTAAATTTATTAAATATTAAATTGAACCAAAACTTGATTAAAATTATAAGAAAGTAAACTTAAATTCACCAATATATTATCCAAATCTTCAAGGGAAATTCCTGGACGATCAATTTGCCAAGCCTTTTGTGCCGGAGAACGTGTATTATTAAATCGTGTTTTAACTTTTTGTTCTGTCCCATATTTCCTATAAATGAATAGATGAAGTGGCCACTCTGTGGCTTCCTCATGCTGATGCCACTTCCGCAATCGCTCTTCGTTGTGCCACTCTGTGGCCTCCTGATGCTGCTGCCACCTTTGCAATCTCTTGTCATCGTGCCACTCTATGGCCTCCTCATGCTGCTGCCACCTCCAAAATCTGTCATTGTGCCACTCTGTGGCTTCCTCATGCTGCTGCCACCTCCAGACTCTGTCATTGGGCCATTCTCCTCATGCTGCTTCCACCTCACCACTATGCCACTATGTCATAGGGCCACTCTGTGGACTTCTCATGCTGTTCCCACCCTCCCCACTTCATGACTGGGCCACTATTTTGCCTTTTTGGCTTGGCTGACATCATCTTTTATTTGACCCTTTTTCTGATGTGTCAGAAGGAAGAAAAAATGAGACGCACAACGGATCCTTTCTGTGTAGCAGCTGTAAGGCCTGTATGGACCCATCAGAATTGGCTTGTGATTTGGTAGCCAAAAGCAGGAGTGGGTACAAAACACAGAAGACATGCAAATATTTGGTTCACGTGTTATCTCTGTTTTGGATCCACTCCAGTTTTTTTGGCATTGGCAATACTGATGGATTATTAACCAAATGCTGACTGAGTGAAGGCAAATGCTCAACAGACAGGATCCATTTTATAAGCGTTTAATAGAACAGCTTCTGTTTACATTTACCGTATTTTTCGCCCCATAAGACGCACTTTTTCCCCGCAAAAAATGGGGGGGGGGGGAATGTCCCTGCATCTTATGGGGCGAATGCTAACAATGTATGAGCGGGGAGGGACCGGGAGGAGGAGCTGGGAGCAGGCAATTGCGGCAGGGCCGGTGCGTTCACTGTGCTCCGGCCCCGCCGCTCACAGTCCTGCACTATAAAGTTATAAAATGTCCCCTCATTCAATAAAACATGCCCCCTCACTTATTACTGTAGTTACCAGTACATAGTAAGAGCTTACCCTCATCCGAACCTGAACATTTCCGTAAAAGTTTGGGTTCGAGTTCGGTGTTCAGCTGTTTAATGGCGCTTGTTGAAAGGCTGCAGGGTAGCCAATCAACAAGCATTTAACTAGTGTGCCCTTAGAAGCCATCACAGCCATGCCTACTAATGGCATGGCTGTAATTGGCCAGTGCAGCATGTGGCCCAGCCTATATATAAGCAGGAGTCACGTAGCGCCGCACGTCACGTCAGCTCTTACTAGTGTAGGGATAGGATGCTACTGCTGTGAGGGAGAGATTAGGAAACAATTTTGGTGTACTTGGTGTTGTTAAATCTGCAAACTACAGCAATAATTTTTGTGGGTGCTATGCTACATTTTTGTACCCATGAGCCCAGTGCCACAGAGAAATAAACTTTAATCAGTTTGTTAGGTGGACGTCGGTGACCATTTTTGCAAGTGTAGTGCACTTGCAACTGCATGTGTGCCAGGGACATTACTTTAATCCTGTTCTGGTAGCTCAGTGGGCGACATCTAGCCATTTTGTAAGGACACCTGCACTGCAAATGTGCCAGGGGAAAGGAAAATAATAATATCCGTCTGTGACTTCAGGGCCCCGAGGGGAGGGGGGGGGGGCATATTCCCACTATTCATTAAATCCATCTGTTAGATTCTAGGGGGACAAATTCCCTTTTTTTGGCAGTCAAGTACCCCTGCGGCCTGCAGTGCATACCTGGCAATGAAAATAATTCAATTACATTAGTCCGCGACATATTTGTGTGATTTAAGCGGTTTTTTGACAGTCCAATGAAACCGTAAATACTGCATTTACATTGTTGGCAGAAAAAAGCACACTTTCTGTGCTAGATAGTACATTTGCGGTCTGCGCTGCATTTCTGACAGTCCAATTAAACTGTTAAATACTGCATTTACATTTTTGGTTTAAAAATGCACACTTTTTGTGCTAGATAGCACATTTGCAGCCTGCGCAACATTTCTGACAGGCCAATAAAACCGTTAAATACTGCATTTACATTGTTGGCAAAAAAAAAGCACACTTTTTGTGCTAGATAGTACATTTGCGGCCTGCGCTGCATTTCTGACAGTAAAAGAAATACGCTTAAATCCACCAATTTCATTGTGTGTGAAAAAAACACCTTTTTTGGGCCATAAAGTACCTTTGCGGCCTGCACTGCATAGCAGAAAGAGCAATAATTTACAAAAATTCATCTGTTCCATTGTTGGGTGATATTAACCAATTTTTGGCTGTTTTATACCCCTCCTCTACATAGCAGATGGTAATAATTTTCAAAAATTAATCTGTTCCATTGTTGGGTGACATTAACCCATTTTTGGCTGTTTTATACCCTGCTCTACATAGCAGACAGGGTAATAATTTTCCAAAATTCGTCTGTTCCATTGTTGGGTGACATTAACACATTTTTGGCTCTTTTATACCCCTGCTCTACATAGCAGACAAGGTAATAATTTTCAAAAATGTGTCTGTTCCATTTGTGAGTGACATTAACCCATGTTTTGCAGTATACAAACATCTGCTCTGCTTAGGTGACAGGGACCTACATTTCTAAAAATCATCTGTTCCATTGGTGAATGACATTAACCCAGTTTTTGAATGAATAAACCCCTGCTCTGCATAGGTGACAGGGACCTAAATTTCTTAAAATTGTCTGTTCCATTGGTGGGTGACATTAACAATTTTTTTTCCGCATACAAACCCCTGCTCTACATAGGTAAAAAGGGACCTAAATTTCGTAAAAACGTCTGTTACTTCGGTGGGTGACCACAAAAAATGAGGAGAGCGTCAAATAAGGGACGTGGTCCTGGTCGTGGTGCTGCTGGTGTTGGTGGAGCTCCTGTTGCAGGGAGAGGACGTGGTCGATCTGTGCCAGCTACACGCCCAAATGAAACACCTTCCTCAGGTGTGCGTAGACGACAGAGGCTTCAGAGTTATTTAGTAGGCCAGAATGCTGCTCTACGAATGGTGAGGCCAGAAATAGTGCAGTCTCTAGTAGATTGGGTAACTGACAGTGTCTCCAGTACCTTCACATTGTCTCCCACCCAGTCCACCGCTGAAAGGTCAGAGTTGGCACCTGCAGGCCATGGGCATCTATCTTGCACCTCATCCCCTTGCAAATCGGCCAAGCAGTCTGAGCCCCAAGTCATGCAGCAGTCTCTTATGCTTTTTGATGACTCTGCTGTCAGGATTTCCCAGGACCATCCACCTAGCCCTGCCCCAGAAGTGGAAGAGATTGAGTGCACCGATGCCCAACCACTTATGTTTGAGGATGAGGACATGGGAGCCACCAGCACAGCAAAAGAGGGAGCAGGGTGCAAAAGCAGAGCGGCCGTCTCCTAGACAGTACGCCTGCTACTGCCCACCGCACCCAGGGACCGAGCACAACAATGCCAGCTCCAAGGAGTTCCCTGGCGTGGCAGTTCTTCAGACAATGTGCAGACGACAAGACACAAGTTGTTTGCACGCTGTGCAATCAGAGCCTGAAGCGAGGCATAAACGTTCTAAACCTGAGCACAACCTGCATGACCAGGCATCTAAGTGCAAAGCACAAGCTGCAGTAGAGCAAACACCTCCAAAACTAAGAAAGGTCCCAGGCTCCTCTTGATCCCTCTTCTGCGGCAGTCTCGGCCTCTTCCTCCACCTCTGGAGTGACAGTGGCACCTGCCCCCCAGTTAAAGGGAACCTGTCACCTCTACTATGCTACCCCCACTGAGCATTTCTAAATGTTTATTGTGTTGACCAAAATATATAAATTACACTTTTAATTTAATCTGCAGCCAAATTAAATAAGTATGATGCATTTTGTACTTCCCGCCTTTTATGCAAATTAACATAAAAGAGTTATATCTTATTTGTGTGACCAGAGAAGAGTCATATTTATTCTGAGTCAAGCTCCTCATCTCCGCCTAAGAAAAGCCCCTATAGATAAAATCGAGCAGATTCGCTGTCAATCAAAGTCTAGGGGGAGGGAAATAGACTCTGATGATATGAGGGGAAGGAATTATTTATGCAAATGAGCATAGCAGGAAAGCTTTAGAGAGTGATATAATAGGACGTGTTAGTCCTGAGAAGGTTATGGATGGATCGCTGGTAACTATCAAGGTAGACAAACTTGAAGGTACATTCAGTTTTATATGTGAAAACATGGTGACAGGTTCCCTTTAAAAACAGAGGATGTGTCAGCAACGTCACCACGTTCATCATCTTCAACAAGCAGCACCACAATGTCCCATGGCAGCGTTCAGCTGTCCATCTTCCAAACACTGGAGTGAAAGAGGAAGTACCCTCCTACCCAACTGCGATCCCTGGCCTTGAATGCCAGCATTTTAAAATTCCTGGCCTTTGAAATGCTGTCATTCCGTCTGGTGGAGACGGAGATTTTTAAAAACCTTATGGCATTGGCTGTCCCATAGTACGTCATTCCCAGCCACCACTACTTTTCCTGGCAAGCCATCCCTTACCTGCACAAACAAGTGGGGGACAAAATCAGGTGTGCACTGCGCAACACTCTCTGTGGCAAGGTCCACATAACTACTGATACGTGGACCAGTAAGCATGGGCAGGGACATTATATCTCCCTAATAGCACACTGGGTAAATGCAGTGGCGGCTGGCCCTGAGCTGTTTGGCACATATCCTTCTGCCTCTGAGGATTGCAGGGCATTTCTCTTTGCCTCCTGTTGCCTCCTCCTCCTCTAACACCTCCTCATCCGGTCAGCGTAACAACTTCACCACCAATTCTCCGCACAGCCAGGGAAAAATGACAGAAGGCAGTTTTTGAAACTCTGTTTTCGGGGACAAACCCCACACCGCACAGGAGCTGTGGATGGGCATGGAACAACAGACTGATGAGTGGTTTGTGCCACTGAGCCTCAAGCCCGGCCTGGTGGTGTGTGATAATGGGCGAAATCTCGTAGCAGCTCTGAGCCTAGCCGGTTTGACGCACATCCCTTGCCTGGCGCATTTGCTGAGATTGGTGGTGCCGGAATTCCTGAAAAACTACCCCGATATGTTAGAGCTGCTGCAGAAAGTGCGGGGCATCTGTGCGTGCTTTTGGCGCTCTCACCCTGCTGCTGCTTCCCTGTCTACGCTGCAGCGTAACTTCGGCCTTCCCACTCACCGTCTTATATGCGATGTGCCCACAAGATGGAACTCCACCTTGCATATGCTGAAGAGACTGTGCGAGCAGCAGCAGGCGATAGGGGAGATTCAGCTGCAGCACGCATGGGTGAGTCGCTCTGCGGAACAGCACCACTTCACCGCCACTGAATGGGCCTCGATGCGAGACATGTGTGCTTTGTTGTGCTTTTTCGACTACTCCACCAACATGGCCAGTGCCGATGACGCCATTACTATCTCACTTCTATGTCTCCTTAAAAAAAAGCTTTGGGAGATGATGGAAGAGGATATGGCACAGGAGGAAGAGGAAGAGAAAGGGGGATCATTTCCACGGTTATCAGGCCAGTGATTCACAAGTGGCTCAGAGGGTGGGTTCCTGCACCAACATAGGCCAGGTACACAATTGTCCAGACAGGGCACAGTTCTGGAGGATTAGGAGGAGGAGGATGAGAAGGAGGAACCGTGTTCACAGAAGGGTGGCATCCAAAGCAACTCATGGGCATCACTTGTGCCTAGCTCGGGGGATACAGAGGACACAGAAGATATACCTCCCACAGAGGACGGCTTGTCCTTGCCTCTGGGAAGCCTGGCACACATGAGCGACTACATGCTGCAGTGCCTGCGCAATGACCGCCGAGTTGCCCACATTCTAACTTGTACTGATTACTGGGTGGTCACCCTGCTGGATCCACGTTACAAGGACAACGTGCCATCCTTAATTCCCTTACTGGAGCATGATCGGAAGATGTTCGACTACAAGCCTGACAACTGACACCACCTGACAGCGGGGGCTCAGTGGAAGCACAAGGCGAAGGCAGAGGAGGAGAAAGAGGTCGCCAATGCAGCTGGGTCACCGCCAGCACCTCAGAAGGCAGGGTTAGCATGTGGAAAAGCTTTGTCACCACGCCACAACAACCAGCACCACCAGCTAATATGCAACGTCTTAGCAGGAGGCAGCATTTGAGCAACATGATGGAGCAGTATGTGTGCACACGCCTACATGTACTGACTGATGGATCTTCCCCATTTAACTTTTGGGTCTCCAAATTGGACACATGGCCTGAGCTTACCCTTTGCACCTCGGAAGTGTTGGCCTGCCCTGCAGCCAGTGTATTGTCTGAACTAGTATTTAGCACGGCAGGGGGCGTTATCACAGACAAGCGCAGTGGCCTGTCCACAGCCAATGTGGACAAACTCACGTTCATTAAAATCAACCAGGCATGGATCCCACAGGACTTTGTGCAGAATAGACATGTATACCGGCCTCAAACAGCGATTGTTATACTCCAGTGCACTTTCTCTTTGTTTTATTTTTTATATTCCACAATGTTTTGTGGTCTACCCAAATAAAAATAAAAAAACATGTGTTGGCTACCTCCTCCACCGTTGCTTCCAGCTATACCGCCACGTCCACCTACACCGCCACGTCCACCGCCTGCTCAACCTCTTACTCCATATGGACCTCTTCCTCCTAGTTCAAGATTATTATTTTTAATTTTTATTTATTTTATTTTATTTTAAGTCATTACCCTATCCACATTTGTTTGCAGGGCACTTGCCATGCTCTTACCCACATTTTTCTGCCTTTTGCAGCCCTCTAGCCCTTTCCATGACTCTTTTAGAGCCAATTTAGTGCCCCAAAGTTCGGGTCCCCATTGACTTCAATGGGGTCCGGCTTCGGGGTCAAATTTGGGTCAAGTTTGGGTCCCGAACCCGAACTTTGTGGGGAAGTTCGCCGAACTCGGCAAACCCGAACTTCCAGGTGTCCGCTCAACTCTATATGTATGCAGTTCACTTCTGCAGCTATATGTTTTGAAAGCGTTTAGTGGCGTATTTCATTACAAAAAGAAAAATATATACGCAGTTCACTTCTGCAGCTATATGTGGTGAAAGAGTTCAGTGGCGTATTTCATTACAAAAAGAAAAATATATATGCAGTTCACTGTTGCAGTTATTTGTGGTGAAACCGTTCAGTATCCAATTTCAGTCCAAAAAGGAAAAAAATGTACGCTCTTCACTGTTGCATTTATTTGTGGTGAAAGAGTTTAAGTGGTCTATTTCAGTACAAAATGAAAAATATATATGCATTTCACTTCTGCAGTTATATATGGTGAAAGCGTTCAGTGTCCTATTTCAGTACAAAAAGGAAAAATATCTACGCACTTTAATGTTACATTTATTTCTGGTGAAAGAGTTTGGTGGCCTATTACAGTACAAAACGAAAAATATATACGCCTTTTACTTACGAAGCTATTATTATTTCAGTACAAAAACAAAATATATTCAGCATTCACTTTTGCAGTTACATGTGGTAAAACCTTTAGTGACGTATTTCAGTAGAAAAACTAAATATACTCAGCGTTCACTGTTGCAGGTATATGTGTCAAAAACTTTAGTGACGTATTTCGGTCAAAAAACTAATTTTATTCAGCGTTCAGAGCTGTAGTTATATGCGGTAAAATCATTTGTGACGTATTTTGGTCGAAAAACAAATTTTATTCAGCATTCAGTGCTGCAGTTATATGTGCTAAAATCTTTAGTGACGTATTTCGGTAGAAAAACAAAATATATTCAGCATTCACTGTCGCAGGTATATGTGGCTAAACCTTTAGTGACATATTTCGGTCAAAAAACAAAATGTATTTCGTGTTCAGTGCTACAGTTTGTGGTAAGGTGCAAGGTGTCATATGTGATGGCAGGTACGTGTCACCGAGGTTGCTGGCCTCGGTGAGGTGAGAGCCGGGTTTTTGTCTGCAGCAGCTAGTGCTGTTTGGCTTTGTTAAATAGCATGGCTGCAAAGCCGATCCGGGCCGGCTCTTACTGGGAGCAGCTAAAGAGTAGGGTGGGTGGCTGCTCCCCACGGTCCAGTCCATGTTTTGGGCTGGATATAAAACGCAGCCAGCAGCTGTGTCGGGGGGGTGTGATTATCCTGGAGCTGCTAACAGGGCTGGGAGTTCTCTGTCCAGGAGGAAAGAGCTCAGCAAGGAGGTATTTTGTTCCTGGCTACCTGAAGCTGGATTCTCCTGCGGCTGGGCCGACAGCGTGGTGCGAACCTGCACCTACACCTCCCAGGTGACTGAACCTGTGTTGGACTGTTTTTGTTTGGCTACGTTATTTCCGTTGTGTGTGAACTGTCACCAAGAGACTGTTTTTCATTTTGTGTGCAAGTGTGAATAAAACACTGTTTGTTGCACAATCTGGACTCCTTGTTTTGCCTCTAAACTGCACCCGCACCGCTGTCTACCAGAGCGACTCCCCACATTTGGTGGAGGATGCGTGCATGCGCAGTGAGGCTGGCGTGAACGCCGAAGTTTTGTTTTTCTAAAGTGTATGGAATATATTAAGCCAGCAAAGCTGCAAGCAGGAGTTTCTGGCAACATGGAGGCTGCTGTGAAGGCTCTCATAGAGGCTAACGTGCAGCAGCGGGAGACCAACCAACTACTGCTACAACATGTGATGGCATTACAGGCGGCAGGAGCGTCCCACCACGTCCAAGATGCCCGGAAAGCGGTCCGTGCGGCGATCCCAAAAATGACCCCCGCAGACGACGTTGAGACGTACCTGGCGGTTTTTAAGAAGGTCGCCGTGAGGGAAAAGTTACCCCGTGACCAGTGGGCTGAGGTGGTCGCTCCGTTCCTGGCTTCCGGACCCCAGCAGGTGTTTTTCGACTTGTCGGATGACCAAGCGGCAGATTATGACACTGTGAAAGGAGAGGTCCTAGCCAGACTGGGCGTGAACGTGCTGGTCCGCGCCCAAAGAGTCCACCAGTGGGACTTTAAAACGACTGAACCAGCTAGGCCGCAGTTCTACGATCTGCTGCACAGGCTGCAAAAGTGGCTGCAGCCCGATCTACTAAGTCCCACTGCCATGCTGGATCGACTGTTGGCGGACATCTTTTGGAGGGCCCTGCCTTATCCCCTCCAGCACTGGATCGGCCAGGTATCGCCCACCAATGCCCTGGAGATGGTCGACCTGGTGGAGCGCTACGAGGCCACCAGAAACCTGCAGGGGACTCTTGCGGGGAAGGGGTCAGTCAAACCCCGGAGGCCTCTGCCCCAGTTCCGACGTCCGGCGACAGAGCGGCCTGCCCGGAATATACCCCCTGCGAGTCCGCCTCCCGTGGTATGCTGGAGGTGTCAGGAGCCAGGCCACATCAGGGCCGACTGTCCGCATCGGGATGAGCCGATGGATATGAACTACGGGGTCGTCACTCCCTGTATGCACGGAAGCTGTGCGCAACTGGCACCCGTGAGGTGCAGGACCATAACCACCTGTGTCAGGTAGAGGTGGGAGACTCTCTGGCGGTGGCTCTGCTGGACTCCGGGAGTTTAGTCTCCCTGGTAAGGGCTGCACTTGTACGGCCTGCGGAGTATACTGGCCGTAAAGTCGGGGTCCTGGGCATCCACGGAGACCTGAAAGACTATCCCACTGCACTAGTGACTTTGTCCACAGCGGCTGGTAGGTGGACCCACGAGGTGGCTGTCGCTACTAAACTCCCACACGAACTAATACTTGGGAGGGACTTCCCGGTTTTCCGGCGCTGTGGCCGGCAATAAAGGTATCTGAGGGACCCGAGACAGGGTGACCCTAGTAGAGTGGCCTGATACCGCTGGAAGGCCAGAACCCTGGGAGCCCGAGTCTGAAGGGCCGGCGGTAGGGGTGACCACTGCTCCAGCGGTAGAGGGGAGACAACCCCACTGAGTGTAATGGTGGGAGACACGGAGGACTTGCCACCGGGACCTGAGTTGGCAGACCTCAATGTCTCCGGGGAAAATTTTGGGACCGCACAACACCGGGACCAAACCCTAACCAGGGCCTGGGAGAATGTGCTGGAAATTGATGGGAAACCCCAGAAACCAGGGGCTGAATTAATGTTCCCACGGTTTATTGTTCTGCAGGATATGTTGTATCGGGTGAACCAAATCCGAGGCGAACCTGTTGAACAGTTGGTGGTGCCCACAGCGTATCGCAAGCTTGTCATGGAGCTTGCCCACCAACATGTTCTTGGGGGACACCTGGGGTGGCAGAAAACCCAGGACCGCATACTGCAGCGATTTTATTGGCCCAGTGTGTTCAAGGAGGTAGAGAATTATTGTAAGTCCTGTCCAACCTGTCAGATAACCAGCCCCCAGCCTCATTTCCGTAGTCCTCTGGTACCTCTGCCAATTATTGAAGTACCGTTTGAGCGAATCGCGATGGATTTAATTGGGCCTGTACCAAAGTCTGCCAGGGGCCACCAACACATTCTGGTAGTTCTCGACTATGCCACTCGGTATCCGGAGGCGGTGCCTCTGCGACATACCTCAGCTAAGCTCATTGCCAAAGAGTTAATGGAGATGTTTTCCCGTGTGGGCCTGCCAAAAGAGGTTCTGACAGACCAAGGGACCCCTTTATGTCCAAAGTAATGAGGGAACTGTGTAAATTGTTGCGTATAAAGCAGTTACGGACGTCCGTTTACCATCCGCAAACAGACGGTCTTGTGGAGAGGTTTAACCAAACTCTAAAAAATATGTTAAAGAGGGTGGTGTCTAGAGATGGGAAGGACTGGGATCTGCTTCTGCCCTATCTCATGTTCGCAGTGCGAGAGGTGCCCCAGGCCTCTACTGGGTTCTCGCCTTCGAACTGCTTTATGGCAGACACCCTCGGGGCCTGTTGGATATCGCCAAGGAAGCGTGGGAACAACAGCCTGTCCCCCACAAAAGTGTCATTGAGTATGTCGCCCAAATGCAGGACCGGATGGAAAGGGTGTTGCCCTTGGTCCGGGAGCATATGGAGGCAGCGCAACAAGCCCAGAGTAGGGTGTACAATCGTCAGGCTCGGTACGGGACTTCAATCCGGGAGATCGGGTTTTGGTTCTGGTACCCACCCTTGACAGCAAATTCCTAGCTAGGTGGCAGGGCCCCTATGAGGTGATCGAGAAGGTAGGGAAGTAAATTACAAAGTACACCAGCCAGGCGGCGCAAGCCGGAGCAGGTGTACCACGTGAATTTACTTAAGCCGTGGAAAGATAGGGACACAGCCGACGACCACAGCCCCCGGCCAGGGATTCTAGGTGAAAAGGGTCCAGCCCCACAGTTCGAGGCCTGTGAAGCAGTAACCACGGTAAAAATTGCAGACAGCCTGTCTTCCAAACAAGTTCAGGAAGTCAGGGAGTTCATCAGTCGGAACACGGATGTGTTCTCGGACCTCCCTGGCCGCACGTCTCTCATCCAACATGACATCGTCACTGAGCCTCAGGCCAAGATCCGGTTAAAACCATACCGGGTACCTGAGGCTCGGCGACGGGCCATCGCGGAGGAAGTACAGGTAATGTTGAAGCTCGAGGTCATTGAGGAGTCGAAAAGTGAGTGGGCCAGTCCCATAGTCCTAATACCCAAGCCGGATGGGACGTTGCGGTTCTGCAACGACTTTCGTAAGTTAAATGAAGTATCCAAGTTTGACGCGTATCCCATGCCCCGAGTAGACGAGCTGGTTGAAAGTTTAGGACAAGCCCGTTATTTTTCTGTGCTGGACCTCACTAAAGGGTACTGGCAGGTACCCTTAACGGAGTCGGCTAAGGAAAAACCGCATTTGTTACCCGCAGGGCCTGTATCACTACAAGGTGTTACCCTTTGGCCTGCATGGCGCCCCGCCACTTTCCAAAGGTTAATGGACATAGTGCTGCGACCACATCGTCGGTACGCCTCGGCCTACTTGGATGATGTAGTCATCCACAGCACCGACTGGGAAAGCCATTTACCCAAGGTGCAGGCGGTAGTGGATGCCCTGAGGAAAGCCGGACTGACCGCTAACCCAAAGAAGTGCTCCATAGGGTTAGAGGAGACAAAATATCTGGGATATGTAATTGGGCGGGAGTCATCAAACCTCAGGTAACTAAGGTAGAGGCCATTCGTAACTGGCCCCGACCGGTCACCACCAGGCAGGTAAAGTCGTTCCTGGGGATTGTAGGTTACTACATGAGGTTTGTGCCCCACTTTGCCACAATAGCAGCGCCATTGACAGACCTGTTGAAGGGGCGAAAGTCTGGGAGGGTTAGCTGGAGTGAGAAGGCGGAGGAGGCTTTCTCCGCGTTGAAGTCGGCCCTGTGTGGGTCCCCGGTTTTGGTGACACCCGACTTCAACAAGGAGTTTGTCGTACAGACCGACGCCTCGGAGGTAGGCCTCGGTGCGGTACTGTCGCAGGAGGTCAACGGGGAAGAACATCCCGTTGTCTTCCTGAGCCGTAAGCTCAGTCCCGCCGAGTCCAGGTATAGTATAGTGGAGAGGGAGTGCCTGGCTATCAAGTGGGCACTCGAATCTCTCCGCTACTACCTGTTAGGAGGAGGTTCCGTCTGGTGACCGACCATTCCCCCTCAAATGGATGAGTCAGGCCAAGGAGAGGAATGCTCGGGTCACCAGGTGGTTCCTATCTCTTCAAAATTTCAAGTTTTCCGTGGAACACAGGGCAGGCCGCTTGCAGGGCAACGCAGATGCCCTGTCCCGCGTCCACTGCCTCACGTGTGTTCACCCCTCAGGGTTGAACAAAGGGGGGGGGTATGTGGTAAGGTGCAAGGTGTCATATGTGATGGCAGGTACGTGTCACCGAGGTTGCTGGCCTCGGTGAGGTGAGAGCCGGGTTTTTGTCTGCAGCAGCTAGTGCTGTTTGGCTTTGTTAAATAGCATGGCTGCAAAGCCGATCCGGGCCGGCTCTTACTGGGAGCAGCTAAAGAGTAGGGTGGGTGGCTGCTCCCCACGGTCCAGTCCATGTTTTGGGCTGGATATAAAACGCAGCCAGCAGCTGTGTCGGGGGGGGTGTGATTATCCTGGAGCTGCTAACAGGGCTGGGAGTTCTCTGTCCAGGAGGAAAGAGCTCAGCAAGGAGGTATTTTGTTCCTGGCTACCTGAAGCTGGATTCTCCTGCGGCTGGGCCGACAGCGTGGTGCGAACCTGCACCTACACCTCCCAGGTGACTGAACCTGTGTTGGACTGTTTTTGTTTGGCTACGTTATTTCCGTTGTGTGTGAACTGTCACCAAGAGACTGTTTTTCATTTTGTGTGCAAGTGTGAATAAAACACTGTTTGTTGCACAATCTGGACTCCTTGTTTTGCCTCTAAACTGCACCCGCACCGCTGTCTACCAGAGCGACTCCCCACAAGTTATATGTGGTAAAATCTTTATTGACGTATTGCGGTCGAAAAACTAATTTTATTCAGCGTTCAGCGCTGTAGTTATATGCGGTAAAATCTCCATGATGTCTCCTTGATAAATCTGCAGTGTGGGGGCCCCATGTCGCTTCTACACACTTTCAAAGGAATCCATCAGCGGCTCGAATAGATGCCGGATGACCGTGATGCTCCATGACCTTCCCATGAGCTGCTATCGGGAGCAGTGGTTCATTTCTGAGACGTCTGTATAGTGTGGGGGGAATCCAAAGACCCTCTCCATCTCCATGTTCCGTTATATGTGGTAAAATCTTTATTGACGTATTTCAGTGGAAAAACAAATCGTATTCAGCATTTGGTGCTGTAGTAATATGCGTTAAAATCTTTTGTGACTAATTTCGGTGGAAAAACAAATTGTATTCAGCATTCAGCGCTGCAATTATATGTCGCAAAATCTTTATTGAAGTAAGTCGGTCGAAAAACAAAATTAATTCAGTGGTCAGCACTGCGGTTATATGCAGTAAAATCTTTACTGAGGTATCTTGATGATTCGTGACTCTTCTGGATCAAAGCTATCTTGACGCTTTGTCTTCTCATTGTCTGTAGCTACTATAGTCCTGTTTATGACAGGCAGGTTCACCCAGAGGTATCTTGGTCGATCATCACTCTATCATTGTGCCATTCTGTGGCTTCCTTATGCTGCTGTCACCTCCACACTATGTCATTGTGCCACTCTGTGGCTTCCTCATGCTGCTGCCACCTCCACACGATGTCACCTTGCCACTCTGTGATCTCCTAATGCTGCTGTGTCACCTCCACACTTTTTCAACTTGCCACTCTGTGGTCTCCTGATGATGCTGCTGCCACCTCCACACTGTCATTTTGCCATTCTGTGCCTTTCTCCTGCTGCTGCCACCTCCAGACTTTATCATTGTGCCACTCTGTGGCATACTCATGCTTCTGCCACCTTTACACTCTGTCATTGTGCCACTAAGTGGCCTACTCATGCTGCTGTCACTTCCAGACTCTGTAATTGTGCCTTTCTGTGGCCTCTTCATGCTGCTGCCAACTCCACACTATGTCACCTTGCCACTCTGCGGTCTCCTGATGCTGTGGCCACCTTCACACTTTGTCATTGTGCCAATCTGTTGCTTCCACCTGATGCTGCTGCTGCCGACACCTCCAGGCTCTGTCATTGTGCCACTTGGTGGCCTCCTCATGCTGCTTCCACCTCACCACTATGTCATAGGTCAGCTCTGTGGACTTCTTATGCTGTTCCTACCCTCCCCACTTCATGACTGGTCCACTATTTTGGCTTTCGGCCTGGCTGACATCATCATTTATTTGACACTTATTCTGATCTGTCTGTGTAGCAGCTTTAAGGTCTGTATGGTCCCATCAGAATTGGCTTATGATTTGGTAGCCAAAAGCAGGTGTGGGTAGAAAACACAGAAGACATGCAAATATTCCATTCACGGTTTCATCTTTGTTTTACATGCACTTTTTTTGGCATTAGCAATACTGATGGATTATTGAGCAAGTGCTGACCGAATAAAGGCGTATGCTCCACATACAGGATCCATTTTTTGCTGGGTTATTGTTCTGACAGATCAGAGAATGGGAAAAATTTATCAGTGATGTCAACACAAACTTACTGCTGACACCCTCTCCACTCAGGGGGGCTCTACTTGTATAAGCTTTAATAGAACAGGTTGTGTAGACATCTAAGTGGAATCAGCTGAAGAGTGTGTTAAAGGAGTGCGCTTCTTCTTGACGCTAACATCTACCTGTAAGGCTGAGTTCATACTTGAGTTATTTCATCTTTTTTGGCCCTGTGACTACCCAAATAAGTGAAGTATGCAGTGATTATAAGAGCGACCCCTGTCATCTGCATGTCATACTGACTCACAGTATTATTTCACTACCACAGCAGACTCCCCATGCGTGTTACTACAAGGAACAGTGTTCTACACCCCAATAAAGGCTCTCTGCAGCCCAGAAATAGCAGTTTTTTATCGTGATTCACTGAAAATAAATTCCGATCGAAGCAAATTTTTCCAAAAATTCGGCGAACTGGCCGAATCGAATATTTGAAAAATTCGCTCATCTCTAATCTCAGCCATGGTCAGAAACTCAGGACCAAGGGCAAACATTTCATTGTTCATTGATAATGTTATATCCGTATATCAGGGCTTTCTAATCCTGCCTATTAGGAAGCTGGTCAAGCTGTCATTTGCAGCTGCCCACCTGGGTCAACAAGTCATACATGTGTGCTTTTGTAGAGTCCCACTACGTATGAGTGGGCACTACACAATGGTGTTATGGTCATTTTATTCAACATGTCGTTCCATGTACATTTCATTATGTCATATTGCATATAAATTGTAGAGAGTTTCCTTGGTACAGGCCTGTCAGGGTGTTAGTATTCCCCCAAGCCACTAGAGGGAGCTAGGGACTGCCCTATAGAGATATAGAGAGGGCTTGGTCTAGTTTGGGGAGAGTAGTGTAGACCTCCTAAAGTGAGAAGGCTAGTGAGCCTGCAGAGGCTAGTGGTGTAATTTACGTGAAGCAATCTTCCAGCAAGAGAATATATTTTCAGAGGAGCCTGCCCTAAGGATAAAGCAACCCTTTCTGCATTTGGGCCTTGGGAGAATCGAGGTGCAGGAGTCGGATTATTAATCACCGCACCAATACAGCTACTGAGTTAACCGGGATCAAGTCAAGTCCTGTCCAGTAACCATCTTACCCTCTGTCTACCTTGCTAGGATTATCCCATTCTTTGCCAAGCCTGCATACCAGGAAAATCACTGCATTTATACCATTTGCCTCCAAAACGGAATTATATAAAGAACTGTACATAATTTGCTGCTCAGTAAAGAAGTTAATAATCAACAGAATTTGTTGTACCTCAATTATTCCTGCTGCAAATCGGTTGTGCCACCGTAAAAAGCCCTGGCGTCACGAATTGCAAGGGACCACAGGCACGTTAAACCTTAACATCAAGGGCACCTCGCATACCACCTGGCCTGTGTCGCTTCATCCAGAGAGTGCCTCAGAGGACCCACGTGCTGACCTCTCCATCACTGACTGCATGCCTGCCCAAGGACTTTATAACTGTGAGTACAAATCTCATCCCCTCGGTCTGCCTGCCTATGTCCTTGACCTCACAGGTCGCTTACCCTGAGGACTGGCTTACTGCACTTGGTACACATGTAGGCCTATACACAGGAAAACTGATTAGTCTTTAAACTTGGATTGTCCACATACTGTAACTGTACTTAAAATGTATTTTGTACTTCAATGTTCAGGCTGGACAGATGGTTTATTTAATATTTAATGTTCCTTATTCCTGTTTCTTCTTCGATTTGTTTCTTAAATCCTACACAGAAGTCCGCATAGCCAAGGGATGTGGGATGGCCTTTGATGTTGTGTAGTAAATCCTGTGCAGTAAATATTTAACTAGCTTTTAGTTAATTGATCTTTAAAATCTAAGCTGTATTTCATTGTCTTTGGCTTCTCTTGAGCTTTTAAGTGGTTGTTTCAGCCAAGGATTTCACCTTTCCATTTCACAAATGTTAACAGTGCAATAGCAATGTGAAAAATGTGAGAGGTCATTTGCTATTCTATATGAACTTTTGTAACATGTAAGCAATGATTACTCAGACATTATTGCAGTTTCTTAGGAGCAGAGATTATAGAACAGAGAGGATAGGAATTTTATGGCAAACTGCAAAGATTATAAATAGTGAGCTTTTTAGACTATTTTAGTCTCTTCATCTGGCATAGTATAACACAATATCTGAAGAGACATACAGGGGCACATTTATTAAGACTGGCGTTTTAGATTGTCGTAATAAGCCCTATACATGGTAGTGGATCCGCCAGAGTTATGAAGAGGAGCCAGCCTCTTCATAACTTTGGCAGATCCACTGCCACTTCAAAATGTAAGGCAGCTTCCTAGCTTTCTTACAATTAGACCATTTTCTACACTTTAAACAGGCATAGAAAATGATAAATGAGACGGGCCTACTGGCCTGACACTTTTTTAGACCAGGCGTGAGCGGGGAGAAGTTGCAGATTGCGGCGTAAAGGACCTTTGTGTAGGTGTATTTCTGTTTGATAAATGACCCCCACAGTGTTTATACATAAAAAGACCTTGGAAAAGTGTGGTAATTGAGACAAGTGATGTAAAGCTAAATTATCCTATCCTAAGTTCGATTGTGTATAAATATGTGATTCTTTAGATATCATGTTATACCATGCCTCATGAAGAGACCCAGTAGTCTTGTAAACTTGTTATCATCTTTTCAGTTAGCCATAAAAAGGTATTAATCATTTTTATCAATAAGTGCTGTGCAAAGAAAGGAGGTCACAATGCTGTTGGTGTCCCTATTGATCCCAGTGGTCATGTGACTGGTCTTTTCTGACCTTTGAGGCACAGACAATAAAAGTAAAAAAAAAAAAAGCAGAGACAAAAAAAATGAAATACAAAAAAAATAAAATGATTTACCCCCAAAAACATTTTTTGCATGAATTATTGATGTACCACCAGCCAAGACCCAATTATCCAAAAGTGGACATACAAAAAATTATAACTTACAGTAGACAATGCTGAACAAAAATAAAAGGTCTATTTAGGTAATATTTTTCTAATTTTTTCTATTTAAAAAAGTAAATAAAATAAAACCTGAATTATTCTTGAAAAAACACTGAAAAAAAAGTCACATCACTAGAAAAAAAAAAGTTATTGCCATTAAAGGGAATCTGTAACCAGGATATCCACTGCTAAACAAGGCACAAAGCCTTGTAGGGCAAACTCAGCTGAATATAATGATTCCTTTCACTTAGTGATCCGTACTTTGAATCCATACGCAAATAAATAGATAAGTGCATCTAAGGTGGGCCCAAGACATTCTTTTCACATTTGCTCCGCCAGTTCCTCCTTCTTGATTGACAGGTCCAGGTTCCTGTACATTCATGTCGCCTGGTCCTGTTAATCAAAATGAAGACAGATGGGCTGTCAGGAGAAGCAAGGATGTACAGAGTTGCTTGGGCCCGCCTTCAGTGCATTTAACTGCTCAGTTGCATATAGATTAAAAGCACCTTTTCTCCAGAATGAAGCAATGGATCTCTAAGTGAAAGTTATCATTACTAGTGATGATCGAGCACCAAAGTATTCGGGTGTTTGGGTTTTCGGGCTGAGCACATAGCTATATTCGTGTGCCCGGCCGAGCACCCAAGTATAATGAAAGTCAATGGGAGACAACCAGGCACCCCCTGCTCTGAAGAGGGGAGGGTGCCTGGTCCATTGGAAAAGGTCTTAAAGTGACAAAAACACCACCGAAAAGGATCGGGAACAGAATGGGGACGATGTCTGGATGCATCTTGGACTCCCAGGTTGCTGCCGGGAACCATGTTGTCCGAGTTGTACGCCACTTTTACAGACTGACAAAAATATGCCCAAATGCCCAAATAGGAATTAGGAATTAGGAAACATTCTTTCCTGTGTATTGAATTTTATATAAAGTGCAATTGCTGCCAAAAATAACAAGCAAGAGGCACTCCGAAACAGCCTGTATATCACATAAAGGAGGGCCCCATTCACATTGTGGTACAATTGTTCAGGTAGTGGGACTCCTATGCATAAAGCCTATGCACTAAGTGAAAGGGCTGCCAAAAATTACAAGGAATCGGCACTACAATACACCCTTTATCACACACAAAGGAGGGCATTATACACACCCTTGAAATATTATGATTGGTGGCCTGCTGGTGACCTTCAAAAACATTTGGAGCAAGGGCCTGCTGGTGACCCTCTAAAACATTAGGGGCAAGGGGCTGCTGTTGAGCTGACTCTGTAAGACATTATGGTTGAGGGCCTGCTGGTGAGCTGACCCTGTAAAACATTATGGTCGAGGGCCTGCTGGTGAGCTGACCCTCTAAAACATTAAGGGCGAGGGATGCTGGTGAGCTGACACTGTAAAACATTATGGTTGAGGGCCTGCTGCTGAGCTGACCCTCTAAAACATTAAGGGCGAGGGCTGCTGGTGAGCTGACCCTCTAAAACATTAAGGGCGAGGACTGCTGGTGAGCTAACCCTCTAAAACATTATGGTTGAGGGCCTGCTGGTGAGCTGACCCTATAAAACATTATGGTTGAGGGCCTGCTGGTGAGCTGACCCAATAAAACATTATGGTTTAGGGCCTGCTGGTGAGCTGACCCTCTAAAACATTATGGTTGACGGCCTGCTGGTGAGCTGACCCTCTAAAACATTATGGTTGAGGGCCTGCTGGTGAGCTGACTGGCTGATTGGCTCTAATAATTAATCACTAAATCACTAATCATTACCTTCTTCTGAGCTAGCCTTGCAAGGCATGGTGCTGGATTTAATAGTGAATTTCCTGGTGACAGACTTACTTTAAACTAAGTATGATAGGTTTCCTTGCACTTGGTTGGGTGCTTATAGCAGGGTTACCAACCGAGTGATACTCATAAAATAAACGTCAACACTTTTATTTTATGTGTCTCTAATTCATCACTGACTACTTGTGGATTTGAATTGAGGCCATTGTGTTAAATGGAGTTTCATGTTGCCAAGGTTCCATGAATCCTGCTGTCGGTTCTTTTAGGTGTGAATTATACCATGTGTTTCTATTTCTCCTCAGTTCAGTATTGCATGAGTTAATGTTCCCTGGCCTAGTCTTTGCATCTGTTTGACTAATGAATTTGTTACATCTGCTCTATATGTTTCTGAGTTCTATGTCAGTCTGATACATGTCTCTTGAGTTCTGTGACCTGCCCTGGTTGTGCGACATTACATGTCTTACTTTGATCTGTTGGAATCTGCCTGTGCACTGTGTTGGAGTTTATTTCTCAATTTTGTGTCTGGACCTTTCTGATTCTATCCATTTCTAAATTCTGACCTAGTGCCATATGCCATTCGCCTGTGTGTCTGTTTGATTTAATTTGAGGTACAGTACTCTGTTTGACCGTTCACAGGTTTTTTTGTTCTCTGCTAGAATCTATATGGAGCTTATCAGTCTGTCAATGTGTACTAACCTTAGTCTGTATTCCTGTACCCATCAAGTCTGAACTGTGTCCTGTAGCGATAGTTAGAGTGTTTTGTAGTTACATTTGCCTAGACATCTTGACCACAGCCATCCATATCCGCTATGCCTGTATAGGTTCCTGAAGTTTGGGTTCCAGTGCTCTGTGTTTCCTGTATTATGTGTTTTATATATATATATATTTTACCTGATTGAAAGCAATCACGGCCAATAGTTGTAAGTGTGCACGTTTCATTAAATAATTAACAATTTCAAAACATTAAAATAAAACAAAACAAAAAATAAAACAAAAATGTATTTATTGATTTCTGAATTGAATCAACGAATATGCAGGGGAACTGAATGGTATAGATATACCATCTGTCTCCCTTACTTTGGTATTGAAGGAAGTCAAGGAACATTAATAATTAGTGGGTGCTAATGCCCTTTGCACCTTCAAACGGGACAAGATGGCTACCCCACTCAACTACCCTGCCTAACAGTTGAGATAAGACTGCAAAGAGGAGTTGTAATCACTAGAACTGTATGGTACAGCAACTGCTGTGATGTTACCCTCCCAGTCAGTCAAAGTAAATGACAGAATTTGCAGTATATCCAATTAGGCTTATGGATTGGATAATAGGTCAACAGCACAATATGCTCGAGGGCACATCTGCCTCAGCGCTCCATTGGTGAGAGAGATTACCCTGATCTCAAATGCTGCTGAGCCCCCTATGCGCTTTCAGTATTAGTTTCATTCTACTAGCGGACAGTATAACACCAATTCATACATTACTAGTGCTAACCTAGCTATGAGTTCCCAGATTGCTTTAGACTAATATGCACAACGTGTTTCTGCACTGTATCTTGTGTGTCATTCGGAGCAAAGGCTCGGCAAGGTACCTATTAGAAGAACATGCTAGCAGCTGTCACACCAGTGTTGTGTGGCAGCATCCCCTGCACTAGTGAGGCTTTACTGAGGCCGCCAGATCTCTACGGTTATGTAGGGGAAGATCCGCCCATATTTAGGCACCTATGTTGATCTAATTCTTAGACCCTTCATCATTGCTCTTCCCTCTTAAATCCGGGACGCCATAGAGATTATCAAGAAATTAGACAATATCTATGTAGAGGTAGATATATTGTTAGCCAGCTTAGACGTAGAGTTATACAGTTCGATATCCTATGACCTGAGCTGTGGAATTTTTTCTGCAAGAGAATGGCGTTTAACTCAGATCACATAATGAATTTATATTTTGTCTTCTGCGATTCATCTTGGGATAGAATGTGTTGTTATTTAACCACTGTGTTTCCCGGCAGCAAAGGGGGGTGGCGATGGGGAGTCCATGTGCCCCGTCATACACAAACCTCTACCTGGGCTGGTGTGAGAGGGAGGTAGTCTTTGGGTACACCATTAGGGTTGAGCAAATCCAAACTGTAAAGTTCGGGTTAGTACTGAACTTTACGATTTTTCGCACCCGGACCCAAAACTTTCCGTAAAAGTTTGGGTTCGGGTCCGTTGTTCGCCGATTTCTTACCACTTTTTGAAAGGCTGCAGGGCAGCCAATCAGCAAGCGTTTCACTACTTTGCCCTAAGAAAAAGAAGCCATCACAGCCATGTCTACTAATGGCATGGTTGTGATTGGCTGTGTGCAGCATGTGACCCAGCCTCTATATAAGCTGGAGTCACGTAGTGCCGCACGTCACTGCTGATCTTAGTGTAGGGACAGGTTGCTTCCAGTGCTCTCAGGGAGAGATTAGAAAAGAAATCTGTTGAACTTGGTGGTGTGAAATCTTCAAGCTACAGCAATTATTGAGGGAGGGTGCTACCGCAATCCTACATTTTTGTACCCCTCCCTGAGCCCAGTGATACTGCAAATATTTTTTTTTTTATCCATCTGTTACTGAGGTGGGGGTCGGCGGCCATTTTAGCAACTACAGTGTCCTTGGAACTCCATGTGACCTGCATGTGTTCCAGCCTGTCAGGGACATCAGTCTAATGCTTTTTTGGTAGCTCAGTGAAGGAAAAATTCCTTTTTATCTGGCAGATCAAGTCCCTATTTTATAATTTAGGGGTGACATAGTTAATTTCTGTGGTTGGGGGCAAAAACCTGTATTATAGTGTTTTGTGCATACAACGCACAAAAACGTATTTTAAATTTCAGCACTGACATACTTTATTAGTGTATTTTGGGGAAAGAAACCCATATTGTTGGTTCACAGAGCACTTGTGCATACACTGCACAAATACCCATTTTAAATTTCAGTAGTGAAATACTGCATTGGTTTATTTTGGGGAAATAAACCGGTATTGTTGGTCCACAGAGCAGTTTTACATATACTGCACAAATATCTATATTAAATTTCAGCAGTGAAATACTGCATTTGTGTATTTTGGGGAAATAAACCCGTATTGTTGTTCTACAGAGCACTTTTGCATAGAACGCTGAAAAACCTATTTTAAATTTTGCAGTGACATACTGCATTTCTGTAGTTTGTCGCAGTAAACACTGGTTTTGTGCTACATAGCAGATCTGAGGCCTACCCTGTATTTCAGTCATTTAAAGTAAGTTTTTGAACTCCGCATTTACATAGTTGGTTGCAAACACACTGGTTTTGTGGTAGATAGCACATTTGCGGTGTACGCTGCATTTCTGATTTCAAATTAAACTGTTAACTTCTGCTATTACATTTTTGATTTAAAAAATAAAATTTTTGGTGATTGTATTGAATTGCTCCTTTACATTGTTGTGTGACCTAAAGAAATGTATTCTGTTTATGACAAGGGCATTGCCTTACTATTAGTGAACTTAATTGTTGACTATTGGCAGTTAAATTGACACCAGAGATAAACCATTTGTAAGTTTGGTGGGTGAACACAAATAAGGAGGAGAACATCAAATAAGGGACGTGGGCATGGTCGTGGTGGTGTTGGTGGAGCTCCTGTTGCTGGGACGTGGCCGATCAGCGCCAACTACAGGTGTGCGAATAGGCGACAGAATCTGCAGCGTTATTTAGTAGGCTCGAATGCCGCTCTACGGATGGTGAGGCCAGAACAAGTACAGGCGATAGTAGATTGGGTGGCTGACAGTGGCGCCAGTTCCTTCACAGTATCTCCCTCCCAGTCCTCTGCAGAAAGCTCAGTCTTTCAACTCACCCCTTGCAAAGCAGCCAAGCAGCCTGAGCTCCAAGTCATGCAGCAGACTCTTATGCTTTTTAATGACTCTGCTGGCAGGGTTGCCCCAGGCTATCCACATAGCCCTGCCCCAGCAGTGGAGGACATTGAATGCACTGATACCCAACCACTAGAGTTGAGCGAACACCTGGATGTTCGGGTTCGAGAAGTTCGGCCGAACTTCCCAAAAATGAACCCGAACCGCATTGAGGTCAATGGGGACCCGTACTTTTGGGCACTAAAAAGGCTGTAAAATAGTCCAGGAAAAGGCTAGAGGGCTGCAAAAGGCCGCAAAATGTAGGTAAATGCCCTGCAAACAAATGTGGATAGTGAAATGAATTAAAATAAAAAAAATTAAAAACAAAATAAACCAATATCAATTAGAGAGAGGTCCCATAGCAGAGAATCATGCGTCATATCACCCACCACTGGAGAAGGCCACTTTGAGTTATTTAGGCCCCACCACCCAGAAAGAGGAGAGAGGTCCCACAACAATGAATAAGGCATCATATCACCCACCACTGGAGAAGGCCAGTTTCAGTTATTTAGGCCCCAGCACCCAGACAGAGGAGAGAGGTCCCACAGCAAGGAATAAGGCGTCATATCACCTACCACTGGAGAAGGCCACTTTCAGTTATTTAGGCCCCAGCACCCAGAAAGAGGAGAGGGGTCCCACAGCAAGGAATAAGGTGTCATATCAACCACCACTGGAGAGGGCCACTTTCAGTTATTTAGGCCCCAGCACCCAGACAGAGGAGAGAGGTCCCACAGCAGAGAATCAGGCGTCATATCACTCACCACTGGAGAAGGCAGCTTTCAGTTATTTAGCCCACTGCACTCAGACAGAGGAGAGAGGTTGCATGGCAGAGGTTCAGGCTTCATGTCACCCACCATTGTAACAGGCCACTTTCAGTTATTTAGGCCCCGGTGCCCAGATTGAGGAGAGGTTCATTCAACTTCGGGTTGCAACGCAAGATCATGGTAAAGTTAAAAAAATGAGGATTCAAAAAAGAAGTGCCCCGGAGTACAAGAATACATGGTTGAGGGGGAGGCAGTTATAAATGTCTATTCTGCACAAGGGAGGGACAGGTCCTCTGGGATCCATGACTGGTTCATTTTTATGTCAGCTTGTCCACGTTGGCTGTGGACAGGCGGCTGCGTTTGTCAGTAATGACGCCACCTGCTGTGCTGAATACACGTTTAGACAAAACACTGGCCACCGGGCAGGCCAGCACCTCCAAGGCATAAAATGCTAACTCTGTTGAATGGGGCCGAACCATCAGTGAATGGGGCCGAACCATCAGTCAGTACGTGGAGGGGTGTGCAGAAGTACTGTTCAACCATGTTAGTGAAATGCTGCTTCCTGTTAACACGTTCCGTATCAGGTGGTGGTGCAGTTAGCTGTGGCGTGGAGACAAAACTTTTCCACATTTCTACCATGCTAACCCTGCCCTCAGAGGAGCTGGCCGTGACACAGCTACGTTGGCGACCTCTTGCTTCTCCTCTGCCTTCGCCTTGGGCTTCCACCTGTTCCCCTGTGACATTTGGGAATGATCTCAGGAGCGCATCTACCAGCGTGCGCTTGTACTCGCACATCTTCCTATCACGCTCCAGTGCAGGAAGTAAGGTGGGCACATTGTCTTTGTACCGGGGATCCAGCAGGGTGGCAACCCAGTAGTCCGCACATGTTAAAATGTGGGCAACTCTGCTGTCGTTGCGCAGGCACTGCAGCATGTAGTCGCTCATGTGTGCCAGGCTGCCCAGAGGTAAGGACAAGCTGTCCTTTGTGGGAGGCGTATCATCATCGTCCTCCGTATCCCCCCAGCCACGCGCCAGTGATGGGCCTAAGCTGTGTTGGGTGCCACCAGGGTGAACCTGCTTCAATCTCATCCTCCTCCACCTCCTCCTCATCCTCCTCGTCCTCCAGTAGTGGGCCCTGGCTGGCCACATTTGTACCTGGCCTCTGCTGTTGCAAAAAACCTCCCTCTGAGCCACTTCTAACAGACTGGCCTGAAAGTGCTAAAAATGACCCCTCCTCCTCCTCCTGGGCCACCTCCTCTTCCATCATCGCCCTAAGCGTTTTCTCAAGGAGACATAGAATTGGTATTGTAACGCTGATAACGGTGTCATCGCCACTGGCCATGTTGGTGGAGTACTCGAAACAGCGCAACAGGGCACACAGGTCTCGCATGGAGGCCCAATCATTGGTGGTGAAGTGGTGCTGTTCCGCAGTGCGACTGACGCGTGCATGCTGCAGATGAAACTCCACTATGGCCTGCTGCTGCTCGCACAGTCTCTCCAGCATGTGCAAGGTGGAGTTCCACCTGGTGGGCATGTCGCATATGAGGCGGTGGCTCTCAAGTTATTGATGCAAGTAAAATTGATTTATTTGTCATCCATCCACATGATTATTTTAGTTTACACTGAAACATAATTCATAATCTAGTAACATAGTAACATAGTATATAAGACCGAAAAAAGACATTTGTCCATCCAGTTCGGCCTGTTTCCTACAAGTTGATCCAGAGGAAGGCAAAAAACCCCTGTGAGGCAGAAGCCAATTTTCCCCACTTAAGGGGAAAAAAATTCCTTCCCGACTCCAATCAGGCAATCAGAATAACTCCCTGGATCAACGACCCCTCTCTAGTAGCTGTAGCCTGTAATATTATTACACTCCAGAAATAAATCCAGTCCCCTCTTGAATTCCTTTATTGTACTTACCATCACCACCTCCTCAGGCAGAGAGTTCCATAGTCTCACTGCTCTTACAGTGAAGAATCCTTTTCTATGTTTGTGTACAAACCTTCTTTCCTCCAGACGCAGAGGATGTCCCCTTGTCACAGTCACAGTCCTGGGGATAAATAGATGATGGGACAGATCTCTGTACTGACCCCTGATATATTTATACATAGTTATTAGATCTCCCCTCAGTCGTCTTTTTTCTAAAGTGAATAACCCTAATTTTGATAACCTTTCAGGGTACTGTAGATCCCTCATTCCAGTTATTACTTTAGTTGCCCTCCTCTGAACCCTCTCCAGCTCTGCTATGTCTGTCTTGTTCACAGGAGCCCAGAACTGTACACTGTACTCCATGTGTGGTCTGACTAGTGATTTGTAAAGTGGTAGGACTATGTTCTCATCACGGGCATCTATGCCCCTTTGATGCAGCCCATTATCTTATTGGCCTTGGCAGTAGCTGCCTGACACTGGTTTTTGCAGCTTAATTTGCTGTTTATTAAAATTCCTAGATCCTTTTCCATGTCAGTGTTACCGAGTGTTTTACCATTTAATATGTACGGGTGACTTGCATTATTCCTTCCCATGTGCATAACTTTACATTTGTCAGTGTTAAACCTCATCTGCCATTTTTCTGCCCAAGCCTCCAATCTGTCCAGATCCCTCTGTAGCAGAAAACTGTCCTCTTCAGTGTTAATTACTTTACACAGTTTAGTGTCATCTGCAAAAATAGATATTTTACTGTGCAGGCCTTCTACAAGATCATTAATAAATATATTGAAGAGAATAGGGCCCAATACTGACCCCTGAGGTACCCCACTAGTTACAGTGACCCAATCTGAGTATCTACCGTTAATAACCACCCTCTGTTTTCTGTCACCCAGCCAGTTACTTACCCACATACAGACAATCTGGCCAACGTTTCGGTCCAGCCTGGACCTTGTTCACGGCCTGTAAGAAAACATAAGGTGCAATGAATACACAGTAAATAATGGGGTGAATGGAGGTAAAAAGCTTGTTTTAGGTCACTGAGAAAAAATATAAGCTGCTGTCTTGTCAAGTGGTAACAGAAAGCAGTATATAACTTGGGCCCGGATCCAAAGAGTTCCAGGAGATTAGAATGGGTTATCCCTGGGGTATTCCATACCCATATAGTGTGTTCAATGATAATATATTTACAGAAAACAGCAAACAGCAGTATAACACGTGGCATAAGAGGCAGCATACTGAATATGAGTCAACAAAAGGCTAGAGAATATGGAAGGTATAAATAATTTTCAATAGTATAGATGGTACATAACATTTATAGAAGGTACCTGGAGAGCGGCATAAGTATAGAGCTAAGCATCAGCTTACCGTGGTGCAGTCAAAAGGCAGTGGATGGTGTGGATGGCGTGGGGGATCCGGTGTCCCCACGCCATTAAATAGTCCCGGGCAGAGTGTGGGAGAGTTGCGCGGCGCTCAGGGGGAATAGTGCGCCTGAGCAGAGATCCGGACCGCCCACTGACGTCAGACGCGCTGCGTGCGCAGGCACAGTGGGTGGTGTGATGTAAGTGAGGGCAAAGGTAAGGGCAAAAGCGGCATAAGATTTCTATGCGCTTGTGCCTATATATGTAAAGATGTACACAATAGTGGACGTTGCTATAGGGTATGGGACAAATATATAGATGTAAGGGTAGCGTTGGTATGAAAAGTCAGTACATAGAATACATATATAATGTCACATGGCCATGTAATATACTAGTCTAGTCTTATACTACCAAATGTGTATATATACTACCTGGTCTGGGGGATTCATTTAAGCTGTAAAGGAAAATAGGGAGAAAGTTAATAAATGTTATCAGATAAGACAATATAATAATGCAATAAAGTACTTATAATCTCCATTTAGTCTCCTTTCAGTATGATAAAGCAAAAGAAAAAGAAAAACGCATAGTATTGTTCTGCTAAAGGTGGAGACCAGTGTAGTAAAAAGTGGTGTGTGAGTCATATAGTATACCATAAGAGAGGCATTATGAAATACAAAAATCAAAGTCTCGGTTTAGTCTGTGGGGTGCCAATGTTCCCAATTCGAAGATCCAAAACGCTTCACGTTGTTTTAGGCGTGCAATCCGGTCGCCACCTCGCCTCAACGGGGTCACTTCCTCGATCACTTGGAACCTTAGTTGATTGATTTGGTGGTTTGCTGTGATAAAATGATGTGGTATTGGGAGTTCCATTTTTCTACACCGTATATCGGACTTATGTTTGGAAATGCGGTCTCGCACACATTGGGTGGTTTCACCCACGTATGGGAGACCGCAGGGACATTTGATAAGGTATACCACATAGGAAGTGGCACATGTGAAAAAGTTCTTTATACGGAATATTTTCCCTGAGCGTGGATGAGTAAAAGTGCCACCTTTGCTGACATTAGTACACTGGGCACATCTAAGGCATGGGAAAGTGCCTTTCTTTTGTGGTGCTAATGTTCTCTGTGGGTTGGTAGATTTGAGGGATCCTATATACCAAATATTCCCCTAGAAAGTCTACTCATCACCCTAGATGTCAATAGTCTCTATACGTTCATTTCTCATGACAAAGAAATTGAAGCCGCTGCGACACTACTCTCCACCTCTGAACTATCCCCAGCGGCCCAAGCATTTTGCATAGAGCTACTACACATTGTACTCCAAAACAACTATTTTATGTTCGGCGACACATTTTATATCCAAAAGCAAGGTACAGCAATGGGGGCGAACGTGGCGCCACCCTATGCTAACGCGTTTATGTCCAAATTCGAAGACGACCATGTGTACACCAATGTAAACTTTTCCACACATGCCCTTACGTGGCATAGATATATCGATGATGTCTTTTGCATCTGGCATGGCTCCTCAGAATCCTTTACCACCTTTCTACAAGACATCAACAGTAAAGATCCCAACCTACGCTTCACAGCAGAGGCCGATATACATTCAGTCAATTTCCTTGACACTACCGTCACAAAAACTGAGGAAGGAACACTGACCACCGATATCTATAAAAAACCTACTGATCGAAACACACTGCTTCTCTATTCTAGCTGCCATCCTAAAAATACGAAAAACTCCCTACCATGTTCACAATTTAAAAGAGTCGACAGAATTGTAAAAAACCCTACCCTTCGTTCCCAACGCTTGGAAGAAATGACACAAAAATTCCTAGCCCGTGACTACCCTAAATCCTTGTTGGATAAAGAACTGATCCATATATCCACTCCTCAACTTTCTCAACGTGAGGACAACCCCCTACCCCGCCTCCCACTGGTAATGACCTATCACCCCATTGCACCTAAAGTACAATCCATCATTCACAAACACTGGCCACTGCTTCAACAGTCCTATCCTGAAGTCCCTGAATTCCAACAATCTGTGAGGATGTGCTATAAACGTCCCCAAAACCTAAAGGACAGGCTAGTACACGCAGATATAGGATCCCTCAAATCTACCAACCCACAGAGAACATTAGCACCACAAAAGAAAGGCACTTTCCCATGCCTTAGATGCGCCCAGTGTACTAATGTCAGCAAAGGTGGCACTTTTACTCATCCACGCTCAGGGAAAATATTCCGTATAAAGAACTTTTTCACATGTGCCACTTCCTATGTGGTATACCTTATCAAATGTCCCTGCGGTCTCCCATACGTGGGTGAAACCACCCAATGTGTGCGAGACCGCATTTCCAAACATAAGTCCGATATACGGTGTAGAAAAACAGAACTCCCAATACCACATCATTTTATCACAGCAAACCACCAAATCAATCAACTAAGGTTCCAAGTGATCGAGGAAGTGACCCCGTTGAGGCGAGGTGGCGACCGGATTGCACGCCTAAAACAACGCGAAGCGTTTTGGATCTTCGAATTGGGAACATTGGCACCCCACGGACTAAACCGAGACTTTGATTTTTGTATTTCATAATGCCTCTCTTACGGTATACTATATGACTAACACACCACTTTTTACTACACTGGTCTCCACCTTTAGCAGAACAATACTATGCGTTTTATACTGAAAGGAGACTAAATGGAGATTATAAGTACTTTATTGCATTATTATATTGTCTTATCTGATAACATTTATTAACTTTCTCCCTATTTTCCTTTACAGCTTAAATGAATCCCCCAGACCAGGTAGTATATATACACATTTGGTAGTATAAGACTAGACTAGTATATTACATGGCCATGTGACATTATATATGTATTCTATGTACTGACGTTTCATACCAACGCTACCCTTACATCTATATATTTGTCCCATACCCTATAGCAACGTCCACTATTGTGTACATCTTTACATATATAGGCACAAGTGCATAGAAATCTTATGCCGCTTTTGCCCTTACCTTTGCCCTCACTTACATCACACCACCCACTGTGCCTGCGCACGCAGCGCGTCTGACGTCAGTGGGCGGTCCGGATCTCTGCTCAGGCGCACTATTGCCCCTGAGCGCCGCGCATCTCTCCCACACACTGCCCGGGACTATTTAATGGCGTGGGGACACCGGATCCCCCACGCCATCCACACCATCCACTGCCTTTTGACTGCACCACGGTAAGCTGATGCTTAGCTCTATACTTATGCCGCTCTCCAGGTACCTTCTATAAATGTTATGTACCATCTATACTATTGAAAATTATTTATACCTTCCATATTCTCTAGCCTTTTGTTGACTCATATTCAGTATGCTGCCTCTTATGCCACGTGTTATACTGCTGTTTGCTGTTTTCTGTAAATATATTATCATTGAACACACTATATGGGTATGGAATACCCCAGGGATAACCCATTCTAATCTCCTGGAACTCTTTGGATCCGGGCCCAAGTTATATACTGCTTTCTGTTACCACTTGACAAGACAGCAGCTTATATTTTTTCTCAGTGACCTAAAACAAGCTTTTTACCTCTATTCACCCCATTATTTACTGTGCATTCATTGCACGTTATGTTTTCTTACAGGCCGTGAACAAGGTCCAGGCTGGACCGAAACGTTGGCCAGATTATGAATCATGTTTCAGTGTAAACTAAAATAATCATGTGAATGGATGACAAATAAATCAATTTTACTTGCATCAATAACTTGAGTGCCGTGGTACTTCTTTAACTATATGATAATCCTTTACCACTGAGCACCACCGACAGAAAAAGGAGTGCCGTTCAATATTGCATAATATATTGCATATGAGGCGGTGAGCGGGAAGGTCGAAGTTCTGCTGTAGCGCAGACAGGCGAGCAGTGCACACTTGATTTTATCGGATACTGCAGGGAAGGCACGGCATAGAGAAGTAGTGGCGGCTGGGAACAACATACTGTGGGACAGCCATCGCCATCAGCTGTTTGAAGCTGTCTGTGTCCACCAGCCTGAATGACAGCATTTTAAAGGCCAGTAGTTTAGAAATGCTGGCATTCAGGCCCAGGGCTCGAGGGTGGCTAGGTGGGAATTTACGCTTTCTCCCCAAGGTTTGTGAGATGGAGAGCTGAATGCTGCCGTGTGACATGGTGGAGATGCTTGGTGACGCAGGTGGTGGTGTCGGTCGCACATCCTCTTTTTGGTGGGCGGCAGGTGCCAACATTCCTCCCGAGGCGGAGTAAGAGGCCGAGGCAACAGCAGAAGAGGGAGCAGGGGGAGCCTGAGTGAATTCCTTGCTTTTAAGGTGTTTCCTCCACTGCAGTTCATGCTTTGCATGTAGATGCCTGGTCATGCAGGTTGTGCTAAGGTTCAGAACGTTAATGCCTCGCTTCAGGCTTTGATGGCACAGCGTGCAAACCACTCGGGTCTTGTCGTCAGCACATTGTTTAAAGAAGTACCATGCCAGGGAACTCCTTGAAGCTGCCTTTGGGGTGCTCGGTCCCTGGTGGCAGTGGCCAGTAGCAGGTGAACTCTCTTGGCGGCGGCTGTTCTGCTTTTACCCCCTGCTCTCTGTTTTGCTACGCTGTTGGCTCGGTCTCACCACTGCCTCTTCTTCTGAACTATGAAAGTCAGTGGCACGACTATCATTCCATGTGGGGTCTAGGATCTCATCATCCCCTGCATCGTCTTCAATAGTGTTGAGTGCGAATATTCGAATAGCGAATTTTTTTAGCGAATATCGGCACTTCGCTAATTCGCGAATATTTCAAATATATCGCTATAAATTCGCTATTTCGAATATTCGTTTTTTTTTTTTTTTTTTTTTTTTAGTTATATTTTTTTCTCTCCCACTTCCCAAAAGTAGTTCTTAACTGTCCTGAGGATTCCTGGCTTCCTGGCTGCTCTAGTCAGTGCCCGCTGCCGCTTCTGCCGACTTCCGTGTTCATGGAGCGTCCCCATCACCATGGGAACGTCTCCATATACTAAAATGTACTGTCAGATTTGAGGAATTACGTTAAAATCGCAATGCGATTAATTCAAGTTATATTAATCGCATTGCGAATACAACTTAGCACTGCTATCTTACATAGGCTAGAATTAACGAATATGGAATATAGCACTAGCAGTGCTAAGTTGAAATCGCAATGCGATTACTTCAAGTTAAATTAATCGCATTGCGAATTCAACTTAGCAGTAGCACTGCTGCTATATTCCATATTCGTTAACTTCGTTCATTCTAGTAGCAGCTGACCCATTCTAAACCCAGCTCTAAGTTGAAATCACTATGCGATTACTTCAAGTTAAATTAATCGCATTGCGAATTCAACTTAGCACTGCTGCTATATTCCATATTCGTTAACTTCGTTCATTCTAGCAAGCTGACCCATTATAAACCCAGCTCTAAGTTGAAATCGCAATTCCTCAAATCCGACAGTACATTTTAGTAAATGGAGACGTTCCATGAGCAAGGAAGTTTATGGTTGGCTTGGTAGAATTAGCGAATAGCGAATATGACGAATGTATTCGTCATATTTCTCAAAACGAAGATAACGAAGTATTCTCCATCTTCGTTTTAGCAACCTATTCGTCAACTTCGCTAATTCTAGCAATCAAATAGGAAGGTTGACTATAGAGACAGCTGTGTTAAATTCGCTATGCGATTATTTTTTTTTAATAGAATAATTATATTACTTGATACAATTATTATAATTATTCTATTTATTAAAAAAAATATATATATAATCGCATAGCGAATTAAACACAGTTGTCTCTATAGTCAACCTTCCTATTTTATTGCTAGAATTAGCGAAGTTGGCGAATAGGTTGCTAAAAAGAAGATAGAGAATACTTCGTTATCTTCGTTTTGAGGAATATGACGAATACATTCGTCATATCCGTCATCTTCACTATAAGTCTAGATATGAAACCAATAGGAAAGTAGCCTTAAGTTAAAATCGCAATACGCGATTATTTAAATCGCATATTAGTCACGATAACTAGAATAATGACGAATATTCGATTTCGACGAATATGAAACGAATATTCTTTCGAATATTCGCGAATTTCATCGAAATCGAATATGGCACCTGCTATATCACTATTCTTCAACACAGTCTTCCTCCCTGACCTCCTGTTCAGTCTGCACACTGCAGAAAGACACAGCAGTTGGCACCTGTGTTTCGTCATCATCAGAGACGTGCGGAATCCGATGTGGTATTCCCATGTCCTCATCATCAGGAAACATAAGTGTTTGTGCATCAGCGCATTCTATGTCTTCCACCACTGGGAAAGGGCTAGGTGGATTCCCTTGGGAAACCCTGCCAGCAGAGTCTTCAAAAAGCATAAGAGACTGCTGCATAACTTGAGGCTCAGACAGTTTTCCTGATATGCATGGGGGTGATGTGACAGACTAATGGGCTTGGTTTTCAGGGGCCACCTGTGCGCTTTCTGTAGAAGACTGGGTGTGAGATTATGTTGTGAACGTGCTGGATCCACTGTCAGCCACCCAATTGACTAGCACCTGTACCTGCTCAGGCCTTACCATCCTTAGAACGGCTTTGGGCCCCACCAAATATCGCTGTAAATTCTGGCGGGTACTGGAATCTGAGGTAGTTGGTTCACTAGGACGTGTGGTTGTGGCAGAATGGCCACGTCCTCTCCCAGCACCAGAGGGTCCACTAACACCACCACGACCGCGTCCGCGTCCCATACTAGATGTTTTCCTCATTGTTACAGTTCACCAAGCACCACAATAAGAAAAAAAATATTTGGCCCAATGTATTGATTTAAAATTCAGGCCTTTTTTTTACAGCCACTTAACACTAGCTGCTTATTTATTTATGTACCGTATTACAGTAATCCAGGCACTGCAGTAACCACTGATTTAGGGGAATATCAATTGTAGGGCTAGTATTTAGGCCCTGGATGAAAGGAATCCTTTTATGGACAGATTTACACTTGGAGATGCACAGTAGCGTGTGAAAAAATATGTAGGATTATGCCTTCAGCAATTGTATTTTAACACTTTGTGTAATATACCCTATAACGGACAGAAATACAATGGGAGATGCACAGTAGCGTGTGAAGTTATTGAGGATGACCCTCTCAGCACTTGTATATACACCTTGAGTGTAATATACCCTGTTACGTACTTGTTAACACTTGGCCTGCAACAGCTGGAACACCAGATTCAGGGTATTGCTATATTGGCAAGTGAATTTCACCACAGAAAAAAATCTATCCTTTTCCGGACACTATTAAACTTGGCCAGCCACAGCTGAAACCACTGATTTATGGTATTGCTATTTTGGCAATTGAATTTTACCCCAGAAAAAAATATATCCTTTGCCGGACACTATTGAACTTGGCCAGCCACTGCTGGGACACCAGATTTACGGTATTGCTATTTTGGCAATTGAATTTCACCCCAGAAAAAAATAAATCCTTTGCCGTACACTATTAAACTTGGCCAGCCAGAGCTGAAACCACTGATTTATGGTATTGCTATTTTGGCAATTGAATTTCACCCCAGAACAAAATATATCCTTTGCAGTGCACTATTAAACTTGGCCAGCCACTGCTGGGACACCAAATTTATGGGATTGCTATTTTGGCAATTGAATTTCCCCCCAGAAAAAAATAAATCCTTTGCCGTACACTAATAAACTTGGCCATCCACAGCTGAAAGCACTGATTTATGGTATTGCTATTTGGGCAATTGAATTTCACCCCAGAACAAAATATATCCTTTGCAGGACACTATTAAACTTGGCCAGCCACTGCTGAAACCACTGATTTATGGTATTGCTACTTTGGCAATTGAATTTCACCCCAGAACAAAATATATACTTTGCCAGACACTATTAAACTTGGCCAGCCACTGCTGGGACACCAGATTTACGGTATTGCTATTTTGGCAATTGAATTTCCCCCCAGAAAAAAATAAATCCTTTGCCGTACACTAATAAACTTGGCCATCCACAGCTGAAAGCACTGATTTATGGTATTGCTATTTTGGCAATTGAATTTCACCCCAGAACAAAATATATCCTTTGCAGGACACTATTAAACTTGGCCAGCCACTGCTGAAACCACTGATTTATGGTATTGCTACTTTGGCAATTGAATTTCACCCCAGAACAAAATATATACTTTGCCGGACACTATTAAACTTGGCCAGCCACTGCTGGGACACCAGATTTACGGTATTGCTATTTTGGCAATTGAATTTCCCCCCAGAAAAAAATAAATCCTTTGCCGTACACTAATAAACTTGGCCATCCACAGCTGAAAGCACTGATTTATGGTATTGCTATTTGGGCAATTGAATTTCACCCCAGAACAAAATATATCCTTTGCAGGACACTATTATACTTGGCCAGCCACTGCTGAAACCACTGATTTATGGTATTGCTACTTTGGCAATTGAATTTCACCCCAGAACAAAATATATACTTTGCCGGACACTATTAAACTTGGCCAGCCACTGCTGGGACACCAGATTTACGGTATTGCTATTTTGGCAATTGAATTTCACCCCAGAACAAAATATATCCTTTGCAGGACACTATTAAACTTGGCCAGCCACTGCTGAAACCACTGATTTATGGTATTGCTACTTTGGCAATTGAATTTCACCCCAGAACAAAATATATACTTTGCCGTACACTATTAAACTTGGCCAGCCACTGCTGAATCCACTGATTTATGGTATTGCTATTTTGCCAATTAAATTTCACCCTAGAAAAAAATATACCCTTTTACGGACAGATTTAAACGAAGCTTGCAACAGCTGGAACAACAGTTTGACTGTATTTCTATTTTTGCAACTGAATTTCACCGCAGAAAATAATATATCCTATGACGGACACTATGAAACTTGTCCAGCCACTGCTGGGACACCAGATTTACGTTATTGCTATTTTGGTAATTGAATTTCACCCCAGAAAAAAATAAATCCTTTGCCGTACACTATTAAACTTGGCCAGCCACAGCTGAAACCACTGATTTATGGTATTGCTTTTTTGGCAATTGAATTTCACCCCAGAACAGAATATATCCTTTGCAGGACACTATTAAACTTGGCCAGCCACTGCTGGGACACCAGATTTATGGGATTGCTATTTTGGCAATTGAATTTCACCCCAGAACAAAATATATACTTTGCCGGACACTATTAAACTTGGCCAGCCACTGCTGGGACACCAGATTTACGGTATTGCTATTTTGGCTATTGAATTTCACCCCAGAACAAAATATATCCTTTACCAGACACTATTATACTTTGCCAGCCACTGCTGGGACACCAGATTTAGGGGATTGCTATTTTGGCAATTGAATTTCACCACAGAAAATTATCTATCCTTTGCCAGACAGCAGAGAGTATTACACTTGGCTAGCCACAGCTGGGACACCAGATTTAGGGGATTGCTATTTTGGCAATTGAATTTAACCCCTTAATAAAATGTAGAAATTTTTATCCTAAGTTTCTAGTGGTGACAATAAGCACAACCAAGCCCCTGATGTAGGATATAGCAAAAAAAAAAAAAAAATTGTATTGATGGATTGATGGACTTGGTGGCAGTTTGTTCTGGTGCACCACAAGTCACAAAATGGCCGCCGATCACCCCAGAAAAAAGTGACAGAAAAACGCTCTGTGCAGCCTAAAAATCAGTGAGCAATTAACTAGCAGAAGTTCAATCATTCACAGCTGTAGATCGATCTGTTCATTAGGTGCTAATGCTGACTTTCCCCTGCCTAATCTCACCCTCACAGAAGCTGCGTCCTCTCCCTACACTAATCAGAGCACTGTGACGTGCGGCGCTACGTGACTCCAGCTTAAATAGAGGCTGGGTCACATGCTGCACTTGGCCAATCACAGCCATGCCATTAGTAGGCATGGCTGTGATGGCTTCTTAGGGCAAGAAGTAAAACGCTAGCTGATTGGCTGCTGTGCAGCCCTTCCGAAAGCAGTAAGAAATCGCTGAATAACGATCCCAAACTTTTTTGAAAATGTTTATGTCCGGGTCCGTGTCCCAAACACCCCAAAATTCGGAACGAACCTGAACTATGCTCGAACTGTTAGCTCAACACTACCAACCACTTATGTTGCAGGATGAGGACATGGGAATACCACCGCAGCACGTGTCTGATGATGACGAAACACAGGTGCCAACTGCTGCGGCTTTCTGCAGTGTGCAGACCGACGAGGAGGGCAGGGGTCAAAAATGGGTGGAAGATGATGTGGAGGACGATGAGGTCCTAGACCCTGACTGGACTCAAGTTCATGCTAGTACCGTGTGCAGTTCTGAGGAAGAGGCTGTGGTCGCATAGAGGCAACATCACAGCAAAAGAGGGAGTAGGGTGCAAAAGCGGAGTGGCTGTCCCCGAGACAGTACGCCTGCTACCGACCAAATCACCCAGGGACCTAGCACACCATAGCCAGCTCCAAGGAGTTCATTTGCGTGACAGTTCTTCAGACAATGTCCTGACGACAAGACACAAATGGTTTGCACGTTGTGCCATCAGAGCCTGAAACGAGGCATAAACGTTCTAAACCTGAGCATAACCTGCATAACCAGACATCTACATGCAAAGCTAGTACTGCAGTAGAGTAAACACCTTAAAAAACAAGAAAGGTCTCAGGCTCCTCCTGCTTCCTCTACTGCTGCTGTATCTGCCTCTTCCTCCATCTCTGGAGTCACAGTGACACCTTCCACCCAGCAAACACCACCACCTCCCTCATGATCACCAAGCAACTCCACCATGTCACATGCAAGCGTTCAGCTGTCCATCTCCCAAACACTGGAGAGAAAGAGAAAATACCCACCTACCCACCCTCGATCCCTGGTCCTGAATGCCAGCATTTCAAAATTACTGGCTTTTTAAATGCTGTCATTCCATCTGGTGGAGACAGACTGTTTTAAACAGCTGATGGCAGTGGCTGTCCCACAGTACGTCATTCCCAGCCGGCACTACTTTTCCAGGCGAGCCGTCCCTTCCCTGCACAACCAAGTGGAGGATAAAATCAAGTGTGCATTGTGCAACACCATCTGTGGCAAGGTCCACATAACCACAAATACATGGACCAGTAAGCATGGGCAGGGCCACTATATCTCCCTAACTGCACACTGGGTAAATGTAGTGGCGGCTGGGCCCGAGGCAGATAGCAGTTTGGCGCATGTCCTTCCACCACCGAGGATCGCAGGGCATTATTCTTTGCCTCCTGTTGCCTCCTCCTCCTACTCCGCTTCCTCCTCTTCTACCACCTCTTCATTCGGTCAGCGAAAGACTTTTACCACCAACTTCAGCACAGCCAGGGGTAAACGTCAGCAGGCGGTTTGAAAACTCATGTGTTTGGGGGATAAACCCCACACTGCACAGGAGCTGTGGAGGGGCATAGAAGAACAGACCGATGGGTGGTTGCTGCCAGTGAGCCTCAAGCCCGGCCTGGTGGTATGCGATATTGGGCGAAATCTTGTAGCAACTCTGGGCCTAGCCGGTTTGACGCACATCCCTTGCCTAGCGCATGTGCTGAATTTGGTGGTGCAGAAATTCCTTAAAAACTACCCAAACATGGCAGAGCTGCTGCAGAAAGTGCGGTCTGTCTGTGCGCACTTTCGGCATTCTCACCCTGCTGCTGCTCACTTGTCTGCACTGCAGTGTAACTTCGCCTTTCCCGCTCAACGCCTCATATGCGACGTGCCCACCAGGAGGAACTCCACCTTGCATATGCTGGAGAGACTGTGCGAGCAGCAGCAGGTGATAGTGGAGTTTCAGCTGCAGCACGCAGCTGACGCTCCGCAGAACAACACCACTTCACCACCAATGAGTGGGCCTCCATGTGAGAGCTGTGTGCCTTGTTGCAGTGTTTCGAGTACTCAACCAACATGGCCAGTGCCGATGACGCCGTTCTTAGCAATACCACTTCCATGTCTCCTTGAAAAATCACTTAGGGCGATGATGGAAGAGGATGTGGCACAGGAGGAAGAAGAGGAGGAAGAGGGGGCATTTCACAGGGTTTCAGGCCAGTCATTCAGAAGTGGCTCAGAGGGTGGGTTCCTGCGCCAGCAGAGGCCAGGTACACATGTGGCCAACCAGGGCACAGTTCTGGAGGACGAGGAAGAGGAGGTAGAGGAGGAGGAAAGGGTTCACAGCAGGGTGGCACCCAACGCAGCTCATGGCCATCACTGGAGCGTGGCTGGGGGGATGCGGAGGACACAGATGATACACCACCTACAGAGGACAGCTTATCCTTACCTATTGGCAGCCTGGCACACATTAGCGACTACATGCTGCAGTGCCTGCACAAAGACCGCAGAGTTGCCCACATTTTAATTTGTGCTGACTACTGGGTTGCCACCCTGACTACTGGGTTGCCACCCATTACAAAGACAATGTGCCGTCCTTAATTCTCTCACTGGAGCGTGATAGGAAGATGTGCGACTACAAGCACACGCTGGTATATGCGCTCCTGAGGGCATTCCCAACTGACACCGAGGGACAAATGGAAGCACAAAGCGAAGGCGGAGGAGGAAGAGGTCACCAACACAGCTGGGTCATGGCCAGCACCTCACAAGGCAAGGTTAGCATGGCCGACATTTGGAAAAGCTTTTTCACCACGCCACAGCAACCGGTACCACCAGTTGATATGGAACTTCTTAGTAGGGTATATATATCCCTACGTTTGCCCTTATCTAGTCCTCAGCCCGGGGACCTACCCTGATGGTGGGCATTCCCCGTCCCCAAACCACGGTTCGGGGACGCGGAATGCCCACCATCAAGGTAGGTCCCCGGGCTGAGGACTAGATAAGGGCAAACGTAGGGATATATATACCCCCGTCTGACCTCATACACTTATCCACTTTAAACAAACGGATTTAATATTGGTCCCTGGCCTATAGTTTCCTTTACATCAGATATCAGTATACACCCCTGATATACTTACCTTTCATTAGTGTCTTCTACTTGAGAACGTAATTAATATTGGGAGTTCTTTACCTCCTTTTTATCTTTGATATCAATAAATGTTATATTTTATGGGGATATTTTTGCTGGAATTTGTTCTCTCTTTTTGTCCATGTACTACTTATTGTACGGAATACGTTGGACGCAGATTTATCATAGACTGATGGTGCATGGCAATCTATGACAACGAAGCATGCCGTGTATGCCTTATAATAAATTTGGCGCTGCATCTGGCAGTCTGTGCACCTGCACTGATATCTATGCAAGCCCCTGGCTGGCGTACATTTTTGTGTTTTTTTAATGCCAGAATGGTGTAAAAGAGGATAAATGTGACAGGGCCTCTGGCCTATCCCCTACCTTACCACACCCCCTTTCAGGTAAAGTCGCGATGACGGTAGAGAAACACCAATTGTGCAAATCTGAGGAGTTGTTTTAGTTCATTCAGCCGTTCGACAGATAGAATCCTCCAAAACCCTATTATCAGATGAAATATGGCCCAGTCCTTGTATGGAGGCCTTTCAATAATTCAACATGAAAATTGTTAATAAAAATCATTATTAAGAATCATAACATTAATAGCAGATTTTCAACATTCTCAGGTTTCAGTAAACTGGTATCATAGTAAAATAGTTTATAAGGCTGAAAAAAAGACATTTGTCTATCTAGTTCGGCATGTTATCCTGCAAGTTGATCCAGAGAAAGGCAAAAAACCCTGTGAGGCCAATTTTCCCCACTTAAGGGCAAAAAAAAATTCCTTCCCGACTCCAATCAGGCAATTAGATAACTCCCTGGATCAACGACCTATCTCTAGCAGCTATAGCCTATAATATTATTACTCAGTAATACATCCAGGCGCCTCTTGAACTCTTTTCGTGAACTCACCATCACCACTAGGGTTGAGCGAACTCGAACTATAAAGTAAACATTTTCATAAAAGTTCAGGTTCGGGTACGTTGTTCGGCGATTCTTTCCGCTTTTTGAAAGGCTGCAGAGCAGCCAATCATCAAGCGTTTTACATCTTTGCCCTAAGAAGCCATCACAGCCATGCCTACTAATGGCATGGCTGTGATTGGCCAGGTGCAGCGTGTGACCCAGCCTCTATATGAGCTGGAGTTATGTAGCGCCGCACGTCACTCTGCTCTTACTAGTGTAGGGTTAGGATGCTGCTACTGTGAGGGAGAGATTAGGAAACAATTCTGGTCTGGTGTATTTGGTGCTAAATCAGCAAACTACAGAGATTATTTTAGTGGGTGCTCTGCTACATATTTTTTTACCCATGAGCCCAGTGACACTGAAAAATAAGTTTTATTTGTCTGTTAGGTGGGTGTCGGCAGCCATTTTGTGCAAGTGTAGTGCACTTACATTTGCATATGTGCCAGGGACAATTATTTAATCTTGTTCTTTAAGTTTAGTGGACAACATATACCCATTTTTTTATGCACCTGCACTGCACATTCGCGTATAGCAGACAGGGTAATATTTTTCAAAAATTCGTCTGTTCCATTGTTGGGTGACAATAACCCAGTTTTGCCTTATACAAACCCCTGCTCTGCATAGGTGACAGGGACCTAAATTTCTAAAAATTGTATGTTCCATTGGTGGGTGACATTAACTAAATTTTTCCGTATACAAACCCCTGCTCTACATAGGTGGCAGGGACCTAAATTTAGTAAAAACGTCTGTTACTTCAGTGCGTGACCGCAAAAAATTAGGAGAGCGTCAAATAAGGGACGTGGCCCTGGTCATGGTGCTGCTGGTGTTGGTGGAGCTCCTGTTGCAGGGAGAGGATGTGGTCGATTTGTGCCAGCTACATGCCCAAATAAAACACCTTCCTCAGATGCGCGTAGACGACAGAGCCTTCAGCAATATTTGGTAGGCCAGAATGCTGCTCTACGAATGGTGAGGCCAGAAATAGTACAGTCGCTATTAGATTGGGTGGCTGACAGTGCCTCCAGTACCTTCACATTGTCTCCCACCCGGTCCACTGCTGAAAGCTCAGAGTTGGCACATGCAGGCCATGGGCATCTATCTAGCATCTAGCACCTCACCCCCTTGCAAATCATCCAGCAGTCTCTTATGCTTTTTGATGACTCTGCTGGCAGGGTTTCCCAGGGCCATCCACCTAGCCCTGCCCCAGAAGTGGAAGAGATTGAGTGCGCCGATGCCCGACCACTTATGTTTGAGGATGAGGACATGGGAAGACCACCACAGCACATCTCTGATGATGTCGAAACACAGGTGCCAACTGCTGCGGCTCTCTGCAGTGTGCAAACCGACAAGGAGGGCAGGGGTGAAGACTGGGTGGACGATGATGTGGAAGACGATGAGGTCCTAGACCCCACATGGAATCAAGGTCATGCGAGTGACCTGTGCAGTTCGGAGGGAGAGAAACAGTGGTCGCACAGAGTCACCAGCACAGCAAAAGAAGGAGCAGGGTACAAAAGCAGAGCGGCCATCCACTAGAGAGTACACCTGCTACTGCCCACCGCACCCAGGGACCGAGCACAACAAAGCCAGCTCCAAGGAGTTCCCTGGCGTGGCAGTTCTTCAGAAAATGTGCAGACGACAAGACACGAGTGGTTTGCACGCTGTACAATCAAAGCCTGAAGCGAGGCATAAACGTTCTAAACCTGAGCACAACCTGCATGACCAGGCTTCTAAGTGCAAAGCACGAGTTGCAGTGGTGTAAACACCTCCAAAACCAAGAAAGTTCTCAGGCTCGTCCGACTCCCTCTTCTGCTGCAGTCTCGGCCTCTTCCTCCTACTCTGGAGTCCCAGGCAATGAGCTGTGCCCTGCGATTGGCCAGCGCTGCAGCAAGGGACAGGCCTAATACAACAGAGGGAGCTGCAGATACCGGAGCCTATACCGGGCGAACGGAGCGGCGCCCAGACATACTAGTAAGTGCAGGGGGACCCCTGGGCGCCGCTCTGCCCACAGATATAGTTAGTTTTTAGTTTTTAAACTAGTGAAAGGTCCTCTTTAAACCTCCTCTGCCACTTCTCTGCCCAAGCCTCCAATCTATCCAGATCCATCTGTAGCTGTATACTGTCCTCCTCCGTGTTAATTACTTTGCACAGTTTAGTGTCATCTGCAAAAATTGATATTTTACTGTGCAAGCCTTCTACAGGATCTTTAATAAATATATTGAAGAGAATAGGGCAAAATACTGACCCCTGTGGTACCCCACTAGTGAAAGTGACCCAATCAGGTTGAGCCATCAGGTAACTGGCATTGTCAAAAGCCAGTCTGTAGAGTTGTTGGTAGTGCATCTTTTAATATTTTCCCCTAAATGTGCAGTTTATAAGTAGGTATAGGGTAAACTGGCAGGAAAATGTGTTCCTTTCTTGTTGGAACATTTTTAACTAACTTTTTTTATTTTCTAGACCTATTGTCTTTTTCAAATGTACATGATGTGTCATAATCATATCACATATCACATGCTCTTTTTATGCAATGGAGTGGGCTTATATGTATGAGAACCCCACTGATTAGCATTTCAAATACAGCAATTGCATTTGCATCTGCGGCAGTTTCCTGCTCTTTCTAAATCACAGTGATTAAGAACAGGTTGAACTTTTGTCTGTCTAATGCAGGTAGTCCCTAATGCATAAACTGATATATTTCAAGTGCCGAGTCAAAGTCTGCACTCACATGGGAGTCATAAAGTGTTTCTTTCAGGCATAAATCGTGTGTGTTGGAAATGAAATGTCACGTAGGAAAGAAAAAAAGATGCCATTTAGTTGAAAGTAAAAAAGGTGGCCCACAAACCCACATATGAAACATTCTTTAAAGATATGTACATTTCATAGAACCATAAAACACAATATTTAAAGGTTAAATTATTTAAACATAATGTCAAAACTAGTGTTGAGCGAGCACGCTTGGCCGAACGTCCCATGTGCTCGAGCCCGAAGCTCGAGTCTCCTCCCCTACTAGATATCTCAGGTAGTCAACTGTCCATCCAAGCAGCAAAGCATGAGGTGAAACACATTCTTTGTATCTGAATAACATTCTGAAGAAAAGGTACATCTCAGCCTTTTTACATAATATCTATTTTTATGGACCATGCTGGTATAACCTGGCTATCTACTGTATATAATTATATATTTACGGCTGGTATAAGTTAGACATCTTCTTGTATATAGTGATATGGACCATGCTGGTATAACCTGTCTATCTCCTGTATATAATTATATATTTACAGCTGGTATAAGTTAGACATCTTCTTGTATATAGTGATATGGACCATGCTGGTATAACCTGTCAATCTCCTGTATATAATTATATATTTACGGCTGATATAAATTAGACATCTTCTTGTATATAGTGATATGGATCATGCTGGTATAACCTGGCTATCTCCTGTATATAATTATATCTTTTCAGCTGGTATAAGTTAGACATCTTCTTGTATATAGTGATATGGACCATGCTGGTATAACCTGGGCATCTCCTGAATATAATTATATATGTACAGCTGGTATAAATTATATATCTCCTTGTATACGACCTGGAAGTCCAAGATGCATCCAGACATCGTAACCATGCTGTTCCCGAACCATTTCAGTGGTGTTTCCATCAATTTCTGTCCTTTTCCTGTGAACCAGACACCCTCCCCTCTTCAGAGCAGGGGATGTCTGGTTTAATGCTCTGGTTCTCCCATTGATTTCTATTGTACTCGGGTGCTCTGTGGAGCACCCGAGCATCCCGATGTGTTCAGCCTGAGCACCCGAACACTTGGGGGCTTGATCAACACTAGTCAAAACATTTATAAATATACAAAATGATATAAAGTATGAAACAGTAAATCAATCATCTTTGCTTGTGCAGTATATGCAATATTATGCATCTTTTTTATGCTCAAACATCTTAGAACTTATAAATATGTTCTCCAGAATTCCACAATTTACACATATCCACCTTTCTAGAACTCGTTTTCTGAAGTTTTTTATGACGTGGTGTGTATTACACAAGCGGATGTGGATCCGCTGTCCCACTGAAGAGGTTTGGCTTGAGGCTGCTCCAAATGGTATTATCTAAGTGCCCTCTCTGTTTTCAACCTTTTACCCCCATACAGGGATTTAGACTCCCACAGTGGGGGAACCACCAGGCCGCTACCTATTGGAGTATTCTCTTTTCAGTGGCTGCTGACCCAGTGCCTAGCACCGAGGGATTGGTCAAAACTGTAAGCAGGAAACAAATCAAGGTCATGGCAAGCAATGTACGAGAAATCTAGTATACAATCCAAGAGTCAGGGCAGGCAGCACAAGGTCAATATGAGGAACAGGCAGAGGTCAGATCAGGCAACAAAGGGTCAAATTCAGCATATAGGAAGGAGTCAGTACACAGACAAGTGGACGGAAGAATGGCACACCTTCGCAGAAAATTGCCAAATAGAGCACATTGCTCTGGCAACCTCCCCCTTTGTTTAGTAACAGTATGGTAGGAATACTCAGTCCCCATTTAATGATATAAGTAGTTTCCATAGTGTGGCGTTACCTTGGTTGGGGGCCCATTAAGGCAACCAATTTGTTTATGCCTCTAATTTGTTTACTCTCTGGTTCAATTAATTTGTAGAATGGATCACTCTTTTATAATCTGCTCTAATTTTATCACACACTGAACTATATACTAGGTGATCTATTTCTAAATATTTTTGATGACCTTACAGAGGACAATTGTCTTTTTTTGGGATCTGTACAATGACTTGATCATTTAACAAAGTTACAATAGAGATAAATGAAAAAGACACCACAGCTTACTGTCTGCATAGCACATATTCTGTAGACCCCTCAGGAATAAACTTAATTTACCATGTAAAATTGCTTTTGTTTTGGTGGTTTTTTTTAACGTTCAATATCTTCTATATTGTAAGAATTGTTGCTATGACAGCTAGTTTTTTTTGTGGTAGATGTCTTATTTATATAGCTTTATTGTTCATATGCTACATCCAAGAATGCATTTACGCACAACATATTTTCTAAATTTATTATTTATATTTATTCCATGAGTTGGTTATTTGCAGCATTGATGTATTTACTTCATTTAAATTATTCTTTAACATTCATTTATTGAGCACAGGATCGTTCCGAAAATACTAAGATAAAAAAAGAATCTTTCCAATATTTTCAAGCTGTATGGTTCGAAAGTTTTTTTTTGTGTTTTTAAATGCTTGTAAAAACAAAGTTGAATTATTAATAAAATTTTTATAATTATTTTTTGTGATGGCGTTTTTTATTTTGTAGCAATAAAACATTGCATTTTTTCAGGAATTTTTTCAAATGTTATACAAAATCCTAAGTGAAAAAATGCCAGTAAAAACACCATACGTGTGTTTTGCAAAAAAAAAAGTTGCAAAAATACTAGAAAATGCCACACACCACAAAAATGCCATAAGAATAATGTAGTGCAATTATACTGCACCTTAAAATAAAATCTGGCCACAAAGAAGCAATTAGAATCATTGCAAAATGTACCTTGTTTGGCTAAAAAAGTTAGAATTGCCAACTACCGTATATTAAATCACATTATAATGCGTAACTATATGATACACCACCAAATAACCATAAAGGGACACGCATATAAAATTTCAAAGCTTTATTAATTGATAAAAAACAAAACAAATATATATTTAATACCAATATCAGAAAATATAATGGCAGTACAGATAGTAGCCAAGATATTTGGCTCCCCCACCCCCATGCACAAGAGGACCAGGTATATATCTCTATATTATCAAGGGAGAAAGCGGAGCGCAACGTACGTTGGGGTGGGCTCCTCTCTCAGCCAGAGGCCTCAATCTTCCTCCTCAAGTGTTCTCCTACAGAGAAAAGGCACACATCTTTTCATTATACTTGTTCTTTGTAAGCGCCACTTCTGGTTTTGGCTTACAAATACTGATGCAAAATACTGAATAAATACTGACCAGATGAAAGTGGCCTTATTAAGACAGGAGTTTTTTTTATAAATTAGAAAGAGAAAGGGATCCGGTTAGTACATTGTAGGAATTTCTTTCTTTCTTTCTTTCTTTCTTTCTTTCTTTCTTTCTTTCTTTCTTTCTTTCTTTCTTTCTTTCTTTCTTTCTTTCTTTCTTTCTTTCTTTCTTTCTTTCGTGATCTATTTACTTATATTACTGCAGTCATAACTTATCTAATTTAATAAATCCAATGTTATGCTTATTTAGTGTGGTGTGCACTATATTTCCTATAAACCAACATACAGTAGTAAACCCTTATAGACTACTTGCAATTCAGGTCAAGGATTATGTAATCTTATGGCTTCTTGCACTCAACCAGTAACTCTATATGCAAATAAAACACCAATACTATTAACCTATACCAAAGAAAGGCTATTATTGCTGTAGATTAAAAATTGTTTCCTTTTCTGTTTTTATTCCATTGACTTTCTCAGAAGCAAGGCTAATATACCTAATTTCACTGTGCATACAGTTGTGTAAGGATTCTTTTACATGAGCACAGCATGTTGATCAGTGCTTGTTGCCAGTGTTTACATGCAATAACCACAGCACTGTATAGGAACAAATGATCATTACTATGATTGTTCATCTCCATACAGTTTTAACTTGTCAGCAGCACATCTCCTGTTTGAATGGGATGATATGCTGCTTAGGGTACTTTCACACTTGCGGTTTGGCGGCAGCACGGCAGCACACGGGTACTTGCGGCTTGGCGGATCCGTCGAGCTGTTCACCCACTGGAACAGCCTGCCGGATAGCCATGCCACAAGTGTGAAAGTACCCTAGGAAACTATACTTTTTATTGCCACATAAAAGATTCAATCACCTGATAAATAAGCGTTTGCTCGCTGGTGATTGATAGCAAGTTTACGTGGGCACAAAAAATAACAGCACAGGGCTGAATATTTTCTTTAACTTGATAAATTAATTTTTATTTTTTTGCTCTTTTAATGTGGTAGGTGCCAGGTGATGATAGCTCTTGTAACCGAATCAAAGACCAATGCTTTTTCTTGGCCACATTACAGAGGTGCTGCCTGGTTGCACTCTGTGTTCTGCTGATGAAAACAGATTATACTACATGTTCTCAAAATTTTCTTTTTTACCTTTGCAAAAATACATTATTTAAGCTGAACATAAAGTATTTTTAGAAGCACTTTGGAAAACTTGCTAAAACTAAAAGAAAGTAACATATTAGTTGAGTGCTTTTATGTTTTTGCAACTGCAATGTGCTCTGCAGAGTGGGAAACCAATGTCATATAATAGCACACTTAGCAAAAAAATGCAGAAAATGCATCTTAATATTTACTTGAGTGCTGCTGAGTGCATCCATTTGCTTTAACAGAGAAGGCCAGAAGCCCAAATCTCCAAAGATAAAAAACAGTTATAAATGAATCCAACAATTTATATATACTTCACTGATAGATAGACAGTGTAAGAAGATCTAGAATCTACATCTGTAATGATTATTTAAATAGCAATTTAGTAATCCCATAAAGTGCCATCAAAATGTTGAATGATAAGGTCTCTTAGAATGTCCTATAATAAAGCTTATAAACCAACAGGGACCCCTGGAGCATAGATGCTGGATTGGCTGTTTAGGCTGTATAGCATACGGTAGTTACATTATAGTGTAAAAAACACAAGATACCCGGTGCTATTATTACTGTTATTGTTTTGTGAGAATGGGACTACTAAATAGTCACAAATGATTAGTAGCAACAAAAACACTTTTGTGGATGAACACCATGTGATCGCTGCACCAAAGTAAACAAAAACCAGTGGGGACAACTGGAATTTGAGTCATAGTTATTTTTCAATTGATCACATTTTCTGCTTAGCCCTATGTTGTACCCATTAAGGCATAATTTTGGAGAAATTGTTCAGAACAGGCCACTACTTTTCCCAATACTACATTTTACTTTTAAACACAGACAGGCATCTGTCCCATTAAGGTATAAGTTTTGGAAAGCCTTTTCAGAACAAACCATTGCTTTTTATAATACTACCTGTGTGTATAAGGGACATAAGGGACAATAAGGGCCAATTTTTGATATTTTTTTTTAAATAAAGCATAACAAATCTGACAGCTGACCGTGACATTACAGGGGATTTGTGGCAGCTTGTACATCCCTATCGGGTTCCCGTGCTTTGGTGACAGGGGCCCGTTGGTTGCTATGGCAGCCCCGATGCTTTGAATAGGCATCGGGACTGCCAGCTATGGTAGCCCAGGAGATCAAGCCCCAGGGCTAGGTCTCCTAGGCAACTGTTAGTGTCTTACAGTGTAAGACACTGACAGTTTAATACAGCACAATGCAAATGTACTGTGCTGTATTGAAACAGGGATCAGACCCTGAAATGTTGAAGTCCCATAGTGGAACAAAAAATAAAGTGAAAAATTTTACAAAAAATAAAAAGTTTCAAGTAAAAAAAGCTCCCTTTTCCCAAAATGAAGTAAAAAAATTGTAAAAAGTAGGAAAAAAATAAAAGTAGACATATTTGGTATCGCTGCGTCCGTATCGACCAGCTCTATAAAAATATTTAACATGACCTAACCCCTCAGGTAAACACGTCAATTTTTTTTTATAAAAACTGTGCTAAAAAAACTATTTTTTTGTCACCTTACATCTCTAAAAGTGCAACACCAAGCATACAAAAGGCGTATACCCCCCAAAAATAGTACCAATCTAACCATCACCAAATCGCTCAAAAAATTAGCCTCTACCTAAGACAATTGCCCCCCCCCCAAAAAAAAACTATGGCTCTCAGTCTATGGAGACACTAAAACATGATTTTATTTGTTTCAAAAATGCTTTTATTGTGTTAAATGTAAAGAAAAAAACATATTAAGTATCGCAGCGTCTGTAACAACCTGCTCTATAAAAATACCACATGACCTAACCCCTCAGATGAACACCATGAAAAAATAAAAACAGTGTCAAAAAAGCCATTTTTTGTCACCTTACATCATGAAAAGTGTAAAAGCAAGCAATTAAAAAGTCATACGCACCCCAAAATAGTGACCATCAAACCGTCATCTCATCCCGCAAAAATGATACCCTACCTAAGACAATCCAAAAAATAAAAAAACTATTGCTCTCAGACTATAGAGACACTAAAACATGATTTTTTGTGTTTAAAAATTATATCATTGTATTAAACTTAAATAAATAAAAAAAAGTATACATATTAGATATTGCCATGTCTGTGATGACCTGCTCTAAAAAAATATCACATGACCTAACCCCTCAGGTGAACACAGTAAAAAAATAAAAATAAAAAGTGTCAAAGCCATTTTTTGTCACCTTAGATCACAAAAAGTGTAATACCAAGTGATCTAAAAGTCATACGCACCCCAAAATCATACCAATCAAACCGTCATCTCATCCTGCAAAAAATGAGACCCTACCTAAGACAATCACCCCAAAAAAACTATGGCCCTCAGAATATGGAGACACTAAAACGTCATATTTTTGGGTTTGAAAAATGCTGTTATTGTGTAAAACTTAAATAAATAAAAAAGTATACATATTATGTATCGCCGCGTCTGTAAGAACCTGCTGTATAAAAATATCACATGACCTAAACACTCAGATGAACACCGTTCAATTGTAATAGCAAACGATTAAAAAGTCATGTACACACTAAAATAGTACCAATGAAACCGTAATCTCATACCAAAAAAATGAGCCCCTATATAAGACAGTCGCCCAAAAACTATAAAAAAAACTATGGCTTTCAGAATATGGAGACGCTAATAAATGCTTTATTATGTAGAACTGAAACATATTTGGTATTGACGCGTCCGTAACAACCTGCTCTATAAGAATAGCACATGATCTAACCTGTCAGATGCATTGTAAATAACATAAAATAAAAACTGTTCCAAAATAGCAATTTTTTGTTACCTTGCCTCACAAAAAGTGTTAATACAGAGCAATCAAAAACAATATGTACCCTAAAATAGTACCAACAAAACTGCCACCTTACCTTGTAGTTTCCAAAATGGGGTCTTTTTTTTATTTTGGAGTTTCTACTCCAGGGGTGCATCAGGGGGTCTTCAAATGTGACATTGCAGCTTAAAATTGTCCCAGTGAAATCTGCCTTCCAAAAACCATATGGCATTCCGTTCCTTCTGCTCCCTGCTGTGTGCCCTACAGAATCAGGGCAAAAAATATTAAGTTTTGTTTGGCTATTAACCCTTGCTTTGTTACTGGAAACAGTGGATCAAAATGGAAATTCTGCCAAAAAAGTGAAATTCTGAAATTCCATCTCCATTTTCCATTAATTCTTGTGGAAAACCTAAAGGGTTAACAAAGCTTGTAAAATCAGTTTTGAATAAATTGAGGGGTATAGTTTGTAGTTTCCAAAATAGGGTCATTTTTGGGTGGTTTCTATTATGTAAGCCTCACAAAGTGACTTCAGACCTGAACTGGTCCTTAAAAAGTGTTTTTTGGAAATTTTCTGAAAAATGTCAAGATTTGCTTCTAAACTTCTAAGCCTTTTAAACATCCCCAAAAAATAAAATAGCATTCACAAAATGATTCAAACATGAAATAGACATATGGGGAATGTAAAGTAATAACTATTTTTGAAGTTATTACTAGAGATAAGCAAATTTTTCCTAAAAAATGTGATTCGATCTGAATATATTTGCAGCTAATTACGTAAAAAATTGCTATTTCCTGGCTGCTGAGAGCCTTTATAGTGGTGTAGAACACTGTGCCTTGCAGTATCACGCACAGGGAGTCTGCATTGGTAGTGAAATAATACTGTGAGTCCGTATGACATGCAGATGACATCCGTCGCTCTTAGAATCACTGCATACTTCACAAATAACTCAAGTACAGTAACAAATCAGCCTTACACGTAGATGTTAGTGTCAAGAAGAAGCGCACTCCTTTTACACCCTCGTCAGCTGATTCCACATAGATGGCTACAGAACCTGTTCTTTTAAACGCTTATACAAGTAGACCCTCCCAAAAAAAATTTCCCAATTGCTCTGATCCATCAGAACAATTACTCAGAAAAAACACATCCTGTCTGTGGAGCATAACCTACACTCGGTCAGCATTTGCCTAATAATCCATCAACATTGCATAAAATTTTCCATTCGCGAACGGCGAACGCGAACTTCCGCAAATGTTCGCGAATAGGCGAACCGAGCGAACCACCATAGACTTCAATAGACAGGCAAATTTTAAAACCCACAGGGACTCTTTCTGGCCACAATAGTGATGGAAAAGTTGTTTCAAGGGGACTAACACCTGGACTGTGGCATGCTGGAGGGGGATCTATGGCAAAAATCCCATAAAGGGCATAAATCACCTAATATTTCTAAATTGTTTGGAATAACATGCTTTAAAACATCCAGTGTGTGTATACGATCAGGTATGATGTTGTATCGATCAGGTAGTGTAAGGGTTACGCCCGCTTCACAGTGACAGACCAAACTCTGACAGACCAAACTCCCCGTTTAACACACCGCAAACAACCGCAAACAGTCCATTTGCACAACCGCAAACTCCCCATTTGCACAAGGTTGAATACCAAGCTAGCCATGTCCTGTTCCTTGTCCTCACTGACGTCATTGAAGGTCTCTTCCTCCACCCAGCCACGTACAACACCAAGGGTCCCCAGAAGGTGACAACAAGCCCCCTGGGACACCTGCTTTGGTTGCTCTTCCACCTCCTCAAAGCCACCTTCCCCCTTTGACTCCTCTTCTTCAGACGACGACAAGGCTGCTTCTGGTCGTGATGGTGACCACAGCTCTTCCTCTTCATGCTCATCTATGGCCTGATCCAGCACTCTTCGCCGGGCACGCTCCAGAAAAATTGCATATGGGAGGAGTTTGATGATGTTGCCTTGGGTTTGACTGAGCAGGTTTGTCACCCCTGCAAAAGGACACTTGAGCCTACAGCCATTGTGCAAGAGCGTTCAGTAACGCAGCCAAAAAATACCCAGCTCCTCAGAGGCTGTCCTCTTTTTTTTAAATTAAAAAAATCTACCTCTGCTCCTCTGGTCGGCCGTTGGTCTCCCATCAGCCGAACAAATGTAGGCAGGGACAAGAGGAAGTAAATAGGAGAGTTGGTCACAGACTTTTTGGGAAAAAAAAGGGTCTGGGATATCCAGGCAGGGCGCCAAAGGAAGGACGATGAGTATGAAAAGCCGTAGGTGGGACAAAAATCAGTGTAGACTCAATTACTTGGGGAGGTAGTAGGCTGTCGCAGGCATACAGTCCAGATAGGAGGGATCCTAAGTGGACGTGGTACAATGTTAGAGACAAAGGAAAAAAGGAAAAAAAAAGCCTGTAGGTGGCGCCAGGTGCCTCAGGAGAAAGTGACAGATTGTGGGATAACTTCACTGTATTTTGCTTAAAACGGTTAGCATTGGTATTGAGAGTGCGTATACTTTTCTAATCAGAATTGGTAACATAATAGGCACTTAGTATGATAAAATAGAGAGATACAGTTGTTAAAAATGATAAAATTTTAGAAATAAAAACTAAGAAAGACACTCACTTCACCCAGGAGGGGCAGGGTGGGATAAACTCAAGACACCCACTCTGCTTCCTCCTGCGCCTGGGTCGCTTGTAAGATCTCTGGAAATAACGGCAGTCACAAGGTGCCTCTGGTTAATTTCCTATTCATTTAGCATAGGGTAGGGTAAGGTGTAGGCTCAACGCGTTTCGGGGTCACTGGGATCCCCTTCATCAGGAGCATAACAAATCATGTATAATCGTAGGTATTCATAAAGTTTGAAAAAAGCGCTAAAATTGAGGGAAGAGGCGTCACTTCCGGTATGCGTTCCAGCGTGTGGAGCCAGTTCCGGTTTGCGTTTCAGGCTGGAGCGAGTAAGGGGCCAAATTGGAGACATAATGATAGTGGTAATACAGATACTGATATTGCAGAGAACTCGTGGTTTGAAGAAGTACTATTGGGATGTAATGTATATTGAGTTCGGACCGGACTAGACTTCCGGTCTGGCGTGACGTGATGTTACTTCCGGTGTGCGTTCTAAGGTGGAACGCACCAGAGTGTCTTGCCTGGGTGACTAATAATAAATGTTTTGGGCATTGTGAACTTTATTTGAGAAGTAGTTTGGAGAAATGTACTGTTGTTATGTTCGTATTTAATGTAAGATACATAAGTTTTATTAGTCGGTGATCAATTTTTTATCAGAGTGGCGTATGGAGGGGGGAGGAGGGGAAAAGGAGGGGGGAAAAGACTCTAGATGCTATTTAGTGAACACCACATGTATATATATATATACAAATATACTGACATATATATGCATATAATGATGGTATTGGCCGAAAGTATTGCCATATACCAGTGGGGTCGAATAAAAAGGAAAGAAAAAGGGAAAGGGATTGTATGCCCATATGGGGAATGATTGGATGAAGATTTAAAGCTGAAATGTATATTTGTATGTTTAAAAGGGAATATATTTTGTGTACGCGCAATAGAGAGAAGGGAGAGTAGCCAAGACAGAAATTGATGGTCGATCAAAATTGATGTGTTAAATGAGTTCTGTGTGTGGAAATGAAGATGAATATTAAATATATGGAGGTATCGATGAGCAGCTGCTCATTAATACATATGTATGTATGTGATGAACTATACCTATTAGTATAAAGTAATATAGATATTGTGGGGAGTCGCTCTGGTAGATAGCGGTGCGGGTGCAGTACAGAGGCAAACAAGGAGTCCAGAAAGTGCAATAACCAGTGTTTTATTCACACTTTGCACAAAATAAACAATAAACAGTCTCTTGGTGTTAGTTCACACACATAAGAAATCATGAGGAAAAACAAGACAGTCCAAAACAGGCTCCAGTCACCTGGGAGGTTTTAGGTGCAGGTTCGCACCTGGCTGTCAGTCCGGCCGCAAGGCGATCGACCTCATGCTTCCAGGCCGTCTGCACTCCTCCTTGCTTGGGCTCTTGCTTCCAGCGTGAACTCCACACAGCACAGAATGGATCAGAACTCCCAAACTCAGATGATTCCACAGCCTAACACCAGCTCCAGGATAATCACCCCTCAGCTGCTGAGAGGCTGCCTTTTAAAGGCCCGGATAAAGTCCGGCCTGGACCGTGGGGAGTAGGCACCCACCCAACTCTTTGCCTACTCCCAGTAAGAGCCGGCCCGGATTGGCTTTGCAGCCAAACTAACTAACAATGTCAAGCAGCACTAGCTGCTGCTGACACATAAAAACCCGGCTCTCACCTTACCGAGGCCAGGAACCTCGGTGACACGTACCTGCCATCGACAACGGTACCTTGCACCTTACCACATACCCCCTTTGTTCAACCCTGAGGGGTGAACACATGTGAGGCAGTGGACGCGGGACAGGGCATCTGCGTTACCCTGCAAGCGGCCTGCCCTGTGTTCTATCGAAAACTTGAAATTCTGCAGAGACAAGAACCATCTGGTGACCCAAGCATTCCTGTCTTTCGCCTGGCACATCCACTTTAGAGGGGAATGGTCGGTCACCAGACGGAACTTTCTCCCTAGCAGATAATAGCGGAGAGACTCTAGTGCCCACTTGATGGCCAGGCACTCTCTCTCCACTATACTGTACCTGGTCTCGGCTGGGGTGAGTTTGCGACTCAGGAAAACCACGGGATGCTCCTCCCCATTGATTTCCTGAGAGAGTACAGCCCCGAGGCCCACTTCAGAGGCATCGGTCTGTACCACAAATTCTCTCTTGAAGTCGGGCGTCACCAAAACCGGGGACCCACACAGGGCCGACTTCAGAGCAGAGAAAGCCTCCTCCGCCTTCTCACTCCAGCTAACCTTCCCAGACTTTCGCCCCTTCAACAGGTCTGTCAACGGCGCTGCTATTGTGGTAAAGTGGGGCACAAATCGCATGTAGTACCTTACAATTCCCAGGAAGGACTTTACCTGCCTGGTGGTGACCGGTCGGGGCCAGTTACGAATGGCCTCTACCTTAGTTACCTGCGGCTTGATGACTCCGCGCCCAATAACATATCCCAGATATTTGGTCTCTTCCAACCCAATCGCACACTTCTTTGGATTGGCGGTTAGACCAGCTTTCCTCAGGGCATCTACTACCGCCTGCACTTTGGGCAAATGGCTTTCCCAGTCGGTGCTGTGGATGATTACATCATCTAAGTAGGCCGAGGCGTACCGACGATGAGGTCGCAGCACAATATCCATTAACCTCTGGAAGGTGGCGGGGACACCATGCAGGCCAAAGGGTAACACCTTGTAATGATACAGGCCCTGCGGGGTAACAAAGCGTTTTTCCTTGGCCGACTCCGTTAAGGGTACCTGCCAGTACCCTTTAGTGAGGTCTAGCACAGAAAAATAACGGGCTTGCCCTAAATTCTCAACAAGCTCGTCTACCCGGGGCATGGGATACGCATCAAACTTGGACACTTCATTTAACTTGCGAAAATCGTTGCAGAACCGCAACGTCCCATCCGGCTTGGGTATTAGGACTATGGGACTGGCCCACTCACTTTTCGACTCCTCAATGACATCGAGCTTCAACATTAATTGCACTTCCTCCGCGATGGCCCGTCGCGAGCCTCAGGTACCCGGTAGGGTTTAACCGGATCTTGGCCTGAGGCTCAGTGACGATATCATGTTGGATGAGAGACGTGCGGCCAGGGAGGTCCGAGAACACATCCGTGTTCCGACTGATGAACTCCTGACTTCCTGAACTTGTTTGGAAGACAGGCTGTCTGCAATTTTACCGTGGTTACTGCTTCACAGGCCTCGAACTGTGGGGCTGGACCCTTTTCACTTAGAAGCCCTGGGCGGGGGCTGTTGTCGTCGGCCGTGTTCCTATCTTTCCACGGCTTTAGTAAATTCACGTGGTACACCTGCTCCGGCTTGCGCCGCCCTGGCTGGTGTACCTTGTAATTTACTTCCCCTACCTTCTCGATCACCTCATAGGGGCCCTGCCACCTAGCTAGGAACTTGCTGTCAAGGGTGGGTACCAGAACCAAAACCCGATCTCCCGGATTGAAGTCCCGTACCCGAGCCTGACGATTGTACACCCTACTCTGGGCTTGTTGCGCTGCCTCCATATGCTCCCGGACCAAGGGCAACACCCTTTCCATCCGTTCCTGCATCTGGGCGACATACTCAATGACACTTTTGTGGGGGACAGGCTGTTGTTCCCACGCTTCCTTGGCGATATCCAACAGGCCCCGAGGGTGTCTGCCATAAAGCAGTTCGAAGGGCGAGAACCCAGTAGAGGCCTGGGGCACCTCTCGCATGGACGAACATGAGAAAGGGCAGAAGCAGGTCCAAGTCCTTCCCATCTCTAGAGACCACTCTTTTTAACATATTTTTTAGAGTTTGGTTAAACCTTTCGACAAGACCGTCAGTTTGCGGATGGTAAACGGACGTCCGCAATTGCTTTATACGCAATAATTTACACAGTTCCCTCATAACTTTAGACATAAAAGGGGTCCCTTGGTCTGTCAGAACCTTTTTTGGCAGGCCCACACGGGAAAACATTTCCATTAACTCTTTGGCAATGAGCTTAGCTGAGGTATGTCGCAGAAGCACCGCCTCCGGATACCGAGTGGCATAGTCGAGAACTACCAGAATGTGTTGGTGGCCCCTGGCAGACTTTGGTACAGGCCCGACTAGATCCATAGCGATACGCTCAAATGGGACCTCAATGATTGGAAGAGGTACAAGGGGACTACGGAAATGTGGCTGGGGGCTATTTACCTGACAGGTTGGACAAGATTTACAATATTCTTCTACCTCCTTAAACACACCAGGCCAATAAAACCGCTGCAGTATGCGGTCCTGGGTTTTCTGCCACCCCAAGTGTCCCCCAAGAACATGTTGGTGGGCAAGCTCCATAACAAGCTTGCGATATGCGGTGGGCACCACCAACTGTTCAACTGGCTCACCTCGGATTTGGTTTACCCGATACAACATATCCTGAAGAACAATAAATCGTGGAAACATTAATTCGGCCCCAGGTTTCTGGGGTTTACCATCAATCATTACGACACTTTCCCAGGCCCTGGTTAGGGTTTGGTCCTGGTGTTGTGCGGTCCCAAAATTTTCCCCGGAGACATTAAGGTCTGCCAACTCAGGTCCCGGTGGCAAGTCCTCCGTGTCTCCCACCATTACCCTCAGTGGGGTTGTCTCCCCCTCTACCGCTGTAGCAGAGGTCACCCCTACCGCTGGCCCTTCAGATTCGGGCTCCCAGGGTTCTGGCCTTCCAGTGGTATCAGGCCACTCTACTCTCTCCGGTCCATCAGACACTCTCTCCGGTCCATCAGACACTTTTATTGCCGGCCACAGCGCCGGGAAACCTGGGAAGTCCCTCCCAAGTATCAGTTCATGTGGGAGTTTGGTAGCGACAGCCACTTCGTGGGTCCACTTACCAGCCGCGGTGGACAAAGTCACTAGCGCAGTAGGGTAGTCTTTTAAGTCTCCGTGGATGCATAGGACCCCGATTTTACGGCCGGTATACTCCGCAGGCCGTACTAGGGCAGCTCTTACCAGGGAGACTAGACTCCCGGAGTCCAGCAGGGCCACCGCCAGAGAATCTCCCACCTCTACTTGACCTTACGGGTGCCAGTTGCGCACAGCTTCTGTGCATACAGGGAGTGGCGACCCCCGTAGTTCACATCCATTGGCTCACCCTGATGCGGACAGTCGGCCCTGATGTGGCCTGGCTCCTGACACCTCCAGCATACCACGGGAGGTGGATCCGCAGGGGATACATTCAGTGCAGGTCTCTCTGTCGCCGGTCGTCGGAACTGGGGTGGAGGCCTCCGGGGTTTGACTGACCCCTTCCCAGCAAGACTCCCCTGCAGGTTTCTGGTGGCCTCGTAACGCTCCACCAGGTCAACCATCTCCAGGGCACTTACCGGAGACGCCTGGCCGACCCAGTGCTGGAGGGGATAAGGCAGGGCCCTCCAAAAGATGTCCGCCAACAGTCGATCCAGCATGACAGTGGGACTTAGTAGATCGGGCTGCAGCCACTTTTGCAGCCTGTGCAGCAGATCGTAGTACTGCGGGCTAGCGGGTTCAGTCGTTTTAAAGTCCCACTGGTGGACTCTTTGAGCGCGGACCAGCACGTTCACCCCCAGTCTGGCCAGGATCTCTCCTTTCACGGTGTCATAATCGGCCGCTAGGTCGTCCGCCAAGTCGAAAAACACCTGCTGGGGTCCGGAAGCCAGGAACGGAGCGACCACCTCAGCCCACTGGTCACGGGGCAGCTTCTCCCTCACGGCCACTTTTTCGAAGACTGCCAGGTAGGTCTCAGCATCATCCTCGGGGGTCATCTTGGGAATCGCTGCACGGACCGCTTTCCGGGCATCATGGGCACGGTAAGAGGCTCCAGTCGCTTGCAAAGCCATTACATGTTGCAACAGCAGCTGGTTTGTCTCCTGCTGCTGCTTGTTGGCCTCCCGCTGCTGTAAATTGGCCTCCACGAGAGCCTTTACAACTGCCTCCATCTTGTCAGGGTTCACGTGTTGAAACTTTGCCGGCTTGACATATGACATTCACTTGTGCTCAGCAAAACAAACAAAGTTCGGCGTTCACGCCAGCCTCACTGCGCATGCTCGCATCCTCCACCAAATGTGGGGAGTCGCTCTGGTAGATAGCGGTGCGGGTGCAGTACAGAGGCAAACAAGGAGTCCAGAAAGTGCAATAACCAGTGTTTTATTCACACTTTGCATAAAATAAACAATAAACAGTCTCTTGGTGTTAGTTCACACACATAAGAAATCATGAGGAAAAACAAGACAGTCCAAAACAGGCTCCAGTCACCTGGGAGGTTTTAGGTGCAGGTTCGCACCTGGCTGTCAGTCCAGCCGCAAGGCGATCGACCTCATGCTTCCAGGCCGTCTGCACTCCTCCTTGCTTGGGCTCTTGCTTCCAGCGTGAACTCCACACAGCACAGAATGGATCAGAACTCCCAAACTCAGATGATTCCACAGCCTAACACCAGCTCCAGGATAATCACCCCCTCAGCTGCTGAGGAGGCTGCCTTTTAAAGGGCCGGATAAAGTCCGGCCTGGACCGTGGGGAGTAGGCACCCACCCAACTCTTTGCCTACTCCCAGTAAGAGCCGGCCCGGATTGGCTTTGCAGCCAAACTAACTAACAATGTCAAGCAGCACTAGCTGCTGCTGACACATAAAAACCCGGCTCTCACCTCACCGAGGCCAGGAACCTCGGTGACACGTACCTGCCATCGACAACGGTACCTTGCACCTTACCACAATATATAGATAGATGATATTTGGTTATTAAAGGATATACCCATATATAGAAGTATATAATATGTATGTATATGGACATACATACGCATAAATATATAAATTACACATATACATAAAATATATCACTGAAAGGCTCTAAAGATACACAAAACACAACTCGACATGTTAGTAGATTGGTAAATAACTAGTAATTGGATTGGATGATAGATGGATACTTATGTGGTAATAAAATAAAAAATGATAGCACAAATAAATAATAAAATACATAGTACACATTACATGGTGGAGCAAAAATATGCAAAAAATGTGTAAAAATAACACATAAAAATAAATAAAGAATAAAAAATATATATAATATCTAATAAATAATAAATAAATAGATGTCGGGGAATAGGAGTATCATGAAATATCGTATGTGAGGGAAAGAAGGCCTACACTCGTACATTCCTCGGTGCAGTATCAATGGTATTGATTAGTAGTTTGAATACTCCGAAAGGTGTTAGTTAATTTGAAATGATAGATCCAATGCATTTCTTTTCGGCAGAGCTGCTGGTAAGAGGTAGTGATATGTTCTATAGGCGAAACTTTTAGAGTCGATGGATCGCTATTGTGTTTTTCAAAATAATGGCGAGAAGCACTGTGGGTTAGAATCCCTCGTCTGATGTTGGAGTGGTGCTCATTCATTCTCTCCCTGACTGTTTGTGTTGTTCTACCGATATATTTAAGTTTGCAGGGGCAAGTCAGTAGATATATCACATTTTTGTTCCACAGTGAAGATCTTGTATGATCTTCCATGTCTCACTTTTGGACTCTTTTGGTGTATCGATCAACAATTCTCTGACACCGTAGGTGATCATGGAGCAGCATAAACATTTTTTAAGTTGGCATTTTCATATCCCTGTCGTGTTCGAGTCTCGGATACTCCCTAGGAATAGGGTTGCTTTTTTGGTTTCAAATTTTGGGCAAGACGGAGCAATTAAATTTTTAAGAGTCTGAGCTCTCCTAAATGTGATGGAGGGTTGTTTAGGTAGAGAATCTCTCAAAAGGGGATCTTTGAGAAGAATGTCCCAATGTTTGGTCAATATTTGTCTGATGTTTTTATGTTTGGCATTGAAACGGGTAATTAGGTTATACTCGTATTTGCCATTTGTTGTGATTTTCGGTTGGGTAGATCTAAGGGTTGTTTTTTGGTTTAAGGTGCATACCCTTTTTGCGGCGGCATTGATTAGCCCTTTCGGGTATCCTTTTTCCTTAAACCTGTTCTTGAGAATCTCTAGTTGCTCCCTCATCACTTTATCATTGGAGCAATTTCTCCTGATTCTTTTCATCTGGCCAAATGGAATGTTATTTTTCAATTTGGAATAATGACAGCTGGAATAGTCAAGGTAGCTGTTCGCATCAACGTTTTTGAAATGAGTTTGGGTAGTGATGTTATTTGATAGTGTTTTGATATGAATGTTGAGAAAGACGGCTTCTTTTGGAGTCTGGAGGTGGCAGCAGCATGAGGAGTCCACAGAGAGGCATAATGACAGAGTCTGGTGGTGGCAGCAGCATGAAGAGACCACAGAGCGGAACAATTACAGAGTCTGGAGGTAACGACAGCATTAGTAGGCCATAGAGGGGCACAATGACGAAGTCTGGAGGTGGCAGCAGCATGAGGAGACCACAGAGCGGCAAAATGACCGATTCTGTAGGTGGCAGAAGCATGAGGAGACCAGAGAGTGGCACAATGACAGAGTCTGGAAGTGACCGCAGTCTGAGAAGGCCTCCGAGTGGCACAATGACCGAGTCCTGAGGTGGCGGCAGCATTAGTAGCAAATAGAGGGGCACAATGACAGAGTCTGGAGGTGGCAGCAGCATGAGGAGTCCACAAAGAGGCATAATGACAGATTCCTGAGGTGGCAGCAGCATGAGGAGACCACAGAGCCGCACAATTACAGAGTCTGCAGTTGTCGGCAGCATTATTAGGCCAGAGAGGGGCACAATGACAGAGTCTGGAGGTGGCAGCAGCATCAGGTGACCACAGAGCGGCACAATGACAGAGTCTGGAGGTGGCAGCAGCATGAAGAGTCCACATAGAGGCATAATGACAGAGTCTGGAGGTATCAGCAGCATGAGGAGACTACAGAGTTGCACAGTGACAGAGTCTGTAGGTGGCAGCAGCATTAGTAGGACATAGAGGGGCACAATGACAGAGCCTGGAGGTGGCAGCAGCATGAGGAGACCACAAAGCCGCACAATGACCGAGTCTGTAGGTGGCGGCAGCAGAGGAGACCACAGAGTGGCACAATGACAGAGTCTGGAGGCGGCAGCATCAGGAGGAGTCCACATAGAGGCATAATGACAGAGTCTAGAGGTGGCAGCAGCATGAGGAGACTACATGCTCCAGACTCGGTCATTGTGCGGCTTTGTGGTCTCCTCATGCTGCTGCCCCCTCCAGGCTCTGTCATTGTGCCCCTCTATGTCCTACTCATGCTGCTTCCACCTACAGACTCTGTCACTGTGCAACTCTGTAGTCTCCTCATGCTGCTGATACCTCCAGACTCTGTCATTATGCCTCTATGTGGACTCCTCCTGATGCTGCCGTCTCCAAACTCTGTCATTGTGCCACTCTGTGGTTTCCTCATGCTGCCGCCACCTACAGACTCGGTCATTGTGCCGCTTTGTGGTCTCCTCATTCTGCTGCCACCTCCAGACTCTGTCATTGTGCCCCTCTATGGCCTACTAATGCTGCCGCCACCTCCAGACTCTGTCATTGTGCCACTCTGTAGTCTCCTCATGCTGCTGCCACCTCTAGACTCTGTCATTATGCCTCTATGTGGACTCTTCATGCTGCTGCCACCTCCAGACTCTGTCATTGTGCTCTGTGGTCTCCCCATGCTGCCGCCACCACCAGACTCGGTCATTGTGCCACTCTGTAGCTTCCTCATACTGCTGCCACCTCCAGACTCTGTCATTTTGCCGCTTTGTGATTTCCTCATGTTGCTGCCATCTCCACACTATGTCACCTTGCCACTCTGTGGTTTCCTCCTGATGCTGCCACCTACAGACTCTGTCATTGTGCTGCTCTGTGGTCTCCTCATGCTACCGCTATTTGCAGACTCGGTCAGTGTGCCACTTAATAGCCTCCTCATACTTCCGCCACATCCAGATTCTATTATTTTGCCACTCAGTCTCCTTCTCCTAATGCTGCTGCTGCCGCCATCTCCTGACACTGTCATTGTGCCTCTCTGTGGCCTACTCATGCCACCGTCACCTCCAGACTCTGTCATTGTGCTGCTCTGTGGTCTCCTCATGCTGCTTCCATCTCCACACTATGTGACCTTGCCACTCTGTGGTATCCTACTGTACCTGCAACCTCCAGACTCTGTCACTGTGCTGCTCTGTGGCCTACTTATGCTGCAGCCACCTCCAGACTCTGTCATTGTGCCGCTCAGTGGTCTCTTCATGCTGCAGCCACCTCCAGACTCTGTCACTGTGCTTCTCTGTGGTCTCCTCATGCTGCTGCCATCTCCACACTATGTCACCTTGCCATTCTGCCGTATCCTCCTGATGCTGCCACCTCCAGACTCTTATATCATTGGGTAGACCCTGGTGTTTTTATTGATCATGCTATTGTATTAACACCTCCAGACTCTGTCATTATGCTGCTCTGTGGTCTCCTCATGCTGATGCCACCTCCAGACTCTGTCATTATGCCTCTTTGTGGTCTCCTCATGCTGCTGCCACCTCCAGACTTGGTCATTGTGCCACTCGGAGGCCTTCTCATACTGCCACCACTTCCAGACTCTGTCATTGTGCCGCTCTGTGGTATCCCCCTGCTGCTGCCACCTCCAGACTCTGTCATTGTGCCGCTCTGTGGCCTACTCATGCTGCTGCTACCTCCAGACTCTGTCATTGTGCTGCTCTGTGGTCTTCCCATGCTGCTTCCACCACCAGACTCGGTCATTGTGCCACTCGGTAGCCTCCTCATACTGCTGCCACCTCCAGATTCTGTCACCTTGCCACTCTGTGGTATCCTACTGATGCGGCGACCTCCAGACTCTGTTACTGTGCTGCTCTGTGGCCTACTTATGCTGCAGCCACCTCCAGACTCTGTCATTGTGCCACTCTGTGGTCTCCTCATGCTGCTGCCATCTCCGCACTATGTCACCTTGCCATTCTGTGGTATCCTCCTGAAGCTTCGACCTCCAGACTGTGTCACTGTGCTGCTCTGTGGCCTACTCATGCTGCTGCCACCTCCAGAATCTGTCATTGTGCCGCTCTGTGGTCTCCTCATGCTGCTGCAATCTCCACACTATGTCACGCTGCCACTCTGTGGTATCCTACTGATGCTGCGACCTCCAGACTCTGTCACTGTGCTGCTCTGTGGCCTACTCATGCTGCTGCCACCTCCAGAATCTGTGATTGTGCTGCTCAGTGGTCTCCTCATGCTGCAGCCACCTCCAGACTCTGTCATTATGCCACTATTTGGACTCCTCATGCAGCAGCATGAGGAGACCACAGAGCAACACAATGACAGAGTCAGGATGTGGCAGCATCAGGAGGATACCACAGAATGGCAAGTTGACATAGTGTGGAGATGGCAGCAGCATCAGGAGACCACAGAGCAGCACAATGACAGAATTTGGAGGTGGATGCAGCATGAGGAGACCACTGAGCGGCACAATGACAGAGTCTGGAGGTGGTAGCAGCATGAGTTTGCCACAGAGCAGCACAGTGACAGAGTCTGGAGGTCGCAGCATCATGAGGATACCACAGAATGGCAAGGTGACATAGTGTGGAGATGGCAGCAGCATGAGGAGACCACAGAGTGGCACAATGACAGAGTCTGGAGGTGGCTGCAGCATGAGGAGACCACTGAGCAGCACAATGACCGAGTCTGGAGGTGGCAGCAGCATGAGTAGGCCGCAGAGCAGCACAGTGACAGAGTCTGGAGGTCGCCGCAACAGTAGGATACTACAGAGTGGCAAGGTGACATAGTGTGGAGATGGCAGCAGCATGAGTAGGCCACAGAGCGGCACAATGACAGAGTCAGGAGATGGCGGCAGCAGCAGCATTAGGAGAAGGAGACTGAGTGGCACAATAATAGAATCTTTATGTGGCGGAAGTATGAGGATGCTATCAAGTGGCAAGGTGACATAGTGTGGAGATGGCAGCAGCATGAGAAAATCACAGAGCGGCAAAATGACAGAGTCTAGACTTGGCAGCAGTATGAGTAGGTTATCGAGTGGCACCATGACCGAGTCTGGTGGTGGTGGCAGCATGGGGAGACCACAGAGCGGCACAATGACAGAGTCTGGAGGTAGCGGCAGCAGGAGTAGGCCACAGAGCGGCACAATGACAGAGTCTGCAGGTGGCAGCAGCATGAGGAGACCACAGAGCGCCACAATGACGAGTCTGGAGGTGGCAGCAGCATGAGGAGACCACAGAGCAGTACAATGACAGAGTCTGGAGGCGGCAGCATCAGGAGGATACCACAGAATGGCAAGGTGACATAGTGTGGAGATGGCAGCTGCATGAGGAGACCACAGAGCGTCACTATGACAAAGTCTGGAAGTGGTGGCAGTATGAGAAGGCCTCCGAGTGGCGCAATGACTGAGTCTGGAGGTGGCAGCAGCATGAGGAGTCCACATAGAGGCATAATAACAGAGTCTGGAGGTGGCAACAGCATGAGGAGACCACAATGAGGCATAATGATGGAGTCTGGAGGTGGCAGCAGCATGAGGAGACCACTGAGCAGCATAATGACAGAGTCTGGAGGTGGTAGCAGCATGAGGAGTCCACAAAGAGGTATAATTACAGAGTCCCGAGGTGGCAGAAGCATGATGAGACCACAAAGCGGCACAATTACAGAGTCTGCAGGTGGAAGCATCAGGAGGATACCACAGAATGGCAAGGTAACATAGTGTGGAGATGGAAGCAGCATGAGGAGACCACAGAGTTGCACAATGACAAAGTCTGGAGGTGGCATCAGCATGAGTAGGCCACAGAGCAGCACAGTGACAGAGTCTGGAGGTCGCAGCATCAGTAGGATACCACAGAGTGGCAAGTGTGGAGATGGAAGCAGCATGAGGAGACCACTGAGCGGCACAATGACAGAGTCTGGAGGTGGCATCAGCATGAGTAGGCCACAGAGCAGCACAGTGACAGAGTCTGGAGGTCGCAGCATCAGTAGGATACCACAGAGTGGCAAGTGTGGAGATGGAAGCAGCATGAGGAGACCACAGAGCGGCACATTGACAGAGTCTGGAGGTGGCAGCAGCATGAGGAGACCACAGAGCAGCACAATGACAGAGTCTGGAGGCAGCAGCATCAGGAGGATACCACAGAATGGCAAGGTGACATAGTGTGGAGATGGCAGCTGTATGAGGAGACCACAGAGCGGCACAATGACAGAGTCTGGAGGTGGCAGCAGCATGAAGAGTCCACATAGAGTCATAATGACAGAGTCTGGAGGTGGCTGCAGCATGAGAAGACCACTGAACGGCACAATGACAGAGTCTGGAGGTGGCAGCAGCATGAATAGGCCACAGAGCAGCCCCCCGCCCCCCAGAAAGAGTTTGTGTTGACGTCACTGATTAATTTTCCCCATTGCATTGATCCGTCAGAACAATTACCAGAAAAAAACGGATCCTCTCTGTGGAGCATAGGACTTCACTCGGTCAGCATTTGCTCAATAATCCATCAGTATTGCTAAAGGCAAAAAAAAGCAGAGTGGATCTAAAACACGTGAATTGAATATTTGCATTTCTTCTGTGTTTTCTATCCACTCCTGCTTTTGGCTACCAAATCATAAGCCAATTCTGATGGGACCATACAGGTCTTAAAGCTGCTACACAGACAGGATCTGTTGTGTCTCTCGTTTTTCCTTCCTTCTGACAGATCAGAAGAAGTGTCAAATAAATGATGATGTCAGCCAGGCCGAAAGCCAAAATAGTGGACCAGTCAGTCATAAGGTGGGGAGGGTGGGACCAGCATGAGAAGTCCACAGACTAGACCTATGACATATTGGTGAGGTGAAAGCAAAGCAGCATGAGGAGAACACAGAGTGGCCCAATGACAGGATCTGGAGGTGATAGCAGTATGAGGAGGCCACCGAGTAGAAGAATGACAGAGTCTAGAGGTGGCGGCAGCAGCAGCATTAGGAGAAGGAAATCGAGTGGCACAATGACAGAGTCTGGAGGTGGAAGAATTATGAGGAGGCCACCGAGTGGCACACTGACTGAGTATGCAGATGGCGGCAGCCTGAGGAGTCCACAGAGTGGCACAATGACAAAGTCTGTAGGTGGCAGCAGTATAAGGAGGCCACCGAGTGGCAAAATGACCGAGTCTGTAGGTGGCGGCAGCATGAGGAGACCACAGAGCGGCACAATGACAGAGTCTGGAGGTGGCAGCATCAGGAGGATACCACAGAATGGCAAGGTGACATAGTGTGGAGATGGCAGCAGTATGAGGAGACCACAGAGCGGCACAATGACAGAGTCTGGAGGTGGCAGCAGCATTAGGAGACCATAGAGCAGCACAATAGCCAAGTCTGTAGGTGACAGCATCATGAGGAGACCACAGAGCGGCACAATGACAGAATCTGGAGGTGGTGGCTGCATGAGAAGGCCTCCGAGCGGCACAATGACAGAGTCTTGAGGTGGCGGCAGCATGAGGAGACCACAGAGCGGCACAATGACAGAGTCTGGATATGGCAGCAGCATGAGTATGCCACAGAGCGGCTCAATGACAGAGTCTGGAGGTGGCAGCATCAGGAGGATACCATGTCACCTTGCCACTGGAGATGGAAACAGCATGAGGAGAACACAGAGTGGCACAATGACAGAGTCTGGAGGTGGCAGCAGCAGGAATAATCCACAGAGCAGTAGAATTACAGAGTCTGGAGGTCGCGGCAGCATGAGTAGGCCACAGAGCAGCACAATGACAGAGTCTGGAGGTGGCAGCATCAGAAGGATACCACATAGTGGCAAGGTGACATTGTGTGTATATGGCAGCAGCATAAGGAGACCACAGAGTGACAAAGTGACATAATGTTGAGATGGCAGCGGCAGTAGCAGGATACCATAGAGTGGCAAGGTGACATAGTGTGGATATGGCAGCAGCAGGAAGAGACCACAGAGTTTCTTGTTGACATAATGTGTAGATGGCAGTAGCAGCAGCAGCAGTATCAGGAGGAAACCACAGAGTGGCAAGGTGACATAGTTTGGAGATGGCATCAGCAGCTGCATCAGGAGACCACAATGTGACCCAGTAATAGTGATGTCTCGAACTATTCGGAGGTGAAGAGTCCCATCGAACATAGCTTGTTTGCGTTTGCCGTGGCAGGCGAACATATGCAATGTTCGGTCCGCCCCCTATACGTTATCATTGAACAAACTTTGGCTGGAATGTGTCTGCTGACTGTGAGGTACAGGGTCAATCAGCACCCTCCCTCCCACACCCTCACACCTCCTATAAAAACTGCAGCCATTTTAGATTCAGTCTGAAGCTGCAGTGTGTTAGTGAGAGCAGAGAGAGTGCAGCTGCCGCTGCTGTGCTGATAAATTCATAGGGAAAGCGTTAGCTAGGCCAGTGTTCTGTTTCCACAGACTCATCTGCTGTAAGGACAGCAGCATAGCACCCCAAAAAGCCCTTTTTAGGGCTGCTACATTAGTCTGCTTTTATTTTATTTTTCTCCATATATATTGCAGTTGCCTGGCCTGCCTGTGTGTGAGAGGCTGCAGGCCCACAGACTGTAGTGTGCCCACTTCCAGTGCCCACCACTAATACCGTGTGGCACAGGACTTTGCATACAATAAGGCATTAAATTTTTACACTTTAATCTAATTTCAGTTGCCTACCTGCTGCCAGTGTGGGTCAGGCCCACTTCCACTGTCTGTAGTGTGCCCACTGCCAGTGCCCACCACTCATACGGTGTGGCACAGGACTTTGCATAGAAAAAAAGGCATTTAATTTTTACACTTTAATCTAATTTCACTTGCCTGCCTGCTGCCAGTGTGGGTCAGGCCCACTTTCACTGACTGTAGTGTGCCCACTGCCAGTGCCCACCACTCATACCGTGTGGCACAATAATTTACATAAAAAAATGCATTTCATTTTTACACTTTAATCTAATTTCAGTTGCCTGCCTGCTGCCAGTGTGTGTCAGGCCCACTTCCACTGACTGTAGTGTGCCCACTGCCAGTGCCCACCACTCATACCGGGTGGCACAGGACTTTGCATAAAAAAAGGCATTTAATTTTTACACTTTAATCTAATTTCAGTTGCCTGCCTGCTGCCAGTGTGTGTCAGGACCACTTCCACTGACTGTAATGTGCCCTCTGCCAGTGCCCACCACTCATACCGTGTGGCACAGGATTTTGTATAAAAAAAGGCATTTCATTTTTACACTTTAATCTAATTTCAATTGCCTGCCTGCTGCCAGTGTGTGTCAGGCCCACTTCCACTGACTATAGTGTGCCCACTGCCTGTGCCCACCACTTATACGGTGTGGCACAGGACTTTGCATTAAAAAAAGGCATTTAATCTTTACACTTTAATCTAATTACAGTTGCCTGCCTACTGCCAGTGTGTCAGGCCCACTTCCACTGACTATAGTGTGCCCACTGCCAGTGCCCACCACTCATACCGGGTGGCACAGTAGCTTGCCGATAAATAAGGCATTTAATTTTTACCCTTTAATCTAAGGTTAGTTGCCTGCCAGTGTGTGTCAGGCCCACTTCCACTGACTGTAGTGTGCCCACTGCCAATGCCCACCACTCATACCGGGTGGCACAGTAGCTTGCCGATAAATAAGGCATTTAATTTTTACTCTTTAATCTAAGGTTAATTGCCTGCCAGTGTGTGTCAGGACCACTTCCACTGACTGTAGTGTGCCCACTGCCAGTTCCCACCACTCATACCGGGTGGCACAGTAGCTTGCCGATAAATAAGGCATTTCATTTTTACACTTTAATCAAAGGTTAGTTGCCTGCCAGTGTGTGTCAGTCCCACTTCCACAGACTGTAGTGTGTCCACTGCCAGTGCCCACCACTCATACCGGGTGGCACAGTAGCTTGCCGATAAATAAGGCATTTAATGTTTACCCTTTAATCTAAGGTTAGTTGCCTGCCAGTGTGTGTCAGGCCCACTACCACTGACTGTAGTGTGCCCACTGCCAGTGCCCACCACTCATACCGTGTGGCACAGGACTTTGCATAAAAAAAGGCATTACATTTTTACACTTTAATCTAATTTCAGTTGCCTGCCTGCTGCCAGTGTGTGTCAGGCCCACTTCCACTGACTGTAGTGTGCCCTCTGCCAGTGCCCACCACTCATACCGTGTAGCACAGGACTTTGCTTAAAAAAATACATTTTATTTTTACACTTTAATCTAAGGTTAGTTGCCTGCTAGTGTGTGTCAGGCCCACTTCCACTCTGATAACAGCGATGCCATTTGCAACCTGTGCGAAAAGAAACTGAGTCGGGGGAAGTCCAACACCCACCTAGGTACAACTGCTTTGCGAAGGCACATGATCTCACATCACCAATGCCTATGGGATCCAACACATGAGTACAAGCAGCACACAAACTCAAAGCCACCATCCTCCTCTTGGTCCAGCATCTTCAACCACATCAACCACTGCTGTCCTCCTTGCCCCCTCTCAACCATCCGTCACTCCGCCTCTCACCTTCAGCAGTTCCTGCTTAGCCCGCCAGCTTTTAACATACGAGCTGGTGGAGTGTGAGGCCTTCAAAAAATTTATAACTATTGGGACACCCCAGTGGAAGGGACCCGGCCGAAATTATTTTTCACAAAAGGCTATCCCCAACCTGTACTCTATTGTAAAAAGGAAGTCATGACATGTTGGCACACAATGTTGGGGCAAGGGTCCATCTGACCACTGATACCTCTTCACGCTTTCTGAAGGGCTTCACAGCAGCCAATCAGCTAGCGTTTTACTTCTTGCCCTAAGAGCCCATCACAGCCATGCCTACTAATGGCATGGCTGTGATTGGCCAAGTGCAGCATGTGACCCAGCCTCTATTTAAGCTGGAGTCACGTAGCGCCGCACGTCACACTGCTTTGATTAGTGTAGGGAGAGGACGCAGCTTCTGTGAGGGCGAGATTAGGCAGGGAAAAGTCAGCAAAAACACCTAATGAAGTGATCGATCTACAGCTGTGAATCATTCAACTTCTGCTAGTTTATTGCTCACTGGTTTTTAGGCTGCACAGAGCGTTTTTCTGTCACTTTGATCGGTGGCCATTTTGTGTCTTGTGGTGCACCAGCACAAGCTGCAACCAAGTCCATCAATCCATCAATACTAGTTTTTTTTTTTTTTGCTATATCCTACATCAGCGGCTTGGCTGTGCTTTTTGTCACCCCTGGAAACTCAGGACAGAAATTTCTATATTTTTTTAAGGGGTTAAATTCAATTGCCAAAATAGCAATCCCCTAAATCTGGTGTTCTAGCTGTGGCAAGCCAAGTGTAATACTGTCTGCTGTCTGGCAAAGGATAGATTTTTTCCTGTGGTGAAATTCAATTGCCAAAATAGCAATCCCCTAAATCTGGTGTCCCAGCAGTGGCTGGCAAAGTTTAATAGTGTCCGGCAAAGGATATAATTTGTTCTGGGGTGAAATTCAATAGCCAAAATAGCAATACTGTAAATCTGGTGTCCCAGCAGTGGCTTGCCAAGTTTAATAGAGTCCGGCAAAGGATAGATAATTTTCTGGGGTGAAATTCAATTGCCAAAAGAGCAATACCGTAAGTCTGGTGTTCCAGCTGTGACTGGACAAGTTTCATAGTGTCCGTCATAGGATATATTATTTTCTGCGGTGAAATTCAGTTGCAAAAATAGAAATACCATAAATCTGGTGTTCCAGCTGTGACAGGACAAGTTTAACACCTTAAGGACTCGGTTTTTTTTCATTTTTGCATTTTCGTTTTGCGCTCCCTGCCTTCCGAGAGCCATAACTTTTTAATCTTTATGTTCACATGGCCATATGATTTAATATTGCATACGATGTAGTGGAAAGCGGGAAAAAAATTCCAAATGGGGTGAAATTGCAAAAAGAAAACAATTCCACCACAATTTTACGGGTTTTTAAATTACGACGTTTGATGTGCGATAAAACTGACCATTTAGTTTTATTCTACAGGTCAGTATGAATTCGGCGATACCCAATATGTATAGTTTTTCTTGCGTTTTGATATTATTATTATTATTTTAAATTTATTATTTATTTTTTTGTCGCCATATTTTGACGCCTATAACTTTTTTGTAGTTAAGTGTATGGCATTGTATTGGGGTTTATTTTCTAAAAACGGTGAATCGGCCATTTGGGCGCTTTTTTCCGTTTTTCTGTTTACCGTATGGGGAATATATTTTTATATTTTTTTACTACGGGCATTTTTGCACATTGCTACACCCATGATGTGTATTTTTAAAAAAAATATTATTATTTTATTGTAATTTTGGGGAAAGGGGGCTAATTTATATATTTAGGTTTTTTTATTTATTTTTTTTTTATTTATTTTTTATTATTCTTTTACACTTTTATATAGGTCCCATAGGGACCTATATAAATCAGTCATCTGATTGCTTCTAACATAAACTCCAATACACTTGTATTGGAGTTTATGAGGATTTTACTACTTTCCTATGAAGCCCTATTGCTAACAAGGGCTGAATAGGAAATAGTAAGTAGTAACCTCGAATAATTCTTTGAGTTCGAGGCTATTACATCCAGCGCTGCGATTCCCCCGATCACCACTAGGGGGAGCCGGAGAGCTGCCGAAAGTTTTACTTTCGGTTTTAGCGCGCGCAGATGCTGTGGTCAGGATTCACCATGGCATCTGCGGGGTTAAAGGATTGCGATCGGCATCGCTGCCGACCACGATCATTAGCCGTGGGGGTCAGCTACAGGAAACAGCCGGACCCCGCAGCGATCGCGCCTGCAGCAGGCAGGAGCAGGTGCCATGGTTAGGGACTGGACCCATGACGTACCCATACGTCATGGGTCCTTAAGGGGTTAATAGTGTCCGGAAAAGGATTTATTATTTTCTGGGGTAAAATTCAGTTGTCAAAATAGAAATACAGTAAATCTGGTGTTCCAGCGTTGACTGAACAAGTTTAATAGTGTCCGGCAAAGGATATATTTTTTTCTGGGGTGAAATTCAATTGCCAAAATAGCAATACCGTAAATCTGTTGTCCCAGCAGTGGCTGGCAAAGTTTAATAGTATCCGACAAAGGATAGATTTTGTTCTGGGGTGAAATTCAATTGCCCTAATAGCAATACCATAAATCAGTGGTTTCAGCTGTGGGTGGCCAAGTTTAATAGTGTCCGGCAAAGGATATATTTTTTTCTGGGATGAAATTCAATTGCTAAAATGCTAACACCGTAAATCTGGTGTTCCAGCTGTGACTGGACAATTTCCCTAGTGTCCGTCAGAGGATATATTATTTTCTGGGGTGAAAGTCAGTAGCAAAAATAGAAATACAGTAAATCTGGTGTTCCAGCTGTTGCACGCCTAGTTTGAATCTGTCCGTAAAAGGGTGTATTTTTTTCTGGGGTGAAATTTAATTGCCAAAATAGCAATACCATGAATCTGGTGTTCCAGCTGTTGCAGGCCTAGTTTAAATCTGTCCGTAAAAGGGTATATATTTTTCTGGGGTGAAATTTAATTGCCAAAATAGCAATACCCTGAATCTGGTGTTCCAGCTGTGACTGGACAATTTCCCTAGTGTCCGTCAAAGGATATATTATTTTCTGGGGTTAAATACAGTTGCAAAAATAGAAATACAGTTAATCTGGTGTTCCAGCTGTGGCTGGACAAGTTTAATAGTGTCCGGCAAAGGATATATGTTTTTTCTGGGGTAAAATTCAATTGCCAAAATAGCAATACCATAAATCAGTGGTTTCAGCTGTGGCTGGCCAAGTTTAATAGTGTCCGTCACAGGATATATTTTGTTCTGGGGTGAAATTTAATTGCCAAAATACCAATACCCTGAATCTGGTGTTCCATCTGTGACTGGACAATTTCACTAGTGTCCGTCAAAGGATATATTATTTTCTGGGGTGAAAGTCAGTAGCAAAAATAGAAATACAGTAAATCTGGTGTTCCAGCTGTTGCAGGCCTAGTTTAAATCTGTCCGTAAAAGGGTATATTTTTTTCTGGGGTGAAATTTAATTGCCAAAATAGCAATACCCTGAATCTGGTGTTCCAGCTGTTGCAGGCCTAGTTTAAATCTGTCCGAAAAAGGGTATATTTTTTTCTGGGGTGAAATTTAATTGCCAAAATAGCAATACCCTGAATCTGGTGTTCCAGCTGTGACTAGACAATTTCCCTAGTGTCCGTCAAAGGATATATTATTTTCTGGGGTGAAATACAGTTGCAAAAATAGAAATACCCTGAATCTGGTGTTCCAGCTGTTGCAGGTCAAGTGTTAATCTGTCCGTAAAAGGGTAGATTACACTCAGCGTGCATCTCCAAGTATATTTCTTTCCGTAAAAGGGTATATTACAAAAAGTGTTATATAGTGAACCAACTACCTCAGGTTCCAGTACCCGCCAGAATTTACAGCGATATTTGGTGGGGCCCAATGCCATTCTAAGGATGGTAAGGCCTGAGCAAGTACAGGCGCCAGTCAATTGGGTGGGCGACAGTGGATCCAGCACGTTCACAACATTATCTCCCACCCAGTCTTCTGCAGGAAGCGCACAGGTGGCACCTGAAAACCAAGCCCATCAGTCTGTCACATCACCCCCATGCATATCAGGGAAACTGTCAGAGCCTCAAGTTATGCAGCAGTCTCTTATGCTGTTTGAAGACTCTGCTGGCAGGGTTTCCCAAGGGAATCCACCTAGCCCTTCCCCAGTGGTGGAAGACATGGAATGCACTGATGCACAACCACTTATGTTTCCTGATGATGAGGACATGGGAATACCACCTCATCGGAGTCCGCACATCTCTGATGATGATGAAACACAGGTGCCAACTGCTGCGTCTTTTTGCCGTGTGCACACCGAACAGGAGGTCAGGGAGAAAGACTGTGTGGAAGACGATGCAGGGGACGATGAGGTCCTAGACCCCACATGGAATGAAGGTCGTGCCACTGACTTTCATAGTTCAGAGGAAGAGGCAGTGGTGAGACCGAGTCAACAGCGTAGCAAAAGAGGGAGCAGGGGGCAAAAGCAGAACAGCCGCCGCCAAGAGAGTTCGCCTGCTACTGGCCACCGCCACCAGGGACCGAGCACCCCAAAGGCAGCATCAAGGAGTTCCCTGGCATGGCACTTCTTTAAACAATGTGCTGACGACAAGACTTGAGTGGTTTGCACGCTGTGCCATCAAAGCCTGAAGCGAGGCATTAACGTTCTGAACCTTAGCACAACCTGTATGACCAGGCATCTAGATGAAAAGCATGAACTGCAGTGGAGTAAACACCTTAAAAACAAGGAACTCACTCAGGCTCCCCTTGCTCCCTCTTCTGCTGCTTCCTCGGCCTCTTCCTCCGCCTCGGGAGGAATGTTGGCGCCTGCCGCCGCCCACCAAACAGAGGATGTGCCATCAACACCACCACCTCCGTCACCAAGCATCTCCACCATGTTACATGGCAGCGTTCAGCTCTCCATCTCACAAACCTTGGAGAGAAAACGTAAATTCCCACCTACCCACCCTCGAGCCCTGGGCCTGAATGCCATTTCAAAACTACTGGCCTTTGAAATGCTGTCATTCAGGCTGGTGGACACAGACAGCTTCAAACAGCTGATGGCGATGGCTGTTCCACAGTATGTTGTTCCCAGCCGCCACTACTTCTCCAAGAGAGCCGTGCCTTCCCTGCACAACCAAGTATCCAATGAAATCAAGTGTGCACTGCGCCATCTGTGGCAAGGTCCACCTAACCACAGATACGTGGACCAGTAAGCACGGCCAGGAACGCTATATCTCCCTAACTGCACACCTGGTAAATGTGGCGGCTGGGCCCCAGGCGGAGAGTTCTTTGGCACACGTCCTTCTGCCGCCAAGGATCGCAGGGCATCATTCTTTGGCTCCTGTAGCCTCCTCCTCCTACTCGGCTTCCTCCTCCCCTGCTTCCAGCTGCTCATCCAGTCAGCCACACACCTTCACCACCAACTTCAGCACAGCCCGGAGTAAACGTCAGCAGGCCATTCTGAAACTCATATGTTTGGGGGACAGGCCCCACACGCGCAGGAGTTGTGGCGGGGTATTGAACAACAGACCGATGAGTGGTTGCTACCGGTGGGCCTCAAGCCCGGCCTGGTGGTGTGCGATAATGGGCGAAATCTCTACGCAGCTCTGGGACTAGCCGGTTTGACACACATCCCTTGCCTGGTGCATGTGCTGAATTTGGTGGTGCAGAAGTTCATTTACAACTACCCCGACATGTCAGAGCTGCTGCATAAAGTGCGGGCAGTCTTTGCGCGCTTCCAGCATTCACATCCTGCCACTGCTCGCCTGTCTGCTCTACAGCGTAACTTCGTCCTTCCCGCTCACCGCCTTATATGCGACTTGCCCACCAGGTGGAACTCCACCTTGCACATGCTGGAGAGACTGTGCGAGCAGCAGCAGGCCATAGTGGAGTTTCAGCTGCAGCACACACGGGTCAGTCACACTGCGGAACAGCACCACTTCACCACCAATGACTGGGCCTCCATGCCAGACCTGTGTGCCCTGTTGCGCTGTTTCGAGTACTCCACAACATGGCCAGTGGCGATGACGTCGTTATCAGCGTTACAATACTACTTCTATGTCTCCTTGAGAAAACACTTAGTGTTGCACTTTTTGTGATGTAAGGTGACAAAAATGGCTTTTTTTAACACAGTTTTAATTTTTATTTTTTTTGAGTGTTTATCGGACGGGGTGGATCATGTGATATATCTATAGAGCAGGCCGTCACAGACGCGGCAATACAAAATATGTCTATTTTAAAAATGTGTTTCTTTTTTTAACCTTCTTTTTAATTACGTAATTGGGATAATTTTTATTTTTTATTTTACTCTTTAAAACTCCCGTAATATCATACAAGACCTCTTGGGAACATTTAACGTCACTTTCTTTTTCACAATTGATTTCTCCTGTAACTGGGGCTGACATAGTAGCCCCAGTTACAGGGGAAATACACCCCTCCAGAGAGGCTGTACAGCATAATACAGCGCTGTACAGCCTCAGTACAGGGCTGATTGAGGTCTATGAAAGACCCGACAGCTCCTGCACTCTCCCGGCCCCGGCGGTCATATGACCACCAGCCGGGACAGGAAGCGCATAGCAATCTAGAAGGCAGGGACACCTGGGAACTCTTCCCTGCCTTCTCCCTGTGTTGCCCTGCTGTCAATGACAGCAGGCCCCCCACTCCGCAGCTGCATGATTAGCGTGCAGCTATCATCTCTAAATGAATGTTCCAAAAAGTCCATTTAGAGATAAACAACCGCACATAGGACGCTTATATCCTATGAGCGGTCCTAAAGTGGTTAATGTAAATACAAAAAAATTTCACAGTGACACTGACATATGTAGCTATGGGGAAATGCGGTGTTAAAATACACACTGCACTGTCAATTTATGTTTTTTTAAAATAAAAAATTCCAAAAATGATCCCTTATTGGGGCCACATGCCTAAAGGTTTTTATACACACATGGTGGTATCAGAAAAAACTGTGGCTTGTTCAATTGGTCAAAACAATCGGTCAAAAAATATGCCTTAATGATGGAGGCTACACAAAGTGGTTTGAACTGAACTAAAATACGGTTATTGCTGTACTAACTTTAAACTGTAGAAAAATTGCAACAGTTTTTGGGGAACAGAAAAAGTTGCAATTGAATGTCCCCTGAGTATGACCAAACTGCACATTAATTTTGATGCAGTAAAACATGTTTATTTGTGCACTTATAAACAGTATAGTAGAAAATAGTAGATAGTAGAAATAGAAGAATAGTAGAAAAATTGCAACACATGTTTTGATAAATACAGGCTTAATTAAACACCACCTGCCAACGACCATGCTATACCGTGCCTTCACACTCAGCAGATTTTGTGGAAGAAAATTCCATGACTGAAAATCAATTCTATTAATTTGATGGGGCAGCAAGCACATGGATCTCTGCAAGCTCCATTAAAGGGGTTGGCTCACTTCAGTAAGTGGCATTTATTATGTAGAGAAAGTTAATAGAAGGCACTTACTAATGTATTGTGATTGTCCATATTGCTTCCTTTTCTGACTAGACTCATTTTTCCATCACATTATACAGTGCTTGTTTCCATGGTTACAGACCATACTGTAATTTATCAGTTGTGGTCTTGCTTGCACACTATAGAAAAAAGCATCAGCCTCTCTTGTGGCCGGGACCATGGGAGCGCACATAGGCTAGTGCTTTTTCCTATATTGTTCAAGCACGACCACCACTGAGGGATTGCAGGGTGACTGTAACTATAGAAACGAGTAGCGTATGAAGTTTTGAAAGTTACAGCAGCCTTGACTGTAAGACACAAACTGTCACTATTCTATCCTTAATGATAAAAACCTGACTTTCTACCTAGCAATTCAATCCACCTAAATAAATACTGTATATCTTCTTCACAATCCCTACACTGTCCCTGTTCAACATTCCACCCCCATGGCCGATCGGGTCCTAGTGTGGGAATGCCGAGTGGTATGTTGTGGTCCTGATAGTTTCGTGTCTTGGTGCTCCTACGTGGGTAGTGTCGCTTCCCGGAGTTAGGCTCTGTAGCTTTCAAGAACTTGTAGTTGGTGGAATAAGTTGACTCCAGACTTGGTGAAGTTTAATGGTTTTTACTTGAACAAACTTGAGATAAACCTGTATCATCCAAACAATACTTTCTCTTGGCTCCAGTAGGCGAAGGGTGAACCTGAAGGCAAACTTAAATACTTTCTCTCTCTCTGTTGTGCTACTCTCTGGCTTTAGTCTGGTTACTGAACTTTCTAGCAGTTCTACTACCTTTGAGTGGGGTGCCTTTGGCCGTTGACCCCCTTATAACACTCAGTCTAGAAACTGACTGGAGCCGGGTGTTTTACTAGCTTCTTTCCCCTGGAAGGCTCCTGTTGCGGTAGGGGGGCCCTCCCCTCACTGCTCCATGTCTCGTCTCCTTCCAACTGTCAACTAACTATATCTTCCTGCAACCCTTCCCTTGGTAGGAAGCAGGACTAGCCCACTTCTGCCCAAAAGGGAGAAAATGGAATGGTAAGTTCTATTCTATCTAAACATCTTCTCTCTGCCAAATACACTGCCACCTGCTGGACAACCAGGCACAGTGGATGAAATACAATACGTAAGTTACATAGCAATATTATTAAGGCACAGTATAAGAGGACCTGGAATTATATACACAGATAACATTCTTTGCTAGCTATTAGATACAGTAGGTATGTGTAAGCATGATAGTGCCCCCTCTGGGGTACTAAACCTGCAAGACACTAAAATGGCTGTCTTGTGTCAGAGACATGGCCATTGCAGACACATCCTATCACATCAGAGGCAGAACACAAAATGGCATCTGTGCTTCAGCTCTAGCATAGAGCCTGACAGACCAGCCAAAATCCACCTGCATGATTAGCTGCCAGTCTAACTGCAAAGTATTATGAGAAAGCTGGTCAGCTGGAGCCCTGCCTGGGGTAATTGATAATCAATTTTCATCTTCTCTTCGCTGTTTCCCTTGGTAGTGTACTGAATTTTAAAAGTAAAATGGCAGGCACCGTTTTTGCTCAATTTGTCCTAAGTGAATCTCAAAAACGTCAGGTTCGTTTGGAAGATTTTTTGTGAAATTCATGACAAATCGGATTAGTTTACGATCAATTCACTTATCTCTAAAAAGGATTTGGTAATTAACACACACATTGTCCCACTGCATTTGGTTAAAAAATACCTAACTCACACCAGCCCTAGCTACTATTGTCAGTGTTATATTTTGTAAAAATAAGCCCCAATAGAGGCTCTTGCAAACAGCCCTTCTAAAATCAAGCCATTATTATATGTCAAAGTTCATAGTTTATGAAATGACCCAATTAGATGTGAATTAAAGATCACAAAGTGTATTTATGACTTTTCATTCTGTTTTACATATTCTATGCATTCATTCCTATAGCACAAAATAAATGTGTAGCACTAGGGCTGGTATCGAGATATTGCATCTGCCTCTATTTTCAATCTACACACAAATACATGTATACTAATTACCTATTTAAAGCTAAAAAACACAAGCATACCAAGTGCCCCTGCCCCCCAATAGGGGCAAGGACACAAGCATGGTAACTTCTATGTTTCACAGTACAAAGCAGCTACAAAATGCAGTTCACAGTGAAATCCGTCAGACTGGCTGTCTGATTGCTCCTTCTACAGCCTCATTCTCTTCTCTTATGAACAAGCTTTTAAGTCGATTTATGACTACATTAAAGTTACATTTTATTTTTGTCAAATCAGCACCACCAGGTGGCATTGACTATAATGGAAATCCCAGCAATAATGCCGGAAACAGGCTGGATCCCAATCTTGTCCCATTATAGCCCATGAGCTCCAGTGGGGAAAGGCAATATCTAGCTATGCCGGATATGGTGAACGCCAGCAGGCTATTCCGACAGAGGAGATTTTAACACTAGTGTGCAACTAGTTGATTGTCCAGGAGAAGGGAGAGATGTGCCAAGCCAAAGTAACATTATTATAAAATATATTACAAATCTATTACATTTTTAGCACAAAATACATAAAAATAAATCATAAAATGGCTCCAAAGGTGTCCATAATTTTAGGTGCTTCCGGTAATACATAACTATCCTTATTTTTAGACAATTAAAATAGATACATATTATGATTTGTAGGTATTAGATATAGTGCACTTCAAAGGCTGAGTCTCTGGATCACAGTATTGGAGTATAAAAGAACTAGTGAATACTGTAGTTTCTCTAGCGATCAATAAGCACAGCTAATGAAAAGATGCTTGCTGCCGGCTCATTCTGTTTAAACCTAATATGTGCAGTGGGACATGAACAGTCCAGCACATTGACTTGTTTGTTCAGTTCCTGCTGTATAGCATTCTGGCAGCTTCCTTATTGTGCACAGGTGGAGAGACAGAAAAGCTGGAAAATCTTCACTTATTCAGAGCACTGTAAATGTATTGATTTAGTAATGTTTAATGTAGACCATCTTGCGGGTTCTTCACTACAACACTTAGGAGAATGGCTTGTCAATTTATTTCTCGACTCCATACTGAATATTTAATTATGTAGTCATAGTTGATGCATTTTTGAAAGGGTATTGTAGTTCTGCAATGCTACAGGTACAATAAATAGAAAAGGATTTGATAGTTCAGGAGTTGCTGACTAAAAGTATACCTCTGGTAGGTCCTCCTGAAATTGCTGGCAGTATGATGCAGCTGAGACACACAGCATGTTTGCTTTATTTAGTTTTGTAAGAGAATACAAAGTAGCTTATACTACATGCTCATGTGCATTTTAGCATTGCAGTATTCTGCTCTGGCAGAGGAGCAGAGTACAGGAATTGCTGTGTCCAGCATAGACAGACACCGCCAGGGCCTGCCGGATCCCTTCAATGGGATTTGTCGGGTTTCTGGCAAGATGGCTTTCTGCAGGACAAGAAATGCTGCAAACAGCATTCTATCCGGCACAAAGCTGGCATTCTTGCTGGACACCCAACAGAATCCATTAGAGTGAATTGGAATTGGGTGGGCCTTAGCAGTATCCTGCTATGCCTGATGTGGCAATTAATTTACTCTATTCCTCTGCCTGAACAGAGTGCCAGTTTGCAAAAATGCAGATGTGGACGTAGCCGTAGTCTGGCAGCATGAATGTAAAGCCAGATATGCAAAAAGAATTTAACTATTCACTGACCTGCTCAGCAAGAGTGGTAAGTCCTAACTATGTAAATCATTCCCAGTATTGTCTGCCACAATGGCAAATATCTCTGATGCAACCAATATCCTGTCTGACTTTTGTGTCATGTAACCTGGGACTTGCCATTGCACTAATATCACTGAGCATCACTGAGCATCAATTCATGTTTCAAATTAATGTAAAATGCTTATCGTACCTTTCCTTTTCTATGACCAAAAGAGCTGCAAAATATCAAAGGTAGAATCGGATTGGTTCCTATGGGCAACTAAGCCAGTTCTACTTGACACCAGTTTGATAAATTTCCCCCAATGTTTATTAAATAATTATGATATGAATAATGCCAATGTGTATCAGACTTGTACACAAATATGCCGTGTTACAAGAGTAGTCATAGCACTGATGCCTTCACTTAAAAAATAACAGTACATAATTGAAAACATAATTGTTATTCCGACATGAGATCCCTATGGAGTCCCTATGAAGTTCTAACAGGATCCCTATGCATTTCCCTCATATGAATTGGGAACTGTTAACAGGGACATTGCATACAAGTAGTATACAATATATACACAAAATACACAAATATAAAACAATAAAAGGATTACCACACTGTAATTGTACATATAAGGAGGAAGAAGGTTGCATGGTGTCCCCATTAAATTATGTCACTATCATCATTGTTCATATAGATTTCACTCTAGTTCAAACGCAGTAAGTCCAAGTCAAGAATGTAATGTGAGATTCAGCAGTCCATATTATAATAGGGTGTTTCAACATAGGCTATCCATTCCTCAAACATATGCATTGGCACATGAACAGTGGGTCAGGAATTTGTGCATATGTCAGCAAGTAAGGATACTGTAGTTCACATAACTGTAAAAATAAAGAGTTGGCTGTTGTTATGTTCTAACAGGGTCATACAGACCCCTAGAACATCTCTCAGGCATACAACACAAGGCAAGCAATAAGACAACAAGGCAAGGACCAAAAACGAATGCAATATTCACAGAGATGCAGACTAGTGATGAGCGGCAGGGTCTATATTCGAATTCATGGTTATTTTCTTGATTGCAAAAAATCGGCAATGCAATATTTGCATAATGCGCATGCAATACAGGTGTGGGTCACTTTGGGTACATTTTTCAAGCTGCTAGAAGTTTAGAGATTAGATGGCAGAACATTACAATAGCTTTATATGCAGGTAGAGTGCTCTAATATATATTCGCGATTGCAAAAATCGGCAATTATTGATGCGCATATTTTTGTGCAATATGTGCAACTGGGTGACATCACAGCACTATGTATGTATGGACAATCTAACCTATCACACTACGTAACACCCTGCACTTGAACCTATCAGCTACACTATAAATCAATATAACCTGCACTGACTATCTTCCCCCTAACTATCTGAATTATATATCTAAATTAACTGACTAATGTATATACAGCAAAGCACAGAGCACAGCAATCACACTGCTCTCAGAACTCCATTACACTACAGAAAATGGCTGCTGGGGAGGTTCCCTATATAGTAAGGGGTAGGCAACTTTCCTATTGGTTGCTAGGGATGTTGTTAAACTCAGACAAATAGATTGCACGAGCATTTAATCATTGTTTTATACAATGAAGGGAACGCATGGTGGCCTGGTTCCATTCATTGTGTAAACTGGTGTTATGTGAAATTAAATAAAGTTTGCTTACCTGATATTAGGTCTCCTGTGAAGGCAACGGTCTTTTGATCGGGTGCCATGGTGCTGGTCTCCTATTGGTGGTCAGGCAAACGGTCCTCTCGTACAGTTACCTATAAAAGTGGAAGAATGATGTTTATGGCGCATTCTCGGCACTGAAAATCATCAGATCCCACCCCCACCCCGATTTTCAAGAAAAGAATTTCTGTCGTGATGTTCTGTTATGGGGTAAGTCACTCACGAGGTGAGTGGACTATAGTTGAGTATTGTTATCATATTTGTTGGTTATAACAGGTAATAACAGAACATTGCTGCCTATTAATGCCACTATACTTATGTTGCTATTGTTTTAGAATTGAATAAAGAATGTTAAACCCCTTTTCAGGTTTGGTGTTGTGGTATGTATTTTGGAAACTAGGCCTCCATGCAACCTTCTCATTGGCCCCACAAGCAAGAGGGAGGTTACTGATGAAAAAAAATGTAGAATATTCGAAATTATCAATATATAGCACTATATTCTAAATATTCACAAATTCTCGAAGTGCCAATATTCGCAATAAATATTCGTAATTCGAATATTCACGTCCAACACTAATACAGACATAGCAGAAAGCTGGACTAGCAGGTAAGGGCCTAGTGGGAGGTAATATCACTGGAACAAGTGCATCAGTTTGACTTGGGGCCAAACCCAGAAGCAGGAGACTCAGTGATCCCCGGTCTTTACAGGGCACCTGATGGTGGGGATGAACTTAGCCGAGGCCTCACCGGTCGCACCTCTAGGATGGTTCCAATGCACTTGGACACTTACCTGCCAAGACTCCTGTTGGTGCAAGCACCAGCGATCCAGACAAACAAAAGACAGACTGGAACCCAGGCACACAAACAGGATCCCAAATAAAAACACAGGACACTGTTCATACAAGACATAAGGGAACCAAAAAACAAGACACAGAACCAGACTAGCAGATGCCTGTTGCCCATGCAGAGTTAGCCCATGGGCGAACAAACAAAGCTGCACCACAAAACACAGAACCAGACCAGCAGATACCTGTTCCCCATGAAGAATTAGTCCATGGGCAAACAGACAGAGCTGAACAACAAGACACAGAACCAGATTTGCAGATGCCTGTTCCCTAGGTGGAATTAGTCCACGGGCTAACAGACAGAGCTGAACAACAAGACACAGGACCAGATTAGCAGATGCCTGTTCCTGGTGAGGAATTAGTCCATAGTCTAGCTTCTATTCTAGTGTGAAGGACAATGAAGAAAGGAGACTAGAAAGAAGAATAAGAAAGTAGAATAGGGAAAGGCAGGAAAAGCTTTCAGCCAGGGAGTGAGAAGTGAGGAGCTGAGGCTGGTTGTTCCTATTTGAACATAAATACAGCTTTTTATTCTATTTCCAAACCTGAAGTTTCTCTAAACTCATTGTTAGCTTTTTCCCAGTAAAATTAGCATTATGCAGCAGTGCTGACTGCTGAGAATCTAGTGTATATTTTTTATTCAGTGCATCCTATTCGTCTGTGCTGAATGCTTTGTATTGTATTGTAGCAGAACCATTTTATTGCAATAACTCCATCTGCTGCTGCTCAGCAATTGTATTTTTTAAAGCAAGAGTGTAGCAATAGCAACAATGCTATTTTTCTACTTGCAAAATTGAACTTAAATTATACCGTACACAGAAATCAAACTGCCTTCCCTGCACAGTTTAAATGTTGGTGTGGGGGAATAAGCTTAATACAACTGTACAACAGGTTTTACAATCCAGAAGATAGCTTTTTAAAGCTCAGTAAAAACACCAGATATAATAGCCAGAAATCTGGGAAAGGGCATCCCCAGACAGTTCAAGTTTTTTTTTTGTTTATTGTGAAAATAGCAATACAAGTGAGTGTGCAACATGTGTTTTACTATGTAGAGGGTAGCATTTTAAATCTCAGTAGAAACACTTGAAATAGTTCAAATGTTTTTTGTTTTGAGAAAATAGCAATAAAAGTATACAATATGTATTTTACAATCCAGAGGGTAGCATTTTAAATCTCAGTGAAAACACCTTTAATATTAGTCCAAAATAAGTGATAGAGCATCTCTGGACAGTTCAAGTGTTGAAATAAATAGCAATAGAAGTGTACAGCGCATGTTTTTCAATCCAGAGGGTAGCATTTTAAATTTCTGAGTGAAAACACTAGTAATAGCAGGCCGAACTATTTTGCAGGACATCTCCAGACAGTCCAAGTGTTTTTTTCTTTTTCAAAAATAGCGACATAAGTGTACAACATGTGTTTTACAATCCCAAAAGTATCATTTGAAATCTTTGAGTCAAAACACCTGAAATACTAGGGCAACTTCAAACAGTTGGTATATCTGTGGGGAAATAATCTCATAGTGGGTTTATCACTTTTAGGCCTCTTGCACACGGGCGTCACAGATTTGATGCGGATGCGTTCAGGGTGCGTTCAGGGAAAAAGGTGCATTTTTCCTCGCGGGTGCTGTCAGTTTTGTATGCGATTGCGTTGCGTTCATGCGTTTTTCACGCGCGGATGGCATGCGGATGGCATGCGTTTTTCACGCGCGTGAAAAAAAACTGATCCATCCACTACATCCACCTGTGACTGCCAACACATATAAATAAGCCCAGCATGCATTGTTTTGTTGGACAGCTCCATTTTTGGGTGGATGTTTTGTCGTCTGGTTGGTGTGTGTGTGTGTGTTATTGGAGTTTCCTTTGCAGGATGTCCACTTTCACCCTGTCCACAACTGACCATGTGTTCTTGCACTGGCTGGTCTTCCGCTGTTTTGGAGAGCAGCCAGATATGATTGATGAGGAGCCGCAGAGGAAGCGCATGTGGGTGCATCCCATAATTTCACAGCGTGCCATCAAAGGGCAATTTGCTGTTTTGTACTCTGACCTCCGTATGCACCCTCAGAAGTTTTTCAATTATTGCCGCATGTCTGTGGCTACATTTGATCGGCTTTTGGGGAGTTGCGTGCGGCCTTGACTTTCCAGGACACCAACATGCGGCGGAGTGTGTCACCGGAAGAACGTCTCATTATTACTTTAAGGTAAGACTATATTATCTGACTTGGCCATGAATTAGCCACTGTTTGGGTGTGTTTGTGTCTATATAGATCTCTCTCTCTCTCTTTCTCTCTCTATATATATATATATATGTGTGTGTGTTTGGGCTATGGATGTTTTCTTAAGAACAGTACCTGTTGTATGTTTAAGTACTTAGTATTAGGAAACATGCATTGTATACTGATCGGGTTGTAGGCATACAGTGTGTGTGTTTTTGCATGGGCAATCGACTGAAAGTCCCATTTAGTACAAACAAGTATTTGTTTAGTCACACCCGATTTCAGTTCCGCAGGGGTTAATTAATCTAATCATGCCTGGACTAATCAGGATCATTCACCTGTTTGTAGCTCATCATGATTGAACCTGTGTTGAAGCTGTGTTTGCAAAATGTTTATCTTGGCATAAAAGTCATTGTGAATTTAAACTGTAGCGGACTAATCTTATACTAGTGCCTCTTCAAATGTTCCTTTTCTAGACCCATTGTCATAAAATAATGTGCAATATTGTCGTTGATGAATACATTTGTGATTTCTAATTTTTTTATTTTCGTTACAGGTATCTTGCGACGGGCAATTCTTTTTCCTCATTACATTTTGATTTTCGCATGGGCACCTCCACAATTGCTGGCGTGGTACGGGCTACTTGTTCCGCCATTTGGTGGCGACTGAAGGCTTCAGTGCTGCCACCTCCAACAAGGCAGCAGTGGCTTGACATAGCCCAGGGCTTCCTGGAGAGGGCACAATTTCCAAATTGTATTGGTGCCCTTGACGGGAAGCACATACGGGTTAGAAGCCACCTAACTCTGGGTCCCAATATTATAATTATAAGCAGTTTTTCTCGGTAGTTTTGTTGGCCTTGGCTGACACAAACTATCGGTTTATAATTGTAGATATTGGGTCCTATGGAAGGACTGCAGATGCTCGCATCTTCAGGGCTTCCAGGATGGGTCGCTGGCTTCAGTCCAATCAACTGGACGTACCAGAGCCAGCAAACCTTCCTGGCTCCTCTGGCCCACCTGCGCCTTATGTGGTAGTAGGGGACGAGGGATTTGCCCTTTCTCCCCACCTCATGCGTCCCTTTCCGAGGCGAGGTTTGGATGCCAAGAGGCGACATTTTAATTATCGTTTAAGTCGAGCCAGAAGGTATGTGGAGTGTGCCTTTGGTATTTTTCAAACAAATGGCGTGTTTTCCTTTCGGCGATCCAGCTGGCACCTCAAAATGTGAATGTGGTGATCCAGGCATGTGTAGTGCTGCATAACTACATACGCACTTATGATACGACACCTGAGGAAGAGGCAGATGTCTACATTCCACCATCACAAACAGAAACTTTGCCACTTGGACGATCTGGATCTGTTGGCCTGAGAGTGAGGGAGTTATTTTCGGATTATTTTTCATCCCCTGAAGGTTCATTTCCTTTGCCACAGTAGCCCTACACTCCTGGGACTTTGTGTTTTGCCATTTGTTCTTGTTAACCTGGATGGTAATTTTTAAGTTAGTTTATATTTTTGTGTTAGTTAGGGACTCGCAAGATAATGAGGACCCTTGACGTGGGTTGCGGGCTAACATATTTTGCTTACCAATCTATTGATTAGAACACGGTATGTGAAATATGGACTAATACCTCATTGATCAGATTTTTATAAAATGATAATCATTTATGCGTATGTGCCCTTCATTACTATATAAAGTAGGAGTGTGCCAAATATCATGTATGTAGAATTCGACATACATGTGTCATGGTGTTAAAACTCCATCCGTAATGTTTGTCCTATTGTTTGCCCCTAGTATTTTATATTATTCCACACATGTTATGTTTATGGATAATAAACATTTTTAATAAAACTGGAATGTTTTTAAACATTACTGCCATACTATGACTGTATGTTTGTTATGTGATCTTTCGTACAAATTACGCGTTCGGAAATGTGAATGCCGGTTTAATAAAAGTGTCACATGATAATGGGGTGTGATGTCTTTCTGTCCCTGAAATATATGTTAAAGGGATACTGACAGGCCAAATATACATATACATTATGTATACATATACCCAACTATCAATAGGCAGGCATAGGTGTTGGAATCATTAATCTAACCATATAAGTATAGGCCCTTTTCACCTTATATTTGCTTGTAATTCAAGTTATATTACCTTGTGTAATGTCTATTCTTTGTGCCCAAGAGGCGTGGTTTCTTTCAATTCGCCCTTGGGCACAAAGACTACACATTCAACAAGGTAATAAAACTTGATTAAACTGCGATTATAAGGTGGAAAGGGGATATACTTATATGTTTAGATTACTGATTACAAGACCTATGCCTGCCTATTTACAGTTTAAAATGCATATTTGGCCTGTCATTGTCCCTTACATGCAGTTTATTGACAAAGTAAACCAACATCAAAATTATCAACAGAAAAACTGTTTAATCAAACAGTATAGTCAACTCATCAATTACAAATTGTGAAAACGCCCAGCTGGCGAGGGTGGAGGTTGAGGGCCAGGGTATCCAGTTTGGCCACTGGGCCCTGAGTATGTATACGGGCCAGGTTGGCTGGAGGGGGGCACATGATGGCCATAAGTAGTTTCCCCCTGATGGGGAGGGGCAGGGTATCCAGTTTGGCCACTGGGCCCTGCGTATGAAGACGGGCCAGGTTGGCTCGAGGGGGGCACATGATGGCCATAAGTAGTTTCCCCCTGGTAATGTGGCCCATATGGGGGATTTTGTGGCCCATAATAATCCCTATGAGTTGAGAAATGTTGTGGACCCTGAGTAGGCGGCGGATTAATGGCCGTTGGAGAGGGGCCAAACATATGCCCATGGAGGTTCCAATTTTCCAGGCACGTAAAAACCTCAGTAGGGTCATGGGGGGGAGTGGCTGCCTGCAGAACTATTTGCACAGCATTGCGGGTTCGGATCAAGTGCTCTGTAGGAAGCTGCCGGAAAAAATGAGCCAGACTCCGCGCAAATAGATCATGATGATCCTCCTGCCGGGCTCTAGATAAATAATCGAGCACTTGAACATTTATATTAGACTCGGCAGGAGGCATGGTCTGGCGTCTTGGGCGGCTAGGTAGAGCCAAGCGGGGTTGGGGAGGTGAATCCGCTCCCGATGCAGCTGGTGGTGGGGCTGCTGCAGTGGAGGGTCCAGCTACACTTGCAGTCTGTGTCGACTCAGATGGCAGCTCTTCTTCACAGGCACTTGATAGCTGTGGTGCCGATTCTTCACCTTCCTCCCCTAGGTTGTCCTCCGTGCTACAAAGATTTCAAAACATTACATATAAACATGAGTTATGCTTGTAATTATTCATTGCACATATTCTTGTCATTAGCATACTACATTTATCATGTGCGGAGCTAAAGGATCATGGGCCCTGGTGCAAGAATTCAGCTTGGGACTCCCTTCCTTCAGTGCTTTAGCGCCCGGGGCAGGGAGAACATAGCCTTGGCGTGTAAGTATTGACCTAGCCCCTTCTTACAGACAGAAGAGGAACTTGACCAGTATGTCCTTTTGCTATTAAAATAGTATATTCTTTGGCAACCCAAAGGTCTTTGGGCCCCATCATGCTCCTGGGCCCGGTAGCAACTGCCACCTCTGCACCGCCTATAGTTACACCACTGACATTTATCACACAGTACTACATCACCTAAACCAGGGTTGGCCAACAATGGGCCCTCTAGCTTTCAGACAAATCAAACTGAAAGCATGGTAGCAAAGCTTACACCTAGCCGACAGCAAAGCACTATTGGATTTGGGTTTTCCACAAATATGGAGGGCCAGAGGTTTGGTATCCCAGACCTAAAGTACATAGCACATATGCGGTCATTGAGCCACATTTGGGAAATGACATAATTGGCTGAGGTGACTAATAATAACTTATGTGAAGGATTGGACTCACCAACTTTGACATTAGACAATTTGTAAATTTTCCAAATGAAAATTGTTCACACATTACTAACATAGTCTACCTGCAGTGTTAAAGGCTTGATACCATTTTAGAGAATGGGGGCCTAACACTAGGATATGCACCCATTGGGTAAGATGGGATAACCCCTAAAATTGCAATGTGACTGTATTCAATATATTCATTTCCATATGTGCAGGCCTGATTGGGTGCAGTATTACCATTTTGCCATAGAAGGCCTATTCCGGTGCTGGCTAACCTGGGCACTCAAGCTGTGGTCCAAATATGACTCCACATTTGCCTCTCTTTCTTGGCTGCTTACAGAATTAGAGAGAAATAAATGGATCATGCTGGGAGTCGCAGTCTCGCCCCAGATGGAGTGCCAAGATTAGCCATCACTGGACTACACTGAACCTAGATGTAGTCAGTAGTGAGTGTGGTAATTGTACTTACGGCCGAAGATCCATGACATCACTGAGGAACATGAGCTGCTCTTTGAAGATATACGGCCGTTTCTTTGGTGGCCCTGATCCACTGCGCCCATGGTGCTTTAATTCCTTGCGGAACTGGTCGCGACAGCTCCGCCACCGGTTTTCACATCTTCAACTTTTTAAAAAATGAAAAAGAAATTTAAGCCACATTTACTAGTCTACGTTTGAAAACGTATAACATGGACCGGATAGTAGGCAGGATAACGTATAACATGGACCGGATAGTAGGCAGGATAACGTATAACATGGACCGGATAGTAGGCAGGATAACGTATAACATGGACCGGATAGTAGGCAGGATAACGTATAACATGGACCGGATAGTAGGCAGGATAACGTATAACATGGACCGGAAAGTAGGCAGGATAACGTATAACATGGACCGGATAGTAGGAAGAACAGGAGGCACAGCAAGGATCAAACATATTTACTTTAGCTACTTACTCAAAGTCTTCCGCATTTGCCCTTGACTGGTTTCCCATATGGAGGCAAATACCTGCTGGGTCACCTCCATCCAGGCCGCATCCTTTTATATTTGTCCTGGTACTCAGGACAGCGCAGATCCCATAGGCAGGGCCTGTCCTGAACAAGGACTATCATCTTCTCAACATCCATAGGCCTTGGGGTTTTGGGCATCTTGGATCCGCTAGGGCTGAAATGTTCTCCAACAAACTTCTGCTTTGTGTGCAGCCTCCAAGCAGACACCGAGGAAACTCCTACTTCCTTTTTCCTGTCTGAGAGCCCTGTATTGTTGCTTATAAACTTGCGTGAAAAACGCAACGCAACGGAGTGCATCCGGATGCATTGCGTTTTCACGCATCCCCATTCACTTCTATGGGGCCTGCGTCGCGTGAAAAACGCAGAATATAGAACATGCTGCGATTTTCACGCAACGCAGAAGTGATGCGTGAAAATCACCGCTCATGTGCACAGCCCCATAGAAATGAATGGGTCCGGATTCAGTGCGGGTGCAATGCGTCCTCCTCACGCATTGCACCCGCGCGGAAAACTCGCCCGTGTGAAAGGGGCCTTAGATATACACAAAACAACTGAAAGGTGGCATGAAGCAGGATGTGCTCAACCCAAAATGCAGTTGTGCACATATATACAGGGGAGCAGATCCTGCACTTGTGGCCCGTTGCTAATGGCAATCCACAGCAAAAATGCATACAGTGGAGGATTCCCGCAGCAGACCACAAGTACCACAATAGACATCCTACACAAGATGGCAATTGTGTGGATGTGATAAACAATATAGCAATAACAAATGACAAGACAGGTGCACACTGCAGTCTTACTAAACCCTCAAACTGATGTTAAAATTGAGAGATTGGTCAACGTGTCCTGCTGTGGAGGACATGTCTAAGCCCGAGCACTACGCCAAGGTCTCTCAAGTAGCTCGGGACCTAACACTCACCTACCTGTGCTGTATGGGCAATACCAGGAGCAGTGGGCAAAATTACAAGAGTGTAAAGGCCGACTCGCAGCAAACTCCCCAGTTGCCTCCAGCATGTAGACATGCCTGCAATGGGAGGGGGGAGAAAGCTGTGAGCCCCACCCAAGACTGGCTGATATGGCCCAGGCCTCACAGGTGCACCTAAATGTAGCCTATGGATGGAAAACAGGCTACATTTACATAGGATTTTATACACATCCAAACAATTATAGATACACAAAACAACTGAAAGGTGGCATGAAGCAGGAAGTGCTCAACCCAAAATGAAGTTGTGCATATATATACAGGGGAGCAGATCCTGCACTTGTGGCCCGTTTCCAATGGCGATCCCCAGCAAAAATGGATACAGATGCATTCAGTTATTTTGTGTAGATATAATTGTTTGGAGGTGTATAAACTCTTATGTAAATGTAGCCTGTTTTCCATCCACAGGCTACATTTTGGTGCACCTGTGAGGCCTGGGCCATATCAGCCAGTCTTGGGGGGGGGGGGGGGCTCAGAGCCTTCTCCCTCCTCCCATTGCAGGCATGGCTACATGCTGGAGGTAACTGGGGAGTTTGCTACGAGTCGGCCTTTACGCTCCTATAATTTAGCCCACTGGCCCCTAGTATTGCCCATACGGCACAGGTAGGTGAGTGTTAGGTCCTGAGCTACTTGATAAATATTGGCGCGGTGCTCGGGCTTAGACATGTCGTCCACAGCAGGATATGTTGACCAATCTCTCAATTTTAACATCAGTTTGAGGGCATAGTAAGACCACAGTGTGCACCTGTCTTGTCATTTGTTATTGCTATATTGTTATATTGTTTATCACATCCACACAATTACCATCTTGTGTAGGATGTCTATTGTGGTACTTCTGGTTCGCTGCGGGCATCCTCCACCGTATGCATTTTTGCTCGGGATCGCCATTAGCAACAGGCCACAAGTGCAGCATCTGCTCCCCTGTATATATATATATATATATATATATGCACAACAGCATTTTGGGTTGAGCACATCCTGCTTTATGCCACCTTTCAGTTGTTTTGTGTATATATAATTGTTTGGAGATGGATAAACTCCTATGTAAATGTAGCCTGTTTTCCATCCACAGGCTACATTTTGGTGCACCTATGAGGCTTGGGCCCTATCATCGAATCTTGGGTGGGGGCTCGCAGCCTTCTCCCTTCTCCCATTGCAGGCATTGCTACATGCTGGAGGTAACTGGGGAGTTTGCTGCAAGTTGGCCTTTACACTGCTGTCATTTTTCCCACTGGCCCCTGGTATTGCCTATACGGCACAGGTAAGTGAGTGTCAGGTCCTGAGCTACTTGAGAAACCTTGGCGTGGTGCTGGGGCTTAGAAATGTCCTCCACAGCAGGATATGTTGACCAATCTCTCAATTTTAACATCAGTTTGAGGGCTTAGTAAGACCGCAGTGTGCCCCTGTCTTCTCATTTGTTATTGCTAGGTTTATAACTTTAGTTTTACACTAGAGAAAGCTTTTTTCTGAATGTATGTATTTAAACCCACATAAGACATTAGGCCCAAATATGTTAGTGGTGTTAATACTGCATTTATTGCAAAGTAAATTATCAAAAGGGCCATTGTCTTCAGAGTGTCTGTAGAAAGGGAAGGACATTTTATTGCCTTTCTATCTCTAATTTCCAGAAAACAGACTTGCAAACTGTTCTATACTTTGTGTGAACATTAGGCAAAATGTCAGGAATACCAAAGGGTTCCAAAGAAAAGATGCCGAGCCAGGCCTTGCCCTCCCAGAGCCAGAATGTGGGAATTAGTAGCACCGACAATCTAACCAGAGGCAATAGTAGTAATAGGCCACAGTTCTCTCTGGCTTCAGAAAGGCACAACATTATCATTGAGGAGAAAGAGGATGAGATTGTGGATTGGATAGCTCACTCCTCCTCTCAGTCACAGCAGGAAGATGTGGAGGTGACTTCTGGTATGACACTGTACCTTGGAACCAAGGTTCAAAACATTCCTCCTGCAGCACCAGAGAAGTCTTTCAGGGAAGTTATCTCTGTCTTCATTGCCCCTTCATAGTGGGGCGCCTTCCTGTTCCCTAAGAAGTGGCAACAAAACCCCACTGGACACAATGGAATATAGTCAAAAGACTCTCCCTGTTGACAACTTGTGTGAGATCAGTCAGTGTTTGGACTGCCTTGAGGAGGTGGTTCAGGAGGAGTAAAGTGACCCCATTCATAGCTGTCTTGCGGTCCTTCCATGTTACCTCCTCCTCAGCACCCTGTCTGGTTCCCAGGTCCTTTCCAAAACACAATAATCATCGAAGTCCTCACCCTTTCTGCCACTTATATTAGACTGTGATATATCATGGTGGGCTCATTGTCCCCCTTCCCAATTCCCTGCTCTGTATTTGCCCTGACTGCCACGGTCGCTGCCTCTATCCCAACACCATAGCTATGGGTGCCACTATGACCCAAGAGCAAGGATACCTGTTAATGGCCAGTTGTCTGAAAGCTTTAATATTGAAAAAGATATGAGAGAGGGATGTCCTCTCTCTCCTCTCTCCTCCACTTTTTGGCCTCGATGTTGAACCATTAGCTATTAAGATCAGACAGGAATTATGTTTTGAGGGGTTTGGAGTAAGGGGGAGGGAGGACAAAATATCACTTTATGCAAATGACTTTCTTTTTTTTCTTGGTGATTCTAATAGGGATCTAAATTATGTTATGGCAATAATGGGCTAATTTGGTAAGCACTCGGGCATAGTAATTAATTGGAGCAAATCAATCCTACTTCCGCTGAGTGATAAGGTTGTAGTAAGAGATAATAAGCTAAGGATATTGGGCCCTGATGATAGTTTTAAACATTTGGGGATAGAAATAGCTAAATACTCTTCTAGATTCATAGAGTTAAATTTGGTGCTTTTGTTTTGGAAGATGAAAGACAGTATTAAGAAATGGAATAAACTCCCTATAAATAAAAAAGGAGACTTCCGGTTCCGGCGCTGGGATGCAGGGAGCAGCGTGAGTGAGCTCCGGCACCTGACCTCCTAAATATACCCTGCACTCCGCACCCGGCACTTCAGCTAAGTCTTGGGGGTAACCCTGAACTTTTACAGACAGCTCTGGTCCGTTTTACATGGACCGATACCTATTACGGAGTGGCAGAAGACACATTAGGAGCGGCACAACGACTACCGTGAAAGACATGTTGAGCAAGATGGCGGATTCCCGCCCTGCATCTCCAGCCAAGGAGGCTGAGCAGGTGGACAAAGATAGCATTGTCGTGGATGCTGAGGTGGGCAGAATTGACTACAAAACCCTGGCAATCGCAGTAGCGAAATACCTAGCACCTGACATTAGAGAGACACTCGAAAAGACTCTTACCCAGTCGTTGCATGAGCTGCATGCCACGGTGGCACGACATGATACCAGCATAGAAGAATTGGAACGAAGGGTCGTTTCCGTAGAAGAAGATCTGTCTCGGTCCAATATAGCGGTTCAGGACCTATACAAACAGAATATCATACTGAGGGACCGTCTGGAAGATCTCGAAAACAGGTCCAGACGGAATAATCTGCGGATAGTGGGGCTCCCAGAAAGCATCAAACCCTCGGCCTTAAAGGACATATGCGAATTTGACCTACCGCAAGCTCTCAATCTAGAGGGTAGACATAAAATCGAAAGGGCGCACAGACTGGGACCGGCCATGGACTGGCAACAACCCAAAGGAGCAGACACACGTGGCGCACCCATGAGACCGCGTCAAGTGATCATGCGATACCTAGATTATACCGACAAAGAGTCTATTTTAAGGGCCTTTAGAGCTCGGAAGGGGCCACTGAAGGTGAGGGGACATTCGGTACTGATATTCGCTGATTACTCTGCGATGGTGGCAAAGAGGAGACGTGAGTTTAGCCATGTTTGTTCGGAACTTTTTAAAAGGGAGATCAAATTTCAGCTTCTGTACCCGGCGGTCTTGAAAGTCACGCGCGCCGATGGTTCGGTAAAAATTTATCAGGACCCTAGTGAAGCGGAGGAGGCTATCCGAATCCAAGACCGTCCTAATGATGGGCACCATAAGAGGGGATCCCCACAACGTCGGCAGCACATCAAAAGCCCTTCGAGGAGCCCAGAATGGAGGAGCACACCGTCGGCGGAGGTTCTAGGACGTGATTGGGAACAAGACCCAGGCGACAAACGGAAATCGCGCCCCAGAAGAAGGGGCTCTAGGGAACTTTTATCAGCCTGTACGATGGTATGCTTTGAAAATGGGGGCTCTGTCATGGACACTATTGTTGGGTTCCAGCATTGACTCTGAGGTTCACTGTTACTGTTTAACCCGCGGTTTGGGAACTATGCCATATATTTCAGTGATCTATTCATATTAGTAACTATGTTCACGGTGGTTTGCAGGAATATGGGGGTGGGTGGAAGGGCCCTGCAGTCTAGAAAAAAGAGAAGTCATGTGGAAAGTTGAAGGGGTTGTTCGATTCATAATGTGCTCAAGGATTGTCGCACAGTTTGCACTGTTGGGAATTGTTGGGAGGGGGGGGGAGGGGGGTGTTGAAATCCAAGGGGTCACATTTGTTTCTTATGCATCAGCCGGTAACTTTGGAATTATTATTGCTCTCTTCATCAATCTTACACTCAGGGGTAATCGATGTCCTAGCTCAGACCACTTAATACACGTACATGCGGGTAGTTAGTTGGAATGTGAAGGGGCTGCGCTCTCCGCATAGGAGATGGATGGTTCTCCGACACTTAAAACGGTTAAAACCGGATGTAGCCCTACTCCAGGAGACCCATCTAGGAGCGGGCGATTTTGGAAGGATGCAAAAATTATGGGTGGGACAGGTGATCGGATCGGCGTCCTCTATGCGGAGAGCGGGGGTACTAATACTTTTCCACAAGAATTTTGGGTATCAGTTGATAGACTCGACAGCAGATGACCAGGGTCGATGGGTTAAGGTGACGATTCAAGTCCAGGACGTAAAATACTCCATCTACAATGTTTATGGTCCGAATTCGGATAACTCCCAGTTTTTTAAAACCTTAGAGGGGAATCTACTCTCAACCAGATCTGCTCGCTTGCTTGTAGGGGGGGACTTCAACTCGGTGGTCTCTAAGCAGGAGGATAGGAAGTCAATATTTACTGGCTATGGGGGGACTACCGCCCAAGATAAAGTGCTAGGGACTTTGATGGAATCGGTAGGATTGGTGGACCCTTGGAGGCAGCTTTACCCCGATGACCGGTCCTTCACCTTTTATTCCCCCGCAAGGGACTCTTGGTCACGCATTGATTATATTTTCATACACAAAGAGATTGCGGGACTAGTAGAGTCTACCGAAATAGGAGATATAGTCATTTCGGACCATGCCCCAGTCAGTTTGACCCTGAGGACCGTCTTCCCAAAAGGTACAGATTACCTGTGGAGATTCCCTTCCAATTTTGTGAGAGATGAGGAGTTCATAGACAAGCTGGTGGGGTGGTGGGAGGAATTTAAGGAGACCAACAAGGCCCATCTTGACACCCCGGAATTGTTCTGGCATACCTCTAAAGCGGTAATGAGAGGCCGCATAATGAGCTACGTTTTTAATAAGAAGAAAACGTGCCAGCGGCGCTGGAAACAGGCAAGCGCATTAGTGAGACAAGCATACAGGTCATTCACTGACTCACCCTCTATTGACCATAAGAACAAGTGGGTGGAGGCTCGACAGTTGTTTGATAAATGCGAAAAAGATAGGGAATCCCTAAATCAGACGCACTTTGAGGCTAAGCTTTACAAACATGGCAACAAGGCAGGTAGGCTACTGGCAAACCTAGCCAAAGGACAGAGGCCTACTCACTTTATATCGGGACTTAGGGATGAAAAGGGGACTGTGACTAGCGAGCCAGGGGCCATCAATCGAATAGTGGGAAAATATTTTGCCACTCTGTATGAGGATGCCCCCCAGCCACCTCTAGTGGACACATTACTAGACAAAGTGAAACTACCGTCAGTGACAGCGGAACAATTGCAACTCCTAAACACTAAGATCTCTATGGAGGAATTGCAAGGCGTCATCAAAGGCCTGGGGAATACCAAAGCTCCTGGCCCAGATGGTTTCACTGGAGAATATTATAAGACGTTGCTGGCGCAGGTATCCGCAATACTGTTGCCACTATTTATTGACGTCTTACAAGGCAACAGTCCCCCGGACAGGGAGAATATGTCCTATATTAAACTCTTGCCAAAACCCGGGAAAGACCCCCTATCACCAGGGTCGTACAGGCCAATTTCCCTGATTAACGTTGACACTAAAATCCTATCTAAAATTATGGCAGATCGACTGGCCGAGATTCTCCCCTCCCTAATAGGGGTGGAACAAGTAGGGTTTGTCAAGGGATGCTCAGCTGTCACTAATATTAGGACGGTTTTAGCGGTCTTGGATAGGGTCCGAAGCCATCCGAAAGAGGGAGAATCTCCAGCCGTGCTCACCCTAGACGCAGAAAAGGCCTTCGATAATGTCCGGTGGGCATGGCTGGAGATAGTATTGGATCGGATAGGGTTCCAAGGGGCTTTCAGATCGTTTCTGTCCAACTTGTATGCTAATCCGAGAGCTCGAGTATATACGCAGGGTTTCTTGTCGCGGCCATTTGGCTTAACCAAGGGCACGCGGCAGGGATGCCCACTTTCCCCCCTGCTGTTTAATCTGGCTTTGGAACCCCTGGCGAGATATTTAAGTGAAACTGATTTGTTTGAAGGAATAACCGTGGGAGATGTGCAGGTGAAAGTAGCCCTGTTTGCCGATGATGTGATTCTGTTTCTAGCCCAACCGGGGCGCCATATCCCGGTAATATTTCAGGCTCTAGAAACTTTTGGCAAATATTCGGGATACAAATTAAATATATCCAAAAGTGAGATTCTACCACTTTCTACTCCTAACCCAGCCATATCCCGAATGGCGGATAGATTAGGGATAGTCCTTGCAAAGTCCCATATTCAATACCTGGGTATCAAGGTGGGGAAAGATCCCCATTCATTGTATCAACTGAATTTTCCGCCCTTAATCACTAGTGTCATGAAAGACCTAGATAGATGGCAAGGCCTACCTCTATCATTGGCGGGACGTTGCCACCTGGTAAAAATGATGGGAGTTTCTCGTCTCTTATATCCTTTACAGACGATCCCTTTATTATTGAGACACGCAGATGTGAAGACCCTAGAGAGCAGATTCATAAGCTTTATTTGGCAAAATAAAAAACCAAGAATAGCACTCAGTAAACTGAAGCTGAGGAAACTACAGGGGGGCCTAAACTTTCCCGATATAAGAGGATATAACTTAGCCTGTAATTTCAGATACATCTCGGACTGGGTGAATAATACTTCTTATTATGCAAATCTTAGGCTAGAGAGACATTTAGCGGGCCCATGGGACTTGGTGGCATTGCTTCATACTAGCCTCCCCAGACTCCCGAATGGCTTACATAGGTATTTGCTATTTAGAGACACCATCCTCACATGGAAGATAGTGCGGAAATTCTATAAACTACCTCACCAGCTGTCTAAATATCTTCCTATATCTGGTAATCCGTCTTTTGAGCCGGGAAGGAATAGCATACAGATGCAGATGTGGCGCAGGAAAGGCATCAAGATGATGGGCGACGTCTTTCACGACAAAGAGGCTAGATGGTTGTCCCAGGGGAACTGGGAGCAAATGGAATCTACCGGATACCATGTTCCTCTCAATTCTGCAATTACTTACATATGGGAGGAGCTTGGTCACGGACCTATCGAGGGAATGGGGACATAATTCTTTCGACTCGATTCTGACAGCCAAAACTAGATCCTCAATCTCATCCATTTACCAATCCATGAGGGATAGATGGGAAAAAGCGGATTCCAGGACAATATTTGGCAAATGGGAAAAGGAGCTGGGAATTAAGGAAATTTATAAACCCATCTCTATAGGGATAGAAGCGCTGCACAAAAACATGCCTCATGAATGCTGGCGAGAGACGCATTTAAAGATTTTGCATCATGCCATATATGGGTTTGATATTCCCATATCTAACCCTAGTGCAGATAGGCTGACTGCATGTCCGAAATGCGATCTCCCGAAAGCGGACTTATTTCATGGTCTATGGAACTGTGGGAAGTTAAAGAGCTACTGGGACGATATAGCCACGGTATTAGCCAAATGTACCGGAAGGGATATGGAGTTGGCACCGGAGGTGGTTATCCTGCATGTTCAGATAGTCAGGCAAGATTATGCGGACTCAGAATATACAATTGGGTCGATTTCCCCAGTAGGTCATAAAATTCTAATGGTAGCCAAAAAATGTTTACTGAAATTGTGGCTGCAAGCTCAGGTCCCATTAGTTTCCATGGCAATTATGCAATTAAATCATATCTTACACCTTGAATGGATTGAGGTATTACATAACAAAGAGGGGTCAGGGAAAAAATGGTTTAAAACTTGGCTCAGATTCCTGTTACATTATGTCAAAGACGCAGACTACCCGAAATTCATGTCACCTTTTAAGCTGACATCCTGGTACCTTGCGGAGGACTTGAGGGATGCTCTAGGGCCTCTGAAGGTGTCGCAAGTAGATACGACTTAGTAGAGAGCACATCTTACCCGAGGAGAACTTGTAACATGTAGCTGAAGTTGCGGTTGATGCAGGGATGGGGGGGAGGGGGAGGGGGGGTTTCCTTTGATAATGTACTTTTCAAATGTGAGAAATATGTTATGCTGAACATATTTGTATTTTCATTTTCTGTACTCAATTTGTTGTATTCGGGATAAAAGTGGAAAATTTCAATAAAAATTATATTACAAAAAAAATAAAAAAGATAGGATAGGTCTTATAAAAATGTTTTTTGCTACCTCCATTATTATACACCATTAGAAACTACCCTATTTATTTAGGTTAGTCTGTTTTTAAAGAAATGGATAAAATGTTTAATGACCTATTGTGGACGGGTAAGAGAGTTGGGAAAAAATGTTTTTGGTATACAAGGGTTTATGATGAAGGAGGTTTGGAAGTACCCGATTTAAAGCTTTATTACTTGGCGGCCAACATGGCATTGATAATGAAATGGGAACAGGTGGATTTTTTTTACAATATTTGGTGCGTAATAGTGAGGGTTCATTGCCGAATATGCTTGCATTTCTTGAATCAGAACAATTGTACAATAAGGGAGTATATAGAATTCCAATGGTGAAGTCTTTGGTGGAGATTTGGGTCACAGTTAAGAAATATTTGGGTTTGGAGGAGATCACACAAATGACTCCTTTATGGTATAATAGAACACTGGGGAAAACTACTTTTGTTGGTGATGCTAAGTATTGGATAACAAAGGGATTGTGGTATATATCACAGTATACTAAGGATGAGGAATTAAAGGCTATGGAAGAGTTATTAGGGAATCTAGAAGATTATAGGGAAAGATTTTTTTTTAGATCTAATCAATTATCTGCAATTTTTAAAGGAGTTAAAAATAAGAAATCTATGGCACTATGTTCACATAAACTGATAAATTTTATTTTAGGGTGGAGAAGTAATTATAGGTTGGTTTCAACCTTATATAAAAAATTAAGGGTAATAATAAATAAAGAGGAGAGGTGCAATAGTAAGACTGCATGGGAAAAAGATATAAGTCCATTAACTGAGGAACAATGGATGAGGTTTTGGCAAGCGAGTAATTATCTGAGAAATCCTTCTCAAAGAGTTACTCAATTTATGATTTTACACTGGTTATATGTGACTCCTTGGCTTGGCTACTCCAAATGTATGCCCAAGATGTGAAAACCGTAATGCAGATATTATTCATATGTGGTGGCGCTGTCTTAAGATACAACCATTCTGGCAAGGCCTTATTGAAATGATTGTAGATATTTTTTGTTTTAAGCCAGTTTTGTCAATTTTATTTGCGTTTTAGGTGAAATTCCTTATGAAAGAGATGTGGAAATAATTCTTAGATTCAGCTAAGAAAGCTCCCATGTACTCCAGCTCTCAGACAACATCTTATCTCCTCCAGAAAGCGAAGGCTCCATCCTACCAAAGAAACCACGCCTCCTTACTACGTTATATATGCTTCTCTGCTGTTAGTATAGACTCCATTACACGATGGCCACCATAGCTGGATGTTTACATACCAGAGTTAGTAAAACAATGCACACTGCGCAGATGCCAAGTGTTATCTCTTGTCATATTTTCATATTCCAATGTAACAATGTAACAATGTAACAATGCCACATGCCTTAGAGTGAATGCCTCTCTGATGTCTATATAAACTGTTGTACTTCCTGTAATAAATTAGAAATTACTTTGACCCCAATGTGTGTCACTGTTATTTTCTCCGTGCACGTAAAAGCCTTGGCTTGCCACTAATTTAGAGCAGTAGAGCAAACATAATCAGCCCCAATTGAGGGCATCTTTAACTGTTGGCCCCCAACGTGGGGCCACAGGAGAAGTAGCGTCAGTAGCCGAAGTTTGGGGGTTCCTAGGTGGTGGACAGCGCTTGAGGAGGAGACCTGCAGACTCACATCAGGTGAGAAAATCTGCTTATCTCATCTGCCTCTTGCTGCGCTCCACTCTGCTGTGGTAATCTGTTCTGATATTGGTGTTGCATTGAATTGTGGGTAGCAACTTCGGTTGACAGTAAATCCTATGTGGCCCTAGACCCTTTTAGAAGGAAAATTTTGAGTTTGCTCTTCTGTGGTTGTGTTTTGTGTCTTGTCTGTGTAGTTTGTGTCAGGCACCTCCACAGTTAACGGGTAAGCAGAGCAAGAAATTTCCCCTGGCAGGGGGGCGGATTTAGGGGTTAATGATTTATCTGTCTAAATTACGGAGGGTGTAACCATGTGTAGCCCTGGGGGCACTCAAATTAAGGGCCATTAAATTATCACAGGAGAGGGAGGGTGTGGCCCTGGGGAGTCCCGGGACGACTGTAAATTATCTGCCGGGAGTGGCGGAGGGTTAGTCCTGGACTGGCGGACCAGACGTGGTAGCCAGGGAATTCACAGTTAATAACCTGCACAGGGGTGAGCCTGCTTGGGAGTGAGAAGAAGGTAGGAGTTGGGGTGTTGAAGTGCCTTTGAGCCAGACCCAAATCCTGTGGACGACTAGACAAAGGAGGTGCCTGCTTCTGTCTTGGTTGTTTTCAAATGAGTAAATTAATGTAAATTCACATAGTAAGCATGTGAAGCATTGTGGAAAGTTGAGTGATGATGCAGTGCAGCGCTGAGGAAGTATTATATCTTGTCTATCTGTGTATCTGAGTGCCCTGCATGTCTCTGTTGCCCGGTGTATATGGCTGAGTCCAAAGACAGAGCAGAGGGAGAAATACTCTAGCTGTGCAGGGGCGAGTGACCTCAGGATTTTGGAATGTGTGATATTGTGACTGTGATATTACATCGATCCTTATGAAAGTACAACTCAAGAACCTTTTTGTTGTCCGCAGAGTTAGATGTGATAACTTACGAAGTGTGTGGTTTAACTCTGCTAAATCCTTATGTCCCGGAAGAAGGCCACAGTCCAGTTAGAACTGAACCTCAGTATATCTCTGTTTACTAATTTGAATGTACATATTTCTCCTGACAAGTCCAAATTTCTTAAAAAGACATGAGAGAGACAAAGCCTGGTACCCAAAAGTGTGTTTCTCAACCGTATATATGTATTTTAATACACCAAAAAGTTACTAGGTTAACAGTTAAAATAATAACTGATCCTAGATAAAATTATCTTTATAGAATTGCTTTTCTATCGCAGAAGTCCAGCTATTGTAATTTTTTCCATCAATCTATTCATCAAAATATTGTGCCAATCAGGGATAATATTGTGTTGATGTATGATCATCCTCTTTATTTTGATTAATGTAATGTGTTTTTATTGACAGAGAGTATTCATATGATGCCTGAAACGTCTACAGATGTAATATTTTGGATCCAGCCACCCTGTTGTCTCTGGAGCAAGGGGGAAGGGAAGAGTTAGGACACAAACTTTTCTTCCAGATCCAAAGTGTTTGCAGATGATGTCACAAGAGACAGCGGGATGTAGTAAATCAGACATTAGGTAATCCGGATCATGTGCTCTTTGTGGATGGATCGAGGTATGGCCAGGATGGCAGGTACTACACAGATGGGTCAGTGGTGATTAAACATGACACTCTTAAAAAGCATAGTCCACACCCCCACCCATGTCTGCTCAAGAAGTGCAGCTAAAGACTCTGAAGATGGCTTACAGATATGCAGATGGGAAAACAGCCAACATTACACTGATTCCAGGTATGCCTTTGAGATAGCACATGATTATGGGCCAAGTTGGAAAGCCAGAGACTTCCTGACTGCTTCAGGTAAACCCATCACAAATGGGGAAGCAGTAAGGTCTCTGATGGAAGCCCTCATGTCGCTAACTTGAGTGGTGATGACAACATAAAGGTCACTGTAAAACAGACTCAGAGGTGGCAAAATGTTAGCCAAATTAACTAGGCAGACCCCTGCCTTAGTGGCCACAGTTCAAGTCCCTGAAATAACTCCACCTGTCTCACTGGAAGTTCTTAAGACCTTACAGAACAGGTGGGGGAAGGAGGAAAGGGAATGGTGGATGAAAATGTGGGGACTACAAATGAGGAAAGTCTAGTACAGTTTCAAGGGAAACTCTGCCTTCCCAGATCCCTCTACCCCACGATGACACAGAGAGCCCATGGTACACGCATGGTATGCCCCAGAGTTCAGCACTGTAACAGTCAGATATACTCAAGGATGTATGGTTAGTGCCCAGAACAACATGTGTAAGGTAGTTAAGGTACCCCAGAAATACACGTATTGGCCTTTGTATCTGTCTCAATGTTTGCAGACTACATTCAACTGCCCAAGGTGGGCATGTATGAGTATATATTGATGCGTGATGACTTGTTTGCAGGATGGCCAAAAGCATACCCAAAGAAGCAAAGAAGATTATGGTCAAAGTTGTATGCAGGTATGGGGTACCTGAGACATTTGAAAACAACAGAGGAGATGATGAAGGTTTTGGGTGAAGAACAGGCCTTACATGCTTCGTACCATCCACAAAGCAGCAGTAGGGTGGGGAAAAAGGAACTGAATGGGACACTAAAGTTAAAGATTCAAAAAACCATGAACAGAGTGCTTGCTGGTAGCCCTCTTCTCAGTAAGGTATACGCCAAACCGTACGACAGGCCTTAGTCCCTATGAGGTCCTTAGTAGGTCAGTCCCTAGACCAGGATTGTATTTCCCACAGTGGCTCCAGATACAACATGATTGTCTGACAGATTATATGATCAGTTTGCACAAGCATTTGACTCAAATATATTCTTGTGTTTTTTCTTCACTTTCAGATCTTGATAAAGTACAAGGAACCCACCAACTTGTGTCTGGAGATGGGTGATGGTAAAAGGACAGATCAGATAAGTCCTCAAAGCTTTTGATGGTCCATTCAAAGTGTTGTTGACCAAAAGCACATCAGTGAAGGTCGAACGAAGGTTAATTTGAGTCATTTCAAGAAAGTGATGAGTCTGGCGTCTTGAAAGGATGATGTTTCTTGTTCCCCCTTGTGTGACTGCGGATCCTGACTCAAAGCATATGGATCCTAATTGAGATTGTAAAAATAGGTTTTTGGACCGTGGAAAAGTTGTGCAAAAGGAAAAACAAAGTTGTTACGGTCTGATAGTTCTAGCCCAGTGATCCATTAACAGTATTGCCCAAAGATAGTTAGTATTAATAGTTCTTATGTCTACAATAATTAATGGCCACGTCATGAATGCCCTAAAAGGGCTTACTTCTTATTCCTGAACTTATCATTAATTCTGCTGAGGTTCTTGTTCAAAGTCATAGCTAAGGCTACCCCGGAGATGATCATGCAAGAGCTTGATGAGGATGGGAGACAAGGTCCACTTTGTTCTGGTGGTCCCCCCCTGCTTCCAACGCCATCTGGAGATCATCGACTATAGGGACAGACATCTGACCCCTATGTCCATAAAACCCAGTGTCGTGGGAGCCTATCCACAAGGGATAGGTTGTTGCGGAAGCTGGAGAAAAGGATGCCGAGGCATTGGGGCAGATGTGCTAGGCTTTCATTAGGAAAAGAGTGAGGTCCAAGAGGGGGACTAATAAACATGTGGAAATCATTCTTAGATTCAGCTAAGAAAGCTCCCATGTACTCCAGCTCTCAGAAATCTTATCTCCTCCAGAGAGCGATGTTTCCATCCTACCAAAGAAACCACGCCTCCTTACTACGTCATATATGCTTCTCTGCTGTTAGTATAGACTCCATTACAATATGGCCGCCATAGCTGTGTGTTTACATACCAGAGTTAGTAAAACAATGCACACTGCGCAGATGCCAAGTGTTATCTCTTGTCATATTTTCATATTCCAGCCAATGTAACAATGCCACATGCCTCAGAGGGAATGCATCACTGATGTCTATATAAACGGCTGTACTTCCTGTAATAAATTAGAAATTACTTTGACCCCAATGTGTGTCACTGTTATTTTCTCCGTGCACGTAAAAGCCTTGGCTTACCACTAATTTAGAGCAGTAGAGCAAATATAATCAGCCCCGATTGAGGGCATCTTTAACACTTATAGCTTATCAAAAGATAATTAATGAGATTATGGTGTACAAATCCTTTTTCTTAGCTCAATTATTAATGGCCAGAAGATGGACGAGAACTGACGTGCCCACTGTGAAGGAGTGGTTAAATATGATGAACTTAAATAGATCTATTGAGAAAGCAGGTTATATCAAGGAAAATAAAATAACATATTTGTAATTGGTTATGGAGTAAATGGGAGATCTTTATTGATAAATCTATTAATGTGTTACTGATGTAACTCATTGCTGATTGAGTAAAGATCAAAGCACTTTTTTTTACCCTTCTTGCTCTCTGAGCTGGAGGGTGGGGTTAGGGAGGCGGTGGGGGGTATAAGAATAAAATATTTATGTATGTTTTTATGATTCTATAATGTATTTCTGGAATAAAGATAAATAAATAAAAATTACTCTGGCACATAGCGGGTTATGTTTTTATGGGGTCCTTTGTCAAGCTGGAGTGGAGTGGAGCTGGCTTGGTTGCCCACAGCAGCAAATCAGATTCCACCTTTCATTTTGGACGGCTTCTTTGGAAGGTGGGGGGTGGAGTCTGGTTGGTTGCTGTGGGCGGCTTGGCCGGGTCTGCTTTGCACCAGTTGGATAAATGACCCCATTAGTTTGCCCTTCATGACCACTAAAAGATGAGCAGAGGTAAGCCCACTTTCACATGGTCAGTATTTGGTCAGTATTTAGCATTAGTATTTGCAAGCTAAAACCAAGAGTGGAAACTACGGAGAAAAAGTATTTGGAAATATTTGTGACTTGGACGCATTTCTGCTTTTGCTCTATACATGCTAATAAAAAATACTTACCGTGTAAAAGTGGCCTAATGGTGTGTTGAAAGCTCTGTAAAAGGGCCTCCATTGCAGATTCCATTATAAAAACAGGATAAAATAGACTGTTTTTCTGTCATGAAAACTGTTCCGTTGTTATCTGATGTATCTGGCACTTCAGTAATTTTTGTTGCTTTGCTTCTGTGATGGAGCAGGACATTATAAATGATTAGTGGAGATGTGAATGATCCCTGAAGGATCTCCTGATGAAGCTTACATGAAATGCACATTAAGGTGATCAGGCACACAGGACTTTATATGACAGTGAGCTCCATCCATTTACTGTGTACTAGGGTTCCTTGGATACTTTGGATTGGACCTACTTTAATTACAGAGGTTTATTCCTTGTATGTTACGGTCAGAGTAGGTATTTGTCTAATCCCTAACTGCCATTATCCATGCGATAGTTCACTCTTTGGGGGGTTGTCCGGGCTTTTGGTGTTGGTGGCCTGTCCTCAGGGTGGGTCATCGGTGTCTGATCGGCGAAAGTCCCGCACCCAGCTCCCCCGCCAGTTGTCTTTATGGGGGGAGGGTGCATGAGGTGGGCACGTGCCATCTCCCTTCTCTCTTACTGCTCACCATAGACATAGCAGAAGTGGGCGGGAGGAGAGAGGGGAGGCGGCATGTGTGAGCTGCACCCGCCTTCCCTTCGTGCAGTGGTTGGCGGGGGTGCCGGGTGTCTGACACCCGCCAATCTGTTGTTAGTGATCTGTCCTGAGGGTGGGACATCAGTATTGAAAGCCCAGAGAACCCCTTTAAATACGCATATTCATAGCAATGTTTATTGCTGCTACTTAAGAGGTTCTTTATATCATTATAAGCACTGTTGGCACTTTAGGCATATTTTGTATGCACCGTTAGATTCGTTACGTGAGCACTAATTTATATGTACTTATCTCAAGTGTCTGTAATCTGGTCGTAGGTTATATTGGTGGATCTTCATATTGATTAGTGTTTTAAATATATTTAATAAAAATTCGTATCTTTTATGGGGGAAAAAAGCAACTTAGAATCGTTCAACTGGTTTGAAAACAATAAATATGAGCTGCTAGTTAATTCATAAGCACCCTGAAGCCACGGCAATCCATATAAGCAAGTATATATTCTGCAACTTCCAAAGAATCATAAGCTGTATCTTTTTTTTTTTTTACTTATTGCAATATCTACTTTCAACTCCTTAGGCCTTATTGCTTCTGATTTATCACAAGTCTTCAGATCCCAGGCAAAATTTTCTTATAAGCATGGGCGCATCGACATATAACTGAGTGATTTACATAAGTCTATCAGTCATCTTTAAGTAATAATGCCTTAGCTGCTGCTATACTGGGTGGATCAATATATAGTTCATGTGCACACAGTAAGTCTTATGCCTCACATGTCAGTGTTTTGGTCAGTGATTTCCATCAGTGATTGTGAGCCAAAACTAGGATTGGAACCTACAAAGACATAATGGACAGTTATAATGGAAAGATCTGCTCCTGTTCTGTGTTTAGATTCGCACCTGGTTTTGGCTCACAATCACTTTTTGAAATCACTGACCAAAACACTGACATGTTAATGAGGCATTAATTGAAAAAATGCTTCCTTGGAAGCTCTTACCAAGCTCCTGTGGCCCCAACATACACAAACAGTTGAGCAAAACTTGATTGTTAACGCTAAAAGTAAAGAATGGCAAGAAAAAGTTAACCAAATTTTCAATGGATTTCAATGGCTTTGTCACGAGATAACACGGTGACATGTTATCAGTAGAGATAAGTGAATTGAATCCAATGAAGTGGAATTTAATCCGAATTTGTGGATAAATTCTTTTCGTCTTGAAGCCGAATTCCCTTGTGCTTTGTGGTAGCCAAGCGATTTAACCTGAAATAGGATGGACAAATATTTATTTTCAGCCTTATATACTATGTTAATATGTAAAAACAAAAAAATAAACATACTCACCTCCAATAATTTGATCTCAGTGGGCTAGCCTCCGCCGTCTTGTAAGATCTCCACTGAAATATCGTGGTTAGTGACATATGACGTCACCACGCCAGCCGGCATGACAACATCATCTGGGGCTGCGCTATATTTCTGTATTATTACTCTCAGATGCCGCAATCATGTATGAACGTGGTATCTGAGGGTACTAATGATGGGAAGCGGTGCTATCACAGCAACCTGTCAGTTGCACCCGCTACTTACTAAAATGCGCTTGTGACTAAGTAATTAGTCACGGCGATTTAAAAGAAAATTCGGCTAAGCAGCCAAATTGAATTCTCCAAAACTTTGCTTGTCTCTAGTTATCAGAGTCAATTTTAGCTTAGCTAATTTAGCGCTCCTGTGGCTTCCTTCCTCTGCACATCTTTCTCCCTGTTCTTGTGAACATTGCCGTGCTGATCACCTGTGCAGGGCGCAAACACAGGTGCTCAGATTGGTGGAGCTTCAGTGTAGCGTAACTTCCTGTGTCAATTAACAAGATTAAGTTTCACATCTACAGGTAACCTCTCCAGCAGGCTGTTCCATTGCATGCAGTGTTTTTTGTCCAGCCGATTCATGGCACATTTGCTGGGTAGTGACCGAGTCTCTGCTGGACTGCATTATAGTCAATAGGAAACGGCGAGCAAACAGTAGTATGCGGCAATGCTGCAGATGTGACATAAGGCCTCATATATACAGGTTGACCCACGAAAAAGTAGTCCGCTTCCAATATCTCCAACTCAAACTGCCTAATACAGGGCCCTGAAAAAACCCATGTCCTAAAAGGGTTAAATATAAAAAGTTAGAAAATAGGCTGGCAACTCCTTAACGTATGGGTCATATGGAAAATTCACCTTTATTCACTAAATCAGTTTAAAAGCAATATGGTTTATAAATAAAATAAAAAATAAAAATAATATGCTGTTGCCTACAAGAGGATGATCAAGTTATTGCACTTGGTAATTATGCCGGCAATTATCAAAAGCTCCCGCAATTGTCCTATAAACAAATCTCTATATTTCAAGTCTGTAGCAGATAAGTGATCAGTAAATAAGCCGTAAGAATGTATCACACTTGGTAAGAGACCTCTATAATAAGCTGTATAAAAAAACTGTATAAAAAACTATAAAAACTGTGTGATAGCTTAGTGGTCCCTCTTTACATAGTCCATCTCAAATCCTGGAAAAAATCAGAGTTAGAGTCCCGTAGTCCTGTAAAAAAGGGGGGGGGGAAGTTGCTGTGCTCCTTAGATAAATAGCTGACACAGTCTCTATTTTTACGGCTCTCCGTCCTTGTGTGTTAAGCCGTAAACCTGCAGGGGAAAAAAAAGAGGTACCTCTGTCTTCTGATGTCTTCTTCTCGCCCTTTTCAGGTTTGTTTTAGCCCGGTTTTGTGACTCGATCCCCGCTCACCTTCCCTCAGCGTCCGCGCGCCTGTGGTGGCGTGTTTGCCCTGTGCACGTGGAGTCCACTCGGCGTCCGCGGGAAAAGGTCGGGAGGGGAGAGTGTCTCAGCTGAAATCCGATCGGAGCGCTCCGATATGTTACCTCTGCATGCAGAAAATAGTCCAACAGTAGTACGGGGTATACTTCCCAGACGCGTTTCGGGATTAAATTCCCCTTCTTCAGTGGGTATCCCCGCTCTGTGTTTTCTCCTTTAAATACCCTTCCGGTGTCTGTTTCTTCAAAGACCCGGTTTGGAATCGGTTGTATCTCAGTTCAGATGGAATCTCCGTCCTGGATTCATCCAGGAGGTGGATTAGGTTTCTTCATTTTATCCCATGGATATCTTTCTCCATATATCCACCTTATATATACATAGAAGCTAATTCATACTAATCCTTTATGTTCTCCTTTCTATTTGAGCGTTTTGTATTATGGCAAATACAAAATGTGAATATTATATCATAAATCTTACAATAAAAATATAGGGATAAAAATGAAAATGATAAAAAATAATAAAAATGATAAAGATGAAGATTCATAACGGCTTCCTCTCTTAATTCATATATGTTCATGTCTGCTGAAATTAATTAGTTCATAGTTACACATCTGCTGTTTACACCGGCATCTCACTTTGTGTTCTTTTGTGATACAGTGTTGTTTCTTCTGTGATCGGGTGTTGCTACAGAGTCCTATTAATAACCTATCTTATATTGTTACTGCCTTATGCACACCTAAATGTTTCTCCTATTGTGGGGACATAATTGTGATATTGTACCATATTGCATGGAAGACTTCAGTGGTCAATTAGAGGTATATGGTTTTCTTTGTGTCTCTGTGTTCCTAGGCTAATATTCTCAGATAACATTCCTCCCAAAAGTATTTCCAGAAAAATATATGTATGTTTATAGATTATTTTTTATTTTTTTATTTTTATTTTTTATTTTTTATAGATTATTTTCAATCCCCCGAAAATTGATTGTCAGAACGGGTGGGTCAAGTTTCGGGGGATTAAAAATAATCTATAAAAATAAAAATAAAATAAAAAAATAAAAATAATCTATAAACATACATATATTTTTCTGGAAATACTTTTGGGAGGAATGTTATCTGAGAATATTAACCTAGGAATACAGAGACACAAAGAAAACCATATACCTTCTAATTGACCACTGAAGTCTTCCATACAAATATGGTACAATATCACAATTATGTCCCCACAATAGGAGAAACACATTTAGGGTGTGCATAAGACAGTAACAATATAAGATAGGTTATTAATAGGACTCTGTAGCAACACCCGATCACAGAAGAAACAACACTGTATCACAAAAAGAACACAAAGTGAGATGCCGGTGTAAACAGCAGATGTGTAACTATGAACTAATTAATTTCAACAGACATGAACATATATGAATTAAGAGAGGAAGCCGTTCATGAACCTTCATCTTTTATCATTTTTATTATTCTTTATCATTTTCATTTTTATCCCTATATTTTTATTGTAAGATTTATGATATAATATGCACATTTTGTATTTGTCATAATACAAAATGTTTAAATAGAAAAGAGAACATAAAGGATTAGTATGAATTAGCTTCTATGTATATATAAGGTGGATATATGGAGAAAGATATCCATGGGATAAAAAGAAGAAACCTAATCCACCTCCTGGATGAATCCAGGACGGAGATTCCATCTGAACTGAGACACAACCGGTTCCAAACCGGGTCTTTGAAGAAACAGACACCGGAAGGGTATTTAAAGGAGAAAACATAGAGCGGGGATACCCACTGAAGAAGGGGAATTTAATCCCCGAAATGCGTCTGGGAAGTATACCCCCGTACTACTGTTGGACTATTTTCTGCATGCAGAGGTAACATATCGGAGCACTCCGATCGGATTTCAGCTGAGACACTCTCCCCCTCCCGACCTTTTCCCGCGGACGCCGAGTTGACTCCACGTGCACAGGGCAAACACGCCACCACAGGCGCGCGGACGCTGAGGGAAGGTGAGCGGGGATCGAGTCACAAAACCGGGCTAAAACAAACCTGAAAAGGGCGAGAAGAAGACATCAGAAGACAGAGGTACCTCTTTTTTTTCCCCTGCAGGTTTACGGCTTAACACACAAGGACGGAGAGCCGTAAAAATAGAGACTGTGTCAGCTATTTATCTAAGGAGCACAGCAACTTCCCCCCCCCCTTTTTTACAGGACTACGGGACTCTAACTCTGATTTTTTTTCCAGGATTTGAGATGGACTATGTAAAGAGGGACCACTAAGCTATCACACAGTTTTTTATAGTTTTTTATACAGTTTTTTTATACAGCTTATTATAGAGGTCTCTTACCAAGTGTGATACATTCTTACGGCTTATTTACTGATCACTTATCTGCTACAGACTTGAAATATAGAGATTTGTTTATAGGACAATTGCGGGAGCTTTTGATAATTGCCGGCATAATTACCAAGTGCAATAACTTGATCATCCTCTTGTAGGGAACAGCATATTATTTTTATTTTTATTTTATTTATAAACCATATTGCTTTTAAACTGATTTAGTGAATAAAGGTGAATTTTCCATATGACCCATACGTTAGGGAGTTGCCAGCCTATTTTCTAACATTGAATTGATTTTGCTGTGTGGGTGAGACAGGAAGGCTAGAGCACCCTGACAGATCTGGTAAGGGGTGAGCTACTCACTAAAGACAAAGTTAAATATAAAAAGTACTAGTAATCCTACAAAAATTTGAGGTGGGCTCCCAATACAGAAGTTCTAATATTCATCCTAAACTATTCACACATTTCAAGGATAGTCATTCCAATAAATGACATACATGCCAGTATAGGTACATCTACAAGTACATGAACACAGTAGAACTCTACTTCTTAAGTACCCTAAAATAAACGTGGCTATTTGGACCTAATCAGTCATTGTCACCTAAAAAGACCCCTCTCTTATTTATGCAAAAGCCATTTGTTGTGGTAAGAGCAGCTGGTTTATCCAATGGAAATATCAGATGTCACAAATGGTTTATCAGCTCTCCCTGCCCTTGAGTGCTAATCTTCATTATGGCACCTCAGTTTCGTCTTGTTTCCCCACTGGGATGAAAGCACACATCACAAGATGTGAGAAGATTCCTCCTAAGGAGCTCCTGGGAGGAGACTTGAAGCAGAGGGCAGAAAAAAACAAGAATAGAAGAAACCCACAGACCATCAGAAGGAAAATGATTCTGTGCTCTAATATCCATCTTCGGCTTCCAAGAAAAGATTTTTGCCATTTGAATCAAAGTATGCCTTTTAAATAAATTATTTAACCATTGATCGAGAGTTTTGTTAAGAAAGGAAAATCAGCAGGACTTAATGTAGCAATTTAAAGAGACATAAGTCATTAAGCTGAAGATGGGTGCTCACATTAACCGTGAGGTACAATTACTTTATATTTTGGCTCCATTTCATGTGAATGCAAACAAAGAAACAATGCTTCACTCTCATGTGCTTTGCAGCTATACCCCGGCATTTATAAGTCATGAAAATTACACTGGATGCAGTGGGAATATTTTTGTTTAGCATACTTCATAGTTACTGCTTGTGTTCACATTAAATAAATACAAATATGCTAATCCACATTAAATGGCTTCACAAATTGCTTGTGAATTGGCTTTTTCATATTACTTTTGAAAGCTTATAGGTTTATGAGTCAGGAATCAGTAGAAGGTACTGCTGGCTAAACTAACTCCTTAAAGGAGACATAATAATATACTTATAACTTAAAGGGTTTCTGTCACCACTCACCAGATTTAACCCCATTAAACTGGCTGACATTAGCGATGTGCTAATGTCAGCTGACACTTACTCTGCTAATCTTATGCTCATTAGTCTTTAACTCATCTCGTTATCTTGAAACAAAAGCCGTTGGAAAACAATTGCTTAACGTGTTTAGTTGCATTTAGTTTAGATAACATGTCTCATAAAGCATGAGTGTTAACCCTCCCAAGCATCGCGGCTAACACTAAGTGACAGCCCCTACCCAGCTACTTTCCTAGACTCTACACTACTCTTGTCAGATTGTGACTTACCTACTACTACCCCTGCTTCTTTCAATTACCCCAGTCCTCTCCTGCACCCACAAACCCCTCCACCTAGTATCCTTCTTACACCCAACAGAGTCCCTTGCCACCTGCGTGCTAAACGTTCTTCCACCCCGACCATTTTCTGCTTCTTTACCTCTTTATAACCCACAGAGCCTTTCCACCTAGCACTGCCTTCCCCCTTGTTCCAACAGAGGTCTTGCTCATCTAGTCTGCATATCCCACCACAGACCACATGCCTGGTTGTGTCTTTCCCTTGAACCCACCTCTTTCACATTCCTCTATTCCCTCAACTTTCCCAAAGACAACCCTGAGCTATGTCAAACTCTGCTTCCCCTAACTGTATACTGACCACTATATTTACACGTCGTAGTTTTATTCCGCCGCCTCTAAGCATGTTTTCCGTGCTGCCGCTGGAACTCTGGCCCGCCCCATTATAGTCAATAAGGCCGGAGCGGACCTTCTGGTGGCACGCGTACTAAGCGGTAAGCACAATCCGGCAGCTGTTCACTCGCCAGACCAGCCTGGTGGAGAAGGCTGGCTAGCATGAAAGTAGCCTTAGTGGCTTGTATTAACTTCCCTACCTAATAAATGCCATTTTCTGAAGTGAGACAACCCCTTTAAGGTTACCTTCAGAGGATCAGACTGAATGAATTGAAGTTGAACACAAGAATGCAATTCTGACCTCGAGTCAACATATTTTGTAGATGACTGCTATAAAAATACAGTATATGCAACATATTTATAGTGTTAATGTAAATGTATATATCTATGTACAGTCAATGTAAATGTATATATCTATGCACAGTATATATTTATTTACTGGCATATAAAAGTGATTTCGCTTATGCTGTTGATTATCATAGCACTAAACTTGTCCTTTTTGATCATTAATCTACAATTCAATTAATAAAATTGCTGAAATCCAACTCCTGTCACTTTACTATAATAAATAATGAGCACTGTAATAGAAATGTTGCCATTGTTACACTCCATGCATTTATTTTGTGACCAACATACCTTGACAAACTAGCCTTTAAGTGGCACTTTCATATCTATAAATTCACAGTTCATTTAAACATGCTTTGAATTACTAATAAACTCTGATACGTTACCTACCATTGATTTATATTATCTATTACATTGATTCAGCCAATACAGATTAACTCCTGAGGCTCCAGTAATAATCAAAGGGAATGATGGAATATAGTATTATCCATAATGTAAGAACATATGCGTAGGAACCTTGGACCAGATAATTATCGAGTTACTGTCCTGAGGGGACGTGGCAGCTGCACTCTGTTTATAAATATGTTTTGCATGATTCATGCACATAAGTGAAAAATATTTCTATAACACATTAGAGATCATTTATCATTTCCTTACAACTGAAAATCCAGTACTAAAAGCAGCCCTCTGTTAATTGCTTTAATAGGTATATTTTATAACACTTCTGCACGTAAGAGGAAAGAGGTTTCAGTGGATTATTCAAACTGTATATGATTTGATTTTAAAGATGTTATATTAAACTGAATTTGCAATGATCCTCATGGAGACATTGGAGTTATTTGCTAGTGTATGGTACTATTTAGTGGGCGATGCAGCAGCTGAAAGAGGTATTCAATCCATTTACTCCGCGCCCAGGACCACTATATTCTTGCTTGCAACATCTCAAATTCTCAATTAATGAAATGGCTGCAAAATTTCAAATTACTTCTCATTAGAGATGAGCGAACACCTGGATGTTCGTTCGAGAGTCAGGTTCGGTCAACTCGGAAATGTCCGGTTCGTGATCCGAACTCAGCCCGAGATCCCTCATCCCAACCTCGTAACCCCATAGAAGTCAGTGGGGACCCGAACTTTTGGGCACTAAAAGGCTGTCACAAGAGACAGCGGATGTAGTAAATCAGACATTAGGGTAATCCGGATCATGTGCTCTTTGTGGATGGATCGAGGCATGGCCAGGATGGCAGGAGAATACTACACAGATGGGCCAGCGGTGATTAAACATGACACTCTAAAAAGCACAGTCCACACCCCACCCATGTCTGCTCAAGAAGTATAGCTAAAGACTCTAAGGATAGGAAAACAGCCAATATTACACTGATTCCAGGTATGCCTTTGGGATAGCCCATGATTATTGGCCTAGTTGGAAAGCCAGAGACTTCCTGACCGCTTCAGGTAAACCCATCACAAATGGAGAAGCAGTAAGGTCTCTGAAGGAAGCCCTCAGGTCGCTAACTTGAGTGGCAATGACAACATAAAGGTCCCTGTAAAACAGACTTAAAGGTGGCAAGATGGCTGACAAATAGACTAGGTAGACCCCTGCCATAGTGGCCACAGTTCAGGTCCCTGAAATAACCGCCTTCTGTCTCACTGGAAGTTCTTAAGACCATAGAGAACCAGGTGGGGGAAGGAGAAAAGGGAATGGGGGATGAAAAAGTGGGGACTACAAATGAGGAAGGCCTAGTACAGTTCCAAGGGAAACTCTGCCTTCCCAGGTCCCTCTCCCCAACGATGACACAGAGAGCCCATGGTACACGCATGGTATGCCCCAAGGTTCAGCACTGTAACAGTCAGATGTACTCAAGGATGTATGATTTGTGCCCAGAACAATGTGTGTAAGTAGTAAAGGTACCCCAGAAATACACGTCTTGCCCTTCATATCTGTCTCGAATGATTGCAGACTACATTCAACTGCACAAGGGGGGAATGTATGAGTATATATTGATGTGTGATAACTTGTTTGCAGGATGGCCAAGAGCATACCCAAAGAAGCAAAGAAGATTATGACCAAAGCTGTATGCAGGTACGGGGTACATGAGACCATTGAAAACAACAGAGGTGTTCACTTCACAGGTACCATCCACAAAGCAGCAGTAGGGTAAGGAAAAAGGAACTGAACTGGACACTAAAGTTAAAGATTCAAAAAGCCATGAACAAAGTGCTTGCTGGTAGCCCTCTTCTTATGAAGGTATACGCCTAACCGTAAGACAGGCCTTAGTCCCTATGAGGTTCTTAGGAGGTCAGTCACTAGGACAGGATTGTATTTCCCACAGTGGCTCCAGATACAACATGGTTGTCTGACAGATTATATGATCAGTTTGCACAAGCATTTGAATAAAATATATTCTTGAGTTTTTGCTTCACTTCCAGATCTTAATAAAGTACCAGGAACCCACCCACTTGTGTCTGGAGATGGGTGATGGTAAAAGGACAGATCAAATAAGTCTTCAAACCTATTGATGGTCAATTCAAAGTGTTGTTGACCACAAGCACATCAGTGAAGGGCGAAGGAAAGCTTAATTCGAGTTATTTCAAGAAAGTGATGAGTCTGGAGACTTGAAAGGATGATGTTTCTTTTTCCCCCTTGTGTGACTGTCACTGACTGGTGATACAGACTCTAAGCATCCTAATCGGGATCATAAAAATAGGTGTTTAGACCGTGTAAAAGTTGTGGAAAAGGAGAAACAAAGTTGTTATGTTCTGATAGTTCTAGCCCAGTGATCCATTGACAGTATTGCCTGAGGATAGTTAGTACTAATAGTTCTTATGTCCACAATAATTAATGGCCTGGTCATGAATGCCCTAAAAAGGCTTACTTCTTATTCCTGAACTTATCATTAATTCTGCTATGTGCGTTAATTGTGCATTGTGGCATCCCTTGCATTAGGAGGTTTTTGTTAAAAGTCATAGTTAAGGCTACCCTGGAGATGATCATGGAAGAGCTTGATGAGGATGGGAGACAAGGTGAACTTCATTCTGTTGGTCCCCACCTGCTTACAACGCCACCTGGAGATCATCTACCATAGGGACAGACATCTGACCCCTATGTCCATAAAACAAGGGATAGGTTGTTGCGGAAGCTGGAGAAGAGGATCCGGAGGCATTGGGGCAGATGTGCTAGGCTTTCATTAGGGAAAGAATGAGGTCCAAGGGGGGACTGATAGAGATGTAAAAATCATTCTTAGATTCAGCTAAGAAAGCTCCGATGTACTCCAGCTCTCAGACATTTTATCTCCTCCAGAGAGCGAAGGTTCCATCCTACCAAAGAAACCACACCTCCTTGCTACGTCATATATGCTTTTCTGCTGTTAGTATAGTTTCCATTACAAGATGGGCGCTATAGCTGGATGTTTACATACCAGAGTTAGTAAAACAATGCACAGATGCCAAGTATTATCTCTCTTCATATTTTCATATTCCAGCCAATGTAACAATGCCACATGCCTCAGAGGGAATTCCTCTTTGATGTCTGTATAAACTACTGTACTTCCTGTAATAAATTAGAAATTACTTTGACCCCAATACGTGTCACTGTTATTTTCTCCATGCACGTAAAAGCCTTGGCTTACCATTAATTTGCAGCAGTAGAGCAAACATAATCAGCCTCGATTGAGGGCATCTTTAACACTTATAGCTTATCAAAGATAATTAATGAGATTATGGTGTACAAATCCTTTTTCTTAGCTCAATTATTAATGGCCAGAAGATGGACGAGAACTGAGCGTGCCCACTGTGAAGGAGTGGTTAAATATGATGAACTTAACAGATCTATTGAGAAAGCAGGTTATATCAAGGAAAATAAAATAACATATTTGTAATTGGTTATGGAGTAAATGGGAGATCTTTATTGATAAATCTATTAATGTGTTACTGATGTAACTCATTGCTGATTGAGTAAAGATCAGCACTTTTTTACTCCTTCTTGCTCTCTGAGCTGGAGGGTGAGGTTAGGGAGGCGGTGGGGGTATAAGAATAAAATATTTATGTATGTTTTATGATTCTATAATGTATTTCTGGAATAAAGATAAATAAATAAAAATTACTCTGGCACATAGCGGGTTATGTTTTTATGGGGTCCTTTGTCAAGCTGGAGTGGAGTGGAGCTGGCTGGTTGCCCACAGCAGCAAATCAGATTCCACCTTCATTTTGGATCGCTTCTTTGGAAGGTGGGGGTGGAGTCTGGTTGGTTGCTGGGCGGCTTAACCGGGTCTGCTTGCACCAGTTGGATCAAATGACCCATTAGTTTGCCCTTCATGACCACTAAAAGATGAGCAGAGGTAAGCCCACTTTCACATGGATCAGTATTTGGTCAGTATTTAGCATTAGTATTTGCAAGCTAAAACCAAGAGTGGAAACTACGGAGAAAAAGTATTTGGAAATATTTGTGACTTGGACGCATTTCTGCTTTTGCTCTATACATGCTAATAAAAATACTTACCGTGTAAAAGTGGCCTAATGGTGTGTTGAAAGCTCTGTAAAGGGCCTCCATTGCAGATTCCATTATAAAAACAGGATAAAAATAGACTGTTTTTCTGTCATGAAAACTGTTCCGTTGTTATCTAGATGTATCTGGCACTTCAGTAATTTTTGTTGCTTTGCTTCTGTGATGGAGCAGGACATTTATAAATGATTAGTGGAGATGTGAATGATCCCTGAAGGATCTCCTGATGAAGCTTACATGAAATGCACATTAAGGTGATCAGGCACACAGGACTTTATATGACAGTGAGCTCCATCCATTTACTGTGTACTAGGGTTCCTTGGATACTTTGGATTGGACCTACTTTAATTACAGAGGTTTATTCCTTGTATGTTACGGTCAGAGTAGGTATTTGTCTAATCCCTAACTGCCATTATCCATGCGATAGTTCACTCTTTGGGGGGTTGTCCGGGCTTTTGGTGTTGGTGGCCTGTCCTCAGGGTGGGTCATCGGTGTCTGATCGGCGAAAGTCCCGCACCCAGCTCCCCCGCCAGTTGTCTTTATGGGGGGAGGGTGCATGAGGTGGGCACGTGCCATCTCCCTTCTCTCTTACTGCTCACCATAGACATAGCAGAAGTGGGCGGGAGGAGAAAGGGGAGGCGGCATGTGTGAGCTGCACCCGCCTTCCCTTCGTGCAGTGGTTGGCGGGGGTGCCGGGTGTCTGACACCCGCCAATCTGTTGTTAGTGATCTGTCCTGAGGGTGGGACATCAGTATTGAAAGCCCAGAGAACCCCTTTAAATACGCATATTCATAGCAATGTTTATTGCTGCTACTTAAGAGGTTCTTTATATCATTATAAGCACTGTTGGCACTTTAGGCATATTTTGTATGCACCGTTAGATTCGTTACGTGAGCACTAATTTATATGTACTTATCTCAAGTGTCTGTAATCTGGTCGTAGGTTATATTGGTGGATCTTCATATTGATTAGTGTTTTAAATATATTTAATAAAAATTCGTATCTTTTATGGGGGAAAAAAGCAACTTAGAATCGTTCAACTGGTTTGAAAACAATAAATATGAGCTGCTAGTTAATTCCATAAGCACCCTGAAGCCACGGCAATCCATATAAGCAAGTATATATTCTGCAACTTCCAAAGAATCATAAGCTGTATCTTTTTTTTTTTTTACTTATTGCAATATCTACTTTCAACTCCTTAGGCCTTATTGCTTCTGATTTATCACAAGTCTTCAGATCCCAGGCAAAATTTTCTTATAAGCATGGGCGCATCGACATATAACTGAGTGATTTACATAAGTCTATCAGTCATCTTTAAAGATAATAATGCCTTAGCTGCTGCTATACTAGGTGGATCAATATATAGTTCATGTGCACACAGTAAGTCTTATGCCTCACATGTCAGTGTTTTGGTCAGTGATTTCCATCAGTGATTGTGAGCCAAAACAGGATTGGAACCTACAAAGACATAATGGACAGTTATAATGGAAAGATCTGCTCCTGTTCTGTGTTTAGATTCGCACCTGGTTTTGGCTCACAATCACTTTTTGAAATCACTGACCAAAACACTGACATGTTAATGAGGCATTAATTGAAAAAATGCTTCCTTGGAAGCTCTTACCAAGCTCCTGTGGCCCCAACATACACAAACAGTTGAGCAAAACTTGATTGTTAACGCGTAAAGTAAAGAATGGCAAGAAAAAGTTAACCAAATTTTCAATGGATTTCAATGGCTTTTGTCACGAGATAACACGGTGACATGTTATCAGTAGAGATAAGTGAATTGAATCCAATGAAGTGGAATTTAATCCGAATTTGTGGATAAATTCTTTTCGTCTTGAAGCCGAATTCCCTTGTGCTTTGTGGTAGCCAAGCGATTTAACCTGAAATAGGATGGACAAATATTTATTTTCAGCCTTATATACTATGTTAATATGTAAAAAAAACAAAAAATAAACATACTCACCTCCAATAATTTGCTCTCAGTGGGCTAGCCTCCGCCGTCTTGTAAGATCTCCACTGAAATATCGTGGTTAGTGACATATGACGTCACCACGCCAGCCGGCATGACAACATCATCTGGGGCTGCGCTATATTTCTGTATTATTACTCTCAGATGCCGCAATCATGTATGAACGTGGTATCTGAGGGTACAATGATGGGAAGCGGTGCTATCACAGCAACCTGTCATTGCACCCGCTACTTACAAAAAAATGCGCTTTGTGACTAAGTAATTAGTCACGAAGCGATTTAAAAAGAAAATTCGGCTAAGCAGCCAAATTGAATTCTCCAAAACTTTGCTTGTCTCTAGTTATCAGAGTCAATTTTAGCTTAGCTAATTTAGCGCTCCTGTGGCTTCCTTCCTCTGCACATCTTTCTCCCTGTTCTTGTGAACATTGCCGTGCTGATCACCTGTGCAGGGCGCAAACACAGGTGCTCAGATTGGTGGAGCTTCAGTGTAGCGTAACTTCCTGTGTCAATTAACAAGATTAAGTTTCACATCTACAGGTAACCTCTCCAGCAGGCTGTTCCATTGCATGCAGTGTTTTTTGTCCAGCCGATTCATGGCACATTTGCTGGGTAGTGACCGAGTCTCTGCTGGACTGCATTATAGTCAATAGGAAACGGCGAGCAAACAGTAGTATGCGGCAATGCTGCAGATGTGACATAAGGCCTCATATATACAGGTTGACCCACGAAAAAGTAGTCCGCTTCCAATATCTCCAACTCAAACTGCCTAATACAGGGCCCTGAAAACCCATGTCCTAAAAGGGTTAAATATAAAGTTAGAAAATAGGCTGGCAACTCTTAACGTAGGGTCATATGGAAAATTCACCTTATTCACTAAATCAGTTTAAAGCAATATGGTTTATAAATAAAATAAAAATAAAATAATATGCTGTTGCCTACAAGAGGATGATCAAGTTATTGCACTTGGTAATATGCCGCAATTATCAGCTCCGCATAATTGTCCTATAAACAAATCTCTATATTCAAGTCTGTAGCAGATAAGTGATCAGCAACAAGTCGTAAGAATGTATCACACTTGGTAAGAGACCTCTATAATAAGCTGTATAAAAACTGTATAAAAACTATAAAAACTGTGTGATAGCTTAGTGGTCCTCTACATAGTCCATCTCAAATCCTGGAAAATCAGAGTAGAGTCCCGTAGTCCCGTAAAGGGAAGCTGCGCTCTAGATAAATAGCTGACACAGTCTCTATTTTACGGCTCTCCGTCCTTGTAGTGTAAGCCGTAAGCCTGCAGGGAAAAGAGGTACTCTGTCTTCTGATGTCTCTTCCGCCTTCAGGTTTGCTTTAGCTGGTCTGTGACTCGATCCGCTCACTCCTCAGCGCCGCGTGGTGGCAGCGTTTGCCTGTGCACGTGAGCCACTCGGCGTCCGCGGAAAGGTCGGGAGGGGAGAGTCTCAGCTGAACCGATCGGAGCGCTCCGATATAGTTGCCTCGCATGCAGAAAATAGTCCAACAGTAGTACGGGGTATACTTCCCAGACGCTGTGATTAAATCCTCTTCTTCAGTAGGTATCCTCGCCTGTGTTTTCTCCTTAAGCACTCTTCCGGTGTCTGTTTCTTCAAAGACCGGTTTGGAATCAGTTTGATCTCAGTCTCAGATGGAATCTGTCCTGGTCATCCAGGAGGTGGATTAGGTTTCTTCATTTATCCCATGGATATCTTCCCATAGTCCACCTTATATACAGAGCTAATTCATACTAATCCTTATGTTCTCCTTTCTATTTGAGCGTTTTGTATTATGGCAAATACAAAATGTGAATATTATATCATAAATCTTACAATAAAATATAGGATAAAATGAAAATGATAAAAATAATAAAAATGATAAAGATGAAGATTCATAACGGCTTCCTCTCTTGATCCATATATGTTCATGTCTGTCGAAACTAATTAGTTCATAGTTACACATCTGCTGTTTACATCGGCATCTCACTTTGTGTTCTTTTGTGATACAGTGTTGTTTCTTCTGTGATCGGTGTTGCTACAGAGTCCTATTAATAACCTATCTTATATTGTTACTGTCCTATGCACCCTAAATGTGTTTCTCTATTGTGGGACATAATTGTGATATTGTACCATATTTGCATGGAAGACTTCAGTGGTCAATTAGAGGTATATGGTTTTCTTTGTGTCTCTGTGTTCCTAGGCTAATATTCTCAGATAACATTCTCCCAAAGTATTTCCAGAAAAATATATGTATGTTTATAGATTATTTTTTATTTTTTATTTTTATTTTTATTTTTATAGATTATTTTCAATCCCGAAAATTGATTGTCAGAACGGGTGGGTCAAGTTTCGGGGATTAAAATAATCTATAAAAATAAAAATAAAATAAAAAATAAAAAATAATCTATAAACATACATATATTTTTCTGGAAATACTTTTGGGAGGAATGTTATCTGAGAATATTAACCTAGGAATACAGAGACACAAAGAAAACCATATACCTTCTAATTGACCACTGAAGTCTTCCATACAAATATGGTACAATATCACAATTATGTCCCCACAATAGGAGAAACACATTTAGGGTGTGCATAAGACAGTAACAATATAAGATAGGTTATTAATAGGACTCTGTAGCAACACCCGATCACAGAAGAAACAACACTGTATCACAAAAAGAACACAAAGTGAGATGCCGGTGTAAACAGCAGATGTGTAACTATGAACTAATTAATTTCAACAGACATGAACATATATGAATTAAGAGAGGAAGCCGTTTATGAATCTTCATCTTTTATCATTTTTATTATTTTTTATCATTTTCATTTTTATCCCTATATTTTTATTGTAAGATTTATGATATAATATTCACATTTTGTATTTGCCATAATACAAAACGCTCAAATAGAAAGGAGAACATAAAGGATTAGTATGAATTAGCTTCTATGTATATATAAGGTGGATATATGGAGAAAGATATCCATGGGATAAAATGAAGAAACCTAATCCACCTCCTGGATGAATCCAGGACGGAGATTCCATCTGAACTGAGATACAACCGATTCCAAACCGGGTCTTTGAAGAAACAGACACCGGAAGGGTATTTAAAGGAGAAAACACAGAGCGGGGGATACCCACTGAAGAAGAGGAATTTAATCCCCGAAACGCGTCTGGGAAGTATACCCCCGTACTACTGTTGGACTATTTTCTGCATGCAGAGGTAACATATCGGAGCGCTCCGATCGGATTTCAGCTGAGACACTCTCCCCCTCCCGACCTTTTCCCGCGGACGCCGAGTGGACTCCACGTGCACAGGGCAAACACGCCACCACAGGCGCGCGGACGCTGAGGGAAGGTGAGCGGGGATCGAGTCACAAAACCGGGCTAAAACAAACCTGAAAAGGGCGAGAAGAAGACATCAGAAGACAGAGGTACCTCTTTTTTTTCCCCTGCAGGTTTACGGCTTAACACACAAGGACGGAGAGCCGTAAAAATAGAGACTGTGTCAGCTATTTATCTAAGGAGCACAGCAACTCCCCCTTTTTACAGGACTACGGGACTCTAACTCTGATTTTTTTTCCAGGATTTGAGATGGACTATGTAAAGAGGGACCACTAAGCTATCACACAGTTTTTTATAGTTTTTTATACAGTTTTTTTATACAGCTTATTATAGAGGTCTCTTACCAAGTGTGATACAGTTTTTACGGCTTATTTACTGATCACTTATCTGCTACAGACTTGAAATGTAGAGATTTGTCTATAGGACAATTGCGGGAGCTTTTGATAATTGCCGGCATAATTACCAAGTGCAATAACTTGATCATCCTCTTGTAGGGAACAGCATATTATTTTTATTTTTTATTTTATTTATAAACCATATTGCTTTTAAACTGATTTAGTGAATAAAGGTGAATTTTCCATATGACCCATACGTTAGGGAGTTGCCAGCCTATTTTCTAACATTGAATTGATTTTGCTGTGTGGGTGAGACAGGAAGGCTAGAGCACCCTGACAGATCTGGTAAGGGGTGAGCTACTCACTAAAGACAAAGTTAAATATAAAAAGTACTAGTAATCCTACAAAAATTTGAGGTGGGCTCCCAATACAGAAGTTCTAATATTCATCCTAAACTATTCACACATTTCAAGGATAGTCATTCCAATAAATGACATACATGCCAGTATAGGTACATCTACAAGTACATGAACACAGTAGAACTCTACTTCTTAAGTACCCTAAAATAAACGTGGCTATTTGGACCTAATCAGTCATTGTCACCTAAAAAGACCCTCTCTTATTTATGCAAAAAGCCATTTGTTGTGGTAAGAGCAGCTGGTTTATCCAATGGAAATATCAGATGTCACAAATGGTTTATCAGCTCTCCCTGCCCTTGAGTGCTAATCTTCATTATGGCACCTCAGTTTCGTCTTGTTTCCCCACTGGGATGAAAGCACACATCACAAGATGTGAGAAGATTCCTCCTAAGGAGCTCCTGGGAGGAGACTTGAAGCAGAGGGCAGAAAAAAACAAGAATAGAAGAAACCCACAGACCATCAGAAGGAAAATGATTCTGTGCTCTAATATCCATCTTCGGCTTCCAAGAAAAGATTTTTGCCATTTGAATCAAAGTATGCCTTTTAAATAAATTATTTAACCATTGATCGAGAGTTTTGTTAAGAAAGGAAAATCAGCAGGACTTAATGTAGCAATTTAAAGAGACATAAGTCATTAAGCTGAAGATGGGTGCTCACATTAACCGCAGGTACAATTACTTTATATTTTGGCTCCATTTCATGTGAATGCAAACAAAGAAACAATGCTTCACTCTCATGTGCTTTGCAGCTATACCCCGGCATTTATAAGTCATGAAAATTACACTGGATGCAGTGGGAATATTTTTGTTTAGCATACTTCATAGTTACTGCTTGTGTTCACATTAAATAAATACAAATATGCTAATCCACATTAAATGGCTTCACAAATTGCTTGTGAATTGGCTTTTTCATATTACTTTTTGAAAGCTTATAGGTTTATGAGTCAGGAATCAGTAGAAGGTACTGCTGGCTAAACTAACTCCTTAAAGGAGACATAATAATATACTTATAACTTAAAGGGTTTCTGTCACCACTCACCAGATTTAACCCCATTAAACTGGCTGACATTAGCGATGTGCTAATGTCAGCTGACACTTACTCTGCTAATCTTATGCTCATTAGTCTTTAACTCATCTCGTTATCTTGAAACAAAAGCCGTTGGAAAACAATTGCTTAACGTGTTTAGTTGCATTTAGTTTAGATAACATGTCTCATAAAGCATGAGTGTTAACCCTCCCAAGCATCGCGGCTAACACTAAGTGACAGCCCCTACCCAGCTACTTTCCTAGACTCTACACTACTCTTGTCAGATTGTGACTTACCTACTACTACCCCTGCTTCTTTCAATTACCCCAGTCCTCTCCTGCACCCACAAACCCCTCCACCTAGTATCCTTCTTACACCCAACAGAGTCCCTTGCCACCTGCGTGCTAAACGTTCTTCCACCCCGACCATTTTCTGCTTCTTTACCTCTTTATAACCCACAGAGCCTTTCCACCTAGCACTGCCTTCCCCCCTTGTTCCAACAGAGGTCTTGCTCATCTAGTCTGCATATCCCACCACAGACCACATGCCTGGTTGTGTCTTCCCCTTGAACCCACCTCTTTCACATTCCTCTATTCCCTCAACTTTCCCAAAGACAACCCTGAGCTATGTCAAACTCTGCTTCCCCTAACTGTATACTGACCACTATATTTACACGTCGTAGTTTTATTCCGGCCGCCTCTAAGCATGTTTTCCGTGCTGCCGCTGGAACTCTGGCCCGCCCCCATTATAGTCAATAAGGCCGGAGCGGACCTCTGGTGGCACGCGTGCACTAGCGGTAGCACAATTCCGGCAGCTGTTCACTCGCCAGACCAGCCTGGTGGAGAAGGCTGCTGCTAGTATGAAAGTAGTCTTAGTGGCTTGTATTAACTTCCTCTACCTAATAAATGCCATTTTCTGAAGTGAGACAACCCCTTTAAGGTTACCTTCAGAGGATCAGACTGAATGAATTGAAGTTGAACACAAGAATGCAATTCTGACCTCGAGTCAACATATTTTGTAGATGACTGCTATAAAAAATACAGTATATGCAACATATTTATAGTGTTAATGTAAATGTATATATCTATGTACAGTCAATGTAAATGTATATATCTATGTACAGTATATATTTATTTACGGCATATAAAAGTGATTTCGCTATGCTGTTGATTATCATAGCACTAAACTTGTCCTTTTTTGATCATTAATCACAATTCAATTAATAAAATTGCTGAAATCAACTCTGTCACTTTACTATAATAAATAATGAGCACTGTAATAGAAATGTTGCCATTGTTACACTCCATGCATTTATTTTTGTGACCAACATACCTTGACAAACTAGCCTTTAAGTGGCACTTTCATATCTATAAATTCACAGTTCATTTAAACATGCTTTGAATTACTAATAAACTCTGGTGTTACCTACCATTGATTTATATTATCTATTACATTATTCAGGGCTAGTACAGATTAACTCCTGAGGCTCACAGTAATAATCAAAGGGAATGATGGGAATATAAGTATTATCCATAATGTAAGAACATATGCATAGGAACCTTGGACCAGATAATTATCGAGTTACTGTCCTGAGGGGACGTGGCAGCTGCACTCCTGTTTATAAATATGTTTTGCATTGATTCATGCACATAAGTGAAAAAATATTTCTATAACACATTAGAGATCATTTATCATTTCCTTACAACTGAAAAACGAGTACTAAAAACGGCCACTCTGTTAATTGCTTTAATGGGTATATTTCTATAACACTTCTGCACGTAAGAGGAAAGAGGTTTCAGTGGATTATTCAAACTGTATATGATTTGATTTTAAAGTATTGTTATATTAAACTGAATTTGCAATGATCCTCATGGAGACATTGGAGTTATTTGCTAGTGTATAGTACTATTTAAGGGGCGCCCAGGGATGCAGCAGCTGAAAGAGGTATTCAATCCATTTACTCAAGCCCAGGACCACTATATTCTTGCTTGTAACATTCAAATTCTCAATTAATGAAATGGCTGCCAAAATTTCAAATTACTTCTCATTAGAGATGAGCGAACACCTGGATGTTCGGGTTCGAGAGGTTCGGCCGAACTTCCGGAAAATGTCCGGGTTCGTGATCCGAACTCAACCCGAACTTCATCCCGAACCCGAACCCCATAGAAGTCAATGGGGACCCGAACTTTTGGGCACTAAAAAGGCTGTAAAAGACACCCAGAGGGATAATATACCGCAATAAACGCATTGCGATTACAACTTTGAGCTACCGATCACCATGGGAACGCCTCCTCCAGTAGAATGTACTGTCGGATCTGAGAATTAAGTTGAAATCGCAATGCGATTCTTATATATTTGCTTAATCGCATTGCGATTTCAACTTAGCATTGCTAAATAATTCCATCCATATCGTTAACTTACTGAGTCAGTAAGTTAGCGAATATGGATGGAATTATTAGCAATGCTAAGTTGAACAACAATGCGATTAAGCAGATATATAATAATCGCATTGCGATTTCAACTTAATTCTCACATCCGACAGTACATTCTACTGGAGAGGCGTTCCCATGGTGATCGGTAGCTCAAAGTTGTAATCGCAATGCGATTAAGCAAATACATAAGAATCGCATTGCGATTCCAACTTTTAGTACTCAACTTTTAAAATCGTACACCACTTTAAGTTCCAAAGTTGCAATCGCGTTGAATAGAACTTAAAGCTGTCTCTTAGTCAGTTTTAGTATTGGTGTGCTGTAATAGAAGTTACATTCGTGCGCGAATATAACTTAGAGCAATACAGTCAACTTTACACTGTTAGTTTTATTATCGCGATAATACAACTATTCAAGAATCGTGTACGTGCGTCTGTACGTGTGTGCATTACCTCGGACACTATTCTATTTTGCCAGCCACAGCTGAAACCACTGATTTATGGTATTGCTATTTTGGCAATTGAATTTAACCCCAGAAAATAATCTATCCTTTGCCAGACAGCAGACAGTATTATACTTGTCTAGCCAAAGCTGGAACACCAGATTTAGGGATTGGTATTTGGGCAATTGTATTTAACCCCTTAATACAATATAGAAATTTCTTTCCTGAGTTTCTAGGGGTGACAATTAGCACAGCCAAGCCCCTGATGTAGGATATAGCAAAAAAAAAACAAACTAGTATTGATGGATTGATGGACTTGGTGGCAGCTTCTTCTGGCGCACCACAAGTCACAAAATGGCCGCCGATCGACCCAGAAAATAAGTGACAGAAAAACGCTCTGTGCAGCCTAAAAACCAGCGAACAAGTAACTAGCAGAAGTTCAATGATTCTCAGCTGTAAATTGATCCGTTCATTAGGTGCTGTTGCTGACTTTAACCTGCCTAATCTCGCCCTGATAGAAGCTGCGTCCTCTCCCTACACTAATCAGAGCAGTGTGACGTGCGGCGCTACGTGACTCCAGCTTAAATAGAGGCTGGGTCACATGCTGCACTTGGCAAATCACAGCCATGCCATTAGTAGGCATGGCTGTGATGTGCTCTTAGGGCAAGAAGTAAAACGCTAGCTGATTGGCTGCTGTGCAGCCCTTCAGAAAGCGGGAAGTAATCGACGAACACCGAACCCGAACCCGAACTTTTTTGAAAATGTCCGGGTTCGGGTCCGTGTCACGGACACCCCAAAATTCGGTACGAACCCGAACTATTCTCGAAGTGTTCGCTCAACACTACTTCTCATATTATACATAAAATTGTTTATTTTTGTTTTAATTTTTATTTTATAGAAAATAAGTATACTGCAATCATATAGCCACTCAGGATGCCCTTTAAGTGGGATTCCTAATAATCAAAAACATCTCTCTGTCAGTAGAGAATATCAAGTTAAGTGATAAAATAATTTTTGCTGTCACCAGGGGTACTAATTTATTAAATTGGATGCAGCATAAATCCCTTTAAAGTGAGCTCCACCTTGTGGCTTCTATAAGCAGGAGATTTTTGTCATTTATCTGGACTGCTAAGTGCAGGAAAGTAGGACATTTGGAGTTATATGAGAAAAACAGCTTCAATGTCACAGGGCGCTGGCTACGAGCCTCTTCCCTCCGCTGTGTCTCGGGAGCACGGACGCACGCCGCATCCTGTTGTGAGCGCTGAGCAGAGAGCCACTTGGCATCCTGGTCACCAGGGCAACGGGGGGCTGTGTGCACCCAGCCACACGCTTCCTGGCGTCTGGCGTTCCTCCTTCCCGTGGAAACACTGTAGGGGCTGAGTGCCGAGCTGAGCGCTCGGCGCTTGGCTGCAGAGGTCTGGGCAGGTCATGTGATGCTGGCCATGTCACATGACCTCTTCACTGCAGTATTTAAACAGGCAACCTGCTGGCCACAAGTTGCCTGTGATCAATTGTCTAGGGCTCTCTGATACTGCTACTTCTGTGCTATTTGGATTTGGATCTGTGCTAGTTTTTGACCCGCTACTTCTTGCTCCCTTGAATCTGACGCGACCTCTTGGATTGACTTTCGGCTTGTTACCTGACTTGAGTTCGTATTTCCCCTGTGTACTGACGTGACCTCCTGGTTTGACCCCTTGGCTCATTTACAGACTCATCTTGTCTCACTTCTCTGTAATGACATGACCTCAGTGTTTGTACCCCGCTATTGAGTCGCCATATTGCCTTGCTCAGTCTGCTACTATTGCCACTACGCCGCTCGCCTATCTGTCTTTGTCCTCCTTCTCTAGGGAGAGAGGCTTGGGTGGCAGACAGGGGGTGCACAAGAACTCTTCTCCCCTTGGGCGGCGTGACAGAATCACAGGCCATGTGCAGAACCTGGCGCAAATTGTTCAGGAACTAGGGGAAAAGTTACAGGCCCAGCAATCCACCCGGACGCCCCCACTATCCACCCCAGCTGCTCTGCAGGCAGAACCACATGTCAAGCTGCCAGACCGCTTTTCCGGAGACCGCAAGTGTTTTTTGGCTTTCAAGGAAAGCTGTAAGCTGTATTTTCGTCCCGACCAACTGAGGGTAGGAATAATTATTTCCCTTCTCCAGGGCGACCCTCAGGAGTGGGCGTTCTCCTTGCCTCCTGACTCTCCTTGCCTTAGGTCAGTGGATGCATTTTTTCAGGCGCTGGGGGTTTTGTACGATGAACCCGACAGAGCCTCCGTAGCCGAGTCTCACGTTAAGTCCCTCATTCAGGGTGATAAGCCAGTTGAGGACTACTGTACCCAGTTTCGTAAGTAGTGCGTACCCTCCGGCTGGAATAAACCGGCACTCAAAAGCCAGTTCAAGTCAGGCTTGGCAGAGAATCAGAAGGATATGCTGGTATGTTACCCCTGCCCAGTGACTTTAGAGGAAACCATGACTTTGGACATTAGGTTGGACAGACGTGTCAGGGAGAGACAGCGGGAACATCTGTTTTCTCCCCAGGGATCTTCCAAACTTGAATCCTCTCCCGTGGGACTCAAGTTGGAGCCCCAGATGGACGAACCAATGCAGCTCGGTATGACCCAAAGAGAACAATGTCGACGACGGGGCGCCTGTGCCTACTGCGGCGACTCTGAACATTGGGTTCGTCAATGTTCAAAGATTCCTCCTTCCGGAAGGTCATCCAAGTTGGAGGGATCTAAAGACAAGGTACTCCCTCAGGTGGTAAGAAAAAAGTTGTTGCTACCAGTCTCTGTGGCCTTTGGGGACCCTCAAGGGGTCAGGTAGAGCATTTGTTGAGTCTGGGTCTGTATTTAGTTTTATGGATCTTAAGTTTGCGGTACAGGTGGGAATCCCAGTGTTGAATCTGTCCACTCCTATCTATATTGACGCCATAGACTCTACCCTCTTGCTGGGAGGAACTGTCAAGTTTTGTACTCTAGTAATAACTTTGTCGGTAGGGGTGTGTCATACTGAGAAGTGTTCGTTCTTTATTCTGCCTGTGGATGTGGACTTCGGGATGCCCTGGCTTCAGCTACACAACCTGACCATTAATTGGACCCTGGGCGAGTTTGAAAAGTGGGGACCAAATTGAAATTCTTGTTTGACCTTTGTCCAGGCAGGGGTTTCCTCTAGTTCCATCTCAGTCCTCCCGTATATTGAGGAGTTCCAAGATTTTTTTTCCACATCCGAGTTAGAGACCCTTCCTCCCCATAGATCTTATGACTGTGCTATAGATTTAGAAGCAGGGTCTAAATTCCCCAAAGGTCGCATTTACAACCTATCCGGTCCTGAGCGCAATGCCATGAAGGAGTATATTAGGGAGAGCTTGAAAAAGGGACATATTCGACCTTCCACCTCCACCATGGATGCAGCGTTTTTTTTTGTTAAAAAAGATGGTGGTCTCAGACCCTGTATAGACTACTGAAAGTTGAACAAGATCACCATTAGGAATCAATATTCCATTCAGTTGATTCCTGACTTGTTCAACCAGGTAATGTAATCGTCCTGGTTTTCCAAACTAGATTTAAGAGGGGCATATAACCTTATTCGTATTAAAGAGAGAGATGAATGGAAAACTGCCTTCAACACTCCAGAAGAACACTTTGAGTACTTGCCATTTGGGCTCAGTAATGCCCCGGCAGTTTTTCATAATTTGATGAACAATATTTTCAGGGAGTATATCGGCAGTTTTATGATTGTGTATCTAGATGATATTCTGATTTTCTCTTCTGATTGGGATTCCCATTGTCTCTCATCTCAGACTTGTCCTCGGAATCCCTAGGGAAAATCAGTTGTCCATCAAATTAGAGAAATGCGTGTTTGGAGTACAGGAGATTTTGTATCTTGGGTATATCCTTACTCCTCACTCATTTAAGATGGATTCTAAGAAAGTTTTAGGCGATTCAAGACTGGGTGAGCCCCTCCCCCTAAAAGCATTACAATGCTTTTTAGGATTCTCTAATTACTATCGAAAGTTTATAAAAAATTTCTCTGTTATCTCCAAACCTTTGACCAACCTAACCAAGAAAGGGCCAGATCTTGTCTGCCTGAGGCCCTCAAGGCTTTTGAGACCCTTAAGATGTGTTTTCAGAACGCCCCAGTCTTGATTCAGCCAGATCCGGAGTAACTTTTTTTTTAGTGGAGGTTGAACCATCTGAGAATTGGGGATGGGGGGGGCTATACTTTCTCAGGGATCTCCCAACCTCACTAATTTAAGACCCTGCACATTTTTTTCACGTAAGTTCTCTCCCACTAAGAGGAATTACGACATTGGGAACCGCGAACTACTGGTCATCAAATGGGCATTTGAGGAGTGGAGACATTTTTTAGAAAGTGACCAAACACTGTGTCACAGTTCTCACGGACCATAAGAATTTAGTGTTTCTTGAAGCCGCCAAACGCCTTAACCCTAGACAAGCCAGGTGGGCCCTGTTTTTCACTCGCTTTAACTTCTCTATTACTTTCAGGCTCGGAAGTAAGAATGTCAAGGCGGATGCCTTGTCTTGAAGCTTTTGCGCCTTCCAGCCTCCTGACACCCTTCCTGAACCCATCCTGCCAGCTAACATCATTGTGGCTTCTGTATCCTCGGACCTCTCTTCGGAGATCGCATTAGCACAACATCTTGCCCCTGTATGGACTATATTAGATAAGGTATTTGTTCCTGCTCACCTCCATCTCCGGCTTTTGGGTAAGTGCCATGTTTTATGTGGCCATCCCAGTATGGATGCAACTATGGAACTCGTATCTAGGTCTTTCTGGTGGCCCTCACTATCTAGAGATGTCCGTTCCTATGTGTCAGCTTGCAAGGTATGTGCCAGGTCTAAAACTCTGAAAACTCGCCCTACCGGTGAATTACGACCCTTACCCATTCCCTGCAGGCCATGGTCACATATTTCTATGGATTTTATTACTGACTTGCCAGCCTCCGAGGGCAAGTCAGTGGTGTGGGTAGTGGTTGACCGTTTTAGTACAATGGTGCACTCTCACTAATCTCTCTAATGCCAATCCACTTGCATCGTTGTTTATTGAACACATTGTACGTTTGCATGGAGTTCCCGAAAATATTGTTTCTGACAGGGGTTTTCAGTTCGTCTCTAAATTTTGTAGGGCCTTCTGTCAAAGGTGCGAAATTTCTTTGTCCTTTTCATCTGCCTTCCATCCTGAGACCAATGGGCAGACTTAACGGTTGAATCAGGCTGTTGAACTATTTTTGAGATGTTATGTGTCCGATAACCAGCATCTGTGGGTGAGATACCTTCCGTTGGTGGAGTTTGCCATCAACATTCGGGTGAACTCCTCCACAGGGGTGTCTCCATTCTTCTGCAACCTAGGCTTTCATCCTCGTTTGAGTTCAAGTCCTTCTGTGTCCTCACTCAATCTGGAGGCAGATAGCTTCACTTCAGAACTGTGCACAGTCTGGGCCCAGGTTCGATCGAACCTGGAAAATGCCCAGGAGGTTCAGAGAAAACAAGCTGGTAATAGGCGCTCCAAGAGGGTTAACTTTGAGATCGGGGACAAGGTGTGGCTATCCACCAGGAATCTGTCCTTAAAAGGAGTTTCCAGGAAGTTTGCTCCGCGTTTTGTTGGACCCTATGAGATTATTGACATAATTAATCCTGTGTCTTTTAGATTGAAGTTACCTGACTCCCTCCGCATTCACAATGTATTTCAGAAATCACTGTTAAAGAGATACATTTCGACCTGTGGTTCCTTCTCAAGGAACTCCTTCTCCCGTAGAGGTTGAGGGGCAAGACGAATTTGTCATTTCAAAGATTATTGATGTAAGGAAGGTTCGGAATTCATTACAGTACCTGATCCATTGGAAGGGTTTAGGACCTGAAGAGAGGTCCTGGGTGCCAGTGCATAAGATGCATGCTACCATACTGATTAAAAAATTCCACCGTGAGCACCCGGAGAAACCACTTCCACGGTCCTTGGGTCCAGAGGCCCCTCGTGGAGGGGGGTACTGTCACAGGGCACCGGCTACGCGCCTCTTCCCTCCTGCGCCGCCGGTGACCCCCTGCTGTGTCTCAGCAGCGCGTCCTGCTTCGAGCACTGAGCGTCCTGGTCACCAGGGCAACAGGGAGCGGTGCGCGCCCGGCTGCATGCTTCCTCTCTTCCTTGGAAACACTGTAGGGGCCGAGCGCCGAGCTGGGCATTCGGCACTCGGCTGCAGAGGTCTGGGCAGGTCATGTGACGCTGGCCATGTCACATGACCTCTGCCCTGCAGTATTTAAACAGACAACCTGCTGGCCACAGGTTGCCTGTGATCAATTGTCTAGGGTGCTCTGATAATGCTACCTCTGTGCCATTTGGATTTGGACCTGTGCTAGTTTTTGACCCGCTACTTCTTGCTCCCTTGAACCTGACATGAACTCTTGGATTGACCTTTGGCTTGTTACCTGACCTGAGTTCGTATTTCCCCGTGTACTGACGTGTCCTCCTGGTTTGATCCTTTGGCTCGTTTACGGACTCGTCTTGTCTCGCTTCTCTGTAATGACACGACCTCAGTGTTTGTACCCCGCTATTAAGTCGCCATATTGCCTTGCTCAGTCTGCTACTATTGCCACTACACTGCACGCCTATCTGTCTCTGTCCTCCTTCTTTCCTCTGCACTTACTGAGGTTAGGGACCGCCGCCCAGTTGCGCTCCGTTATCTAGGATGGGCAAGTGCAAGTAGGTAGGGACAGAGGCTTGGGTGGCAGACAGAGGGTGCACAAACTCTCTTCCCCTTGGGCGGCATGACATTCAAGTCATTTAACCCCTCTCTGATGCAGTCATTTTCATTTTTTTTTCTTTTTCATTTTTGTTTTTAACTTCTTCCCTTCAAGGAGCCAGAACTTTTTTTTTTTTTCTGTTCACATATCCAAATCAGGGGTTGTTTTTTGTGTACGTTTTAATGGTACCACTTAAAATTCCAAACAATGTAGTGGGAATCTGGAAAAATTCTAAATGGGCTGAAACTGGAAAAACTGTTTTGCCATTGTTTTATGAATTTCATGTTTACAGCATTTCCTGTGCAGTACATCTGGAATAAAGTGCTTTCGGTTTCGGATAGTCTTCAGACCCTCTAACCTTTTTTCACATTTGGTTATATTGAGGCCTTGTGCTAAAATGCAAAAAAATTTAGTTTTCCACCATCAATTTGCATTCAATCCCTGTTAATGAGAAATTGAAAACAGAATTTTAGGAAAAACAAAAATGTTGCATGGTTATAAGAATTCAGACCATTTTCTATGACACTTGAAATTCGGTTCTGGGGCCCTCCATTTCTATTTATCATCTTTGAGATAGTGAAGTCCACCTGTGGTAATTTATGATCTTTGAGATGGTGAAGCCCACCTGTGGTAAATTTAGTTTATTTAAAGCTGACCAAGAACCCAATGGTCACTCTGGCTGAGCTCAAAATATCCTGTGTGCAGATGAGAGAAACTGTCATGGACGTTCCCGCGACAGGTAGCAGGAGATCGGTGAGACTGGCAACATGTGGTTTGGTCTGACATGTTTTCCATGTGGATCAAATAACGTCTGTGTTGTTTCTGGTGCTTGCCACACCTTCTTTCCCCAGGTGTGGATATTAGGGTAATTTAACCTTCTCTATTTATAGTTGCTTCTCCCACAATACTGTGTGGTTTATACCTTCTGTACCTGGACCTGTGGATAGTTTGTGGTTGGATCTCGGCTGAGTTCCTGGTGCTTCCATAGCTCTTTTGAAGTTAAGTCTTTCCTTTCCCTTTCGTATTTTGCTTGGGTTCTGTGTGTTGCATTTCCCTATTGTTTGTATTAGGCCTTAAAGAGACTCCTTTTTTACCTTCCTTTTGGAGAAACAGGTAGTCTCCTCCCTGCCATTAGTACCAGGGTCCTATAGGGCTTAATAGGACTCTAGGAATTCCTGCGTATTAACTCAACTACCTTTGGGGTCTGTTCATACTGGTAGTCAGTCAGGATTTTGCTTAGGGTTTTCACTAGGAGGTGTCCATTTTTCTTCCCTAGTTCTCAGGCCTGATTCCCTGTTTCCCCCTTCCCTCCTATGCTCGGTGTGGTGTTTCCCTCCCACACCAAAGCATGACAGAAACTTTCAAAAGGTCAACCATTACTGCAACATTCCACCAATCTGGGCTTTATAATGGAGCAGCCAGAAAGAAGATTCTCCTCAGTGAAAGATACATGCAAGTTTGCAAAAAAAAAAAAAGCCCCTAAAGACTGTAAGAAACAAGAATCTATGATTTAGTGAAACCAAGATTAAACTTTTTGGCCTCAATTCTAATTGTCATATTTGGAGGAAATCAGACACTGCCTGATATTATCCCTGAAGTAAAGCATGGTGGTGGAAGCCTCATGCTGTTTGGGTATTTTTCAGTGGCTGGGACAGGGAGACTGATTAGAGTTGAAGGAAAGCTGAAAGCTCTGGACCTCAGATTAGGCTGAAAGTTTACCTTCCAACAAGACAATTACCGTAAGCAAATACCCGAGACAACACAAAGGGGCTTAGGGAGTACTCTGTAAATGCCCTTGAGCGGCCGAGCCAGAGCCCTGGCTTGAACCCAATTGAACATCTCTGGAAAGACCTGAAAATGGCTGTCAACCAGCAGTCCACATCCAACCTAACAAAGCTTGGGGGAATGTAGAGAAGATGGCAGGAAATTCCCATATGCAGGTGTGTAAATATTATCCAAGAAGACTGGAGGCTGCAATCGTTGCCAAAGGTGCTTCAGCTAAGACTTCGTTCACATCACTGTTCAGGCTTCCGTTCTCCTGCTCCGTTTAGGAATAGGAGAATGGAATGGACGGATTCGGAACATAAATTAGTCCTAACTAAGCCGAACGGAGCCTAAAGACGCCATAGACTATAATGGGGTCCGTTAGGTGTCCGCTCAGAAGATGATTTCGGAGCGGAGACAAAAGTCCTGCATACACTACTTTTGTCTCTGCTCCAAAATCATCTTCTGAGCAGACAACTAACAGGCCCCATTATAGTCTATGGCAGTGATGGTGAACCTTTTATAGACCGAGTGCCCAAACTGCAACCTAAAACCCACTTATTTATCGCAAAGTGCCAACACGGCAATTTAATCTGAATACTACAGTCCAATCTAGTATATCTTCCATGTAATCTATCAGTTAGCTGTAATAGTCTGCCTACATTCAATGCGCTGCCTGTGCTGTTCATAGTGTGTCCTGTGCCAATGAATAGAGATGGCCCGAACTATCCGTCGGCGAACAGTTCCCAGCGAACATAGCTTTTTCGCATTCGCCGCAGCGGGTGAACACATGCGATGTTCGGTCCGCCCCTATACATCATCATTGAGCAAACTTTGACCCTGTACCTCACAGTCAGCAGACACATTCCAGCCAATCAGCAGCATACCCTCCCTCCCAGACCCTCCCATCTCCTGAACAGCATCCATTTTAGTAAAATAATAGTGTCAGGGTATGGCACTCAACTTATCTGGAATTATGCAGACATCAAACGCTATTCCAAGTATATATGTCATTTATTAAAACACATAATAATATTACAAAAAATATGGGTAAAAAAATATATATAAAAATAAAAAAATGAACAACAAAATTTTTTTTGAACAACAAAAAAATTAACAACAAAAAATTCTTAAAAGTCCAATAACTTGATTATACTAAAAGGTCAATTTTAAATATGTCATCGATGTATATGCATTTGGAATATATCCTTAATCGTGTAAGATCCACTCCAGGTAGTTACAACATTAAAGGATATGAGGTATGTCCGTACCTAATTGAGCCAGTTCCCCGTTGGTGTATTTATCGGATGTTCTCTGAATGAGTGGTGGCGTCCCACCACAAATCTTACCTCCGTGGATTAGACAGTGTCGGTGTCAGTAATCAGTTCTTTAACAATAAATCGAATCAAATCGACGATTTTTTCGGAGACAATTCAACATGACCGCTTTGCTTTAAATCGACGACCTTTCCCGGGCATTGATTCAGAAGAAACCACTCAGCTGACGATATCAAGCGGTATACTCTGCCATAGGTAACATCAGACCTTTAATTCGCCCGGGGGTCTATGGGTCCTGTCGAACTCCAGGAATACGTCTTTCTCCACTTCAAATCGCAACGCTGCAAGGAGGCTTTTTAAGTTCTATATTCAATCACCAAACGCGTTTCGAGGTCTTAGTAATGCTGACCTCTTCCTCAGTGGAGCATCCATTTTAGATTCATTCGGAATTTGCAGTCTTAGTGAGAGGAGGGAGAGTGTAGTTGCTGCTGATTTAATAGGGAAATCGATAGCTAGGCTAGTGAATTCAGTGTCCACTCCAGTCCTGAAAGACTCATCTGATCTCTGCTGTAAGGACAGCGTCCTGACAGCACCCCAAAAAGCCCTTTTTAGGGCTGCAACATTAGTCTGCTTTTTTTTTTCTCCATATACATATTGCAGTTGACTGGCCTGCCTGTGTGTGAGGAGCTGAAGGCCCACAGTCCAGACTGTAGTGTGCCCACTGCCAGTGCACAACCCTGTCATCCCATGTGGCACAGGACTTTGCATCAAAAAAAGGCATTTAATTTTTACACTTTAATCTAAAGTTAGTTGCCTGCCAGTGTGTGTCAGGCTGACTTCCACTGACTGTAGTGTGCCCACTGCCAGTGCCCACCACTCATACCGGCTGGCACAGGACTTTGCATAAAAAAGGCATTTAATTTTTACACTTTAGTGTAATTTCAGCTGCTTGCCTGCTGCTAGTGTGTGTCAGGCCGACTTCCACTGACTGTAGTGTGCCCACTGCCAGTGCCCACCCCTGTCACATCCCGTGTGGCACAGGACTTTGCATCAAATAAAGGCATTTCATTTTTACACTTTAGTGTAATTTCAGCTGCTTGCCTGCTGCTAGTGTGTGTCAGGCCGACTTCCACTGACTGTAGTGTGCCCACTGCAAGTGCCCACCTTTGTCATCCCGTGTGGCACAGGACTTTGCATCAAAAAAAGGCATTTAATTTTTACACTTTAGTGTAATTTCAGTTTCTTGCCTGCTGCCAGTGTGTGTCAGGCCGACTTCTACTGACTGTAGTGTGCCCACTGCCAGTGCCCACCCCTGTCACATCCCGTGTGGCACAGGACTTTGCATCAAAAAAAGGCATTTCATTTTTACACTTTAGTGTAATTTCAGTTGCTTGCCTGCTGCTAGTGTGTGTCAGGCCGACTTCCACAGACTGTAGTGTGCCCACTGCCAGTGCCAACCACTGATACCGGGTGGCACAGTAGCTTGCCGATAAGGCATTTAATTTTTAGAAAGTAGTCTAAATTCAGTTGCTTGCCGGCTGCCAGTTTGTGTCAGGCCCACTTCCACTGACTGTAGTGTGCCCACTGCCAGAGCCAACCACTGATACCGGGTGGCACAGTAGCTTGCCGATAAATAAGGCATTTAATTTTTAGACAGTAGTCTAAATTCAGTTGCTTGCCTGCTGCCATTGTGTGTCAGGCCCACTTCCACTGACTGTAGTGTGCCCACTGCCAGTGCCAACCACTGATACCGAGTGGCATAGTAGCTTGCCAATAAATAAGGCATTTAATTTTTAGACAGTAGTCTAAATTCAGTTGCTTGCCTGCTGCCAGTGTGTGTCAGGCCCACTTCCACTGACTGTAGTGTGCCCACTGCCAGTGCCAAACACTGATACCGGGTGGCACAGTAGCTTGCCGATAAATAAGGCATTTTATTTTATACACATTAGTCTAATTTCAGTTGCTTGCCTGCTGCAAGTGTGTGTCAGGCCCACTTCCACAGACTGTAGTGTGCCCACTGCCAGTGCCAACCACTGATACCGGGTGGCACAGTAGCTTGCCGATAAATAAGGCATTTAATTTTTAGACATTAGTCTAAATTCAGTTGCTTGCCTGCTGCCAGTGTGTGTCAGGCCCACTTCCACTGACTGTAGTGTGCCCACTGCCAGTGCCAACCACTAATACCGGGTGGCACAGTAGCTTGCCGATAAATAAGGCATTTAATTTTTACACATTAGTCTAATTTCAGTTGCTTGCCTGCTGCCAGTGTGTGTCAGGCCCACTTCCACTGACTGTAGTGTGCCCACTGCCAGTGCCAACCACTGATACCGGGTGGCACAGTAGCTTGCCGATAAATAAGGCATTTAATTTTTAGACAGTAGTCTAAAAATTCAGTTGCTTGCCTGCTGCCAGTGTGTGTCAGGCCCACTTCCACTGACTGTAGTGTGCCCACTGCCAGTGCCCACCGCTGTCATCCCGTGTGGCACAGGACTTTGCATCAAAAAAAGGCATTTCATTTTTACACTTTAGTGTAATTTCAGTTGCTTGCCTGCTGCCAGTGTGTGTCAGGCCCACTTCCACTGACTGTAGTGTGCCCACTGCCAGTGCCCACCACTGATACCGAGTGGCACAGTACCTAGCACGCGTAGTACCACTTATCTAAAAAAAAATGACAGGCAGAGGCAGGCCACCCCGCAAGGGCCGTCGTGGTCGTGGTGCTGTGATTTCCACTGTCCCTGGAATAATGCCTAGTGTTCAGAGGCCACATACCCTGAACCCGAAAAATTCTGAGGACATAGTTGACTGGCTTAGACAGGACACCCAATCATCAACAGCTTCCGCTAAGAACCTTGACGCACCATCCTCCTCCAGCTCAGCTTCGGTCACCTGCTCTCAAGTTACCATGCACCCGCCCGCCGCCACCACCACCACTACCACCACAGCCACCACAGCCGCTTTACTTGATCCGTCAGAGGAGTTATTTACACATCAGTTGGATGCAATTAGTGACGCGCAACCATTATTACCAAATGATGTAGATTACAGGGATATGTCTCAGTCAAGCAGGATTACACACATGGACGTACAGTGTGATGATGATGATGTTGTACCCACTGCTGCTTCCTTTGCTGAGGTGTCAGATACAAGTGAAGCGGTTGATGATGACGATGTGTGCACAGATGCCACGTGGGTGCCTGCTCGAAGAGAAGAAGAGGGGGAAAGTTCTGAAGGGGAGACAGAGAGAATGAGGAGACGAGTTGGAAGCAGGGGGAGGTCGTCGCAAGGAGTTAGTGGCACAGTCAGACAGCATGTATCGGCACCTGGGGTCAGCCAGACAGCACGCCAGTCAATGCATGCTGTTGCCACCACCAGAATGCCGTCATTGCAAAGCTCAGCAGTGTGGCATTTTCTTTGTGTGTCTGCCTCTGATAACAGCAATGCCATTTGCAACGTGTGCCAAAAGAAACTGAGTTGTGGGAAGTCCAACACCCACCTTGGTACAACTGCTTTGAGAAGGCACATGATCTCACATCACAAACGCCTATGGTCTCAACACATGAGTACAAGCAGCACACAAACTCAAAGCTACCATGCTCCTCCTGGTCCAGCATCTTCAGCCACGTCAACCACTGCTGTCCTCCCTGCCCCCTCTCAAACAACCGCCACTCCATCTCTTACCTTCAGCAGTTCCTGCTCATCTGCCCACAGTCAGGTGTCTGTCAAGGACATGTTTGAGTGTAAAAAGTCAATGTCACAGAATCACCCCCTTGCCCGGCGACTGACAGCTGGCTTGACGGAACTCTTAGCCCGCCAGCTTTTACCATACCAGCTGGTGGAGTCTGAGGCCTTCAAAAAATTTGTCGCTATTGTGACACCACAGTGGAAGGTACCCGGCCGAAATTTTTTTTCAAAAAAGGCAATCCCAAACCTCTACCATGTCATTGAAAAGGAAGTCATGGCATCTCTGGCATACAGTGTTGGGGCAAGGGTCCATCTGACCACTGATACCTGGTCTGCAAAGCACAGTCAGGGCAGGTATATCACGTACACTGCGCATTGGGTCAACCTGCTGACGGCTGACGAGCATGGAAAGCGTGGCTCCGCAGCGGAGTTGGTGACACCACCATGACTTGCAGGCAGACCTACTGCCACCTCCTCTACTCCTACTCCATCCTCTTTGATATCCTCCTCGGCTGAGTCCTCTTCTGCTGCGGCGTCTGGCTGCACATCAACTGAATCCCCTCAGCTCCCCAGGGGTTATTCCACATCCCGGATACGACAGTGTCACGCTGTCTTGGGGTTGACTTGCCTGAAAGCAGAGAGCCACACAGGACCAGCACTCCTGTCCGCCCTGAACGCACAGGTGGATCAGTGGCTGACCCCGCACCAACTGGAGATTGGCAAAGTGGTGTGTGACAATGGAACAAATTTGTTGTCGGCATTGAATTTGGGCAAGTTGTCACATGTGCCGTGCATGGCACATGTGTTGAATCTCATCGTACAACGTTTTGTGTCTAAGTACCCAGGCTTACAGGACGTCCTCAAGCAGGCCAGGAAGGTGTGTGGCCATTTCAGGCGTTCCTACACGGCCATGGCGCTCTTTTCCGATATTCAGCGGCGAAACAACATGCCAGTGAGGCGCTTGATATGCGACAGCCCGACACATTGGAATTCAACACTCCTAATGTTCGACCGCTTGCTCCAACAAGAAAAAGCCGTCAACAAGTATTTGTATGACCGGGGTGCTAGGACAGCCTCTGCGGAGCTGGGAATTTTTTTTGCCACGTTACTGGACACTCATGCGCATTGCCTGTAGGCTCATGCGTCCTTTTGAGGAGGTGACAAACCTAGTCAGTCGCACCGAAGGCACCATACGCGACCTCATCCCATTTGTTTTCTTACTGGAGAGTCCCCTGCGAAGAGTGCTGGATCAGGCTGTAGATGAGCGTGAAGAGGAAGAGTCGTGGTCACCATCACCACCAGAAAAAGCCTTGTCATTATCGCTTGCCGGACCTGTGGCAACGCTGGAAGAGTAGTATGAGGAAGAGGAGTCAGAGGAGGAATGTGGCGGCTTTGAGGAGGAGGAAGACCAACCACAGCAGGCACCCCAGGGTGCTCGTTGTTGTCACCTATCTGGGACCCATGGTGTTGTACGTGGCTGGGGGGGAGAACAGACCGTCAATGACATCAGTGAGGACGAGGAACGGGAAATGAGTATCTGCATCCAACCTTGTTCAAATGGGGTCTTTCATGCTGTCATGTCTGTTGAGGGACCCTCGTATAAAAAGGATGAAGGAGAACGACCTGTACAGGGTGGCCACGCTACTAGACCCCCGGTATAAGCAGAAAGTGGCAGAAATGTTACCAAATTACCGAAAGTCGGAAAGGATGCAGCAGTTCAAAACCAAACTAAAAAAATATGCTTTACACAGCTTATAAGGGGGATGTCACAGCACAATGGGAATCTAACAGGGGAAGAGGTGAGTGTAATCCTCCTCCTACCACGGCGGCAAGGACTGGACGATTTACAGATGTGTTGTTGATGGAGGACATGCAGAGCTTTTTCAGTCCTACTCATCGCCACAGCCCTTCGGAATCCAGCCTTAGAGACCGACAGGTAGCAGACTACCTTGCCTTAACAGCAGATATCGACACTCTGAGGAGCAATGAACCCCTTCATTACTGGGTGTGCAGGCTTGACCTGTGGCCTGAGCTATCCCAGTTTGCGATAGAACTTCTGGCCTGCCCTGCTTCAAGTGTCCTGTCAGAAAGGACCTTCAGTGCAGCAGGAGGCATTGTCACTGACAAGAGAAGTTGCCTCAGTCAAAAAAGTGTTGATTACCTCACCTTCATAAAGATGAATGAGGCATGGATCCCGAAGGGACTGACAGTGGGGGATACGTTTGACTAACAAAAGGCCTGATTACATGCCTTGGCCTCAAAATGGTCCCCATGCTGCTGAATTTAATGTCTGCATACCGGATGACTTTCGTGAATTCTCCACCACCAACTAGGGTTCAAGCCGCAATGTTTTAGTCACTTTTCTGCCTGGAAAACATAAATTTTTCCGGCCGCTGCTACAATAGCGGCTGCAACAATGCCATTATTTTTCAGGCATGTGTACATGCCTAATTTTTCTGTCCTATGGTGCAGCACTGTGGCTGCAAAAACAAACCCAAAAAAAAGGCACATGCAAGTGTCAATTCCCCTTCGTGATCGTTACCTTGTTGTGGTGAAGGGGCTTGCGTATCACAATGAAGCAATCATCACCTCTATGAGTGTGTTGGCAGTGTTGCCACACCCCAGATGATAAGGCCGTTGCTTCATTATGGTCAGACCAAAAGTGATCGGACGGCTGGATAATATTTCATAGAAAAAACATTTACCTTTTTTTTTTATATGTTGTATGGGTTTTTAATACATAAAATAAAAAATCATAATAAAGTCTCTTAATAGTTTATTACTTTTATTAGAAATGATGCAGACAATTAAAAAAATCCCCATCAATTCCAATACAAATCAAGTACAGAGCTCAGAACTAAATTATTTCATGATGTCGTAATGGTTCGCTAATTCGACAATGGTTAATCAATTCGACCGGATAGGGTAAGTAACAGGGATTAAACTGATAGGAATAGTACTAGTTAAGACACCACTCATATAGGGTGCCAAAGCACATTGCTCTGTGCACGCGCAGTGCCCCAATTTGGGAGTATGAGGACCGACCAAGCTGCTTTTTCCATCTCCCGGTTCCAGAAATCAATTCAGATTGGTGTATGAGAGTTTGGTCTGTCACTGTGAAGGCAGTCGAAGGTACCTGGCTTAAATTTTTTTTCACAAAAGGCAATCCCTGATATGAGATGTAACAGGGATTAAACTGATGAGAATAGTACTACAGAATATACCACTCATATCGGGTGTGACAGTAAATTGCACGGCGCAGACGCAGTGACCGTGGATTAAAACAGAGTGGAGGGAGCCAGCGTTTTTTTAACCATCTCCCCGTTCGAAAAATCAATTCAATAAATGGCCCCCAGATTGGGGACGTTAGAGGGATTAAACTGATGAGAATAGTACTACAGAAAATACCACTCATATCGGGTGTGACAGTAAATTGCACGGCGCAGACGCAGTGACCGTGGATTAAAACAGAGTGGAGGGAGCCAGAGTTTTTTTTACCATCTCCCCGTTTGAAAAATCTATTCAATAAATGGCCCCCAGATCGGGTACGTTAGAGGGATTAAACTGATGAGAATAATACTACAGAAAATACCACTCATATCGGGTGTGACAGTAAATTGCACGGCGCAGACGCAGTGACCGTGGATTAAAACAGAGTGGAGGGAGCCAGCGTTTTTTTAACCATCTCCCCGTTCGAAAAATCTATTCAATAAATGGCCCCCAGATTGGGGACGTTAGAGGGATTAGGCCTTATTCACACGTCCGTAGTGTTTTGCGGATCCGCAAGTTTGCGGATCCGCAAAACACCTTGCCACCGGCCCTATAGAGATGCCTATACTTGTCCGCAATTGCGGACAAGAATAGGACATGCTCTATATTTTTGCGGAGCAGCCGTCCGGAAAATCAGCGGCGCGCTCCGCAAATGCTTATGCAGAGATCTCCGCATCCATCACGTCCCCATTCAAAATGAATGGGTCCGCACCCGTTCCGCAAATTTGCGGAACGGGTGCGGACGTAGATTGCGGACGTGTGTATAGGGCCTTAAACTGATGAGAATAGTACTACAGAAAATACCACTCATATCGGGTGTGACAGTAAATTGCACGGCGCAGATGCAGTGACCGTGGATAAAAACAAAGGGGAGGGAGACAGCGTTTTTTTATCCATCTCCCCGTTTGAAAAATCTATTCAATTCACCTTTCGGGGACCCTTGGTGTTGTACGTGGCTGGGTGGAGGAAGAAACCTTCAATGACATCACCGGGACGTGGCTAGCTTGGTATCCAACCTTGTGCAAATGGGGAGTTTGCGGTTGTGCAAATGAACTGTTTGCGGTTGTTTGCGGTGCATTAAAAGGGGAGTTTGGTCTGTCAATGTCTGTAAAGTGGGCATAACCCTTACACTACCTGATCGATACAACATCATACCTGATCGTATACACACACTGGATGTTTTAAAGCATGTTATTCCAAACAATTTAGGAATGTTAGTTGATTTATGCCCTTTATGGATTAAAACCCGACTCTGCGTCCACTATGTAATTTTCCATGGGAGTTTTGCCATAGATCCCCCTCCGGCATGCCACAGTCCAGGTGTTAGACCCCTTGAAACAACTTTCCCATCACTATTGTGGCCAGAAAGAGTCCCTGTGGGTTTTAAAATTCGCCTGCCAATTGAAGTCTATGGCGGTTCGCCTGGTTCGCCCGTTCGCGAATATTTGCAGAAGTTCGCGTTCGCTGTTCGCGAACGGAAAATTTTATGTTCGCGACATCACTACTGATGAATGGCAGGAAAAGTCTAAGGCATATTGGTACACCATAGACTTTTTCCAGATTGCGGGCGCCCACAGAGAGGGCTCTGAGTGCCACCTCTGGCACCCATGCTATAGGTTCGCCACCACTGGTCTATGGGGTATTTAGGCTCTGTTCAGCTCAGTTAGGGCTCGGTAATGTGCCGAATACTTCCTTTCCGTTCTCCTGGTCCTAAATAGAGCAGGATTATGGAAAGGCTGAACTGTGATGTGAACGAGCTCTAAGTCCTGAGTAAAGGGTCTGAATACTTATGTCAATTCAGAATGTTAGTTTTTCCTTCTCAATAACTTCACAAAGATTTTGAAAATTCTGCTTTCACTTTCTTATTATCGGATATTATGTGCAGAATGATGGGGAATATGCCAACTTTTTTTATTTTAGTGGTGTGGGGAGTCGCTCTGGTAGACAGCGGTGCGGGTGCAGTTTAGAGGCAAAACAAGGAGTCCAGATTGTGCATCAAACAGTGTTTTATTCACACTTGCACACCAGAAATGAAAACAGTCTCTTGGTGACAGTTCACACACAACAGAAATCATGTGGCAAAACCAAAAACAGGCCAACACAGGGTCCAGTCACCTTGGGTGGTTTAAGTGCGGGTTCACACCTAGCAGTCGGTTCAGCCGCAGGCGATTCCTCCTTCAGGTTGCAGGGAAACACCACCTTGCTGAGCTCCGTCCTCCAGCACAGAGAACTCCTCAGCCCTGTTAGCAGGCTCCAGGATAATCACCAGACACAGCTGATGGCTGTGTTTTATACCCAGCCCAAAACTCGGACTGGACCGTGGGGAGCAGCCACCCACCCTACTCTTCAGCTGCTCCCAGTAAGAGCCGGCCCGGATCGGCTTTGCAGCCATGCTATTTAAAAGAGTCAAAACAGCACTAGCTGCTGCAGACAAAAAACCCGGCTCTCACCTCACCGAGGCCAGCAACCTCGGTGACACGTACCTGCCATCGCATATGACACCTTGCACCTTACCACATACCCCCCCCCTTTGTTCAACCCTGAGGGGGTGAACACACGTAAGGCAGTGGACGCGGGACAGGGCATCTGCGTTGCCCTGCAAGCGGCCTGCCCTGTGTTCCACGGAAAACTTGAAATTTTGAAGAGATAGGAACCACCTGGTGACCCGAGCATTCCTCTCCTTGGCCTGACTCATCCATTTGAGGGGGAATGGTCGGTCACCAGACGGAACCTCCTCCCTAACAGGTAGTAGCGGAGAGATTCGAGTGCCCACTTGATAGCCAGGCACTCCCTCTCCACTATACTATATCTGGACTCGGCGGGACTGAGCTTACGGCTCAGGAAGACAACGGGATGTTCTTCCCCGTTGACCTCCTGAGACAGTACTGCACCGAGGCCTACCTCCGAGGCGTCGGTCTGTACGACAAACTCCTTGTTGAAGTCGGGTGTCACCAAAACCGGGGACCCACACAGGGCCGACTTCAACGCGGAGAAAGCCTCCTCCGCCTTCTCACTCCAGCTAACCCTCCCAGACTTTCGCCCCTTCAACAGGTCTGTCAATGGCGCTGCTATTGTGGCAAAGTGGGGCACAAACCTCATGTAGTAACCTACAATCCCCAGGAACGACTTTACCTGCCTGGTGGTGACCGGTCGGGGCCAGTTACGAATGGCCTCTACCTTAGTTACCTGAGGTTTGATAACTCCCCGCCCAATTACATATCCCAGATATTTTGTCTCCTCTAACCCTATGGAGCACTTCTTTGGGTTAGCGGTCAGTCCGGCTTTCCTCAGGGCATCCACTACCGCCTGCACCTTGGGTAAATGGCTTTCCCAGTCGGTGCTGTGGATGACTACATCATCTAAGTAGGCCGAGGCGTACCGACGATGTGGTCGCAGCACTATGTCCATTAACCTTTGGAAAGTGGCGGGGCGCCATGCAGGCCAAAGGGTAACACCTTGTAGTGATACAGGCCCTGCGGGGTAACAAATGCGGTTTTTCCTTAGCCGACTCCGTTAAGGGTACCTGCCAGTACCCTTTAGTGAGGTCCAGCACAGAAAAATAACGGGCTTGTCCTAAACTTTCAACAAGCTCGTCTACTCGGGGCATGGGATACGCGTCAAACTTGGATACTTCATTTAACTTGCGAAAGTCGTTGCAGAACCGCAACGTCCCATCCGGCTTAGGTATTAGGACTATGGGACTGGCCCACTCACTTTTCGACTCCTCAATGACATCGAGCTTCAACATTAACTGCACTTCCTCCGCGATGGCCCGCCGCCGAGCCTCGGGTACCCGGTATGGTTTTAACCGGACCTTGGCCTGAGGCTCAGTGACGATGTCATGTCGGATGAGAGACGTGCGGCCAGGGAGGTCCGAGAACACATCCGTGTTCCGACTGAGAAACTCCCTGACTTCCTGAACTTGTTTGGAAGACAGGCTGTCTGCAATTTTTACCGTGGTTACGGCTTCACAGGCCTCGAACTGTGGGGCTGGACCCTTTTCACCTAGAAGCCCTGGTCGGGGGCTGGGGTCGTCGGCCGCGTCCCTATCTTTCCACGGCTTAAGTAAATTCACGTGGTACACCTGCTCCGGCTTGCGCCGCCTGGCTGGTGTACTTTGTAATTTACTTCCCCTACTTTCTCGATCACCTCATAGGGGCCCTGCCACCTAGCTAGGAATTTGCTGTCAAGGGTGGGTACCAGAACCAAAACCCGATCTCCCGGATTGAAGTCCCGTACCCGAGCCTGACGATTGTACACCCTACTCTGGGCTTGTTGCGCTGCCTCCATATGCTCCCGGACCAAGGGCAACACCCTTTCCATCCGTTCCTGCATCTGGGCGACATACTCAATGACACTTTTGTGGGGGACAGGCTGTTGTTCCCATGCTTCCTTGGCGATATCCAACAGGCCCCGAGGGTGTCTGCCATAAAGCAGTTCGAAGGGCGAGAACCCAGTAGAGGCCTGGGGCACCTCTCGCACTGCGAACATGAGATAGGGCAGAAGCAGATCCCAGTCCTTCCCATCTCTAGACACCACCCTCTTTAACATATTTTTTAGAGTTTGGTTAAACCTCTCCACAAGACCGTCTGTTTGCGGATGGTAAGCGGACGTCCGTAACTGCTTTATACGCAACAATTTACACAGTTCCCTCATTACTTTGGACATAAAAGGGGTCCCTTGGTCTGTCAGAACCTCTTTAGGCAGGCCCACACGGGAAAACATCTCCATTAACTCTTTGGCAATGAGCCTAGCTGAGGTATGTCGCAGAGGCACCGCCTCCGGATACCAGTGGCATAGTCGAGAACTACCAGAATGTGTTGGTGGCCCCTGGCAGACTTTGGTACAGGCCCAATTAAATCCATAGCGACTCGCTCAAGCGGTACTTCAATAATTGGCAGAGGTACCAGAGGACTACGGAAATGTGGCTGGGGGCTAGTTATCTGACAGGTTGGACAGGACTTACAATAATCTTCTACCTCCTTGAACACACCGGGCCAATAAAACCGCTGCAGTATGCGGTCCTGGGTTTTCTGCCACCCCAGGTGTCCCCCAAGAACATGTTGGTGGGCAAGCTCCATGACAAGCTTGCGATACGCTGTGGGCACCACCAACTGTTCAACAGGTTCACCTCGGATTTGGTTCACCCGATACAACATATCCTGCAGAACAATAAATCGTGGGAACATTAATTCAGCCCCTGGTTTCTGGGGTTTACCATCAATTTCAGCACATTCTCCCAGGCCCTGGTGAGGGTTTGGTCCCGGTGTTGGGCGGTCCCAAAATTATCTCCGGAGACGTGGAGGTCTGCCAACTCAGGACCTGGTGGCAAGTCCTCCATGTCTCCCACCATTACACTCAGTGGGGGTGTCTCCCCCTCTATCACAGAAGTGGTGGTCACCCCTACCGCAGGCCCTTCGGACTCGGGCTCCCAGGGCTCTGGCCTCCCACAGGAACCAGGCCACTCTGCTAGGGTTACCCCTGTCTCAGGGCTATTAGTCACTTTCACCTCAGGCCATAGTGACGGAAAACCAGGAAGTCTCTCCCAATTATTAGTTCATACGGTAGTTTGGCGGAGATCGCCACTTCACAAGTCCAGGTGCCGGCCGCCGTGGACAGAGACATTTCAGCAGTGGGATAGTCCTTTAAGTCTCCGTGTATGCACACCACCCCAACTTTCCGGCCCGTATACTGGGTGGGCTGTACCAGGGCAGCACTTACCAGGGTTACCAGGCTCCCTGAGTCCAACAGCGCCACTGCCAGGTTATCCCCGACTTGCACCTGGCACAGATGACGACTGTCCATTGTCTCGGGGATGCCGGTCGCACACAGTCTCCGGGCATACATGGAAGCCCGGTACCCATAATTAGTCTCCATGGGTTCCCCCACTGTGGACAGTTGGCCCTTATGTGTCCAGGCTCCCGACACTGCCAGCAGACCACTGGGGACGGATCTGCAAGAGGTACCTCCCGGGCGGGTTTGGCCGGCCGCCGGGACTGGGGTGGAGATTTGCGGGGTTTGACTGGCCCCCTCCCAAAGAACCCCCTGCAGGTTTCTGGTGGCCTCATATCGTTCCACCAGGTCGACCATCTCAAGGGCATTGGTGGGGGATACCTGGCCGATCCAGTGTTGAAGGGGGTAAGGCAAGGCCCTCCAAAACATGTCAGCCAGCAGCCGGTCCAGCATAGCAGTCGGACTCAGAACCTCAGGCTGCAGCCATTTTTGCAACCTGTGCAGCAACTCATAGTACTGCGGCCTGGCGGGTTCAGCCACGTTAAAGTCCCACTGGTGGACACGCTGAGCCCGGACCAACACATTTACCCCCAGTCTGGCCAGGATCTCCCCCTTCACCGTGGAATAATCAGCAGCCTGGTCGTCTGCCAAATCAAAAAAAACTTGCTGGGGTCCAGACGCCAGGAACGGAGCGACGACCTCTGCCCACTGTTCTCGGGGTAATTTCTCCCTCACGGCCACCTTCTCGAACACCGCCAGATAGGTCTCAACATCATCCGAGGGGTCATCTTAGGGATCGCGGCACGGACAGCTTTCCGAGCATCGTGGGCGCGGTGGGGCGCTCCTGCCGCTTGCAACGCCATCACGTGCTGTAGCAGTAGCTGGTTGGTCTCCCGCTGCTGCACGTTAGCCTCTATGAGGGCTTTCACAGCCGCCTCCATTTTGTCGGGGATCACAGGCTGCAACTTTGCCGGCTTAATATAGGACATTCACTTTTGCTCAGCAAAAACAAAGTTCGGCGTTCACGCCAGCCTCACTGCGCATGCCCGCATCCGACACCAAATGTGGGAGTCGCTCTGGTAGACAGCGGTGCGGGTGCAGTTTAGAGGCAAAACAAGGAGTCCAGATTGTGCATCAAACAGTGTTTTATTCACACTTGCACACCAGAAATGAAAACAGTCTCTTGGTGACAGTTCACACACAACAGAAATCATGTGGCAAAACCAAAAACAGGCCAACACAGGGTCCAGTCACCTTGGGTGGTTTAAGTGCGGGTTCACACCTAGCAGTCGGTTCAGCCGCAGGCGATTCCTCCTTCAGGTTGCAGGGAAACACCACCTTGCTGAGCTCCGTCCTCCAGCACAGAGAACTCCTCAGCCCTGTTAGCAGGCTCCAGGATAATCACCAGACACAGCTGATGGCTGTGTTTTATACCCAGCCCAAAACTCGGACTGGACCGTGGGGAGCAGCCACCCACCCTACTCTTTAGCTGCTCCCAGTAAGAGCCGGCCCGGATCGGCTTTGCAGCCATGCTATTTAAAAGAGTCAAAACAGCACTAGCTGCTGCAGACAAAAACCCGGCTCTCACCTCACCGAGGCCAGCAACCTCGGTGACACGTACCTGCCATCGCATATGACACCTTGCACCTTACCACAGTGGCAACATAACAAAATGTGAAAATACTGAAAGGGTCTGAAGGCTTTCTGAATGCACTGTATTAGTTTCCTTTTCCGGGTCAGTATGATTACAGTGATACCAAATTTTTATAGCTTTACTTATGTGTTAATACTTAAAAAATTTAAATCTTTGAAAAGGTCTTTAAATTGCCATATTCTGAAATCCACATCTTTTTAATATTTTGTTTAATATTTTGTATTTCCTTATATAGAGATGTGTATGGACTCATTTTTTGTGTTCTCTAGTTTCTATTGATAACATTTTAGGTCAGTATGAATTTTTGATCGTTTATTATAAATTTTTTTGAAAGGCAAAGGAATCAGAAAAACAGCAATTTTTATTATTGTTTACTTATTTTTATTTGTAAAATGGGGAAACGAGTAACTTGAGAAAACTAGATAGAAATACGAGTTAACTAGACTATAAACATTTTTTTTATATTTTTACAAACACAACTTTTTTTTTACCTTTATTCTTACTCTCCTAGGACACTTCAATGTGTGATCATTAGATCATGTATACCATATACTGTAATAGTTTACTGTTACACTTTGTGGGAAAACTTTACTATGCCAGGCCTGGGAGGCTTCAGAAGGCACCAGGCTGCAATACCAACCAAATGACTCCATTGATTTAATCACAGGGGTTTATATACACCTACAGTATACAGTTCATATTCACCAACTATAAGTTGCTAAATTAAAAATGGATTTAGAAGGCAAATAATTCTAATGTATATATCTATATATAAAATTCAGCTTTCAGTTTCAGGCCATAGAGTTAGGAGTAAAAAGTAATCCCCCCAATTAGTGTTGACCCTCTCAATACAACAAAAGATGGTGTCTTTGTTCCTCCCACCATTTCCAGAGGCATCTTTTTGAATGTCTGATATATATTTTGCTGCAGGGCAATTTTACAAAGTAAATAATTCCTTTCATTAAACAACTTATATGGTCTTTTATTTTCCCACATGGGCTTTCTCCAACAGTATCTATGGTCATTATCCCATTTCTCATTCCAGTCTCTACATGTAGTGTTGAGCGAACAGTTCGAGCATCGTTCGGGTTCGTACCGAATTTTGGGGTGTCCGTGACACGGACCCAAACCCGGACATTTTCAAAAAAGTTCGGCTTCGGATCCGGTGTTCGTCGATTACTTCCCGCTTTCTGAAGGGCTGCACAGCAGCCACAGCAGCTAGTGTTTTACTTCTTGCCCTAAGAGCCCATCACAGCCATGCCTACTAATGGCATGGCTGTGATTGGCCAAGTGAAGCATGTGACCCAGCCTCTATTTAAGCTGGAGTCACGTAGCGCCGCACGTCACACTGCTCTGATTAGTGTAGGGAGAGGACGCAGCTTCTGTCAGGGAGAGATAGGCAGGGATAAAGAAGTGAATGATCTACATTTCTACACCTGTGCATCAGAACAACTCAGCTGAGCTGTTCATTGAAAGTCACTATTTTGTTTAGACTGGCCAGAGCGATTTTTACTGGTACATGTAACTGGGCTGACCGGCGGTGGCCATTTTGGGACTTGTGGTGCGCCAGCACAAGCTGCCACAGAGTCTAAACCAAAGCTCCAAAGAAGTGAAAAATCTACACCTGTGAATCAGAACAACAGCGATTCAGCTGCTCAGTCAAAGTCAATTTCTTTTCTGGCTGGGCAGACCGTTTTCTGGCAACTGTTACTGGGCTGATAGGCGGCGGCCATTTTGGGACTTGTGGTGCTACAGCAAAAGCTGCCACAACGTCCATTAATCTCATGTAATAGTCGATTTTTTCATAGATATACTACATCAGGGGTTTGGCTGTGCTTGTGTCACCCATACTAACTGCAAAGATATTTAATATATCAGTGGTGAAACTGAAAGTAACCCACTTGGATAGCAAATCCCATGAATGTGCTGTTCCAGCTAGGCTAGCCAGTGCCACTACAGCCAAGTCCAATACTGTCAGCCAGAAATATATATTTTTTTATGTGCCAGAAATATAAATTAAAAAAGCTTTCACCGTAATAATAAAATTATTCTGGTGTTAGACCAGAAGAAGCACTCCTGTTGTAATTAATACTGTAAAAAGGCTTAGGCAATATTTCTCCCAGTGTGGGAAATTTATCTAGCAAAACTAGCATTTTAAAAATTCCGGTGTTCTGAAATACCAGCAGTCCTCTTGTAATTAATACCGCAAAAAGGCATTACATTATCCAGTGTTGTGATTTTGGTGAAAAAAAGGCCAATTTAATCAATCTGGTGTTAGTTACACCAGAAACAGTAGGCAGCACGTTTTTACTCCTGTAAAAAGGAATTAATACCGGAAAAAGGCATTACATTGTCCAGTGTTGTAATTTTGGTGAAAAAAAGGCCAATTTAATCAATCTGGTGTTAGTTAGACCAGAAACAGTAGTCCGCACGTTTTTACTCCTGTAAAAAGGAATTATATCTCCCCGTGTGGGAATCTATGTACCAAAACTAGCATTTTAAAAATTCTGGTGTCCAATTTGCAGCTGTTTTCTTGTAATTAATACCGGAAATAGGATTTATATCTTCCAGTGTGGGAATTTATGTACACAAACTAGCATTTTAAAAATTCTGGTGTCCAATTAGCAGCAGTCTTCTTGTAATTAATACCTGAAAAAGGCATTACATTGTCCAGTGTTGTAATTTTGGTGAAAAAAAGGCCAATTTAATCAATCTGGTGTTAGTTACACCAGAAACAGTAGGCAGCACGTTTTTACTCCTGTAACAAGGAATTAATACCGGAAAAAGGCATTGCATTGTCCAGTGTTGTAATTTTGGTGAAAAAAAGGCCAATTTAATCAATCTGGTGTTAGTTAGACCAGAAACAGTAGTCCGCACGTTTTTACTCCTGTAAAAAGGAATTATATCTCCCCGTGTGCGAATCTATGTAACAAAACTAGCATTTTAAAAATTCTGGTGTCCAATTTGCAGCAGTTTTCTTGTAATTAATACCGGAAAAGGGAATTATATCTTCCAGTGTGGGAATTTATGTACACAAACTAGCATTTTAAAAATTCTGGTGTCCAATTAGCAGCAGTCTTCTTGTAATTAATACCTGAAAAAGGCATTACATTGTCCAGTGTTGTAATTTTGGTGACAAAAAGGCCAATTTAATCAATCTGGTGTTAGTTAGACCAGAAACAGTAGGCCTGCACGTTTTTACTCCTGTAAAAGGAAACAGTTCATACGTTTTACTCTGTAAAAAGGAATTATATCTCCCAGTGTATGTGAATCTATGTAACAAAACTAGCATTTAAAAATTCTGGTGTCCAATTTGCAGCAGTTTTCTTGTAATTAATACCGGAAAGGAATTATATCTTCCAGTGTGGGAATTTATGTACACAAACTAGCATTTAAAAATTCTGGTGTCCAATTAGCAGCAGTCTTCTTGTAATTAATACCTGAAAAAGGCATTACATTGTCCAGTGTTGTAATTTTGGTGACAAAAAGGCCAATTTAATCAATCTGGTGTTAGTTAGACCAGAAACAGTAGGCCTGCACGTTTTTACTCCTGTAAAAAGGAATTATATCTCCCCGTGTGGGAATCTATGTACCAAAACTAGCATTTTAAAAATTCTGGTGTCCAATTTGCAGCAGTTTTCTTGTAATTAATACCGGAAAAAGGATTTATATCTTCCAGTGTGGGAATTTATGTACACAAACTAGCATTTTAAAAATTCTGGTGTCCAATTAGCAGCAGTCTTCTTGTAATTAATACCTGAAAAAGGCATTACATTGTCCAGTGTTGTAATTTTGGTGAAAAAAAGGCCAATTTAATCAATCTGGTGTTAGTTACACCAGAAACAGTAGGCAGCACGTTTTTACTCCTGTAAAAAGGAATTAATACCGGAAAAAGGCATTACATTGTCCAGTGTTGTAATTTTGGTGAAAAAAAGGCCAATTTAATCAATCTGGTGTTAGTTACACCAGAAACAGTAGGCCTCACGTTTTTACTCCTGTAAAAAGGAATTAATACCGGAAAAAGGCATTACATTGTCCAGTGTTGTAATTTTGGTGAAAAAAAGGCCAATTTAATCAATCTGGGGTTAGTTACACCAGAAACAGTAGGCCTCATGTTTTTACTCCTGTAAAAAGGAATTAATACCGGAAAAAGGCATTACATTGTCGAGTGTTGTAATTTTGGTGAAAAAAAGGCCAATTTTATCAATCTGGTGTTAGTTAGACCAGAAACAGTAGGCCGCACGTTTTTACTCCTGTAAAAAGGAATTATATCTCCCCGTGTGGGAATCTATGTACCAAAACTAGCATTTTAAAAATTCTGGTGTCCAATTTGCAGCAGTTGTCTTGTAATTAATACCGGAAAAAGGAATTATATCTTCCAGTGTGGGAATTTTGGGGCTAAAAAATAATATATTTTATTGTGGTGCGAGTTGAATCGCAACAATGAGGAAACATTCTATTAAGGGACAAGGACGCGGTCGTGGTGGTGTCCGTGGAGCCTCTGTTGCTGGCAGAGGACGTGGCCGTTCGGCCTCAGGCGCACAAAGTAGTGAACCAACTCCCTCAAGTAGCCGGCAGAATTTACAGCGATATTTGGTGGGGCCCAATGCCGTTCTAAGGATGGTAAGACCTGAGAAGGTACAGGCGCTAGTCAATTGGGTTGCCCACAGTGAATCCAGCATGTTCACAACATTATCTCCCACCCAGTATTCTGCAGAAAGCGCACAGGTGGCACCTGAAAACCAAGCCCATCAGTCTGTCACATCACCCCCATGCATATCAGGGAAACTGTCTGAGCCTCAAGTTATGCAGAAGTCTCTTATTCTGTTTGAAGACTCTGCTTGCACGGTTTCCCAGCGGTGGAAGATATTCCATCACTGACGCACAACCACTTATGTATCCAGATGATGAGGACATGGGAATACCACCACAGCAGAGTGACCGAGTCTCTGATGATGACGAAACACTGGTGCCCACTGCCGCGTCTTATTGCAGTGTGCAGACTGAACAGGAGGAGGTCAGGGAGGAAGACTGGGTGGAAGACGATGCAGAGGACGATGAGGTCTTAGACCCCACATGGACTGATTGTCGTGCCGCTGACTTAAATAATTCAGAGGAAGAGGCAGTGGTGAGACCGAGACAACAGCGAAGCCAAAGAGGGAGCAGGGGGCAAAAGCAGAACAGCTGCCGTCCAGAGAGTTCGCCTGCTATTGGCCAGCGCCAACAGGGACCCAGCACCCCAAAGGCATCTTCAAGGAATTCCCTGGCATGGCACTTCTTCAAACAATGTGCTGACGACAAGACCAGAGTGATTTACACGCTGTGCCATCAGACCCTGAGGCGAGGCATTAACGTTCTTAACCTGAGCACCACCTGCATTATCAGGCATCTACATGCAAAGCATGAACTGCAGTGGAGTACACACCTTAAAAACAAGGAACCCGCTCAGGCTCCCCCTGCTCCCTCTACCGCTGCTGCCTCGGCTTCCGCCTCGAGAGGAATGTTGCCACCTGCCAAGCAGCAAACAGAGGATGTGCCACCGACACCACCACCACCACCGTCACCTAGCGTCTCCACTATTTCACACAGCAGCGTTCAGCTCTCCATCTCTCAAACCTTTGAAAGGAAGCGCAAATTCCCACCTAGTCACCCTCGAGCCCTTGGCCTGAATGCCAGCATTTCTAAACTACTGGCCTTTGAAATGCTTTCATTCCGGCTGGTGGACACAGTCAGCTTCAAACAGCTGATGGCCATGGTTGTCCCCCAGTATGTGGTTCCCAGCCGCCACTACTTCTCCAAGACAGCCGTGCCTTCCCTGCACATGCAAGTGTCCGATAAAATCAAGTGTGCACTGCGCAACGCCATTTGTGTCAAGGTCCAACTAACCACAGATACGTGGACCAGTAAGCACGGCCAGGGACGCTATATCTCCCTAACTGCACACTGGGTGAATGTAGTGGCGGCTGGGCCCCAGACGGAGAGTTCCTTGGCGCACGTCCTTCCGCCGCCTAGGATTGGAGGGCATCATTCTCTGCCTCCTGTAGCCTCCTCCTCCTACTCGGCTTCCTCCTCCACTGCTTCCACCAGCTCATCCAGTCAGCCACACACCTTCACCACCAACTTCAGCACAGCCCGGGGTAAACGTCAGCAGGCCATTCTGAAACTCATATGTTTGGGGGACAGGCCCCACACCGCGCAGGAGTTGTGGCGGGGTATTGAACAACAGACCGACCAGTGGTTGCTGCCGGTGGGCCTCAAGCCCAGCCTGGTGGTGTGCGATAATGGGCGAAATCTCGTGGCAGCTCTGGGACTAGCCGGTTTGACGCACATCCCTTGCCTGGCGCATGTGCTGAATTTGGTGGTGCAAAAGTTCATTCACAACTACCCAGACATGTCAGAGCTGCTGCATAAAGTGCGGGCCGTCTGTGCAAGCTTCCGGCGTTCACATCCTGCCGCTGCTCGCCTGTCAGCGCTACAGCGGAACTTCGGCCTTCCCGCTCACCGCCTAATATGCGACGTGCCCACCCGGTGGAACTCCACCTTGCACATGCTGGAGAGACTGTGCGAGCAGCAGCAGCAGGCCATAGTGGAGTTTCAGCTGCAGCACGCACGGGTCAGTCGCACTGCGGAACAGCACCACTTCACCACCAATGATTGGGCCTCCATGCGAGACCTGTGTGCCCTGTTGCGCTGTTTCGAGTACGCCACCAACATGACCAGTGGCGATGCCACTGTTATCAGCGTGACAATACCAATTCTATGTCTCCTAGAGAAAACGCTTAGGACGATGATGGAAGAGGAGGTGGCCCAGGAGGAGGAGAAGGATGAGGGTTCATTTTTAGCACTTTCAGGCCAGTCTGTTAGAAGTGGCTCAGAGGGAGGTTTTTTGCAACAGCAGAGGGCAGGTACAAATGTGGCCAGCCAGGGACCACTACTGGAGGATGAGGAGGATGAGGAGGAGGTGGAGGAGGATGAGGATGAAGCAGGTTCACAGCGGGGTGGCACCCAGCACAGCGCAGGCACATCCCTGGTGCGTGGCTGGGGGATACAGAGAATGATGACGATACGCCTCCCACAGAGGACAGCTTGTCCTTACCTCTGGGGAGCCTGGCACACATGAGCGATTGCATGCTGCAGTGCCTGCGCAACGACAGCAGAGTTGCCCACATTTTAACGTGTGCTGACTACTGGGTGGCCACCCTGCTGGATCCACGGTACAAAGACAATGTGCCCACTTTACTTCCTGCACTGGAGCGTGATAGGAAGATGCGCGAGTACAAGCGCACGCTGGTAGACGCGCTCCTGAGAGCATTCCCAACTGTCCCAACAGGTGGAAGGCCAAGGCCAAGGCAGGGGAGGAGCTAGAGGTCGCCCACGCAGCAGTGTCACGGCCAGCTCCTCTGATGGCAGGGTTAGCATGGCAGAAATGTGGAAAAGTTTTGTCTCCACGCCACAGCTAACTGCCCCACCACCTGATACGGAACGTGTTAGCAGGAGGCAACATTTCACTAACATGGTTGAACAGTACGTCTGCACACAACTCCACGTACTGACGGATGGTTCGGCCCCATTCAACTTCTGGGTTTCCAAATTGTCCACGTGGCCAGAATTAGCATGTTATGCCTTGGAGGTGCTGTCCTGCCCAGCGGCCAGCGTTTTATCTGAACGTGTATTCAGCACGGCAGGGGGCGTCATTACTGACAAACGCAGCCGCCTGTCCGCAGCCTACGTGGACAAGCTGACGTTTATAAAAATGAACCAGGCATGGATCCCACAAGACCTGACCCTCCCTTGTGCAGAGTAGTCCTTAATAACTGCCTTAAACCATGTTGTCTTGTACTCCTGGCCACTTCTTTATTGAAAAATCAATTTTTGAAATTAAGTAGGATCTTGAGGTGCAACCCAGAGTTGAATGAACCTTCCCTCTGTCTGGGTGCCGGGGCCAAAGTACATGAAAGTGTCCTTCTCCTGTGCTGGGTGATATGAATGTTATACTTGTGCTGTCTGACATGTCTCCTTTGTGTGGGTGCAGGGGGGCAAAGTCACTGAAAGCGGCCTTCTCCTGTGGTGGGTGATCGAAATGCCTGATTCTCTGCTGTGGGACCTCTCTCCTCTTTCTGGGTGCAGGGGTCAAAGAAACAAAAGGTGGCCTACTCCTGTGGTGGTTGACATGATGCCTGATTCTCTGCTGTGGGACCTCTCTCCTCCGTGTGGCTGCAGGGGTCAAGGTCTCTAAAAGTGCCCTTCTCCTGTGGTGGTTAATGTAAAACTGATTCTTGTGCTATCTGACCTGTCTCTTCTGTGTCGGTGCTAAGGCCTAAGTCACTGAAAGCGGCCTTCTCCTGTGCTGGCTGATATAAATGCCTGAATCTCTGCTGTGGGACCTCTCTCCTCCGTGTGGCTGCAGGGGTCAAAGTCTCTAAAAGTGCCCTTCTCCTGTGGTGGTTGATGTAAAACTGATGCTTGTGCTATCTGACCTGTCTCCTCTGTGTCGGTGCTAAGGCCTAAGTCACTGAAAGCGGCCTTCTCCTGTGCTGGCTGATATAAATGCCTGAATCTCTGCTGTGGGACCTCTCTCCTCTGTGTGGCTGCAGGGGTCAAAGTCTCTAAAAGTGCCCTTGTCCTGTGGTGGTTGATGTAAAACTGATGCTTGTGCTATCTGACCCATCTCCTCTGTCTCGTTGCTAAGGCCTAACTCACTGAAAGTGGCCTTGTCATGTGCTGGGTGATATAAATGTTATACTTGTGCCATCTGACATGGTTGCCGGGGTCCCATTAAATGGTGGCCTACTCCTGTGGTGGGTGATCTAAATGCCTGATTCTCTGCTGTGAAACCTCTCTCCTCCGTCTGGGTGCTGTGAAAACCTCTCTCCTCCGTCTGAGTGCTGTGAAACCTCTCTCCTCCGTCTGGGTGCAGGGGTCAAAGTCTCTAAAAGTGGCCTTCTCTTGTGCTGGGTGATGTAAAACTGATGCTTGTACCATCTGACATGGGTGCAGGGGTCAAATTAACTAAATGGTGGCCTACTCCTGTGGTGGGTGATATGATGCCTGAATATGTGCTGTGGGGCCTCTCTCCTCTTTCTGGGTGCAGGGGTCAAAGTAACTAAAAGTGGCCTTCTCCTGTGGTGGTTGATATGATGCCAGATTCTCTGCTGTGGGACCTCTCTCCTTTGTCTGGATGCTGGGGTCGAAATAATAGTAAGCGACCTTCTCCATTGGTGGGTGATTTGAAGCCTGATTCTGTGCTATGGGACCTAACTCCAATTAATATTGGTTAATTTTTTTTTATGTTAAGTCATCATTTCCCTATCTACATTTGTTTGCAGGGGATTAACCTACATTTTGCTGCCTTTTTCAGCCCTCTAGCCCTTTCAGGGAGTCTTTTACAGCCTTTTTAGTGCCCAAAAGTTCGGGTCCCCATTGACTTCTATGGGGTTCGGGTTCGGGATGAAGTTCGGGTTGAGTTCGGATCACGAACCCGGATATTTTCCGGAAGTTCGGCCGAACCTCTCAAACCCGAAAATCCAGGTGTTCGCTCAACTCTATCTACATGCCCTACATTTGCAACAAGGGGAATATAACAAGGGAAATTTGTGCAACTAATTTTGCATGCAAATCTGCAGCATATCTGTGCTGTGTGGATTAGTTGCTGTGCAGTTTAAGGCTGTATTCATGTGAATATACTGTATAAACATATGTGTGAATGCCACAGATGTAATGCCAAAATTGGGCTTCAGACCAATAAAAAGAAAGTTAACAAACATTTTTATTTGCACTTTTCATTGACTTTTATGTGCTGGACATAATGGGTGTTCTTTAGGCATATGTTTGACATTTATACATGAGGCTAGCTTTTTTCAAACAGGGCTGAAAGGAGTCAAATATGCTCTTTATTTACAACTTGAATCAATGCAATTGCATGTAACTGTATGGGTAAACAGCAGGGTACATCTGGGAGATATGTTTAGATACCTCATTCTAGTGCCATAATTTAAATGAAAATTGAGTTTCAAAGGTCAAAAATAACAAACAACGAATAAACTTTAACAATCCTCCACCTCTGCTTAGGTCAACTTTTTTTTCCACAGAAAACACTTGATGACATGCAGTGTGGATCTTAAGTCTGCAGCATGTAAATTTTTTCTGTGGATTTTCACCACAGTTTTTACCCATTGCGATGCAAATCTGCAACTAAATCTGTGTCAAAAGCTGCGCACATGCAGATTCTGTGACAGGTTTGTCTGCTAAATGTGCATTCTATGTGGACATAAACACAAGAGATGAGCGAATTTATTCTAAATATAGGAGAGAAAGAAAAAATAAAGAAAAAGCGAGAGACTATAGGGAAAAACATGAGTAGTAGGAGACCTACTACAAACATTTTTAGGCCAATTGGAGGTAGAATTTTGAGTCATAGAAACATAGAATGTGTCAGCAGATAAGAACCATTTGGGCCATCTAGTCTGCCCAATATACTGAATACTATGAATAGCCCCTGGCCCTATCTTATATGAAGGATGGCCTTATGCCTATCCCATGCATGCTTAAACTCCTTCACTGTATTTGCAGCTACCACTTCTGCAGGAAGGCATTCCATGTGTCCACTACTCTCTCGCCCCCAGTGCTCGTCTTCTTTTTCCTGCTATCAGCAGCAATGTTACCCAACGCGCACAGCTTGAGGTCACAGAGCGATTTCACGCTGTGCGCAGCCACAGCACAGCCGACAGTAGAGAACCAGGAAGCGGTGAGTACAGTGCCCAGGGAGTGCTATATTCACAGCTTCCCGATTCTCCGGTACTAATGAGGTCTTTTATAATGGAAGCACTCATTAGTATTCACCCCATAAGACACACCACCAAAATATGGTACTTGTATAAACTTTTATAATAGATTAAAAAAATAAAAATTAAATGTATTGTGACATCGAAACATTCTCATTTTCTGCGCCACTGATAAGAACACTGGGTGTTGTGCAGAACTGTGTGTATTTCCCGCATTCAAATAGCAGCATTTAATATAAATCATATCAAGTGTTTAAGATCTCTATAATTGGATTTGATAGAAGGACTCCTTAATGCATTAATATCCACTTAGAAAATAATATCTAAGTAATCATGTTGCTTCATTTCAGAGAAGTCAGTGGAATTTGGAGAACATTAGCACAAGAAATTCTCCTGCATGTCTAAAAAAGGATTTATTTTTATGTAAGTCCAAAATGTACTAAAAACATTATCTTATATTGTACAATTACTGACAGAGGATGACAGGTAAACATTAACTATTATACTTCATTTTGGCATTTTTTATAATCCAACTTTAAATCCTGAATTCATTCAGGTTTTATAAATTCACGCTAAAATAAAGCAATACATCTTCTTCACCTGAAATGGGTTATTCAATAAGTAATGTAAAAAATGAAAATCAGACATCATATAGTACACAGCACCCTCTTTGTAACAAAGATAGAACCAGGTCTGTAGTCACATGGATCCAACGATTTCTCTATTCATTGCTCCAATTCTCTATTAGATTTATTTCAGGTGATGTGTGTCCTTTCTCGGAAATGTGTCCTTCCTTTCTTTGTCCTGCAGCTTTCTCCCTGTAAGGCTGCATTGACACAACCATATCTGTTCTGTGGTCCTCATATCATGGATCTGCAAAATATGGATGCGGTCCGTGAGCATCCCACACTTTTTGTGGGCTCTATTGAAGAAAATGCTTATTCTTGTCTGCAAAATAGACAAGAATAAGACATGTTCTATAATTTGCAGTTTAGCCGCACTGATGACATATGTCTTCTGTCTGCATTTTTTTTTACCCCATAGAAAGGAATGAGTCTGCCTGCGATATGCAAAAAAGAAAAATCGGACGTGGACTGAAAATATGATTGTGGGAACGCACCATCTTAAGGTCATAGCTTCTAACAGCAGATGGCTGGTAGCAATTAAAAAATGGAACTGAGCATAAGGAAAAAAAACCAACAGTAGGTGGCAGAGATAACTCAGAGGCTGAAACTCAGAGGCTATGGAAAAAAAATTATGACATCCAATTACAAAAGTATTCAGATCAAGGTGCTCGTTTTAAAAAATATTAAATATTTTAGTGGGACAGCCTCTTTAAACCAGTCTGTAGTTACCTTCCATTTGCCTACAAGCAAAAACTGCTACAATCACACAATAAATGAATCTAGGATAAAACACTTTATAGAAGATTGAGAGAAAAGGAGAGGAGAAGGATGCAGCTGCAACATCTCATTCAGTGTCTCCAGGAAACAGGAGTGAAAGATATCAGCAGGGAAGAAGCAGTCATTGCATGAATATAAGAGTACACATTACTCTTAAAGTGTACCTGAGTTTTCAAAAAAGTTTGCGTAATGGCTGTGCTTCTTTGTACAATCATACCTGTGAAGGATCAGATATGTTTGGGCTTCTCCTAAATTCTCTCTCAGCCATATCATTCCTTGTTTCAGCTGCATAGCTTGATACATTTCTCTCACAAGTAGTGTAGGTCTTCCTTCTGCCAGTACTGTATGCTGTGACCTCCCTTCCTTTACTTCCTACTATGTTTGTTTTCCTTAAGGGAACTTAAAAAGCTTTTAAGGAGGGATTAATTACACTTACTGAAAAGCAAGATCCTATGATGTTCATAAGCAGCGTAGAAGCAGTTGTTTTATTAGGCTCATAATCTATGCTACAGTGTAGCTCTGACACCTCCCACTTCCTCTCAGCCATCTTCTGAGTTTCTATTACCAGGGACAGAGCTTGCCTGACAATAGGTAGTGGACTGTAACTTAGGTGGAAGTGAGACTCTTAGTGGCCATGACTTTACAGCTTTTTGTCAGGTGGATGCAGGCATATATTTTAAATAAAGGGATTTAGAAATGTTCTAGTTACACCATTCTCTATTAAATGAAATTGTGTGAAAGTACAGTGACTCTTTAGATTACACGAGGAGGAGTCTGCACTCAAAATACTCCTCTCTTTAACCAGTGATCACATGGAACATTTAAAAAAAACTAAAACTATTATGTGATGGCTACTACTAGTTGCTACAAGCCTAAATCTATAAATTCAGTATCCTTTTTTCTAATGATGAGGCCACATTTCAATTATAAGAATATTTCAATTATAAGAATAATAACTTGGAAAATTAATTATTTTGTCTGCCTTTTGTGAAATATTAGTCTTGTTCGTTCTGATTGGAAAATTGTTGCTTGCAATAAGTTGATTACGGATGTTCAGTTACTGGGACTCAGCTGTAATTTATGAAAAGAAACTGGCAGCAAGTGGTTAGTGCCACTGCAGCACAACCACAGAAGAAACTGAGCATTACACAGTTCATATTGATATCAGTGGTGTGGCAATGTAAAATTCAGAGACTTGCAGAGTATCTAGCAGATCAGGGTTTTGACTAGGGGGAGGGGGGCTCCCTTACAGTAACTCAGAATTCCTTAAAGGGTATATGAAAATGGATTTTCTGAATGAGACATTTAGGCTACTTTCACACTAGCATTTTTGTTTTCCGTTGTGAGATCCGTTAAGGGCTCTTAAAAGTGGTTCAAAAATGATCAGTTTTGCCCTAATGCATTCTGAATGGAAAAGGATCCTCTCAGAATGCATGAGTTTGCCTCCGTTCAGTCACCATTCCGCTCTGGAGGCGGACACTAAAACGTTGCCTGCAGCGTTTTGCTGTCCGCCTGACAAAGCGGAGCCAAACGGATCCGTCCTGGCACACAATGTAAGTCAATGTGGATGGATCCGTTTTCTCTGACACAATCTGGACCAATAGAAAATGGATCCGTTCCCCACTGACTTTCAATGATGTTCAAGACGGATCCGTCATGGCTATAGAAGACATAATACAACTGGATCCGGTCATGACCGATGCATAACGGAAGCGTTTTGTTTTATTGAATTTTTTTATTTTGATCTCTATTTTGGAGAGACAAATATAGATATAAAAACACAGATCCATATTATGTAACTGCAACTTCTATATGAGAAACATGGCCATCATGCGACATTATAGCATAAGCTTTGTACTTCAAGATGCGAGAAACACCTCCAGTGTCATCATTGGTTTAGCCTGCTGCACCCTTCCTCCTCCTTGCAGAACTTACTTCTCTGATTGGCTGATAGCCAGGAGGTAAAGGCATAGAGTGAGGAGAGAATGAGTAGAAAGTACAGATGACTAAACTGCCAGTAAGTTAAATATGATAAGTAGGTCACTGCTATACACATACTGTGAGGAATGAGCCTTAGTTCGATGAGTCTGGAGGGTCACATTAAAGTCTGCTACAGTATATGGTCACATTCCAGAAACTAAAGAAATTATACCACTAGAACAACCCCTGTCCATATTCATTTATAGGCGATATGGGTATTAGAGATGGTCCTACTTAGGATTCTCTATTAGCAATTACAGAGAGTCCCTGTTAGGAGCAGCATCCTCTACTGGCTAGTGAGACCATGCATTATGTTTAAATAGGTGTATTGTAACACCATGTTTCTCCGACAGTGGTCCACAAATGGACAGTCCAATCTACTTGCTAATAGCAGGCAATTCTTCAAAGGATAATGTCACTACCTAAATACAAAGGGGATCATTTATAAAGCAAAGTATGCCACTTTTTAGCCTACTTTAGTTGCAGATTCAGTCACAAATGGGCTTTGCGGACGAATCTGCAACTTTTCCTTGCTTACCTATGAGGGATGAGAATCTATTTTGTAAAAGTATTTCCTACATCTTGATCAAATGTAAAAAATTAGTTAGCCAGCTGTAAGGATGTGGGGAGTTCTATCTACAAGGCCAAGATAGCTGCTCCCTTATCAGAGTTTGACTAGCAAGAGATTTATATTCTCTCTGTGTTTTGGGATGTGCTGCTAAAGAAGATAAGATGCTGTAGAAGTTTTTAACCATTAAAAATTCTGTTAGTATGGTGCAGAAGTATTACCTTATACGAATAGCTAATCAAATCACTAGTTTCGATTTCCACCCCCTTGACGAGGTGCTTGATTTGTCTATGTTTATTTGTAGTGTTATAAAGATGTATGTTTGTGTGTAATAAAGGAGAGAGAACATGATTCAGCTGTGTGTCTTTGTCAGCTCTCCGAGCGCTCGTACATCCACATCAATTGGGACCCTCATTGGGACAATCATAGAGGTAGGGTGTTTTGCCCCAACATCACCCCACTATTTCGAGGTGGCAGAAAAAGGGGGCATGGTGTGGATGGGAAATGGGGTGGGCCAGCTGTCTCATCTCATTTAAAAATTTTGACGCCTGTTTTATACTTAAATTACGCCAGCAAGGGAACTGGCATAGATTTAAGCAAGTTGCATGGCCAGGCGCCTCTACACAATTTAGGTGCATCATGCACCAGCACAGGGTTATTAAGACCGGCGTCTAAAGCATCGGTCTTAATAAATGATCCCAAAAGAGCGCAAATATGCAAAAGTGTAAACTGTCATGATGAGCAAAATTTTTGAAATTTGATTTGGATTCAATTTGGACCAATCGTTTGGGCCTTTTGATGCATGGCTGCTGGTGGTAACAAACAGTCTCTTTAAAAAGGTTCATACTATTTCAGTTTTTTGGTGGCCAGTGCCTGCCGATGTGTATACACACACTGGCTGGTATTATGTACTCCTACTTCTTCATCTTTCTCGTCTTTTTAGCTATAAAATGGCTGATGCCAATTTGAAAAAATTGGCCAACATCAAATTGCCAAAAATCGCGTATGAAATTGAATCAAATTATTAGAAAAATCTGGTCAAATTGAATTCATTTAGAACCAATTTGCTGATATTTGATAAAATGCATTTCTTTATTAGTCACATGTTAAAAAGACTTTATTATAAATAAGGATATTGTCCTGATCCATTGAACACAATGACATCACAGGATCTGTACTTATTGAGGTCACATATATACAGTATAGTAATTTGACATGGACTCTTTATATAGTCCAATTATATGCCATTGTCTTAAACCACTTCTACAGTGTCCATGAACTAATAACAGTAATGCAACATAGTGGTGAAACAGAGTAACATACCCATATACAAAGCATCTCGGCTGGCGCCTTCCCTGATTCACATTTCAGCTGGCTAGCCTTTGTTTAAAAATGGCGATTTGTTATTCCCTCCTTCTATTATCCACTATTATACCCGATGAATAGACTGCCTTCCCTGTGCATAGCTAGTAAATAAGTTGCTTCACTAAAAAGAGACAACTAATTGTCTAGGGTTTCAGCTGAAAGAAGGGGTTGTCCAGATGGAACAATTCCCTTAAATGGGAGAAAATGTAATTAGATATGAACAAAATTCATAGAGGCATGATTTTATAGTTTTTTGCTTGTTATAAATGAATCCCATTGCTCTACTAGTGAATAAAAAAGCTAAGAAAAGATCAGTATATTGTGTCTAATAAAAAGAGAGCTGGTAGAATTGGTGTGTTCTGCCCCTTCTAAGGGTGTACCGTATATATTAAATAACTTTATACTGCCAAAAGAAACAGCAATGTTTTAATAGTAGTGCACATTAAAAGATTTTATTACAAAAACTGCTCCTTGTTATTATGCATTTATACATGTATGAGAGTGTTTATTTTTATTTTCCATTTTTTTCAGATGCTGAATCACTTTTATAGATGCCATTAGACCGTTGGATAGAACTGAAAGTATTGCATTTCAATGATTCCCCTGAATACAATTTCTTCTACAGTGAAAAGAAAAAAAGAAAGAAAGAAAGAAAGAAAGAAAGAAAGAAAGAAAGAAAGAAAAACAAGTCTGCCTTCAAGGGAAAAGAGGAAAAAGTCATTAACATTTTTATGTAATTAAAATCCAGTTAGGATACCAGTTTCCTGTATTCGCTTTCTTGTTTTCACATAAGGAGTTTATCTTTCCCATGCCAAATATTGTTCCCATTCATCCTCATTGCCCCAAGAGTCTAGCTGAATGAGACGAAAGATAAGATCTAGAAAGACCTTGAAATTGGAGGAGCTGGGAAAACGCATCAAAAGGAACTAATGGCAGATAATAAAGCGGTTACTGCTCATGCGTGAAAAAGTTGAGAGTGTACCATTCCCCCAATACAGGATGTGCGAAATGATTTATTAATGTCTTCAAGCTACATAGATCTAAAACTTTTTTTTTATTTATATGCAGATCATGATGTATTTTGTGATATTACAAATTGGTTGATTTTACCAGTAGACCTTTAGCCTCAGTAACAAAATGGTAAAGACTTTTAGCAAACACTAACGTATTAATTTGTGTTTTAGAAATAAATGTTACGCTACTTAAATCCTTAATTTCAAAACAACAATAGCGTGATAAAAATAGGTCACCTAGACATAAAGCAGCATTGTATGCATCTAAAGAACAGGCTTAGCATCAGGACTGGAGGTTGGGAAGTAATTATTACTCAGCTGGATATTTTCCAGTATAAATTAAGTTGTATTGTGACTTTTCACACTAACTCTTAAATGCTTAATCATATTAGACTGAGACTTTATTAGTAGAAGCAATAGGCCAGATCCATATGGATTAATCTATGAGTACGGGCACAGACTTTTCTATCACCACCACTGTGCGAAAATATATTAATTTTTATATATTATAAAGTATATAGTCCTTCAGCTCTCAGCGTGCAGCAGTTACAGAGAGATCAGAGCCTCTAGGTGCAATGAAAACACTCCCGCATCTCCTAGAGCAGTGGTGGCGAACCTATGGCATGGGTGCCAGAGGCGGCACTCAGAGCCCTCCCTGTGGGCACCCATGCCCTGGAAAAAGTCTATGGTGTACCAATATGCCTTAGACTGTTCCTGCCATTCGTTAGCGCAGGGTGCACTATGAATAGCACAGGGAGCACATTGAATGCAGGCAGGCTATTATAGCTAAATGATAAAGTACATGGAAGAAACACTACATGGACTGTAGTATTCAGGTTAAATTGCCGTGTTGGCACTTTGCGATAAATAGGTGGGTTTTGCGTTGCAGTTTGGGCACTTGGCCTCTAAACGGTCCGCCACCACTGTCCTAGAGGCTCATACCTATAATTTTGTATGTACATTTTGGAAAGGGGGGTGATTTACACTTTTAATATTTAATGTTTTTTTTTTTACTTTTACAGTAATAACTTTTAACCCCCTTAGGGTACTATGGGGGCATTGACTTGGGGCCATTATATAGGGGTATTTTATACAGGCACATTATGGGGGCACTTTGGGGACATTACATTCCAACAAAAACTGACCTTGAGAACATGTCAAGGCATATTTGTAACTTTCATTATTTCCAAAAGGTCAAGAAGACCAAGACCAATAAGGCCTTTTCATTACATGTGCTTTTTGCTACATTTTAAAACATAACTTTTATTTTTGCTTGTGAACATAAACATCTACTGACTAAATAAAAATGTCTAAAATTATCAGCTATGTCGTCTGGTTACTTTTGATCAAGTATATTTGTAACACTGTTATCTTCACAGTGTAATGTAGCAGTTTCAGGTATATAATGAGCTGTAACCGTGCTTTGCTCAAGTATCACTCCTCCTCTGTCCCTGTGCTACATAAAGCATCTAATTCCTAGTATTTCCTAATAGCCAGACCACCTGCTGCCTAAAACCACTTTAAACACTGCCCGACGACATGTTTTGCCAGATCACCTGGTGTCTTCAGGGGATTTGGGCAGAGTGTGACACTCTCTGACAAGAATGTTCATACAGGTGCAATAGGGAACAATTACTATTAGCCTGAGCACTATAGGACACTGCAGGAAAACTTGCAGGTCTAGGAATTAAGGTGGTGTGAACACAACATACACATTGGTGATCTGTACACACGTGCAACACATCAACTTCCTAGACTATATCAAATAATAGTACCATGACAGAGGTTATCTGCCTTCATGAATTTTGGGAGCTTTGCCCTATTTTTTTTTATTTATGTTCTGTTGTATTGAGTTTTATCAAACAAAGAAAACATGAGGCATTACTATAACACATATATACAGTAGATTCACAAAGTATATAGCATTGTAGTGTAAGAACAATTAGCCAGAAAATAACATTGTGCAATATAGTAGGTAAATCCTAGTACTGTACATCCAGGTCTGGCCATCTAAATGGGCATAATAATCTGAACAGTGTGGGTTATCATCTCTACATTAACCAAACTACTGTAACTAAATCCTTCTAATAAAACTAAATAGACAGTCTGGTTGCTACCTTATCTCACACATTTGCATAGAATAGGAACTTTCTCCCACCTGAGTTTAGTATATAATGAGGTAATGATCTACCTTAGAATGGAAAATTAGGACAGGAGATAGTCCCTTAAAAGGAGTAGGAACAAAGTGTACTATACTGAAAAAATATGTATGGAAATTGGAAGGGGATACAGAGAATAGTAGAGAGTAGGGATAAAAGGAGAGGAGAGTGAAAAGAAGGAAAGAGAGAAAAAAAAAAAGGGTTACTCTATGTTCCCGAAGGGACCTGGAGCTTAGATTTGAATTTACGAGTCCATGAATACCATCTATGGATTCCACAAAGCCAGGAACGTCGGTGAGCGGTCATGTGCAGCAGCTACCAGTTCCTCCATTCTCTGGATGCTCTTAACCTCCTCAGACCATTCACAGTGCAGTTGATCTCCAATGTCTTGGGATGACCATCCTTGCTGCTACCAACAAATGTCTTAGAATACTCTTTGTAACTTGTGCCAAGGTCCCAGGAATGAGGGAAAGGAGATTGCATTGAGGGTTTTCACAATTTTTTTGCTTGAGTAATGTTCATAGATTTGAAGGATGTTCTCCCAAAACCTATTGATAGTCGGGCAGACCCACCAAATGTGTAGTATAGTTCCCCTGGCCGCTCCACAATACCAAAAGGTCTCTAAAACTGAAGGATACATATGATTTACCTGAACTAGGCAATAGTACCATCTAGCTCATATTATAAAGCTCTTCTCTTTCACCTGGGATGCCAAGGACATGTTATGTATCAGAGTACAGATCGTTACGGTTTCGGGTCCCGAGATGGAAATTCCCAAATCTGCTTCCCACCTCTGGAAGTAGGCAGCTCTGTCTGAATTAGACAGGTCTAAAAGTAATTGATACATTTGAGAAAGTCAGCATGGCATCCCAGAAGTGAGAAGGAACATCTTGTCAAAATCTGATAGTGGATGAATTTCTTTCTCATTCAAAAATGTACTTTTGAAAAAGGAGTACAGTTGTCCATAATCTAGAAACTAAGAATTAAACAATATTGATCATCAAATGGATAATTTGGGTCCCATAAGTTCTAGAAGGAATATGACAGTGTAATAAAGGACACCTAAAACTTTATATTTATTTATAATATTTTAAAAAACACTGGGAACAAAAGCCCAGGAAACAATAACCACAACAGAAAAGACTACACGATCCAGTCCTCCTGTCAACGCTACCACTCACAACCTGGATAGTGTTACTAATCTAAATATAGATAACACAATCGATTTATGAGAAAAATAAGATACATAGTTAAGATTTCGGAAATGTCCAAAAAATTGTCAATATGTGCAACATCTATAGGTATATGAGGCGTGGTGCAGGGAAATGATCGGGGATACTGGACATAAGCAGATAGCGGCAGGGAGTGGTTAAAAAACTCCAATATATCATTAACCCTCTAGAAAACCCTGTGGGTGCCCTCACCTGTCCTATGCCCGGAGTCAACCCCTAAAGGTGGGATTACTCCGTCCCCGTACCTAAGCCTACTGACCCTATTACACCCTGTACACTATCACGATGTGGGGGGACATAGATATGGCCAAACTGCCTCAAATCAAGATACCGCAATGTTGCTGGACACACTAGAAATAGCCCCGACCCCTAAAATGGGTTCCTCAGGGGGCCAATATTCATAATGATGACATAAGACAATACTCAAAAAATGTAAATAGGGATAAATTGAACATAATACTAAGGAGCGATGCCTATAGCCGGCCATCCATTCCCGCATTACACGTGTTCCACTCCGGCACTGATACGCAGCCTAGAAACATGAAGGGAAAATGGGGTGGATTTACAAACACCCAGGACAACCCGGCTAAGGAAAACCGTAGGCAAACAGAGAAAAGCGGGGAGTGCTTACCAGAAGAGGTTCCCTAAACGGGGCACGACAATAGGTGCTAAGGATGACTCCACAGATGACAGGAGCGCCGATGTGTGCAGGTTAGCTTCCGGATTTTAAAGGGCGGGCTAAGAAGATAGCGGACATGAGGTAGCGGGCCACATCCGGTCTGGTGGAGCGCATGTTCCACCCACCGGGGAACTAAATGGAACGCATAGCTAGCCGCATCACAGTTCGCAGGAAGTGATGTCATACTTCCTGTAAATGGGACGCATACCCACATGAACAAAATACCTGCCTGGAACGCAAACAAATACAGCGTCCATGGAAACAGGGGGCGTATAGACTATGGAAAAAAGAAAAAACAAAGGTGCAATGGCACACTGCAGCTAGAGCGCCGTCCTGCCACTATGCTGGATGTTAGATGAGGCATTAGTTTATATTTTGGCCAAATTATGTAAGCCACCCACCACTTCACGGTTGCCTCTCGAGTGGTCCCTAACATTAATTCTTACCTTTTATGGGCCATATCAGCCACACAAAACCCAGGGAGGGCAGGTGCAACATGCATGCCAGATACACTCTGCTTGTAACCCCGTCTGGTGCCATACAGCGTTCATCAGATCAAGGGATGCAAATACCAACATGCATGCTGAGCCCACTAGTACTTCTCCTGGAACCAAATGGCTTCTGGTAAGTTCAATAAAGCAGACTCAGTTTTATACTGACTTTAAAACCAGCCTACAGAGCGGATTCACTAGTCAGGTGTGCATGACTGCATGGAGGTCACCACGCCTCCCATATATGCTACAAAGGAAAAAAAAATGGAGGTTGCAGTCAGCACAACCCAATAAGCAGGTGCACGTTGCTATGGTGAAATACACATAAAAACGTAAAAACAAAGGTGCAATGGCACACTGCAGCTAGAGCGCCGTCCTGCCACTATGCTGGATGTTAGATGAGGCATTAGTTTATATTTTGGCCAAATTATGTAAGCCACCCATCACTTCACGGTTGCCTCTCGAGTGGTCCCTAACATTAATTCTTACCTTTTATGGGCCATATCAGCCACACAAAACCCAGGGAGGGCAGGTGCAGCATGCATGCCAGACACACTCTGCTTGTAACCCCGTCTGGTGCGATACAGCGTTCATCAGATCAAGGGATGCAAATACCAACATGCATGCTGAGCCCACTAGTACTTCTCCTGGAACCAAATGGCTTCTGGTAAGTTCAATAAAGCAGACTTAGTTTTATACTGACTTTAAAACCAGCCTACAGGGCGGATTCACTAGTCAGGTGTGCATGACTGCATGGAGGTCACCACGCCTCCCATATATGCTACAAAGGAAAAAAAAAAATGGAGGTTGCTGTCAGCACAACCCAATAAGCAGGTGCACGTTGCTATGGTGAAATACACATACAAACGTAAAAACAAAAGTGCAATGGCACACTGCAGCTAGAGCGCCGTCCTGCCACTATGCTGGATGTTAGATGAGGCATTAGTTTATATTTTGGCCAAATTATGTAAGCCACCCACCACTTCACGGTTGCCTCTCGAGTGGTCCCTAACATTAATTCTTACCTTTTATGGGCCATATCAGCCACACAAAACCCAGGGAGGGCAGGTGCAGCATGCATGCCAGATACACTCTGCTTATAACCCCGTCTGGTGCCATACAGCGTTCATCAGATCAAGGGATGCAAATACCAACATGCATGCTGAGCCCACTAGTACTTCTCCTGGAACCAAATGGCTTCTGGTAAGTTCAATAAAGCAGACTCAGTTTTATACTGACTTTAAAACCAGCCTACAGGGCGGATTCACTAGTCAGGTGTGCATGACTGCATGGAGGTCACCACGCCTCCCATATATGCTACAAGGGAAAAAAAAAATGGAGGTTGCAGTCAGCACAACCCAATAAGCAGGTGCACGTTGCTATGGTGAAATACACATACAAACGTAAAAACAAAGGTGCAATGGCACACTGCAGCTAGAGCGCCGTCCTGCCACTATGCTGGATGTTAGATGAGGCATTAGTTTATATTTTGGCCAAATTATGTATCCCTTGATCTGATGAACGCTGTATGGCACCAGACGGGGTTACAAGCAGAGTGTATCTGGCATGCATGCTGCACCTGCCCTCCCTGGGTTTTGTGTGGCTGATATGGCCCATAAAAGGTAAGAATTAATGTTAGGGACCACTCGAGAGGCAACCGTGAAGTGGTGGGTGGCTTACATAATTTGGCCAAAATATAAACGAATGCCTCATCTAACATCCGGCATAGAGGCAGGACGGCGCTCTAGCTGCAGTGTGCCATTGCACCTTTGTTTTTACGTTGTATGTGTATTTCACTATAGCAACGTGCACCTGCTTATTGGGTTGTGCTGACTGCAACCTCCATTTTTTTTCCCTTTGTAGCATATATGGGAGGCGTGGTGACCTCCATGCAGTCATGCACACCTGACTAGTGAATCCGCCCTGTAGGCTGGTTTTAAAGTCAGTATAAAACTGAGTCTGCTTTATTGAACTTACCAGAAGCCATTTGGTTCCAGGAGAAGTACTAGTGGGCTCAGCATGCATGTTGGTATTTGCATCCCTTGATCTGATGAACGCTGTATGGCACCAGACGGGGTTACAAGCAGAGTGTATCTGGCATGCATGCTGCACCTGCCCTCCCTGGGTTTTGTGTGGCTGATATGGCCCATAAAAGGTAAGAATTAATGTTAGGGACCACTCGAGAGGCAACCGTGAAGTGGTCGGTGGCTTACATAATTTGGCCAAAATATAAACTAATGCCTCATCTAACATCCAGCATAGTGGCAGGACGGCGCTCTAGCTGCAGTGTGCCATTGCACCTTTGTTTTTACGTTTGTATGTGTATTTCATCATAGCAACGTGCACCTGCTTATTGGGTTGTGCTGACTGCAACCTCCATTTTTTTTTTCCTATGGAAAAAAGAAGTCTGCCAAAGTGACAGAGATATCAAAAAAGGCTTGTAATGCACAAGACAATACTAGACTACTAGGTGCCTACGGTAGGGGAAAGGGGGGGGGGGAAGGGGGAGGGAGAAGGAGAAAAAGGGGGGAGGAAAGGGGAACTCTTATAGAGAATAAGCGGGTAGCGATTTATACCTCATAAATAAACCTGAAGGTATAAGTTAATAGACATGCATATAACACATGTCAAGATACTGATGAATTTAACCCCTCTCAAAAAAAGGGGGGGGTGTGGCGTACTTACAGCAAGTATGGTGGCTATAGAAAATGCAACAGTTACAAACACAGAGGGAGTGAGGTAACGAAATAGAGACACCAGACTAAATAAAGCAACTAAAGGACAGTCTTTCATTAAGACCAGAAGGTGTCTGTGACTTGAATCTAAAGATCCACTCCGTTTCCTTTTTTAGTATCATCCTGTCCCAGTCCCCTCCTCTTCGGGGGGGGGGGGGGTATGACTTCAAGGACGGAGAATTTAAGGACATTAACATCCCCCGCGTTCACTTCGTTCATGTGCAGGGCCAGAGGGGTGACCTCCTTTTTTCTAACATCATTGATGTGTTCGCATATCCTTCTGCGCAGTTCCCTGAACGTTTTGCCTATATAGTCAAGGGAGCAATTACACTGGCAGATATATATCACCCCTTTGCTTCTGCAGTTCACGAAATCACGAATGGTCACAATTTCACCAGTAGCTGAACTGGTGATTGTCTTAGCCATAGAGATATATCTACAAACCTTACACCCACCGCACCTAAACATGCACGTGGGACGACGGTCAAGCCAGGTACCTTGTGGTTGGGGGCCCAAGTAATGACTGTGTATCAACCGGTCCCTAAGGCTCCTACCCCTACGGTATGTAATGCTCGGGTGGGGAGGAAGAAATGGGGACAGGTCATGGTCCATATGTAAGATGGGCCAATATTTGCCCAAAATGTCCCTAGTTGCTCTATTCTCTATGTCGAAGGTAGAAATCAATCGAATAATGGGTTTGGCCTCCAGGGTCTGTTTAGGGACAAGAAGTTCTCCCCTATTTCGGCCTTTGGCGTGATGATACGCCTCTCTTAGTACACGTTTGGGGTAGCCCCTCCTAACAAACCTGTCCCGGAGGTTACCAGCCATCTGATGGAATCCATCCATATCCGAGCAATTCCTGTGGACCCTCAGGTATTGGCCACGTGGAATACCTTTTTTCAAGGAGGGAGGGTGATAACTGCCCCAGTGAAGCAGGGAATTGGTGGCGGAAGGTTTTCTAAAGATAGTGGTATGCAGCCGGTCATGAATCTTAGTGACAACGACATCCAGAAAAGTTATGGAATGTTGCTGTACCTCATAAGTAAAATGAAGGCCCAGAGGATTGACATTCAAATCACCCACAAATGCAGTGAACTCGTCTTCGCTCCCCTTCCCCGTCCATAATCTAGCCAAGACATCCTCACTGAAAGGGTTTTGGATTGAAAGTGCCGTCTAGTATGGCAAGTGTTTCCTTCCAGTGCCTCGCCCAGCCTTGGCGTCCCATTAGGAACCAATATCAAAAAACAATGGGCCTGTAATCCTGGTTGAAATTTAGGGTTTCCCAAGATTGGCGACATCCTACCTGGTCTAGTGGATAGCTTACCCTTGGCCAACCAATTGTCCCATATTGCTAGTGTGTGGGCTGCCAAATATGGCACCCTTCCCAGACTCTCCCTATCTTCAGTTGACAGCCAAGGGGTAATGCGCAGGTCCCAGGGTGCTATTTGTGGTTCTAGGGCTACCCATTGCTTGAAGTCCATGGAATGAGACCAATCTAATAATCTCGCTACCATAGCTGCCTTATGGTATAGTTTGAGGTCTGTTAAACCTGCTCCTCCTTTGGATTTTGCTTTTGTCAAGGTGTTCCTACTTAGCCGAGGCCTGCTGGAACCTCACACAAAGCACATCAAGGCCTTCTGAAGAACCCTAAAGTAGCCTGTCGGGAGGCAGATGGGAATAGCCTGGAAGTAATAAAGAAAGTGGGGTAGGATGTCCATCTTAATTACATTCATTCTGCCAAACCAAGAGAGGTGCCGATAACCATATGATTGCAAGTCTAATAGGGTTTTCTGTTGGATGGGTAGAAAATTTAGCATCAGAAGTTGGTGGAGTTTATTAGGGATATAAACGCCGAGGTAAGTAATGCTGTTCTCTTGCCACCTAAATGCAAAACTCCCTTTTAGGGTCTGGACCTCCTGCTCTGGAAGGGAGATATTCGGAGACATTCACTTTAAAATTGCTTAAACTGCCAAAACGCTCAAATTCCCTAAATACCGAGGGGAGGGATGTACCTGGAGTTGTGACATATAATAATAAATCATCCGCAAATATGGAAATCTTATGGTGAGTGTTGTGCCTTAAGGCGTTAGCCAGGTGTTCCATTGTAAGTATGTACAACACTGGAGAAAGGGGGCATCCCTGTCTCGTTCCATTAGGGATCTGATAAAACTCCATTGACCCTTATTCTTGCTGTTGGATGGGAATATAAAGGCATCACCTGGTCAATATAGTGAGGGCCTAGCCCTAATTGATGCAGTGTTGACCATAGGAAGTTCTAGCTTACGCTGTCAAATGCTTTCTCTGCATCAACAGATAACAGACAGAACGGCATAGCAGTACGCTGTGCATGAGAGATCAGGGTCAATATGTGCATCGTGTTGTCTCTGGCTTCTCTCCCACTTGGTCCAAATGAATGAGGGATGGTAGAGCCCCATTTAGGGTGGTTGGCCAGCAATTTAGAATATATTTTAATATTACAATTAATCAGGGAGATCGGGCGATAGTTGCTGCAAACAGGTTGGTCTTTTTGGGCTTTGGAATTTGGGCATCTAATTTCTTCCTAAGTTCTAAAGAGATAGGAGGCCAGGCAGTCTCTTCCACATAGTTATCTATTCTGGTGTTCAAATATTGCTCCTCCATGCTGCCAAATCTGCCTCTAATGTTGTACAAGGATTCGTAATGTTTGTGAAATTGGTTGGCTATGTGGTTAGGATTATGTATCTCTTGGCCTTCTGCAGAGAGTAGAGATGGGATATAGTTGTTGATTCTTCTAGGGTGTATCAATCTCTCCAGTGCCGTACCAAATTAATTGGAGTATTCATACAGGTAGCCTCGGTAGCGTTCTTTTTGTAGGCTAGAGCGTTCCACTAAAGCTTTCTTTAAAGGGACTCTGTCCTCAGGAGTTTAGCAACAGAGCTTTTCACATTAACACATCAGTCTCCTCGATTTAGTTTAAAACTAGTCTTACTGCCATATGTCTTGTCATTTCTGTAAAAAAAATCAATTTTATTCATATGCAAATTACCTCTCTAAGGAGCCCAAGGGGCTGTCCCTCTGGCCATTTGAGCCGAGCACCGCCCCACTGCAAATTATTCACTCCTTTCATCACTGACTGTAATTGTTCTGGTGCGCGTAATCTCACAAATGCACCCTGGATCCACCTGGCAGCAGCCTCAGCGAACGAAGCGCACATGCAGTGGGGCGGTGCTGGGCTCCAAGAGAATGGGCATGGCTGGGCTCCAACGGCCAGAGGGACAGCCCCTTAGGCTCCTTAGAGAGGTAATTTGCATATGAATAAAAGCTATTTTTTTTTAAAGAAATGACAAGACATATGGCAGTAAGACTAGTTGGTAAGGCTGATTAGTCAGTCTGCATTTGTGGGAGGGGCGGAGGCTCTTCATATGCATGCCACAGCCTCACTCACGGGCGTGTGTTCTCAGGTGCACAGCTGCCGCTCGGTGTCATCAGCAAACTAGCTTCCCTGGTGGTAGGATCCTTTCTTTGCAGCATGGAGCCAGAATGGAGCTTGTTATTTTGCTGTCTGCTATCGTAGCATGCACGCGCCATAATACGTAAGTAAGTTGGGCCGGGGCCGTTTCTCCTGGCCGGACGGAACTGACTTTGCTAGCGAACGGGAGGCTTCGTCTCAGTATCTGCTACCTCAGGTTTGTTCGTTGGGGCTAAATATTTCTATTTCTTTGCAACTTTGTTTGTTTGGTAATATGCGTTAGTTCCTATAAATCTTACAAGTTTTACTTCGCTTTGTTTGTCTCGTATGAAAAGTTACTTCAGCCGGTCTGCGTAAAGGAAGAGTTACCCGGGCTGCACGTGACGTCATGTTTGGAGATCGGACGCAGCTGTTATTGTTTAGGACTCTTGCTGTAGCTGTTCCTTGCCATGTGTTTCCCCCCTTCCCCCCGCCACCACCATCTTTAGACTTCACGTATTTCACTGCTTACATCACATTCCGTACCCAGCCGACATCCGGATCCGTATTACACGCCTGTTATTACATGTTGTATACTCGGCTTACAGCCATAGCTGCTACTGTTACTCCATTTTTATTCTCTGGACGCACCACACTGGTGTTCACAATTGCTCCACCCACAACCAGAGCTGCGTTCATGTGTCGACAGGTATACTATGATTGCTCTGCTCACAGTGACAGCTGTGTTTAAACCCACGTCCGCTGTCACAACATGTTCATACTAGGCTTGTTTCAGAGCTGCATTCACGTTCACCGTTACATCATGTTTATGCTCCATTCATATTTACAGCTGCTATTCTCCCAATTTCATTCTCGGCCACATCCGGAGGTGCATTCACACTTATGCCGTCAAATCATTTTTTGCACTCCACCCACGACCAGAGTTGCATTCATACGTCTATCGGTATATCATGTTTGCTCTACTCGCACCCAGACCTGCGTTCACACGCCCTATGCTACTACAGGTTCTTTCAAGGCCCATTTCAAGAACAGCATTCACGTCGCTGTTACATCTATATTATGCTCCGTTCACAACCAGAGCTGCTGTTATACCAAATTTCATGCTTCTGCAGAGTTGTGTTCACACTTCTACTGCTACACCAGGTTGTATACCCCACTCACCAAAGCAGCTTTCTATGTCTGCTGTCACATCAAGTTAATATTCTGTTCACATCCAAAGCTGTGTCCGCATGTCTACTTTTACATCTTGTCCTATACTCCATTCACTACTAGAGCTGCGTTCACATGTCTGCTTTTGCATCACGTCGATACTCTCCTCACTTTCAGATTGCAATTATATGTCTGCTTTATAACATGCTTTTCATGCTCTACCCATACTCAGAGCTGCGCACATACCATGTTTTTTAGGTACCATCACATCCAAAGCTGCGTTCACCCATTTGTTGTTACATCATGTGTTGTACTCTGCTCCCACTCAAAGCTGCATTCCCCTGTTCATTGCTACGTCATGGTTTTACTCAATAATCTCACTGGGGCAGTCTGCACCCACTGCTCTGGTACCTCTCTCCCGACAAACATAACTGCATTCTTTTCAGGCTGGCGTTCCTTTCCTCAGTGGTCTGTTACATTCCATAGGTCTACTTTTCTGTTCACTTCAACAACAGAAAATATCCTTCTTTAATCCTGGTTCGTATTCACTCAGATTGGTCTCCTGCCCTAGTTCACCAAACAGGTCCTCAGCGGAGGTCAGTGGGCCAATAGGAGTAAGTTTCCTGCTATGTTTTCGCAAGCTGTTCATTTGTTTGTCACGATAAGAGACTTCTCTTAGCAAACTTGCAAAGCCTCAGGCTCTTGTTTTTCTCCCATCTCTGTTTCAATTTCATGTTTATGTTTTATGGTTCGTGGTGGCTAGTGTTTTATGTATGCACGTGCTTCGGATTACTAATGTCTATATTTTCAACGCCTGTTGGTAATTGTGTTTCTTAGGCCACCTTCTAGCCAATCCAATCATTCAAGTCGCTGCATATCCCATCAGTTCCGGCTTACGTTTTAATTACTTATTGTCACCGCAACGTCATCCAGATCAGTCTCTCGGCTTCGGGGGCCCTATGACTGCTTCGGCCTCTGGCTTCGGGGGCCTATGACCCATCCGGCCTAATGGCTCTGGGGGCCCCATGACCGTTGTTCATGTTTTGTTTGTTAGGGGTACGACATGGTTGTAGGCTGGTTAGTGTCCCAGGTTTGCTGTTGGAGGGGGTCATGGTTATGCGAGTCCCCAAGGCATTCTGGTGCTGCATAAGTGGTTTATTAAAAAAAAAAAGTCATAAGAGGCTCGCACAAGTGGCTCTTCGCTTATAGGACCTCACGACTGGCATCGTCATTCATAGTTTGCATGGTCATCTGATACTTGTTCTGCCATAAGAAACACGCGCGCATGGCTCTTGCCATAAGAGACTAGCACGCATGACTCCTGCCATTAGAGACTCGCACGCATGACTCCTGCCATTAGAGACTCGCACGCATGGCTCCTGCCATAAGGGACTCGCACGCATGGCTCCTGCCATAAGGGACTCGCACGCATGGCTCCTGCCATAAGGGACTCGCACGCATGGCTCTTGGCTTAGAGGATTTCACAATTGACATCGACATTGGTAGTTCATAAGGCCATCTGATACTAGTTTCCATGACACACCTTTTAGAAGTTTTCTTTCGTTCATTTACAGATTAGTATTTGCGGTTCATTTCAGCCTCATTTCATTTAAGAAGCTGTACCCCATGTCTTTTTAGGTTATCAAGTCCCGGTTTATTACTAAACCCGTCGGGTTAAGCCCCAATCTTTCCCCCAGCTGTCCCTAATTCCTAAGGTTCGCATCCCGGCGACTGCCCGGCCCCATGGGCCCCTGGCGGTAGCTTCGGCCCCATGTCTTCTGAGGTCCGACCAATAGTTGTCTGTCCACCTGTGCAGCTATGCTTTTGGTTTTGAATAACTTACATCTTTACCTGCTTCCCAGCTTATGTTATTTAGGTTTCATTTTAGTTAATGTCCGTTATTATCTATATTTTCTGTCACGTTTCCCTTTGTCTTTTCAGGTCACGCAGTTGAACTCATGTTGGGGGTCACCTTCCATGTCGGTCAGGTCTCGTTCCTAATGATATTTCGCCTGGCAGGTTATTCTGGCCACGTAGATTATCTTAGGTATCGCCTGCCACATTGGTCAGGCTCATGGTTTAATTTCATCTGCACCTTATTCAGGTCACTTATTATAGTTATAATTTCTTGATAAAAAAAAAAACTAAAAACTCGGCCCCATGGCTTCGGGGGCCCGATGACAGCTTCGGCCCCATGACTTCGGGGGCACGATGACAGCTTCAGGCCTATGGCTTCCGGGGCCCGATGACTGTTTTCAGTCCTGCTGGGCTGATTGCCTGGTTGGTTGTCCATCTGTGCATCTAGGATGATTTGGCCCATATGTATCACATACTTACCTGCTTCCCTAATCTTCTAATAATCCATGTTGATCGCTAACTTTATGTTTTTGTCTGCAAACTGGTCCGGTTCGCCCTACAGCATCATTGTGATGTCTTACTCAGATATTTCGTATTGCTTTAAATGTTCATGCTTCCGTTCAGGTCCTGCCAGAGGAGGAACAAGTAGGATAATTCCCTCTAGCATTTCAGTCTCTGATCGTAGTGGATCATATATTGTCAACCAGGTCCCCACACAAAGTCTTTGCCTTTTTACTACGACCAGGAATTCATTTTCGCCGGTAGCTTCATTGCAATTGCATTCCCTCACTCATTGGAGGGCATAGACAGAATCTTGTATATTATGGCTTCGCATTAACCTGAGACTCCCTACAAACACGTTGAATCGAGTTTTGGACAAGGTCCATTCCCTCACGGTAGAAGATTCAGATAGTAGGTTGGTCTTCACGTCTCAGGCGTTAAAACAATTCTCAGGGGTACACAGAAGAACAATGTGCGGACCACGGCTAGCAGATAGCTGTTGTCTGGAGAAATATTCAAGGATTCTCTTCCTATCTACATGGTTCGTTTTGGCCCTCATTCCTGCATAGTCTAGGCAGGTTTCAGTTCCACGATCTCCTGAAACTCGGGCATTGCCAGTACTCGCATTAGAACCAAGACTTTACAAGGTTCAGTTGGTTTTTGATGATCAATTTCACAACGTATTACCGGTCCTCCATTCCGCTTTGGGGCAGTATCCGCAATATTGAGCATCATGGCTCCGGCCATCCACAAGATGGGTTGTAGGTCTCCTTCTGGTCTTGCCTCATACACCCCGAATTTTCGCTCAAGATCCCTGATGCCTTTGCAGTTGGCTTGGGGATTAGTTTGCACATGCCATTCGAGTTCTTTTTCTACCCTACTTGGCTTGGTTTTTGCCCACTTATAGGCCTACCCACGATCATGGCTTAGGGCACACACCAAGCCATTTAGTCAGGTTAGCTAAGACACGCCTAGCTGGGTTAGGTTGTTCCCGTTGTTTCTCTCCCTAGGGTTCTTCGGATATCTCTTGGCCGTAGCCATGACCACAAATATATTTTAAAGTAAATCGAGAAGACTGACATAATCCCTTTAAAGATTCTCTAACTTGGGACAACTTATGCAACATCTCTGGTGTGGGCCTTTCTTTATGTGAAGTCTCAAGGGAACTAAGATCAGTAGCCAAATGTATTGTTGCACCCTTCTCTTTTTTAATCCTAGAACACTGTTGAATCAGGACCCCTCTAAGGACACATTTTAAAGCTTCCCAATTATTGGGAACAGAGGTGTCGTCATTTTCATGATCCGAGAGGAAATTGGTGATCGAATCTGCAATAGCCGCTCTACAGTATATACCTTTCACCAGGGATTCAATCAATTGGTAAGTCCATGCTTGAAGTCCTCCTCCTGGTAATTCCAGTATAAGGAAAACAGGATCATGATCAGACCATACTGTCGTGCCTGTGGTGGCTCTTGGTTGGAAGGACGTATTGCAATATGAGGAACATTTCCAAGCGACTAAGTTTCATGAGCAGGGGAATAATATGTATAATCCTTGTCAGATGGATGTAGGACTCGCCAGACGTCCACCAGCTGTTGCAATTTCAAGATCGACTTTACTGTGTGAAGGGTATATGTAGGAACAGAGGATTTGCTTGAAGATCAGTCCGTGGCCGGATTTAATGTCAAGTTAAAATCTCCACCCACTAAAACTATGCCCTCTGTGAAGCCTTCTAGTTTGTTGAAGATGCGCTGTAATGCTTTATCTTGGTTTGAGTTTGGTAGATAAATGTCACATAAGGTATATATCTTCCCCTGGATGAACACCTTGACAAAAGCAAATCTTCCCATTGTGCATATTCTAGTATCTATAAGGGTGCATATCAATGATTTATGCAGGGCTATTGAAACTCCTCTTGACTTAGTTTCCGGATTAGAGCTGTGCAGCCAAAATGTGTAATGTTTGGATCTCATACCTGGGATGTGGCCCGTTTTGAAATGCATTTCCTGTAAGAGTAAGATCTTAGTTGCAAATTCACCGCATCCAACCCCACTACTGCAGTGTCTTGTTATCTCTCAACCTCCACCACCATGTTGCCCAAAATTTGTACCTCAACTTGTAGTGTGCTTATTTCTTTCTTATATGTAGCTTCCAACCTTTCCACATATTTCTCCATGTCCTGCCTTATAGGGAGCAAGTGCATATATGCCCTCCAGTCAGAGGGGTCCTAAGTGGCAGGGGCAGCAGCTTCCCTCTGGGGGGACTTGTGCAGGTTCTTGTCTATATCCCCCATGCCATCCCCCGTGGAGGTGGTGAGTATGGCCTTGCAGTTATTGCGCTGAGGCAGTGGACTATTCAGGCATGGTATAGCTGGAGCTGGGTATCCCTGTTGGCCTAGGAGTCTGGTATGGCGAATGGGGAATGCAGTAAACTCACTGCTTGTTCCGCTGTAGACAAGGTCGTTGCTTCTGAGATGGGTGCAGGGGAGCCGGGGATGAAGGAGGTGAGTTTGGATTGTGGTCTACTGTGTTGGAGCACCGCTGGCCTGTATGGCTGAAAAATTGTCGCAGATCGCCCTGTCCGGGGGCAAAACCAGGATTAGGCTGATCAGGGACAGTTCCCCTTCTCCTCCTCACCATTGGAGCTGTAGGTACGCTTTCTGGTTAGGCTCTGCTGAACGAACTGGTGGCCGCGTGGTATGAGCTCGAGGAAGATGCGTGCTCACTCTGCCATTGCCAGGCCATGCCCCCGTCCTATTTTTTTAATAAAAATTCAGAATAAAGCATTCATTATTTTTATTTTAGCGTTCTCTAAGGCAGTGACTTCCCTTATCCTATTCACCCTAATAAAGATCTTACAAAGCATCCAGGCTGCCACGGTAATTGATCGGAGCCCCACAATTTCACTGCAGATGCATCCCTCTGCCTAACTTCACAGTTGCTGTGATCGTTGTTGATCATAGCTTATGAGGGGTTAGATGATTGGGTTCAGCTCAATCGCCATTACCCATCATTGCGGGTGGGTGCCTGCTGTATACTGTATGGAGTGGTCTGCTCCATACACTCCCTCAACCACATGAAAAAAGACATCTGTCTATCCAGTTCGGCCTGTCATCCTGCTAGTTGATGCCGAGGAAGGCAAAAAAAAAAAAAACCCTGTGAGGTAGAAGCCAATTTTCCCCATTTAAGGGGAGTAAAAAATTCCTTCCCGACTCCATTCAGGCAATCAGAAGTACTCCCTGGATCAACGACCCATCTCTAGTAGCTATAGCCTGTAATATTATTACACTCCAGAAATACATCCAGACCCCTCTTGAATTCCTTTATAGTACTCACCATCACCACCTCCTCAGGCAGAGAGTTCCATAGTCTCACTGCTCTTACCGTAAAGAATCCTCTTCTATGTTTGTGTACAAACCTTCTTTCCTCCAGAAGCAGAGGATGTCCCCTTGTCACAGTGACAGTCCTGGGGATAAATAGAGGATGGGAGAGATCTCTGTACTGACCCCTGATATATTTACACATGGTTATTAGATCTCCCCTCAGTCGTCTTTTTTCTAAAGTAAATAACCCTAATTTTGATACAAATTTTGGTACTATAGTTGCCCCATTCCAGTTATTACTTTAGTTGCCCTCCTCTGAACCCTCTCCAGTTCTGCTATGTCCGTCTTGTTCACAGGAGCCCAGAACTGTACACAGTACTCCATGTGTGGTCTAACTAGCGATTTGTAAAGTGGTAGGACTATGTTCTCATCACGGGCGTCTATGCCCCTTTTGATGCAACCCATTATTTTATTGGCCTTGGCGGCAGCTGCCTGACACTGGTTTTTGCAGCTTAGTTTTCTGTTTATTAAAATTCCTAGATCCTTTTCCATGCCAGTGTTACCGAGTGTTTTACCATTTAGTATGTATGGGTGACTTGCGTTATTCCTTCCCATGTGCATAACTTTACATTTGTCAGTGTTAAACCTCATCTGCCACTTATCTGCCCAAGCCTCCAATCTATCCAGATTCCTCTGTAGCAGTATATTGTCCTCTTCAGTGTTAATTACTTTACACAGTTTAGTGTCATCTGCAAAAATTGATATTTTACTATGCAAGCCTTCTACAAGATCATTAATAAATAAATTGAAAAGAATAGGGCCCAGTACTGACCCCTGAGGTACCCCACTATTGACAGTTGCCCAATCTGAGTGTGTACCATTAATAACCTCTGTTTTCTGTCACTCAGCCAGTTACTTACACACTTACTGACATTTTCTCCCAGTCCGAGCATCCTCATTTTATATACTAACCTTTTATGTGGTACAGTGTCAAAGGCTTTGGAGAAGTCCAGATATACGACATCCATTGATTCACCGCTGTCAAGTCTAGAACTTACCTCCTCATAGAAACTGATTAAATTCGTTTGGCATGACCGATCCCTCATGTTACGCTGAGTGGATGAGGAGGTATTAGAGGAGGAAAAGGAGTAGGAGGAGGAGGCAACAGGAGGCAAAGAGAAATGCCCTGCAATCCTCGGTGGTGGAAGAATATGTGCCAAACAGCTATCCGCCTCAGGACCAGCCGCCACTGCATTTACCCAGTGTGCTGCTAGGGAGATATAATGTCCCTGCCCGTGCTTACTGGTCCATTTATCGGTAACTATGTGGACCTTGCCACAGATGTCATTGCGCAGTGCACACCTGAATTTGTCCCCCACTTGTTTGTGCAGGTAAGGGATAGCTCTTCTGAAAAAGTAGTGGCGGCTGGGAACAAAGTACTGTGGGACAGCCAATGCCATAAGGTTTTTAAAACTCTCCGTCTACACCAGGCGGAATGACAACATTTCAAAGGCCAGGAGTTTTGAAATGCTGGCATTTAGGGACAGGGATCACATGTGGGTTGGGGGATACTCCGTCTTTCACTCCAATGTTTGGAAGATGGACAGCTGAACGCTGCCATGGGACATTGTGGTGCTGCTTGTTGAAGATGACGGGTGTGGTGACGTTTCTGACACATCCTATGTTTGCGGGGTGGCAGGTGCCTCAGTCACTCCAGAGGTGGAAGAAGAGGCCAAGACTACAGTAGAAGAGGGAGCAGAAGGAGCCTGAGACCTTTCCTGGTTTTGGAGGTGTTTACTCCACTGCAGCTCATGCTTGTCATCTGCACATTGTCTGAAGCTGGAGCTGACTTTGTTGTGCTTGGTCCCAGGGTGTGGTTGGCAGTAGCAGGTGTACTGTCTAGGGGACGGACGGTCTGCTTTTTCACCCTGCTCCCTCTTTTGCTGTGCTGGTGATTCTATGCGACCACTGCCTCTTCCTCGCATGACCTTGATTCCATGTGGGGACTAGGACCTAATCGTCCTCTACATCATCTTACACCCAGTCTTCCCCCCTGCCCTTGTTGTCGGTTTGCACACTGAAGAAAGCCACAGCAGTTGGCACCTGTGTTTCGTCATCATCGGAGACGATCTGCTGTGGTTTTCCTATTTTCTCATCCACAAACATAAGTGGTTGGGCATCGGTGCACTCAATCTCTTCCACTTCTGGGACAGCGCTAGGTGGATGGCCCTGGGAAACCCTGCCAGCAGAGTCATCAAAAAGCATAAGAGGCTGATGCATGACTTGGGACTCAGACTGCTTGGCTGATTTGCAAGGGGGTGAGGTGCTAGATAACTGCCCATGGCCTGCAGTTGCCAACTCTGAGCTTTCAGCAGTGGAGCAGGAGGGAGACAATGTGAAGGTTCTGGAGGCACTGTCAGCCACCCAATCTACTAGCAACTGTACTTGTTCTGGCCTCAACAGTCGTATAGAGTGGCATTCGGGCCTACTAAATAACGCTGAAGGCTCTGTCGTCTACGTGCACCTGAGGAAAGTGTTTCATTTGGGCATGTAGCTGGCACGGATCGACCACGTCCTCTCCCGGCAACAGAAGTTACACCAGCAGCACCACGACCAGAACCACGTCCCTTATTTGACGCTCTCCTCATTTTTTTAGGTCACCCACCGAAGTAACAGACGCTCTTACTAAATTTAGTTCCCTGTCAGCAATGCAGAGCAGGGGTTTTTCACCGGCAAAAATGGGTTAATGTCAACCACCAATAGAACAGACGAATTTTAGAAATTTAGGTCCCTGTCACCTATGCAGAGCAGGGTTTTTTTTTTGCGGCAAAACTGGTAAAATGTCACCCACCAATGGAGCAGACAATTTTTAGAAATTTAGGTCCTTTTCACCTATGCAGAGCAGGGATTTGTATACGGAAAAAATGGGTTAACGTCACCCACTAATGGAACAGATGATTTTTAGAGATTTAGGGCTCTGTCACCTATGCAGAGCAGGAGTTTGTATATGTCAAAAATGGGTTAATGTCACCCACAGATGGAACAGACGATTTTTCGAAATTTAGGTCCCTGTCACCTGGGCAAAAGCCTCCAGTTCAGTCACATTCTTAGGCTTGCGCGCTGCAACTGCTTTCTTTAAATCCCACCAGAGGTTCTCAATCGGATTTAAGTCTGGTGACTGCGATGGCTACTTCAAAATGTTCCAGCCTTTAATTTGCAACCATGCTCTAGTGGACTTGGAGGTATGCTTGGGATCATTGTCCTGTTGAAAGGTCCAACGTCTCCCAAGCTTTAGGTTTGTGCTGGTCTGCAATCACATTTTCATCCAATATCTCCTGGTACTGAAGAGAATTCATGGTACCTTGCACACGCTTAAGCTTCCCTGTACCTGTAGAAGCAAAACAGCCCCAAAGCATGATTGACCCCCCGCCACGCTTCAAGGTAGGCAAGGTGTTCTTTTCTTCATAGGCCTTGTTCTTCCTCCTCCAAACATAGCGTTGATCCATGGGCCCAAACAGTTCTAATTTTGTTTCATCAGTCCACAGAACACTATCCCAAAACTTTTGTGGTTTGTCCACATGACTTTTGGCATACTGCAGTCGACTCTTCTTATTCTTTGGAGACAGCAAGGGGGTGTGCCTGGGAGTTCTGGCATGGAGGCCTTCATTAAACAGTGTGCGCCTTATCTGAGCTGAAACTTCAGTACCCGCATCTGACAAATCTTTTTTCTGTTCCTCAGCAGTCACACGGGGACTTTTCTCCACTTTGCGCTTCAGGTAGCGCACAGCAGTCGAAGTCAGCATCTTCTTTCTGCCACGACCAGGTAGCGTTTCAACAGTACCCTTTGCCTTGAATTTGCGAATGATGCTTCCTATGGTGTCTCTTGGTATGTTTAACATCTTTGCAATCGTCTTATAGCCATTGCCTTCCTGTGAAGAGAAATCACCTCTTCTCTTGTCTTCCTGGACCATTCTCTTGACTTCACCATGTTTGTAAACACACCAGTAAATTTCTAGAAGGAGTTGAGTATCACAGTCATTTTACATATGCCTAATTGGTGCTTATTTTGCTTGATTGCTGCTCCTTGACATCCACAGGTGTTTTCAATACCTGATCGAAAACACTTGAATGAACCTGTTCTTAAGAGTGGTAGTCTTTAAGGGGTTGAATAATTGTGTCAATGAAGAAATCACAAAAAAAAACATTTAATACTATATTACAAAAACAATTGATGTCATCTTAGTTGCATTTGGTTCTTTAAAAAGTCCTTGTAAAATTTCATTCTGAACACAATTATAAATGTACACAAAATTCCCTAAAACCCTTTACAGCATTGGGGGTTGAATAATTTTGAACACAACTGTATGCAGAGCAGCGGTTTGTATATGGCAAAAATGGGTTAATGTCACCCACCGATGGAACAGACGATTTTTCAAAATTTAGGTCCCTGTCACCTATGCAGAGTAGGGGTTTATGCACTGCAAAACTGGATTAATGTCACCCACCAATGGAACAGACGATTTTTACAAATTTATTTCCCTGTCTCCTATGCAGAGCAGGTTTTTTTTTTTTGCGGCAAAAATGGTAAAATGTCACCCACCAATGGAACAGACAATTTTTTGAAATTTAGGTTCTTTTCACCTATGCAGAGCAGGGATTTGTATACGGCAAAAATGGGTTAACGTCACCCACTAATGGAACAGACGATTTTTAGAGATTTAGGGCACTGTCACCTATGCAGAGCAGGGGTTTGTATACGACAAAAAAGGGTTAATGTCACCCACCAATGGATCAGACGATTTTTAGAAATTTCGGTCCCTGTCACTTATGCAGAACAGGGGTTTATTCACAGCAAATCTGGGTTAATGTCACCCACCAATTGAACAGATTATTTTTAGAAATTTAGGTCCCTGTCACCTATGCAGAGCTGGGGTTTGTATATGACAAAAATGGTAAACCGTCACCCACTAATGAAACAGACGATTGTTAGAAATGTAGGTCCCTGCCACCTATGCAGAGCAGGGGTTTATTTATGTCAAAACTGGGTTAATGTCATTCACCAATGGCACAGACGATTTTTAGAAATTTATTTCCCTGTCACCTATGCAGAGCATGGGTTTGTATATGGCAAAAATGGTAAAACGTCACCCAACAGTGGAACAAACGATTTTTAGAAATTTAAGTCCCTGTCAGCAATGCAGAGCAGGGTTTTTTTCATGACAAAACTGGGTTATTGTCACCCACCAATGGAACAGACGATTTTTAGAAATTTAGGTCCCTGTCACCTATGCAGAGCATGGGTTTGCATATGGCAAAACTGGGTTATTGTCACCCACCAATGGAACAGACGATTTTTAGAAATTTAGGTCCCTGTAACCTATGCAGAGCAGGGGTTTGCATACGGCAAAACTGGGTTATTGTCACCCACCAATGGAACAGACGATTTTTAGAAATTTAGGTCCCTGTCATCTATGCAGACCTGGGGTTTATTCACACGCAAAACTGGGTTAATCTCACTCACCAATGGAACAGACGATCATTAGAAATTCATTTCTCTGTCACCTATGCAGAGCAGAGGTTTGTATATGGCAAAAATTGTAAAATGTCACCCACCAATGGAACAGACGATTTCTAGAAATTTAGGTCCCTGTCACCTATGCAGAGCAGGGGTTTGCATACGGAAAAACTGGGTTAATGTCACCACCAATGGAACAGACGATGTTTTGAAATTTAGGTCCCTATTACCTATGCAGAGCAGGGGTTTGCATACGGAAAAACTGGGTTAATGTCACCACCAATGGAACAGACGATTTTTTGAAATTTAGGTCCCTGTAACCTATGCAGAGCAGGGGTTTGTATATGTCAAAAATGGGTTAATGTCACCCACTGATGAAACAGAAGATTTTTCGAAATTTAGGTCCCTGTCACCTATGCAGAGTAGGGGTTTATGCACTGCAAAACTGGGTTAAAGTCACCCACCAATGGAACAGACAATTTTTACAAATTTATTTCCCTGTCTCCTATGCAGAGCAGGGTTTTTTTTTGCGGCAAAAATGGTAAAATGTCACCCACCAATGGAACAGACAATTTTTAGAAATTTAGGTCCTTTTCACCTATGCAGAGCAGGGATTTGTATACGGAAAAAATGGGTTAACGTCACCCACTAATGGAACAGATGATTTTTAGAGATTTAGGGCTCTGTCACCTATGCAGAGCAGGGGTTTGTATATGTCAAAAATGGGTTAATGTCACCCACCAATGGAACAGACGATTTTTCGAAATTTAGGTCCCTGTCACCTATGCAGAGTAGGGGTTTATGCACTGCAAAACTGGGTTAATGTCACCCACCAATGGAACAGACGATTTTTACAAATTTATTTCCCTGTCTCCTATGCAGAGCAGGGGGGTTTTTTTTTGCGGCAAAAATGGTAAAATGTCACCCACCAATGGAACAGACAATTTTTTGAAATTTAGGTTCTTTTCACCTATGCAGAGCAGGGATTTGTATACGGCAAAAATGGGTTAACGTCACCCACTAATGGAACAGACGATTTTTAGAGATTTAGGGCTCTGTCACCTATGCAGAGCAGGGGTTTGTATATGACAAAAATGGTAAAACGTCACCCACTAATGAAACAGACGATTGTTAGAAATGTAGGTCCCTGCCACCTATGAAGAGCAGGGGTTTATTCAAGGCAAACCTGGGTTAATGTCAACCACCAATGGAACAGATGATTTTTTGAAATTTAGGTCCCTGTCACCTATGCAGAGCATGGGTTTGTATACTGCAAAATTTGTTCAATGTCAATCACCAATTAAATAGACCAATTGTAGTAATTTCTTTCCCTGTCACCTATGCAAAGCAGGTTTTTTTTAAAGGCAAAAATGGATTAATGTCAACAATGTAACAGACGAATTTTTGAAAATTATTACCCTGTCTGCTGTTTAAAGAAGGGCTATAAAACAGCCAAAAATTAAAGGTACTTTATGGCCCAAAAAAGGTTCTTTTTTTGCACACAATGAAACAGATGGATTTAAGTATATTTCTTTCACAAACAGAAATGCAGCAGAGGCCACAAAGGTACTTAATGGCAAAAAAAAAGGTATTCTTTTCACACACAATGAAACTGATGGATTTAAGTGTATTTATTTCAGAAATGCAGCGCAGGCTGCAAATGTACTATCTAGCATAAAAAGTTTTTTTTTTTTCAAACAACAATATAACAGCAGTAGTTAATGGTTTTATTGGACTGTCAGAAATGCAGCGCAGGTTGCAAATGTACTATCTAGCACAAAAAGTGTGTTTTTTTTCAAACAACAATAGAACAGTATTTAACGGTTTAATTGGACTGTCAGAAATGCAGCTCAGGCCGCAAATGTACTATCTAGCACAAAAAGTGTGCTTTTTTCAAACAACAATGTAACTGCAGTATTCAACTGTTTTATTGGACTGCCAGAAATGTAGCACAGGCCGCAAATGTACTATCTAGCACAAAAAGTATGTTTTTTTAAACCAAAAATGTAAATGCAGTATTTAACTGTTTTATTGGACTGTCAGAAATGCAGCGCAGGCCGCAAATGTACTATCTAGCACAAAAAGTGTGCTTTTTCTGCCAACAATGTAAATGCAGTATATGCCGGTTTTATCGGACTGTCAGAAATGCAGCGCAGGCTAAAAAATTTACTTTCTAGCACAAAAAATGGGAATTTGTCAACCGACAATGTAACAGCAGTATTTACTGGTTTTATTTGAATATCAGATATGCAGTGCCGGTGTCAGAAAGAGAAAAAATCACTTTAGGTCACACAAATATGTTGCAGACTAATGTAATTGAATTATTTTTACTGCCAGGTATGCACTGCAGGCCGCAGGGGTACTTGACCGCCCAAAAAAGGGAATTTGTCCCCCTAGAATCTAACAGAGCGATTTAATGAATAAATTTTCCCTGTCACATATTCAGCACAGGGGTAGTTCACAGAAAAAAATTGGAATATGTCCCCCCCCCCCATGGTCCTAAAGTCACAGACGGATTACCTATATTATTTTCCCTTCCCCTGGCACATATGCAGATGTCGTCCACTGAACTACCAGAACAGGATTAAAGTAATGTCCCTGGCACACATGCAGTGGCAAGTGCACTGCACTTGCAAAAATGGTCGCCGACGCCCACCTAACAAACAGACTTATTAAAGCTTATTTCTCTGTGGCACTGGGCTCATGGGTACAAAAATGTAGCATAGCACCCACAAAAATAATCGGTGTAGTTTGCAGATTTAACAACACCAAGTACACCAGAATTGTTTCCTAATCTCTTCCTCACAGCATCAGCATCCTATTCCTACACTAGTAAGAGCTGATGTGACGTGCAGCACTAAGGGACTCCAGCTTATATAGAGGCTGGGTCAGATGCTGCACTGGCAAATCAAAGCCATGCCATTAGTAGGCACAGCTGTGATGGCTTCTAAGAGCACACTAGTTAAACACTTGTTGATTGGCTGCCCTGCAGACTTTCAACAAACGCCATTAAACAGCCGAACAACGAACTTGAACCCGAACTTTACAGAAATGTTCGGGTTCGGGTACCAAAAACCCTAAAGTTCGGTACGAACCCGAGCTTTACATTTTGGGTTCGCTCAACCCTAATTACAACCCTTCCACAATTCCAGGGTATCTGCTCATTTTTAATGGGAGTCTATCACCAGCGACCTCCACATCAAACTGTTTGCATAGACAAAAACACTGCTTTTCCTTCATTAATCTGAGGCTCCATTCCCAAGTTCTGATACTTTTTCTTAATATGCAAATTATGCCTTTGGTTCAATGAGGGAATCACTATTGCTCTTGTTGAATCCAAACTCCCCTTGCAGCAGGTGCTTCAATGTCCCTTCTCCTCCCCTGCCCCAAGGGCAATGGCAAATGCAAAGATGTGGGGGTCAGGAAGGGTTCTTCCAGTGGTTCTACAACTAAGCAGAAGCACCTGCATTGACTCCCCACTTCAATACCAGCTTCTGCAAACTGCCAGCTAAGGTCCTCCACTGAGGCTATATGCTCCACTGTTGGTGAGTTGCCCCTCTGTCACTGCTGCGCATGTATATGTAAAAGCGTGCCTGTGTGTATATGTTTGTACAAAAGTGTGCCTGTGTGTGTATATGTCTGTACAAAAGTGTGCCTGTGTGTGTATATGTCTGTACAAAAGTGTGCCTATGTCTGTACAAAAGTGTGCCTATGTGTGTGTATGTCTTTATAAAAGTGAGCCTGTTTGTAAGATGTGTGGCTGAGTAACAACTCCTGTATGTTAATGCATATTGCTGTTTATATGTGTGAAAGTCAAAGTGTAGATGTGTGTAAAAATGTACTCAGATGTTTTTGATGGATCCTCGTATTTTTTAGCTTTTTACAATGGTAGAGGAGATACAGTATTTTTCTTCTGACAGGAAATGTAAGCTTGGTGCAGTAACTGTATTAATTTTATGTAGTAGGTGTCGGATCATTTTAAAAGTTTAAAAGTTGAGCTGCTGAATCTGGATTGCCACGACCTTCCACTGCTGAGAGTCTACAATAGTGGAGCTGGTACAGACCCATGGCTGATGCCAGGAACTCACACCCAGATACCTCTATTGGGAAGTGAGCTCTTTAAGTTGTGGCTAAAGTTGAGCGGACAACTGGAGGTTCGGGTTCGACGGGTTCGGCCGAACCTCACAAAAAAGTTCGGGTTCGGGACTAAATACACATTCAGACTATACACTGGCTGCAGGTCAGGCCATCACCTACAAGGCATAAAGGGCAAGCTCAGGCCATGTGGACAATTTGGAGACCCAGAAGTTGAATCGGGCAGAACCATCAGTCAGTACGTGTAGGCATGTGCACTTGTACTGTTCCACCATGTTGTTCAAATGCTGCCTCCTGCTAAGACATTCCATATCAGCTGGTGGTGGCAGTTGCTGTGGCATGGTGACAAAGCTTTTCCACATTTCAGCCATGCTAACCCTACCTTGTGAGGTGCTGGCCGTGACCCAGCTGCGTTGGTGACCTCTTCCTCCTCCTCCTACATTGCCTTCGCCCTGTGCTTCCACTTGTCCCCCAGTGTCAGTTGGGAATGCCCTCAGGAGCGCGTCTACTAGCGTGCGCTTGTAGTCGCACAACTTCCTATCACGCTCCAGTGACGGAATTAAGGACGGCACTTTGTCTTTGTAATGGGGATCCAGCAGGGTGGCAACCCAGTAGTCAGCACAAGTTAAAAGAGGGCAACTCTGCGGTCGTTGCGCAGGCACTGCAGACTGTAGTTACTCCTGTGTGCCAAGCTGCCCAGAAGTAAGGATAAGCTGTCCTCTGTGGGTGGTATATCGTCTGTGTCCTCTGTATCCCCCCAGCCACGCTCCAGTGATGGCCATGAGCTGCGTTGGGTGCCATCCTGCTGTTAACCCGGTTCCTCCTCCTCCTCCTCTACCTCATCCTCCTCATCCTTGTCCTCCAGAACTGTGCCCTGGCTGGCCAAATGTGTACCTTGCCTCTGCTGGTGCAGGAACCCACCCTCTGAGCCACTTCTGAATAACTGGCCTGAAATCCTATGAAATGCCCACTCTTCCTCCTCCTCTTCTTCCTGTGCCACATCTTCTTCCATCATCGTCCTAAGTGTTTTTTCAGGAGACATGGAAGTGGTATTGTAACGCTAAGAACAGCGTCATCACCACTGGCCATGTAGGTTGAGTTCTCGAAACACCACAACAAGGCCCACAGGTCTCGCATGGAGGCCCACTCATGGTGGTGAAGTGGTGCTGCTCTGTAGAGCAACTGACCCGTGCGTGCTGTGGCTTAAACTCCACTATTGACTGCTGCTGCTCGCACAGATTCTTCAGCATATGCAAGGTGGAGTTCCACATGGTGAGCATGTCGCATATGAGGTGTGAACGGGAAGGCCGAAGTTACGTGCAGCGCAGACAGGCGAGCAGCAGGGTGAGAATTCTGAAAGCGTGCACAGACGGACTGCACTTTCTGCAGCAGCTCTGACATGTCTGAGCAGTTTTTAAGGAATTTCTGCACCACCAAATTCAGCACATGCGCCAGTCAAGGGATGTGCTTCAAACCGGCTAGTCTCGGAGCTGATATGCAACGAGATTTCACCCATTATCGCACACCACCAGTCCGGGCTTGAGGTTTACTGGCAGCAACCACTCATTGGTCTGTTCTTCTATGCCCCTCCACAGCTCCTATGTGGTGTGGGTTTGTCCCCCAAACACATGAGTTTTAAAACCGCTTGCTGATGTTTACCCCAGGCTGTGCTGAAGTTGGTGGTAAAGGTCTTTCGCTGACAAGATGAGGAGGTGGTAGAAGAGTAGGAGGAGGAAGCGGAGTAGGAGGAGGAGGCAACAGGAGGCAAAGAATAATGCCCTGTGATCCTCGGTGATGGAAGGACATGCACCAAACCGCCACTACATTTACCCAGTGTGCAGTTAGGGAGATATAGCGTCTCTGCCCGTGCTTACTGCTCCATGTATCTGTGGTTATGTGGACCTTGCCACAGATGGCGTTGCGCAGTGCACACTTGATTTTATCCTTAACTTGGTTGTGCAGCGAAGGCACGACTCGTCTGGAAAAGTAGTGGCGGCGGGAATGACGTACTGTGGGACAACCACCGTCGTCAGCTGTTTAAAACAGTCCGTCTCCACCAGACGAAATGACAGTATTTCAAAGCACAATCAATAATTGCTGTCATTTGAATATTTAACACCATCAAGTTCAACAGAATTCTTCCCTAATCACTAACTCACAGCAGCATCCTATCCCTACACTGAGAAGAGAAGAGTGACGGGCGACTCCAGCTTAAATAGATGCTGGGTCACATGCTGCACTGGCCAATCACAGCCATGCCATTAGTAGGCATGGCTGTGATGGCTTCTTAGGGCAAAGTAGTGAATCGACTGTTGATTGGCTGCCCTGCAGACTTTCTAAAAGCGCCAAGAAATCGCCGAACAACGAACCCGAAGCAGAACTTTTACGGAAATGTTCGGGTCCGGGTGCGAAAAATCGTAAAGTTCGGTACTAGTGACAGTGACCAATCTGAGTGTGTACCATTTATAACCACCGTCTGTTTTCTATCACTGAGCCAGTTACTTACCCACTTACTGCTATTTTCCCCCAGTCCAAGCATTCTCATTTTATATACTAACCTTTTATGTGGTACAGTGTCAAATGCTTTGGAGAAGTCTAGATATACGACATCCATTAATTCGCCGCGGTCAAGTCTAGAACTTACCTCCTCATAGAAACTGTTTAAATTAGTTTGACGTGACCGATCCCTCATGAAGCCATGCTGATATGGCGTTATTTGCTTATTGTCATTGAAGTACTCCAAGATAGCATCTCTTAGAAAACCTTCAAACAGTTTTCCCACGACAGATGTTAAACTTACCAGCCTATGGTTTCCGGGCTCTGTTTTTGGACCCTTTTTGAATATTGGCACCACATTTGCTATGCTCCAATCCTGTGGAACACTCCCAGTCAATATAGAGTCCTTAAAATTTCAGAAATAAGGGTCTGGCTATGACATTACTTAATTCTCTTAGGATGTGAGGGTGTATGCCATCTAGTCTAGGCAATTTGTATATTTTAATCTTCCTGGTTCAGACAGGGTACTTTTAATGGGGAATTTATTTTTAATATTACTATTAATATTATTGGTCACAATATGGAGTGCATTGCGCTTTTGGAGAGCACAATCACTATTGATGGCATTGTAAAGGGCACTATTATTAATGAGGACACTCTGTGAGAGAATTATTATTATTGGTGGGATTTTTGGGAGCACTTTGGAGACTATCTGTATGGCACTGTTATTTTGTAAGTAATGTACAATGGGAACATTTGGGAGCACAGTGGGCACAGTATTGTGGTTAGCAGCAGGATAATACTTTTGGGTAACCAGGAGGGGGGATGAAAAAATATTGGAAACTAAGCTCTCTGTGTGGCAAACTTTGCAGAGACGAGATGCGGCTGAAGTACTTTGTCATGATGGTCTAGTCTGAATGGAGAAGATGAGGAAAGAGAACATCTACAGCAGAGGAGACATCACTGCATGTAAGAGGTATGTAGTGCTGTATGTAATGTCCAATTCAAATGCAGTAGAGCTGGGGGAGAAAGAATTGGATTGAGAATTTGGCACAGGGATGTCATTTTAGTTTTCATCTCAGGCAGCAGAAAAGCAAGAGGCCACAGCTTTTAACTGTACCTGAGTCTTGATGATGCAGATACAGTTGTGGACATACAGGGAACCACTGCTCCGATTAGGGCCCCCAGACCTAACTTTGCTTGAGGCCACAGAAATGCCAAGCCTACCCCTGCCATAGAAGTTAATAGGGCTGAGCACAATACCAAACACAGCCGCAATACAATGTATGGCGCTATGCTTGGTAACAGAGAGAAGGCCGCTGTGCTCACAGGAGTGCCTGTCCTTTCTCAAACAGATGATCATAGGCGGTCCTGGGTGTTGGACCCTGACCGATCAGATACTGATGACTAATGGCGGATTATAATTGGGGCGTTTGGGTCAGTCGCCCCTAGCTCGCCATCACTGGGGGGCCCTGCTCCCACCTGAACACCCACATACTGCGGCGGGGCACGGGAGCATATAGTTGCCTGCCCCGCCGCCTATCACCACCATAGGCTTCAGGCCTCGTAGGCCTGAGGCCTATGTGGTAGTAGAAGCCCCACGTGCGTGATGACGTCATCGTGCGCCTGTATAGTGGCGCGCGCACGCTCTGATGTACGCGCGCCTGCCACACCATTCAGCATACAGGTAAGTATTAGCTTTTTTTTTTGTGTGTGTGCTAACTTGGGGGGGGGGGGGGAGATATTAAGTGACAGTGGGGCATGTTTCCATGGGTGCATATTAGTTAATGGATGGCAGATATGGGGGCAAATTAACTAATGGATGGCAGCGTGGGGACAAATTAATGGATGGCAGTGTGGGGGCAAATTATTGGATGGCAGTTGTGGGGGAAAATTAATAGATGACCGTGTGGGGGCAAATTAATGAATGGCAGTGTGGGGGCAAATTAATGGATGGCAGTATGGAGGCAAATTAATTAATGGATGGCAGTGCGGGGGCAAATTAATTAACGGATGGCAGTGTTGGGGCAAATTAATTAATGGATGGCAGTGCGGGGGCAAATTAATTAACGGATGGCAGTGTTGGGGCAAATTAATTATTGGATGGCAGTGTGGGGGCAAATTAATTAATGGATGGCAGTATGGGGCAAATTAATTAATGGATGGCAGTTCTGGAGGCAAATTAATTAATGGATTGCAGTGTGGGGGCAAATTAATTAATGGATAGCAGTATGGGGGCAAATTAATTAATGGATGGCAGTGTGGGGGCAAATTGATTAATGGATGACAGCGTGGGGGCAAATTAATTAATGGATGGCAGTATAGGGGCACATTAATTAATGGATGGCAGTGTGAGGGCAAATTAATTAATGGATGAAAGTGTGGGGGCAAATTAATGGATGGCAGTCTGGGGCCAAATTAATAATGGGTGGCAGTGTGGGGGTAAATTAATGAATGGCAGGATGGGGCAAATTAATTAATGAATGGCAGTGTGGGGGCAAAATAATTAATGGATGGCAGTATGGGGGCAAAATAATTAATGGATGGCAGTGTGGGGGCAAATTAATTAATGGATGACAGTGTGGGGCAAATTAATTAATTGATGGCATATGGAGGCAAATTAAATAATGGATGGCAGTGTGGGGGCAAATTAATTAATGGATGACAGTGTGGGTGCAAATTAATGGATGGCAGTATGGGGGCAAATTAAATAATGGATGGCAGTGTGGGGGAAAATTAATGGATGGCAGGATGGGGCAAATTAATTAATGAATGGCAGTGTGGGGGCAAAATAATGGATGGCAGTATGGGGGCAAAATAATTAATGGATGGCAGTGTGGGGGCAAATTAATTAATGGATGACAGTGTGGGGCAAATTAATTAATTGATGGCATATGGAGGCAAATTAAATAATGGATGGCAGTGTGGGGGCAAATTAATTAATGGATGACAGTGTGGGTGCAAATTAATGGATGGCAGTATGGGGGCAAATTCAATAATGGATGGCAGTGTGGGGGAAAATTAATGGATGGCAGTATGGGGCAAATTAATTAATGGATGGCAGTGTGGGGGCAAATTAATGGATGAACGTGTGGGGGCAGATTAATTAATGGATGGCATTATGGGGGCAAATTAATTAATGGATGGCAGTGTGGGAGAAATTACTGTATGGGAGCAGTGTGGGGGAAATTACTATATGGGGGGCAGTGTGAGGGGCTAATTACTATATGGGGGGATTTACTATATGGGGGCAATGTGAGTGAAATTACTATATGGGGCAGTGTACTGGAAATTACTATATGGGCCAGTATGGGGGAAATTACTATATGGGGGCAGTGTGGGGGAAATTACTATATGGGGGCAGTTGTGGGGGCCAATTAATGGATGGCAGTTTGGGGACAAATTTATTAATGGATGGCAGTATGGGGGCAAATTAATTAATGGATGGCAGTGTGGGGGAAATTACTGTATGGGGGCAGTGTGGGGGAAATTACTATATGGGGACAGTGTGAGGGGCTAATTACTATATGGGAGAATTTACTATATGGGGGCAATGTGAGTGAAAATACTATATGGGGCAGTGTACTGGAAATTACTATATGGGAGCAGTATGGGGGAAATTACTATATGGGGGCAGTGTGGGGGAAATTACTATATAGGGGCAGTGTGGGGGAAATTACTCTATGGGGCAGTGTGGTGGGAGAATACTATATGGGGGCAGTGTGGAAGAAATTACTATATGGGGGCAGTGTGGGGGAAATTACTATATGGGGGCAGTGTGGGGGAGATTACTATATGAGGACGGTGTGAGGGAAATTACTATATGGTGCAGTGTGAGGGAAATTACTATGTGGGGCAGTGTGGGGGAAATTACTATATGGGGCAGTGTGGGGGAAATTACTATATGTGGAAGTGTGGGGGAAATTACTATATGTGGCAGTGTGGGGGAAATTACTATATGTGACAGTGTGGGGAAATTACTATATGGGGGCAGTGTGGGGTAAATTACTATATGGGGGCAGTGTGGGGGAGATTACTATATGAGGACAGCGTGAGGAAAATTACTATATGGGGCAGTGTGGGGGAAATTACTATGTGGGGCAGTGTGGGGGAAATTACTATATGGGGCAGTGTGGGGGAAATTACTATATGTGGCAGTGTGGGGAAATTAACTATATGGGGCAGTGTGGGGAAATTACTATATGGGGAATTGTGGGGGATATTACTATATGGGGGCAGTGTGGGAGAAATTACTAAATGGGGGTAGTGTGGGGGAAATTACTATATGGGGCAGTGTGGGGGAAATTACTATATGGGGCAGTGTGGGGGAAATTACTATATGGGGCAGTGTGGGGGAAATTACTATATGGGGGCAGTGTGGGGGAAATTACTATTAGTGTTGAGCGCGAATATTCGAAAAGCGAATTTTTTTAGCGAATATCGGCACTTCGCAAATTCGCGAATATTTCGAATATAGGGCTATAAATTCGCTATTTCGAATATTCTTTTTTTTTTTTTTTAGTTATATTTTTTTCTTTCCCACTTCCCAAAAGTAGTTCTTACCTGTCCTGAGGATTCCAGGCTTCCTGGCTGCTCTAGTCAGTTCCCGTTGCCGCTTCTGCCGACTTCCGTGCTCATGGAGCGTCCCCATCCATGGGAACGTCTCCATATACTAAAATGTACTGTCGGATTTGAGGAATTACGTTGAAATCGCAATGCGATTAATTCAAGTTATATTAATCGCATTGCGATTACAACTTAGCACTGCTATCTTACATAGGCTAGAATTAACGAATATGGAATATAGATTAGCTATGCACTAGCAGTGCTAAGTTGAAATCGCAATGCGAATACTTTAAGTTAAATTAATCGCATTGCGATTTCAACTTAGCACTGCTGCTATATTCCATATTCGTTAACTTCGTTAATTCTACCAAGCTGACCCATTATAAACCCAGCTCTAAGTTGAAATCGCAATGCGATTAATATAACTTGAATTAATCGCATTGCGATTTCAACGTAATTCCTCAAATCCGACAGTACATTTTAGTATATGGAGATGTTCCCATGGTGATCGGGACGCTCCATGAGCACAGAAGTTATGGTTGGCTTGGTAGAATTAGCGAATAGCGAATATGACGAATGTATTCGTCATATTCCTCAAAACGAAGATAACGCAGTATTCTACATCTTCGTTTTAGCTACCTATTCGTCATCGTCAACTTCGCTATTCGCTAATTCTAGCAATCAAATAGGAAGGTTGACTTACCAGACAGCTGTGTTAAATTCGCTATGCGATTTTTTTTTTTAATACAATAATTATATTACTTGATAAAATTATTATAAGTATTCTATTTATTAAAAAAATAATAAAAAAATCGCATAGCGAATTTAACACAGCTGTCTCTATAGTCAACCTTCCTATTTGATTGCTAGAATTAGCGAAGTTGACGAATAGGTAGCTAAAACGAAGATGTAGAATACTTCGTTATCTTCGTTTTGAGGAATATGACGAATACATTCGTCATATTTCGTCATCCTCGCTAATTCTAGATATGAAACCAATAGGAAAGTAGCCTTAAGTTAAAATCGCAATACGCGATTATTTAAATCGCATATTAATCGCGATAACTAGAAAAATGACGAATATTCGATTTCGACGAATATGAAACGAATATTCATTTGAATATTCGCGAATTTCGTCGAAATCGAATATGGCACCTGCCGCTTATTACTAATTACTATATGGAGCAGTGTGGGGGAAATTACTATAGGGGGGGGGGGAGTGTGAGGGGAAATTATTATATGGGGCAGTGTATGTGTGTGTGTGTAGGGGGGAATTACTATATGGAACAGTGTGAGGGAAATTACTATATGGGGGCAGTCTGGGGGAAATTACTATATGGGGGGCATTGTGTGGGAAATTACTATATGGGGCAGTGTGGGGGATATTACTATATGGGGGCAGTGTGGGAAATTACTATGTGGTGGCAGTGTGGGGGAAATTATTATATGGGGGCAGTGTGAGGGAGATTACTGTATGGGGGTAGAGTGGGAGCAATTACTATATGGGGCAGTGTGGGGGAAATTACTATATGGGGGCAGCGTGTGGGAAAGTACTATATGGGGCAGTGTGAGGGAAATTACTATATGGGGGCAGTGTGGGAAATTACTATGTGGTGGCAGTGTGGGGGAAATTATTATATGGGGGCAGTGTGAGGGAGATTACTGTATGGGGGTAGAGTGGGGGAAATTACTATATGGGGCAGTGTGGGGGAAATTACTACATGGGGTCAGTGTGAAGGGAAACTACTATATGGGAGTAGTGTGGGGTATGGGGGGACATTATTTTTGGGGACACTATGCAAGGATAATTACCTGGAGCACAATATAGGGTGTTAATATTACTGGGGGCACTCTAGAGGACATTATAACTGCTGTAGACACTATAGGGATCTTTGGGGTCATTTATCAAACTGTTGTAGTAGAACTGGCTTAGTTGTCCATAGCAACAGATTTCACCTTTCATTTTTGACAGCTCCTCTGGAAAAGGAAAGGTGGAATCTGATTAGTTGCTATGGACAACTAAGCCAGTTCTAATTTACACCAGTCTGATAAATGACCCCAATTATGAGAAATCTAATCCAGTCCATGTAACAAACTCTGTAGAGACGAGATGCGGCTGAAAGAATTAGTCATGGCTATCTGGGTCAAACGGAGGAGAAGAGGAAAGAGAAGATCTACATGACAGGAGAAGTCCCTGGATGTAAGAGGTATGTGGTTCTGTATTCCCCCGATATGTACAGCTGGCTCACTACTGTGACCTAAATCTCATCTTCTCCTCCAAGTCTTTATCATAATCATAATAAATATGTATTTTAAATTTGGCAACTTAAATTTTAATTTGTCACCTGCAGTCCTATGTAACAGCCCAGATACCAGTGATAACTTTCCGTGTGCAGATAATGTTGTACATGTTCCCTGCAGTCCTATGTAACACCTCACATAACACAATAGTTCACTGTGTTACATAGGACTGCAGGTAACATCTATGAATATCTGTACTCAGAGAGTTATGAGATGGTCGGGGTCAGACTCCTGGCAGCCAGCTGTTTGAGGAGACAGCGATGTTTCAGTGAGCGCTGTAGCCTTTTTTGCTCCTTACCAAGCACGGAGCTGTCCATTTGACAGCACTGCGCTTGGTATTGCAGCTCAGCTCCAATCACTCAGATAGGACAGAGCTGCAGCTAGGCCACGTGAACGATGAATGTGATGTCATAAGGCTTAGAAAGAGACTGTGGCGCTCACAAAGCACCGCAGCCTCTTCATACAGAAAAAAAACCTGAAACTTAAAATGGAGGAGGGGGGGGGCAAGTTGGGTAGACAGCCCTGGGCCTTATCATACACATAATCCGCCCCTGCCGATGACCTATCCTAAGGATAGGTCATGAGTAGTAAAATCATGGAAAACCTCTTTAAATGCATTGGTGTTACTAGCTTCATTATGCCTTTAAATATACAAAGACAATTAACATTTGATAAAATGTAATAGTAGAGAATTCAGTTTATTACTTTATCATAGCAATGCATATCTTGCATTGTAAGAACAATTGTGCAATCATAATTATGTGTTTATGCTGATTTATTAGTTATAAATAGTGTTGAGCGAACAGTTCGAGAATAGTTCGGGTTCGTACCGAATTTTGGAGTGTCAGGGACCCGGACCCGAACATTTTCAAAAAAGTTCGGGTTCGGTTTCGGTGTTCATCGATTACTTCCCGCTTTCTGAAGGGCTGCACAGCAGCCAATCAGCTAGCGTTTTACTTCTTGCCCTAAGAGCCCATCACAGCCATGCCTACTAATGGCATGGCTGTGATTGGCCAAGTGCAGCATGTGACCCAGCCTCTATTTAAGCTGGAGTCACGTAGCGCCGCACGTCACACTGCTCTGATTAGTGTAGGGAGAGGACGCAGCTTCTATCAGGGCGAGATTAGGCAGGTTAAAGTCAGCAACAGCACCTAATGAACGGATCAATTTACAGCTGAGAATCATTGAACTTCTGCTAGTTACTTGCTCGCTAGTTTTTAGGCTGCACAGAGCGTTTTTTTTTGTCACTTATTTTCTGGGTTGATCGGCGGCCATTTTGTGACTTGTGGTGCGCCAGAAGAAGCTGCCACCAAGTCCATCAATCCATCAATACTAGTTTTTTTTTTGCTATATCCTACATCAGGGGCTTGGCTGTGCTAATTGTCACCCCTAGAAACTCAGGAAAGAAATTTCTATATTTTATTAAGGGGTTAAATACAATTGCCCAAATACCAATCCCCTAAATCTGGTGTTCCAGCTTTGGTTAGACAAGTATAATACTGTCTGCTGTCTGGCAAAGGATAGATTATTTTCTGGGGTTAAATTCAATTGCCAAAATAGCAATACCATAAATCAGTGGTTTCAGCTGTGGCTGGCAAAATAGAATAGTGTCCGAGGTAACGCACACACGCACAGACGCACGTACACGATTCTTGAATAGTTGTATTATCGCGATAATAAAACTAACAGTGTAAAGTTGACTGTATTGCTCTAAGTTATATTCGTGTATCGAATGTAACTTCTATTACAGCACACCAATACTAAAACTGACTAAGAGACAGCTTTAAGTTCTATTTGAACGCTGATTGCAACTTTGGAACTTAAAGTGGTGTACGATTTTAAAAGTTGAGTACTAAAAAGTTGGAATGGCAATGCGATTCTTATGTATTTAGCTAATCAGATTGCGATTACAACTTTGAGCTATCGATCACCATGGGAACGCTCTTCAGTAGAATGTACTGTCGGATGTGAGAATTAAGTTGAAATCGCAATGCGATTATTATATATCTGCTTAATCGCATTGCCGTTAACTTAGCATTGCTAATAATTCCATTCATATTCGCTAACTTACTGACTCAGTAAGTTAACGATATGGATGGAATTATTTAGCAATGCTAAGTTGAAATCGCAATGCGATTAAGCAGATATATAAGAATCGCATTGCGATTTCAACTTAATTCTCAGATCCGACAGTACATTCTACTGGAGGAGGCGTTCCCATGGTGATCGTTAGCTCAAAGTTGTAATCGCAATGCGTTTATTGCGGTATATTATCCCTCTGGGTGTCTTTTACAGCCTTTTTAGTGCCCAAAAGTTCGGGTCCCCATTGACTTCTATGGGGTTCGGGTTCGGGATGAAGTTCGGGTTGAGTTCGGATCACGAACCCGGACATTTTCCGGAAGTTCGGCCGAACCTCTCGAACCCGAACATCCAGGTGTTCGCTCATCTCTAGTTATAAAACCCTTTCTTTTTTGTCCATTACAGTTGTATTGACCCTCACCTTACTTGCTTGTGGCTATGAATGGTAAAGAGAAGTTCTCTAATTAAAAAGAAGAAATATAGTAAGTATTGTTGTTGACTACGGATTATGTATAGTCACTTGGGCACATAGTTTCATGTATAATTTTTTTTTAAACTAAAAGACTTGGAACCCTTCACAAAAATGATGCAACATGGATAATATTATTATGTACATAGTTAAGTCCCATTATTATGACTATCAGCTAATATCAGGAGTAACTGCCGCGTGCAGACGGACATCAGCTACACGGGATGGAAGTGACTCAGTAAGGTCCTTTTAAGTTGTTACAGTTATCTGGACCCATGCTGACTACAGTGCGTTCTATAGTGGGTGGAGGGTCTGTGGCGGAAGATTTATAGAGCGAACATGATGGTCAAAAGAGTCCGACAGAGGCTCAATTGGGTTCAAGTCTGTCTAGGGAATTAAGGGGTCAGAGTAGTATTTGGAAGACTTTGTCATGCTTTGACAATCAAGGTTCGACTTTTCTAGCCATGTAACATGCTACACTGTTGTCTGGTAGATCCCAACCACCCCAAAAAAGACAAACAACATGTATGGGTGTACGTGATCTGCAAGGATAAGAAAAACATTACAAAATTACACCTACCTCTTTAATTATTATATTAATGAATGTTATTGCAAACAGGTCCCTTTTTACTAATCAACTGAGCGGACAATTGTCGGGAAGGAAACGTTCCTTCCCAACAATCTCCTGCTCATCAGTAAAGGAAATCATTGCATTTAAATGCAGCGATCACTAATGCCATAGCTCATTCCTGTACTGTCATTGTTTGCCGGCAGCACAGGTTGCTTAGACGGCACAATCTGCTGCCGCAAGCGTTGATTTAGGTGACCACATGCACAATGCTATTACCTGAAGAACAAGTGTACAATATATAGACAGCAGTCTATATATGTATACACACTTTGGGGGCTATCAGACGACACGACCAGATCTGTTTTGTAATCTGCAAATTGCAGATCCACAAAACACGTACAGTATACTGGTGTATGCGTTCTGCATTTTGCAGATCAGCAAGTCCTGCCCTTTGTTAGAAATGCCTATTCTTGTCTGCCAAACAGTCAAGAATAGGACATATTCTATATTTTGTTTTCTTATGGGGACTTGGAACAAACATATGGATGCGGACAGCACATTGTGTGCTATTTGCATATTTTGAAATTAAACGATTTGACCATTGTGTTTATGAAACATGGGGCTACCGTAAAACAATTTTCTAATTGCTTTCTAAATGCTGTTAGGAACAGCTAAGGAAAGATGGCCGTCCCCATAATCATGTTCAGGAAAAATAATGAAAAAATTTGCAATCAGAGAATAAAAGGAGATCAGAAAAAAAGGATATGTATTTTTTTTCTATACGTTTAACACAAGAGGCTTCACATTTGCCTTAAAATCAATACAAATAATAGGCACATAAGCATCCTTATAAAACTGTGATTAACCCATAACATATGTTAAATCACATAGACCAATCAGCAGTAGTGATGAGCGGGAGGTGGCATATTCGATTTGGCGATATTTCGAGAATATTCGATTGAATATTCGTCATATATTCGTCAAAATCGAATATTCGTCATTATTCTATATATTGCGAATGTTACTCGAATTTATATTCGCATCGCGAATTAAACTTAGAGCTGAGTTCCTAGTGGTTGTAACTTGTATTGCTAGAATTGACGAAGATAACGAATATCCCGAATATAGCACTATATTCTTAATCTTCTTTAAATTCTAGCAACGACCAATAGGAACTCAGCTCTAAGTTTCATTTGCGAAGCGAAAATATAATCGCATTGCGGGTTGAGCTTAGAGTCAATTCCTAATGGTTGTTGTATTGCTAGAATATAACGAAGATGACGAATATCACAAATTCACGAATATAGCACTATATTCTCAATCTTCATTATATTTTAGCAACAACCATTAGGAACTCAGCTCTAAGTTCAATTTGCGATGTGAACATATAATCGCATTGTGAATTCTACTTAGAGCTGAGTTCCTAATGATTGTATTGCTAGAATTGACGAAGATAACAAATATCCCGAATATAGCACTATATTCTCAATCTTCGTTATATTCTAGAAAGCCAACCATTAGGATCCCAGCTCTAAGTTGAATTCGCAATGCGAACATATACTCTCATTGCGAATTAAACCTAGAGCTGGGTTCCTAATGTTTGGCTTGCTAGAATTTAGGAAGATCACGTCATATTTGTTAGATCTAGATAGCCATAGCCAAACAATAGTGAAGTAAGTTGCATATACCCCAATGCAAGAATATTACTTTGCCTACTTTTTTTAAGTACATGTCGCTCTTAAAGGGGTCGTCTCTCTTAAAGCGGCGGTCACTCTTAAAGGGCAACGCCGGCTCATCAGCTTGGAGATGGCCAAAAAGCACCGTAAAGGGATGCAGAAAATGGAGGAGCTACTTTCCCAACTCACAATGTTGCCATAGAGGCCTTTTTTTTATTTTGTTAATAAATCGTTTTTTCTGAGTTATAACGCGTGATTTCATTTTTTTATAATGTTATGTTATGGTGTAATTCTTACTGATAACTTTATTGTAAGACCCCTTTAGTCCAGTGAGGCAAAGCTATGTGTAGGCCTTGAACTACAATGGAAACTTACCATCTGCCTGCTGCTGCTGTTGTCCTGATTTTAGAGAGTTCTGTGTAGGCCTTATACTCCACTGTTACCAATAACTGCTGCAATTATCCTGACCACTATAGGGTCTGCATAGGCCTTATACTCCACCATTAACAAAGACTGCTTCTATTATCCTCACCACTATGAGTTCTGTGTAGGCCTTATACTACCCAATTTCCATGTACCTGCGGCTGCTGTATGTCATGATACAGATGAGTTTCGGCTGGAAAAAATTAGCCTTAATGTAACCAGAGTTGTCAAAATAAAACAGAAAACCAAAAATGATTTAAAACCAAACCAAAGTTTATGAATAAAATATAAAAATATTTTTTAAACAATAAAACTAAGGCATGGCTTTCAGTTGATCATGCTGGTTGAGCAGCTCTGCTATGGCCTTCTGATGCCACTCCTCCATGGCCTTCATTTCTTCATTATACCGAAGCTTGAAAGCCCTCATCCGCCTGGAGTGCTCCCGCTGCAGCAGAGTAATTTTTTTTTCCATTTCTTTTAGTACTGCCCAAAATTTTTTTATTGACAATCAGATTAAATAACTTTTATTGATTAGTGTATAAAGGAGCTGGCCATTAAAATCGCAATCGGTTATATAGTTCTTTACTTAGGAATATTTCAATAGAGTACTTTTTTTCTTTTGTGGGATGAGTTGACTGTTTGATTGGTACTATTTTTGGGGGCAGACGTTACGATTGGTTAGTCTGCAGAGACAATCGGAGCGCTTACTAGTAAGGGAACACTCTGATTGGTCCCTTGCTGGCTTACCACGTGTGTCTGCTTCTGGAGAGGGCGGAGACTCCGGGGCTGTGACACTTTATAGTGTCACAGCCCCGGGAAGCAGTTTGGGCATGGCCGTACGTCGAAATGCAGCAAGTTACTTGTTATTTGGTCTTACAGTTATGTCAGAAAACATGAAGGGGTTAAAGGATAAAGATTTAACATGTTTATTATGGTTTTCTGGAATAAACTGACACCAGTACTGAGTTAAAACACCCACAACACATATTATTTACCCTCCTGGCGAGCGGTGGTCACCAGCTCCTCCTCATTCTCCTCATGAGAACCGACACCTCCTCCTCCACCACCACTGCCTTATTTGAAGGCCTGCAGCGGACCAAGGGGACGGGATCACCTATAATGACAAAATTTTCATAAGCTATAACAACCTCATAAAGCATAAACGTACATATACATTACAGCGTGTTGGTGAAAGATACAAAAGTTATGTAAGCATTGTACCTGGGTAGATTTTGTTTCGGATCTTATTGATCTGATCTTGATGTCTCCTCTTCAGGACGGACCACTTTTTAATAATTGCCATCCGCCTGTGTTTGCCATTGTGGTCATGGTATAGCTCAGAACCGATTCTCCTCAGGATCCGCTGCTTCTCCAAGCGGGACCTGGTGGTGTCATATTTCATCTGTACCATGCGCTGCAGGATAAAAATGCAACCATATAATCCCAAATTTTTAAAATAAAAGTATTAGAAATGAATGTCATCATCTCAACACAACAAAAAATATTTAAGTGTAAAATATTAGATTTTATGTTACAGTTATAAAACGGATTATATTGAAATTGTATGTGTGTGGGGTATAAGCAATCGGATATTGGCAATCTGAGGAGAGGTGTACCTGTCTAGTGAGGTGACGGTACAGTATGGGGTGTACAGCTAGTCCGCCTCGACATGGTGCACCTTGGGTAACGCTAAATGAACCAGCAAATAATGGCGAATGAACCAGTCAAACATTACTTCTCCTGACCAACCAGACGCATATTAGAATCCAAAGACTGTGTGTGTGTGTGGAGGGATATACACTGTGGGGTATACGGTGTGGGGTATACACTGTGGGGTATATAGTGTGGGGTATACAATGTGGGGTATGCACTGTGAGGCAGGAAAATGGATGTGCATATGAGAGATATTTCTCTGCTGTCCATGCATACATGCTACCAGACATAGTGGTGTGATGTCATAACAATACTTAGTGCACCTATCATTAACCCCTTCACGCCCAATGACACAGCTGTACGTCATCGGGCGGTTGTTTAAACATGGCACCTGCTCTTGCCTGATGCGGGCGCCATAGCCGCAACCGCCAGTAATGTCGATCAAGAACTTTGAACCCCTCAAATGCCGTGGTCAATCGTGAACATGGCATCTGTATGTGCCAAAAAAATAAAGTTTTACTTTAGGTTTTGCGCTGGACCCCCCGTGTGGCAATCTGAGGAGCCGGAGCCTGTATGCAGCAGCCTCGCTCTTTGTGAATGACACGAGGCTGCTGCAAAGTATTTCCTTTACAGCCCTTGCCTGTAATAGGGCTCCATAGGAAAGTACAAAAATCATCATAGACTCTAATACAAGTTTATTGGAGTCTATGATCAGATGACTGATTGTTATAGTTCCCTATGGGAACTATCTAAAAGTAAAAAAGAATAAACCAAAAAATTTAAATCACCACCATTTTCCCTAAATTAAAAAAAAATTACTAAAAAAATACACATCATGGGATGGCGCAGAAGGAAAGGAACGCCATACGGTTTTTGAAAGGCAGATTTTGCTGGACTGTTTTTCTGACACCATGTCCCATTTGAAGCCCCCCTGATGCACCCCTATAGAATAAACTCCAAAAAAGTGACCCCATTTTAGAAACTACGGGATAAGGTGGCAGTTTTGTTTGTACTATTTTAGGGTACATATGATTTTTAGTTGCTCTATATTACACTTTTTGTGAGGCTAGGTAACAAGAAATAGCTGTTTTGGCACAGTTTTTATTTTTTGTTATTTATAACATTCATCTGACAGGTTAGATTATGTGATATTTTTATAGAGCAGGTTGTCACAGACGCGACAATACCAAATATGACAACTTTTTTTGGTAGTTTGTTTCAGTTTTACATAACAAAGCATTTTTTTTTTAAGATTCTTTATTGTCTCCACATTCTGAAAGCCATAGTTTCTTTTATTTTCTGGGCAACTGTCTTGTGTAGGGGCTCATCTTTTTCGGGGTGAGGTGACGGTTTGATTTGCACTATTTTGGGGTGCATATGACTTTTTGATCGCTTGCTATTACACTTTTTGTGATGTAAGGTGACAAAAATTGGCTTTTTACACACCGTTTTTATTTCTATTTTTTTATGGTATTCACATGATGTACCAGTATGTTATGTGTCCTTAAGGGGTTAAAAACCCATAAAACTGGGGTGGCATTGCTTTTATTTTGCAATTTTTGTACATTTTGCATGTACGTTTGGCTTCCCAATACATCATATGCAATATTATATGGCGGCGTTAGAAAGTACAACTTGTCCCGCAAAAAACAAGCCCTCATATTAGCTATGTGAACAGACAAATAAAAAAGTTATGGCTCTTTGAAGGCAGTGAGCGAAATAAAAGGCTAACAAAAAAAACTCTCGCTTTGACAGGGTTATTGTGCACTAAAGCAAGATAACAGGTGAATTTGTATAAATACATTGGAATAACAAGCATGTGATATGTAATACAGTGCTGTAATGTGGAATTACTTACAGTGATTAGGAGATCTTCCTCGACTTCTTTAAAATTGCTCGAGACCATTTTCACGCGAGCACCATCCCACATAATCCAGCACCTCATGGGTGTGACACAGACACACAGAAGCGTCTGACGTCACCATTATAATGAAAGACTTATGCATAAGAGTGGATCAGAAAAGCTTGCTACCGCCCAGAGATCTCTTTCTGTGCACCAGCCTTCCCAGTGGTAAGGGACAGAAAACAGGCTGGGTGAAATCTTCTTTCCTCTTGCCTCGAGCTGACAGACGAATCTTACATGTGTCCAGAGGGACAGGAAACAAGCCTTTTAAACATTGTCTTGCAAGTTGGTTCCTATCCCTGAGAGCTTGTTGAATCCTCATATTAAAGCCATTGTGGGGGCATTAGTTAACATACGTTTTAATAACCCAAATTTGTTACAGATTAAGAAATATGTACCAGCCAGACACGTGTGCAGAGACAATATGTAGAGATGGCCCGAATTATTCGCCGGCGAACAGTTCCCGGCGAACATAGCTTGTTCGCGTTCGCCTCTGCCGGGCGAACATATGCGATGTTCGGTCCGCCCCCTATACATCATCATTGAGCAAACTTTGACCCTGTACCTCACAGTCAGCAGACACATTCCAGCCAATCAGCAGCATACCCTCCCTCCCAGTCCCTCCCACCTCCTGCACAGCATCCATTTTAGATTCATTTGGAATTTGCAGTCTTAGTGAGAGGAGGGAGAGTGTAATTGCTGCTGATTTAATAGGGAAATTGATAGCTAGGCTAGTGAATTCAGTGTCCACTCCAGTCCTGAAAGACTCATCTGATCTCTGCTGTAAGGACAGCGTCCTGACAGCACCCCAAAAAGCTCTTTTTAGGGCTGCAACATTAGTCTGCTTTTTTTTTCCTTTATATGCATATTGCAGTTGCATGGCCTGCCTGTGTGTGAGGAGCTGCAGGCCCACAGACTGTAGTGTGCCCACTGTCAGTGCCCACCCCTGTCATCCCGTGTGGTACAGGACTTTGCATCAAAAAAGGCATTTAATTTTTACACTTTAATCTAAGGTTAGTTGCCTGCCAGTGTGTGTCAGGCTGACTTCCACTGACTGTAGTGTGCCCACTGCCAGTGCCCACCCCTGTCATCCCGTGTGGCACAGGACTTTGCATCAAAAAAGGCATTTAATTTTTACACTTTAATCTAAGGTTAGTTGCCTGCCAGTGTGTGTCAGGCTGACTTCCAGTGACTGTAGTGTGCCCACTGCCAGTGCCTACCACTCATACCGGCTGGCAGAGGACTTTGCATCAAAAAGGCATTTCATTTTTACACCTTAGTGTAATTTCAGCTGCTTGCCTGCTGCTAGTGTGTGTCAGGCCGACTTCCACTGACTGTAGTGTGCCCACTGCCAGTGCCCACCCCTGTCATCCCATGTGGCACAGGACTTTGCATCAAAAAAAGTCATTTAATTTTTACACTTTAATCTAAGTTTAGTTGCCTGCCAGTGTGTGTCAGGCTGACTTCCAGTGACTGTAGTGTGCCCACTGCCAGTGCCCACTACTCATACCGGCTAGCACAGGACTTTGCATAAAAAAAGGCATTTAATTTTTACACATTAGTCTAATTTTAGTTGCTTGCCTGCTGCCAGTGTGTGTCAGGCCCACTTCCACTGACTGTAGTGTGCCCACTGCCAGTGCCAACCACTGATACCGGGTGTCACAGTAGCTTGCCGATAAATAAGGCATTTCATTTTTACACATTAGTCTAATTTCAGTTGCTTGCCTCCTGCCAGTGTGTGTCAGGCCCACCTCCACAGACTGTATTGTGCCCACTGCCAGTGCCAACCACTGATACCGGGTGGCACAGTAGCTTGACGATAAATAAGGCATTTAATTTTTACACATTAGTCTAATTTCAGTTGCTTGCCTCCTGCCAGTGTGTGTCAGGCCCACCTCCACAGACTGTAGTGTGCCCACTGCCAGTGCCCACCACTGATACAGGGTGGCACAGTACCACTTATCAAAAAAAAAATGACAGGCAGAGGCAGGCCACCCCGCAGGGGCCGTCGTGGTCGTGGTGCTGTGATTTCCACTGTCCCTGGAATAATGCCTAGTGTTCAGAGGCCATGTACCCTGAACCCGAAAAATTCCGAGGACGTAGTTGACTGGCTTAGACAGGACACCCAATCTTCAACAGCTTCCACTAAGAACCTTGACGCACCATCTTCCTCCAGCTTAGCTTTGGTCACCTGCTCTCAAGTTACCACGCACCCGCCCGCCGCTGATAGGAATAGTACTAGTTAAGACACCACTCATATAGGGTGTCACAGAACATTGCTCTGTGCACGCGCAGTGCCCCAATTTGGGAGTATGAGGACCGACCAAGCTGCTTTTTCCATCTCCCGGTTCCTGAAATCAATTCAGTTTGGTGTATGAGAGTTTGGTCTGTCACTGTGAAGGCAGTCGAAGGTACCAGGCCTAAATTTTTTTTCACAAAAGGCAATCCCTGATATGGGATGTAACAGAGATTAAACTGATGAGAATAGTACTACAGAAAATACCACTCATATCGGGTGTGACAGTAAATTGCACGGCGCAGACGCAGTGACCGTGGATTAAAACAGAGTGGAGGGAGCCAGCGTTTTTAACCATCTCCCCGTTCGAAAAATCTATTCAATAAATGGCCCCCAGATTGGGGACGTTAGAGGGATTAAACTGATGAGAATAGTACTACAGAAAATACCACTCATATCGGGTGTGAGAGTAAATTGCACGGTGCAGAAGCAGTGACCGTGGATTAAAACAAAGAGGAGGGAGCCAGCGTTTTTTTAACCATCTCCCCGTTCGAAAAATCAATTCAATTGACCTTTCGGGGACCCTTGGTGTTGTACGTGGCTGGGTGGAGGAAGAAACCTTCAATGACATCACCGGGACGTGGCTAGCTTGGTATCCGACCTTGTGCAAATGGGGAGTTTGCGGTTGTGCAAATGGACTGTTTGCGGTGCATTAAAAGAGGAGTTTGGTATGTCAATGTCTGAGAATCGGGCATAACCCTTACACTACCTGATCGATACAACATCATACCTGATCGTATACACACACTGGATGTTTTAAAGCATGCTATTCCAAACAATTTAGGAATGTTAGTTGATTTATGCCCTTTATGGATTAAAACCCGACTCTGCGTCCACTACGTAATTTTCCATGGGAGTTTTGCCATGGATCCCCCTCCGGCATGCCACAGTCCAGGTGTTAGTCCCCTTGAAACAACTTTTCCATCACTATTGTGGCCAGAAAGAGTCCCTTTGGTTTTTAAAATTCGCCTGTCTATTGAAGTCTATGGCGGTTCGCCCGGTTCGCCTGTTCGCGAACATTTGCGGAAGTTCGCGTTCGCTGTTCGCAAACTGAAAATTTTATGTTTGCGACATCACTAACTATATGTTGGTCCACAGAGTGTCTTCAAATCTGTTATACTGAGCTTTAGCTATGTACTATGCATGCTGTGCTATGGTACTAATCCTTTTTTTTCTGTTGGATTCCTCTGCATGAAGTCAGAGAGGCATATATGCGCTCAATAGCTGTCCTTAAACTGCCAGAGTCTTATACTGCAGTTCTTTGTAGTTGTCATATGACCACGTGCATGAGCCCTAAGAGAGGGATTGTTTTGCACTCACTGGTAAGTGCACACTTCATATGTGTTCAATGATTCATGAAGTAATGGCTCATGAAGTTTATATGTCTCGTCTCTAGCTGAGTAGGTTTCCTTCAGGTGCTCCAGTTTACTACAGTATCGTATTCCAAAACCGTACGGCTCTGTTCATTGGCGTCTTATGAATTTATCCCTGGTGTGCATGTATTTTTGCAGCAGCACTTTTCCATTTTCACTCTGAATCAGCTAGCAGTAGAAATATATTTTGTGCTATATAACATACAAATGATTAATTGTCATGATGAATGGTTTCTATTGTGTCAGAATTCAGAAAATGAACGTTACTTAGTGTTCGATGACAATTTGACACATGCTACATCTAGCTAAAAAGTATTCGGTTGCTGCCAATTGCACATTTAAGAACTTGGTGTGATTGTAAGCCGTATTATGCATTTAGTATAGTCCCAGTAAATGAAATCAATAGCATAATTTTAAGGCTGTACAGCCCAATTGCCTTGTTATTTCCAGCTGTTCTACAAGCATCCTCACTAGAAGTAGAGAAATACAGGAATAAAACAGTAGAGGGGGTAGATCTCTTTTAGATAATGAGAATCTGCATGACATTCACTTATAATGTCCCTCTGGAATGAAGCCCAAATGGGCATGAAGAAGCAAATATTATGGCAAAAAAAAAAACTTATTTGTCTGGACAGCCTTTCCCTGGAGTAACTCATTTCCCAAGTTGGCTGTTTTGATGGATGATCTAGTGGGGGCAATGAAAAGGAAGATTTTAAATGGGAGGAAGACACTAAATTGGATACTGCAGGAGAGGAGGAAGGGAATGGCTGGGAGAAGCACTTAGAATGAATCTGACTGTGCTTAATAGCTGGGAAATGCAATTCAATGAAGATAAATACCATTAAAACCACACAGCCAAGAGTGAAAAGCCACAGGGACTAAATACTGTACAAGCAGCACAATGAGTTAAGTGGAAGGAAAGCATCATCTGAAGTGAATATATCTGCAAAGGGAACACAGGGTCATTCCACTTGACACTTGCAAGTATTTATAAAGAATAATAGAGAATTCTGTCATATTCAGGCTCTGCCAGTAAGCAGAATCACATATGTACCATCCCAAACATATATACACTAATGAAGGGCATGTAAGGCATAGCTACTCTTTACGAGATACAATCTGCATTAAAAGAAGTACATAAAGTACTTATTTCTGTTTCAATTCATCAAGTTATGTTATATGTTCCTAAGACACATAATGAAATTCACATAATCTGTAAAAGGAAGCTGTATTATACATTAGTCATTTCATTTATAGTCCTACTTCCGCCTATTGACTGTTTAGCATTTTCAACTTTAGCTTAATCTAATGTGGACTGATAGGAAGCTACACTTTACATGATCTATCTTCTCCCTAGTACTACTATTGATTCATATTTTTCCATGGCATGTTGGGAATGTAATAAGGGACTAATGAAGGGCTAACTGGCCGTCTTAGGCCTAGGTTACAGACGGGGGTTGCTCTTATCAGGACGGGAGCTCTGTGTTAGACAGGTAGGGAGGAATAGGCTACCATCCCCTATTTTAGGGCATTAGAGGGTTAGATCCCCATTGACTTTTTCTATTACGGGGTTCCTACATCCCAAACCTGCTCCGGACCATCTATACACTTATTATTACAACAACCTCTGTATATACACTTGCACAGGAAATTATATCAGTCACTGATAACACCTCTCCCTTGTACAGCAATCAATGAGAATGTTATCAATCAATGATAACACCTCCCCTGTGTATAACTATTAGTGACTGACAGATATCTATGTATACACAATTACACAGAGAATGCTATCGATCACTGATATCACCTCCTCTTTGTACAGTTATCAGTGACTGACAGTTATCTATGTATAGACACCTACACAGAGAATGCTATCAATCACTGATAACACCTCCCTGTGTACAGTTATCCATGACTGACAGTTATCTATGTATACACACTGCACAGAGAATGCTATCAATCACGGATACCACCTCCCCATGTACAGCTATCAGTGACTGATAGCTATCTATGTATACACACTTACACAGAGAATGCTATAAATCACTGATAACACCTCCCCTGCATACAGCTATCAGTGACTGACAGTTATCTATGTATACACACTTACACAGAGAATAATATCAATCACTGATAACACCTCCCCCGTGTACAAATATCAATGACTGACAGCTATCTACAATGGATATAAAAAGTCTACACACCCCTGTTAAAATGTCATGTTTCTGTGATGTAAAAAAAATGAGATAAAGATAAATCATTTCAGAACCTTTTCCACCTTTAATGTGACCTATAAACTGTACTATTCAGTTGAACACCAAACTGAATTCTTTTAGGTGGAACGAAGAAAACAAAAAAAAACTAAAATAATGTGGTTGCATAAGTCTGCACAACTTGGGATGTAGCTGTGTTAAGAATTAAGCAATCACATTCAAAATCATGTTAAATAGGAGTCAGCATACACCTGCCATCATTTACAGTGCCTCTGATTAACCCCAAATAAAGTTCAGCTGCTCTAGTTGGTCTTTCCTGAAATTTTCGAATCCCACAGCAAAAGCCATTGTCCACAGAGAGTTTCCAAAGATTCAGAGGGATCTCATTGTTAAAAGGTATCAGTCAGGAGAAGGGTACAATAGAATTTTCAAGACATTAGATATACCATGGAACACAGTGAAGACAGTCATCATCAAGTGGAGAAAATATGGCACAACAGTGACATTACCAAGAACTGGACGTCCCTCCAAAATTGATGAAAAGACGAGAAGAAAACTGGTCTGGGAGGCTACTAAGAGGCCTACAGCAACATTAAAGGAGCTGCAGGAATATCTGGCAAGTACTGGCTGTGTGGGACATGTCACAACAATCTCCCATATTCTTAATATGTCTGGGCTATGGGGTAGAGTGGCAAGACGAAAGCCTTTTCTTACGAAGAAAAACATCCAAGCCAGCCTACATTTTGCAAAAAACACATCTCCCAAAAGCATGTGGGAAAAGGTGTTATGGTGTGATGAAACTAAGGTTGAACTTTTTGGCCATAATTCCAAAAGATATGTTTGGCACAAAAACAACACTGCACATCACCAAAAGAACACTATACCCACAGTGAAGCATGGTGGTCGCAGCATCATACTTTGGGGCTTTTTCTTCTGCTGGAACTGGGGCCTTAGTTAAGATAGAGGGAATTATGAACAGTTCCAAATACCAGTCAATATTGGCACAAAACCTTCAGGCTTCTGCTAGAAAGCTGAACATGAAGAGGAACTTCATCTTTCAGCATGACAACGACCCAAAGCATACATCCAAATCAAAAAAGGAATGGCTTCACCAGAAGAAGATTCAAGTTTTGGAATGGCCCAGCCAGAGCCCAGACCTGAATCCGATTGAAAATCTGTGGGGTGATCTGAAGAGGACGGTGCACAGGAGATGCCCTCACAATCTGACAGATTTGGAGTGTTTTGGCAAAGAAGAGTGGGCAAATCTTGCCAAGTCAAAATGTGCTATGCTGATAGACTCATGAGTGCATTATTAACTTTCCGTTCTGTTATTGTATTTATAAATATAGCCAGATACATCCGCATATTTGCTTATCATATCGTGCAGGTTATTTTCATTTATCTTTGTTTTCTGTGATTTTTGTTAGTTAGACTCATACCCCAAAAGACTGAGTGCTGTAATAAAATCAAAAAGTGCTTCAACAAAGTATTAGTTTAAGGGTGTGCACAGCTGAAGATCTTATCAGCTCTATTCAGGATCATAATCCCTGACAAGTAGATCAGAGAGGAATCAGAGAGGAGGATGAAGCAGCTCTTTAGTTCAGTGTTGTGAAGTAATTTGTCCTGCTGTATGAATAGGACAGCGGCCATTTGTTTCTCCTAATGATTGCTCCATAGAAAAAACTAATAACTAATGAAAGGTATTTGGCAATATATTTATAATAAAGTATTATTTAAGTATTTTAAGTATTTTTTTTTAATTCCCGGAGAACCCCTTTAAGGAACTGCAGACTGTGGACCCTTCCTGGTGTTCTCCACGGAGCCAGGTATGGAAAATTTCAATTGAGTATAGACATGTTCAAATCTTCTGTCAAGCATCGTTCCTGCAATAATAATTTTTAGAGAGGACTTTTTGATGTACTGGTCATTTATTCCTTCCTATTAACAATAGATCAATGAATATATGGGCATGAAGTGAAGTGACAGTGACACTCACATGATTAAAAACTTTCTTTTATGGCGATGATAGTAAAACTATACACAAGTATATAATATACATAGAAGACTTATGCATGAGAAGCCAAATGATCCATTGACGACACTGTTGTGCAGTCTTTAAGACCTATTAGTATAAGGGCTCATGCGCACGGCCGTTGGTCGGCAGTTCTGTGCAATGGGGACTGCAATTTGCGGTTCCCAATGCATGGGCAACATCCGTGTGGATTCCACAGATGGATCCAGACAAATTCAACTTGAATGGGTCAGTGATCCGTCCATACTGCAAAAAATTGGAACATGTAGTGCTTCCGGGGGAAGTTTCATGCCTCCTTTACCTTCCGGATTGCGGACCTATTCAAGTGAAAGGGTCCACATCTGTGATACAGTGCACAAATGGCCGATGCCTATATTTTGCGGATTTGCTGTTTGCGGACCGCAATACGGGCACGGACAGGCAATGGCCATGTGCATTAGCCTTGACTATAATTTCTCAACCACAAAAGTTTTTTTTGTGTTTCCATGAAGCAGAGATTCCACAGATAAACCACATCATTCTCATATTAGTTAGATGCAGGGGCGTAACGATCGCGGTCGCAGAGTGTGCGACCGCCACCGGGCCCGGCGGTGGAGGGGGCCCGCTGCAGGCGGCGGTGAGCAGGCCCTCCCCCTCTCTTCATCTTTCATTCAAAGCGGCCGCGGCGTGCTGGGGGAAGGAGCCGCAGGACTAAGGAGGCGGAGGCGGAGCTGTAGGAAGTGCGGGCGCGCGGCTGGTCCGGCGCGTGCCTTGCACCATCTGCTGCAGGAGAGAGGAAGAGGACAGGAGACTCACGTGTGGCAGCCGCAGAGCGAGCCCAGGCCGGCCGGAGCGAGTCCTCCTCTGACCCGCCCGCCATGAGCTGCGACATGTTCGCCGACGCCAGCCGCCCCCCTCGCTCCCCCCTCCCAGTCAGCCACCCAGGCCCCGACCAGTGCGGCCACCACATTTAAATTACATCCCATTCTGAAGCTGCAGCGCCTGAGATTCTGGGGAGACAAGGGGAGGGAGGGTGGAAGAGGGGCAGACAGTCAGGAGAGCAGCAGAGAGGCCACAGAGAGGGGACAGAGAGAGCCACAGAGGGGACAGAGAGAGCCACAGAGAGCGACAGAGGGGACAGAGAGATCACAGAGAGCTACAGAGGGTAAAGAGAGAGCCACAGAGGGGACAGAGAGAGCCACAGAGAGGGGACAAAGAGAGCCACAGAGAGACCACAGAGGGGACAGAGAGAGCCGCAGAGGGGACAGAGAGAGCCACAGAGAGGGGATAAAGAGAGCCACAGAGAGACCACAGAGGGGACAGAGAGACACCACAGAGGGGACAGAGAGAGCCACAGAGGGGGGACAAAGAGAGCCACAGAGAGAGCCAAAGAGGGAACAGAGAAAGCCACAGAGAGACCACAGAGAGACCACAGAGTGACCACAGAGAGGGACTGAGTGACCACAGAGAGGGGACTGAGTGACCACAGAGAGGGGACTGAGTGACCACAGAGAGACCACAGAGAGCAGCAGAGCGGAGAGAGAGCGCCGCAGAGAGGAGAGAGAACGCCGCAGAGAGGAGAAAAAGCCGCAGAGAGGAGAGCCGTGCCGTTAGAATATGGTAAAAAAAAATTAAACCCCTACCTCTTCTATTTTATATTTCACCTCAAACACATTCACACCGATAGTAGGCGGGGTCTTGGTAGTGGGCGGGGTTTTGCTAGGGGGGGGCCCCAATCCAAAGTTTGCCCTGGGGCCCATAGAACTCTAGTTACGCCACTGGTTAGATGCCTCATGTTAAGACACATTATACAGAAGAACGTATAGATTTTGTTAAACAAAGAGGACATATCTTTCTTTTGTTATTTCTACACAATCAGAAAACATATAAATCATGTTAATGTTATGAACATCAGCCTCCGATGTGATGATCCACGTCTCTCATACATATTAAATATATATCTACTAAACACCAACTATGCTGCAATCACACATCTAATATGTAGCAAACATACTTGATAAACACTGCATTACACAAATCAAATACAAAGAAATGTTCTTTATCTGCACTTAGCAATCCTCCAAGCAGTACCCAAGCAATGCATAAAATATACTTTCATTGCATATCTAACCTGGGTAATGTGACAATATAACTTGTCAGCTACTCTACTCTACTGCAGATAATGTATATGGAAGTTATATTCTCAACTTCTCAGGTGGATCTGCTAAGTGTCTGGTCCACATGAGCAGGTCTTATGCAGCATGAACAAGTGGTGCTAATGCAGTTGGGCTGAAGAACATACTGTATATAGTGGAGTCAGTGATGTAGCACAACTGAAGTTGTGGCAGAGCTGGTGAAGGTGCAGAATTGGTGATGAAGCAGAGCAAAGCTTCCCCAGAGATGAAGGTAAAGTTAGAAACAAGTCGGTAGGTAGCAGCACAGGTCGGGTCAAAAGATGTTTTTTAGTAGTGGGGTTATAACAGAATGTTTGAAAGAGGACGGAAAGAAACCAGAGACAGAGAGGTTAAATATTGTAGTAAGGTAAGTACTGGCAGCTGTGGAGAGGGACTGGATAAGGTGTGAGGTAACAGGATCACTGCTGCAGATGGCAGGTCGAGAAGAAAAGAAAAGCCTGAAGACTTCTTAATCTGTTATAGGATCGAAATAGGAGACCGAGCACAAGGATGTATGGAAGGGAGGAGGATCGAAATTGGTTGGGGACTAGAAGATTATTTCCTGTCAGATGTTACCAATCTTGTCCCTGAAGTAAGTGGCCAGGTCAGTGATGGGCATGTGAACTTTAGGGCTTACAAAGATATAAAAAGTGTCAAAAAGTCATTTGGGGTTATTTAAGAGTGAGAAGATGAGAGAGGTAAAGTAGTTCTGTTTGGCAATGTTGAGGGCTAAATTGTAGGTGTGAACCCCTTTGTGACTGGGCTCATTTTAACCTTAAGGACCAGGCAATTTTTTGCAAATCTGACCAGTGTCACTTTATGTGGTGATAACTTTAAAACTTATTCAGGCCATTCTGAGATTGTTTTTTCATCACATATTGTACTTCATGACATTGGTAAAATGGAGTAAAAAAAATTCATTTTTACTTATAAAAAATACAAAATTTACCAAAAATTTAGAAACATTAGTTATTGATTTACATTCCCATATGTCTACTTCATGTTTGGATCATTTTGGGAATGCCATTTTATTTTTTGGGGACGTTACAAGGCTTAGAAGTTTAGAAGCAAATCTTGAAATTTCTCAGAAATTTTCCAAAACCCACTTTTTAAGGACCCGTTCAGGTCTGAAGTCACTTTTTGAGGCTCACATAATAGAAACAACCCAGAAATGACCCCATTCTAGAAACTACACCCCTCAAGGCATTCAACCCTAAAGGGTTAACAAAGTTTGTAAAATCAGTTTTGAATACTTTGAGGGGTGTAGTTTCTACTCTAGGGGTACATCAGGGGGGCTTAAAATGGGACATGATGTCAAAAAAGCAGTCCAGCAAAATCTGCCTTCCAAAAACCATATGGCGTTCCCTTCCTTCTGTGCCCTGGCGTGTGCCCATACAACAGTTTATGACCACATATGGGGTGTTTCTGAAAACTACAGAATCAGGGCAATAAATATAGAGTTTTGTTTGGCTGTTAACCCTTGCTTTGTTACTGGAAAAATTGATTAAAATGGAAAATTAGCAAAAAAAATAGCTGTTTTGGAACCGTTTTTATTTTTAGTTTTTTACATTATTGATCTGACAGGTTAGATTGTGTGCTATTTCTATAGAGCAGCTTGTTAGAGACGTGGCAATACCAAATACAGTATGACTACTTTTTGGAGGTTTTTGTTTCAGTTTTACATAATAAAGCATTTTTAAAAATATCTCCACATTCTGAAAGCCATATTTTTTTGGGCGACTGTCTTATGTAGGGGGTAATGTTTTGTGGGATGAGATGTTAGTTTGATTGGAACTATCTTGGGGTGCATATGACATTTTGGTCGCTTGCTATTACACTTTTTGTGATGTAAGGTGACAAAAATGGCTTTTGACATGTATTTATATATATTTTTTTTGCTGTGTTCACCTGAGGGGTTAGTTCACGTGTTATTTTTATAGAGCAGGTTTTTAACAAAAAATAATCATGTTTTAATGTCTCCATAGTCTGAGAGTTATATATTTTTTTATTTTTTAGGTGATTGTCTTAGGTAGGGTATCAATTTTTGCGGGATGAGATGACAGTTTGATTGGCACTATTTTGGGGTAGAAATGTCACGAGCATAAAATTTTCCGTTCGCGAACGGCGAACGCGATTTTATGCAAATGTTCGGGAACATGCGAACAGGGCGAACCGCCATAGACTTCAATTGACAGGCGAAATTTAAAACCCACAGGGACTCTTTCTGGCCACAATAGTGATGGAAAAGTTGTTTCAAGGGGACTAACACCTGGACTGTGGCATGCCGGAGGGGGATCCATGGCAAAACTCCCATGGAAAATTACGTAGTTGACACAGAGTGTGGTAAGTTGAATTCACAATGCGATTAATATAACCTGCATTAATCACATTGCGAATTCAACTTGGAGCTGGATTCCTAATGGTTGTATTGCTAGAATATAACAAAGATTGAGAATATAGCGCTATATTCATTATATTCGTCAATACGTTATATTCGTTCTAGCAATACAACCATTAGGAACTCAGATCTAAGTTGTAATCGCAATGCGACTAATACAGGTTATATTAATTGCATTGCGATTACAACTTAGATCTGAATTCCTAATGGTTGTATTGCTAGAATTGACGAATATAGCGCTATATTCTCAATCTTCGTTGTATTCTAGCAATTCAACCATTAGGAACCCAGCTCTAAGTTAAATTCGCAATGCGATTAATACAGGTTATATTAATCGCATTGCGATTACAACTACTAACACTGCAGCTTCAGAATGAATCTAAGATAGATGCCGTCATTGCTTTTTGAAAGGAGGTGGGAGGGTCTGGGAGGGAGGGTATGCTAATTGGCTGGAATGTGTCTGCTGACTGTGAGGTACAGGTTCAAAGTTTGCTCAATGATAAAGTATAGGGGCGAACGCGAACATCGCATATGTTCGCCCGCCTCGGCAGACGTGATCAAGCTATGTTCGCCGGGAACTGTTCGCCGGCGAATAGTTCGGGACATCTCTATTTTGGGGTGCATATAACTTTTTGATTGCTTGCTATTACACTTTTTGTGATGTGAGGTGACAAAAATGGCTTTTTATACACTGTTTTTTTTTTTGTTTTTTTTACGGTATTTACCTAGGGGTTAGGTCATGTGATATTTTTATAGAGCAGGTTCTTACGGATGCGGCGATACAAATATGTATACTTTTTTATTATTTATTTTACTTTAACACAATAACAGCATTTTAGAAAAAAAAATCATGTTTTAGTGTCTCCATATTCTGAGAGCCATATTTTATTTGTTTGGATGATTGTCCTATGTAGGGGCTCATTTTTTGCGGGATGAGATGGCAGTTTGATTGGTTCTATTTTGGGAGGCATACACCTTTTTAATCGCTTGGTATTACACTTTTTGTGATGTAAGGTGACAAAAAATGGCTGTTTTTACACCATTTTTTTTTCATGGTGTTCACCTGCAGGGTTAGGTCATGTGATATTTTTATAGAGCAAGTTCTTATGGACGCAGTGATACATAATATGAATTTTTTTAAAATTTATTTTACTTTAACACAATAACAGCGTTTTAGGGGGGGAATAATTATGTTTTAGTGTCGCCATAGTCTTTTACTTTTTGGGTGAATTTTTGCAGGATGAGATACCAATTTGATTGGTACCATTTTGGCGTACATACGACTTTTTTGATAATTTTTGTTACCTTTTTTGGAAAGTAAAGTGGGCAAAATTTAAATTTCATCATAGTTTTTATTTTTCTTATTTTTATGGCCTTCACCATGCGGGGAAAATAACATGACCATTTCATTGATCAGGTCAGTATGGACGCGGTGAATCAAACATGTGTAGTGCATTTATTTTATTTTTTTTAATCAGTGATAAATGTGTTTTTTTATTTTTACTTTTTTCCCACTTTTTTAAATTTTTTGACCCAGACCCACTTGGTTCTTGAAGATCCAGTGGGTCTGCTGTCTTTATGATACAATACAGTACACTATATAGTGTACTGTACTATACTGTATTTTCACTTTACACCACCACCGTGGCAAGCTGGAAGCCTGTGAAGGTGTCCGGTTGCCATGTTAACCATCACCCACTGCCACAGCAGAACTGCGAGTGATGGGGAGGGAGAGGGGCCCCCTCCCTCTGTGATCCCATCAAAAATCAGGGGCTGAAACGGCACAGCAGCCCCCGATGGGAGAGGGAGCTCCCTCCCTGTTAACCCCTTCCATACAGCGGTTCCCATAGACCACAGCATGGAAGGGGTTAAATGGCTTACATCTGTGCCAGCACAGATGTCAGCTGTTTCAAGCAGAGTGTCAGCTGTATGCTGGCACTCTGCAAACCGCTCGGCCATCCTGAAAATGAGAGGGAAGGGGGGCGGGGGATCGTCCGCAAGCACATGCTGGGATCATAAACTTCCAAAAGCGATGCAAACCACAGGTCTGAATTGACCTGCGGTTGGCAGCCATCGCCGATATGGGAGGGAGGGGGTCACAGGACCCCCCTCTGCATTGTACCAAGGTGCCTGCTGAATGATTTCAGCAGGCACCTTGTTCCAATCACTGCCCGCCACATGGCGGTGGTCGGAAATACACAGGGCGTACACGTACGCCCTGTGTCCTTAAATACCAGGACATCAGGGCGTACCTGTACGCCCTGTGTCTGTAAGAGGTTAAGCATAACTTTATAATAGAGGAAGTCTGCTGTACATCTGAAGCATCGCTAGAGAAAATGTGTTTCAGGTGTGTGCTAGGGTTGAGGCGTTCTGTGTTGGGAGAGTCAGATTAATATTGGAGATGCTTCATCCAGGGTGGTATGGTTGTAATGATTGGCAGCCAGGTCCAGACATCCCATACTGTAAACTTAATACATTATTTCTTGGTCACAAAAAACACAGTTAAAAAAAAGACTTTTATTGTGTATGTCCAAATCAATCTTCATTATCCCACCAAAAAACAGGTTTTTATAAGTATGCTAATTAAGTGAAAAGAGTCCAAAGGGCTGTACTTCTCCGGACTGGAGCCCAGGTGTACCCATCAGAATGTAGCCCCACTCCGCCCCTCCTGTTCTCTCTGCCTCCTATCTGCAGGGACGTCACTATGCTGCTGCTCCAAATCTCGTGTAGACGCACGTCTCCTGTCTATGTGCGCCCATGCCACCTTCTTCTGACAGCGGCTCCAGAACTAAATTGTGCAATCTGCTGGTGCATGTGGAGTTTGTTTAAAGGGAACCTGTCACCGGGATTTTGGGTATAGAGCTGGGGACATGTGCTTCTAGATGGCCGCTAGCACATCCGCAATATCCAGTCCCCATAACTCTGTGTGCTTTTATTGTGTAAAAAAAACTGATTTGATACATATGCAAATTTACCTGAGATGAGTCCTGTCCCTGAGATGAGTCACGGACAGGACTCATCTCAAGTTAATTTGCATATGTATCAAATCATTTTTTTTTTACACAATAAAAGCACACAGAGCTATGGGGACTGGATATTGCCGATGAGCTAGCGGCCATCTAGCAGCCCATGTCCCCAGCTCTATACCCATAATCCCGGTGACAGGTTCCCTTTAATAAAGCCTCTGCCAGCAAAAGATAACAGATTGCTCAGGGGTACACAAAAAGGAGACATACAGCAGGGCAAGATTTGAAGCAGCAGCATGATGACATCACCTGAGCTGGAAGGTGGAGAGAAGAAGAGGAGGGTAGGAACGGTTTTCCGTTCTGATGGGCATGGCTGGGCTGCAGCACAGATAAGTACAGCCCCTTGGCATTATATTAAAAACTTGTTTTTGGGGGGATATAGGAGATTGATTTGGACATAAAGGTATATTTACAAATGGCTATAGCAGAGCTACAGTGCCATACAAACAGCTACATGGTGGTCACAGATTCCCTTTAAGTAAATAGGGCTGAGTTGCAATACATGCTAAACTTATGCACAGGGTTGGGGCTGTTTTTGAAAGAAAACAGCCATGTTTTTATAAGTATGCACAGCCCCTTTAAAACCTGGAGTTGCTCTTTGTAGTTAAAAGATAATTTAGTTTGGTCTTGTTGATGCCTAATCTTTTCCTTTATATATACTTTAAGTTTTGACAGCACCCATGGCTGAAGATCATCATAGCAAACATAGCCTAGGGTGGTAAATAAACTTGGCCCTGTGCGTGTTTTTTAGATGCAAACAGTCACACATACCAGACACATTCTCCTTTTTATAAGAGGGACATGGTATTCACTTTGTGATCCTCCATGTTCCTTTGGGAAATAACCTCAGTGAATACATTTTACCCCCATACATATTTAATGCTCCAAATCAAAAATTGATGTTCCCTTTCACTCCCTGTTTATATTCCTTCCCTCTAATGTGCATTAAGCATTGCACCGCACAGCCAGTAACATAACCCCGTGTCAGTTGCCAGCTGTGCTCCACAACTGGATTCTCACCAGTCTCTCACTCAGGCTGCATGATATTCCAGAATTCACTTCTTCAAAATCTGTTTTCATTTCATAGTATCAGTGCTCGCATGAATGAGATATGAAATGAGCTGTGCCCAGACTCATTTACTTGTCCTGGAGGAATTGAGACAAAGTCGCTATTACAGTGTCAAAGAATCTATATTGCAGATCTGTTTTGAATGAGTTTTAGCTGAAGAAGAATAGACAGAAGATCAGGGGGTCTTATTGTTTTTCAGACCGTTTTGAAGCTCCTATAAGTTACAAACACAGTGACAGAATGTTGATCAGTTTTGTGAATAAACTTTAGGATACCCACAGTATTACTGAAAATGACTTCCTATGCAATGTTACGACACTTGCAAAATAAGTTATATTAATAGAATATATGCATTTATCTGTATGATTAACTTTGATATCTTTTATAGAGGATTGGTCGCCTCTCTTGAGGTGTGCTTAGTACTTAGTACTACTTGCGTTTTTCTAGATCCGTCACGGATCAGCAAAAACGCTTTTGTCATGATTGATAATACAACCGGCTGCAGCGATACAGTTGTATTATCTCTAAAATAGCGATGATGGATCCGACACAAAAACCATTGTAAGTCAATGGGCGTCATGCGCCATTTTCTTTTAGGCTCCGCATCCCATGACACAATCAAAAACGCTGCTTGCAGTGTTTTTCTGTCCGCGATGGGAACACAACCAAACAGAACAGAATGATTTTGCATTCCGTTTAATTCAGTCCCCATTGACATTGAAACTGTTGGTAATTCATTTATAAACCTCTGGTAGAAATTATAGAGAAATGGCACAACAATATAAGAAGATGCTCCAGAATTGTTATTACATAAAGAATGCATGTAGCCACTAAAACAGACGTGTGCAGAGAGTTGGCAAGTCGTCTTTAACCGCCTGACGACCGCTATACACACGGATGCGTCCAGGCGGTGGCAGGTTTGTTCCTCCTGGACGCATCCGCGCGTCATCTCGCGAGGGGCGAGATTTTGTGTGAACGCGCGCGCACAGCAGTGTACAGCTCGGCAGTAATACTACAGCCTGCCAGCGATGATCAATCGCTGGCAGGCTGTAGATGCGAATTAAATCGGATCAAAGCAGTATATCAGACGTTGTTTTGTTAACAGCGTCTGATATACCTGCTACCTGGTCCTCTGGTGGTCCCATTTGCTGGGATCGACCAACAGAGGACCAGGTAACTCTGTAAAGTAGCACCAAGCACCACACTACATCCCCCCCCCCCGTCACTTATTAACCCCTTGTTAACCCCTGATCACCCCATATAGACTCCCTGATCACCCCCCTGTCACTGATCACCCCCCTGTAAGGCTCCATTCACATGTCCATAAGTGTTTTGCGGATCCGCAAAACACGGACAACGCCAATGTGCTTTCCGCATTTTGCAGATCCGCACATTGCCAGAACTATATAGAAAATTCCTCTTCTTGTCCGCAATTGCGGACAAGAATAGGACATGTTCTATATTTTTGCGGAACGGAAGTGCAGACCTGGAAGTGCGGATCCGCAATTCCGGATCCGAGTGGGACAAGGTCTGTCCCCATAGAAATGAATGGGTCCGCAATTCTGATCCGCAAACAGAATTGCGGACGTGTGAATGGGGCATAAGGGTCCCTTATCACCGCCAGTTAGCTAGCTACTTGTTAGGTAGTTAGCGCCCAGCCCACCGCACCGCAGTCACTGATTTTGGCAGAGATTTTTTCATCCACATTGATCGATGCGAATGAAAAAATCTGTGCCGTTCATTTATTTTCTTTTTTCAGCCTAGAGGCTGAACGGAAAAAATAAATCTCATTACCCGTATGCTCCATATAAGGAGAATAGCAGAAACTCCTAATGCTGGCCATACGTGTAATGATTGCGGAGACCCTCAAATGCCAGGGCAGTACAAACACCTCACATGTGAACCCATTTTAGAAAGAAGACACCCCAAGGTATTCCGTGAGGGGTATGGTGAGTTCATGTAAAATTTTATTTTTTGTCACAAGTTAGTGGAATATGATACTTTGTAAGAAAAAAATAAATAAAAAATGTCCGCTAACTTGTGCCAAAAAAAAAACTTCTATGAGCTCGCCATGCCCCTCACGGAATACCTTGGGGTGTCTTCTTTCCAAAATAGGGTCACATGTGGGATATTTATACTGCCCTGGCATTTTAGGGGTCCTAAAGCATGAGAATCCAAATGCGTAAAAATGCCCTGTGAAATCCTAAAGGTACTCATGGGAATTTGGGCCCCTTTGCGCATCTTGGCTGCAAAAAAGTGTCACACATGTGGTATCGCCGTACTCAGGAGAAGTAGGGCAATGTGTTTTGGGGTGTATTTTTATATATACCCATACTTTGTGTGAGAAATATCGCTGTAAACGACAACTTTTTAAATTTATTTATACAAGATATATATTTCTCTCACCCAACATGGGTATATGTAAAATTACACCCCAAAACACATTGCCCTACTTCTTATGAGTATGGCGATACCACATGAGTGACACTTTTTTGCAGCCTAGGTGCGCAAAGGGGCCCAAATTCCAACGAGTACCTTTAGGTTTTACATGGCTGCTCACAATTTAGCCCCACCCAAAATGCCAGAACAGTACAAACACCCCACAAATGACCCCATTTTGGAAAGAAGACACACCAAGGTATTCGCTGAGGGGCATAGTAAGTCCATGAAAAATTTAACTTTTTGTCAAAAGTTAGCAGAAAGGGAGACTTTGTGAGAAAAAACAATAAAAAATCAATTTCCGCTAACTTGTGCCAGAAAAAAAATCTTCTATGAACTCGCCATGCCCCTCACGGAATACCTTGGGGTGTCTTCTTTCCAAAATGGGGTCACATGTGGGGTATTTATACTGCCCTGGCATTTTAGGGGCCCTAAAGCCTGAGAAGAAAAATGCGCAAAAATGCCCTCCTAAAAGGTACTCATTGGAATTTGGGCCCCTTTGCACATCTTGGCTGCAAAAAAGTGTTACACATGTGGTATCGCCGTACTCAGGAGAAGTAGGGCAATGAGTTTTGCGGTGTATTCTTACATATACCCATGCTGGGTGAGAGAAATATCTCTGTAAATTTACAACTTTGTATAAATTTTTTTAAAAAGTTGGCATCTACAGAGATATTTCTCACACCCAGCATGGGTATATATAAAAACACACCCCAAAACACATTGCCCTACTTCTCCTGAGTACGGCGATACCACATGTGTGACAATTCTTTGCAGCCAAGATGCGCAAAGGGGCCATAATTCCAATGAGTACCTTTTAGGATTTCACAGGGCATTATTACGCATTTGGATTCTCACGCCTTAGGTTCACCAAAAATGCCAGAGCAGTATAAATACCCCACAAGTGACCCCATTTTGGAAAGAAGGCACCCCAAGGTATTCTGTGAGGGGCATGTCGAGTTCACAGAAATATTCTTTTTTTTGGCACAAGTTAGCGGATATTGATAATATTTTTTTTTATTTTAGTTTTTTACAAAGTCTCATATTTCACTAACCTGTGACAAAAAATAAAATTTTACATGAACTCACCATACCCCTCACGGAAAACCTTGGGGTGTCTTCTTACTAAAATGGGGTCACTTGTGGGGTATTTATACTGCCCTGGCATTTTAGGGGTCTCTAAAGCGTGAGAAGAAGTCTGGAATCAAAATGCGTAAAAATGCCCTGTGAAATCCTAAAGGTACTCATTGGAATTTGGGCCCCTTTGCGCACCCAGGCTGCAAAAAAGTGTCACACATGTGGTATTGCCGTACTCAGGAGAAGTAGGGCTTTTTGGGGTGTATTTTTACATATACCCCTGCTGGGTGTGAGAAATATCTCTGTAAATGACAACTTTTTAAATTTTTTTATACAAAGTTGTCAGTTTACAGAGATATTTCTCTCACCCAACATGGGTATATGTAAAAATACACCCCGAAACACATTGCCCTACTTCTCCTAAGTATGGCGATTCCACATGAGTGACACTTTTTTGCAGCCTGGGTGCGCAAAGGGGCCCAAATTCCAACGAGTACCTTTAGCTTTTACATGGCTGCTCACAATGTAGCCCCGCCCAAAATACCAGAACAGTAAACACACCCCACAAATGACCCCATTTCGGAAGTAGACAGCCCAAGGTATTCACTGAGGGGCATAGTGAGTCCGTGGGAATTTTTTTTTCTTTGCCAGAAGTTAGCAGAAATTGAAACTTTATTATTATTATTTTTTCCTCAGAAAGTGTAATTTTCCGCTAATTTGTGAAAAAAAATGAAATGATACATGAACTCACCATGCCCCTCCACGAATACTTTGGGGTGTCTTCTTTCTAAAATGGTGTCATTTGGGGTGTATTTATGCTATCCTGGCATTCTAGCTCCTGAAGAAACATGACAGGTGCTCAGAAAGTCAGAGCTGCTTCAAAATGCGGAAATTCACTTTTTTGCACCATAGTTTGTAAACGCTATAACTTTTACCCAAACCAATAAATATACACTTATTGGATTTTTTTTTCATCAAAGACATGTAGAACAATACATTTTGCGAAAAATTTATATAGAAATTTAGTTTAAAAAAAAAAATTACAACAGAAAGTGAAAAATGTCATTTTTTTGCAAAAATTTCGGTCATTTTTGATTAATAGCAAAAAAAGTAAAAATGTCAGCAGCAATGAAATACCACCAAATGAAAGCTCTATTAGTGAGAAGAAAAGGAGGTAAAATTCATTTGGGTGGTAAGTTGTATGACGGAGCAATAAACGGTACCTAAAAGTAGTGTAGTGCAGAATTGTAGAAAGTGGCCTGGTCATTAAGGTGTTTAAGCTAGGGGGGCTGAAGTGGTTAAGTGGGCACAAGCCTCATAAATTATAAGTACAGGTGAATACAAGGAAGTTTGTTATATACCTTTTCAGAGGAGAATATCTCTTTCACACTCTAGTCTCAGCGGTGGGCAACCTGCGGCACTCCAGCTGTTGTCAAACTACCATTCCCAGCATGCTCCATTTATTTATATGAGAGTTCTGAGAAGAGCAGAGCAAGTATGCATGCTAGAAGTTGTAGTTTCACAACAGCTGGAGTGCCGCAGGTTGCCCACCGCTGCGTTTAGCAGCTCATTTAACCTCCCCCTTCAAAACTTTTATGGGCAGCATGTAACTTGAGCCGATAGTCTGTCTCGTCTCTCAAGATGGACTGAGGGTGGGTTCGCACTTGCGTTATCACATTATTGACAGGACTTTGTTTTCTGTCCTGCATAATGGAAACCAGACAGATCCGTTATGCTTGCCCATAGACTTCTATTGTGACGGATCAAAACGGAATGCCTCTTAAAGGCTTCAGTTTTGCATTCCGTTATATTCCGTTATAAACTGAACCTGTTACGGAATGGCATAATGCTAGTACGACCCAACCCTTAGCAGAGAATGTTAAATTGAAGTGGGAGGGCGTGAAGAAAGAGACATTTTGGTTAGTTAAGATAATATAAGATTTCTTATATTCATCTGTACTAATTATTTATTCAAAGTGTTACACTACAGTAATGGATGACAAATCTAGTCATGCTTTCCAAAGTTAGCCAGTCTGGAATAAGAGAGGAAGCAGTGGCGTACATACAGGGGTCGCAGGAGTCACAGTTGCGACCGGGCCCAGCACTCCAAGGGGCCGGCCGCCTGTGGACCCACCCCCCAGGCCGGCAGGCCACCCTAAATCATGTTAAAATTCGCTGTACTCACATGTAATAGAGCGCTCTGATCGGGCCCCGCATGAAGTACAGTGGCAATTTCAGGCCCCATCAGAGCACTCCATTACATGTATAATGTGTGTGTGTGTGTGGGGGGGGGGGGGGGGGGGTTGCGCGCAGTTACTCACACCCGGCTGGCCGGCATTTCGCTTCCATAGTGAAGCAGGGAAACCTCTCTCCTCCCTGCTTCACTGATCGTCAAAGCTCAGGAGCTTCCCCTGCTGGCCCCACATCGCGCTGCTGGCTGTGGGAGGAGATCTGAAAACCCGGGAATCTGCCTTTAGCACAGCCAGCAGCGTGATGAGTGTGGGAGCCTGTCATCAGGGAAGAAGGTAAGTATGTGTTTTTTTTTTTTAAAGCTGCAGAGTGGGGGCAAAGGGCAAGAGGGGGGCCATAACTAATTTGAGGGGGCACCTAATCTGGCATAACTACTGTGAGGGGGGCACATATGAAGGCATAAGTATGAAGGGGCACATATGAAGGCCTAACTACTGTGAGGGGGTAGGTAATCTGGCATAACCACTGTGAGGGGAACATATGTGGGCATATCTAATGTGAGGGACACATAATGTGGCATAACTACTGTGAGGGGGTACATAACTGGGCATAAATATTTTGAAGGGGCACATAATCTGGCATAACCACTCTGAGGGGGCACATATCTGGGAATATCTACTTTGAGGGGGCACATAACTGGGCAAAAATACTGTGAAGGGGCACATGATCTGGCATAACCACTCTGAGGGGGCACATATTTGGGCATATCTACTTTGAGGGGGGCACATAACTGGGCATAAATACTGTGAAGGGGACATAATCTGGCAAAACTACTGTGAGGGGGCACAATTCTGGGCATATTACTGTGAGGGGACACATAATCTGGCTTTACTTCTTTGAGGGGACACATATTCTGGTCATTACTACTGTAAGGGGGCACATATTTGGCATAACTACTGTGAAGGAGTACATATCTAAGTATAACTACTGTTACAGGAACAAAGTTCGGCATTAGTACTGTGATGGGCCTCAAGGTGGGCATTAGTACTGTGTGGTAGCACTAGATTACCCTGCTATACATTAGCATGGCTCAGCCTTACAGGCCAGCACAGCGCCCCCTGCTGGGTATTTCACATGGGCAGTCACCATCCCTTCCTTATGTGATTATTCTTTTTTTCTCACCACGGGGACCTTTTTCTGGATCCAGCCGACATCACACCGACGCCAGCGACACACTGGATGAGGTAGGACCAGATTTTATTAGGACTTGGTGAATGTAACCATTGGGCTTAGGGCTCTTTAACACGAGCGGATCCTGTACGGGTAATCCGCTGCGTGAAAGAGTGCCATGCCCCGTTCTGGACAGCAGAGACACGAAGCAGTAACATGATTGATAATGCCCCGTGCCTCTCTGTGACCTTTTTACTACAAAATCACAGTGAGATAAAGTTGCCACCGTGATTTTGTAGTTAAAAGATCACAGTCAATCATATTACTGCTCCGAGTCTCTGCTGTCCGGAATGGGGCTTGGCACTCTTTCACGCAGTGGATTACCCGCACAAAAAGAGCCCTTAGTAGCCCAAAGCTTAAAGTGTAACTGCCATATACATTTTTTTTTTTGCTAAAGTGTAGGGCAAGTGATAGGTAACATTTTTGTAATATAACTTTATTTAGCCAAAACGTTTAATTTTAGTAGTAAACTGGGGCTGAAATGGCCCTTAGCAGTGCTCTCAGAAAAAGGGACGGGGGGGACGGGGAGGGGGCCCCATGGATCAGTTTCGCACCCGGGCCCCATGGATTGTGTGTACGCCACTGAGAGGAAGGGAGACAGAAAGGCTTTATGCTTGGACAATGGCTGAAGAAAGAGGGGCTGGTGGGGAAAAAAAGAATGTAGCAGAGGAAGATATGCAGTTAGTGGGAGCCGCATTGCAGTAACCACCATCTCCAACCACAGCATTTATGGAGCTTTGTAGTTCTTGTGCCAAGCTCCAGTACTGGATCTGTGGGGTTTGTGCTGTTGGACACTGACATGCATATCAGTGTTTTTCCTTAGAGAGTTGACTTTTTTTTTCTAGTGCAGTAGTTCTGGTATCCTATCATGTTGTAGAGGGGGCACCGGGTCACCCAAGGCACCAGTTCCAAGGTGCAACTGCAAACTATTAGAGTAAAATATTTCAGCTTCTGAGAATTCACACAGACATGTCATGAGACAGGATGAATTCTTACAAACTGTGTCATATAACCTGGATAATGCACACACTGATATCCCATCAAATGAATAATACACCAATCCCAATACCGGGATAGTAATACTCTGATGTCACAGCACACAAATAATGACCAAATCAAACAGCACAGGAATAATAGTCACAGTACTGACACAGTGCTGGGAAGATGCACACAGTGATCATGGTTATAAAAGAGGAATAACTTGCACTGTGTATGTGGATAATAAACAATAGGGAAAGGCTATAGCACAGAGCCACATACCACACTAAATGAATCAATCTATCACTATGCCGGGATTATGCATGAAGGGACAAAAAACAGGTACATACAACACATGACAAACAGTAACAGTGCATGGATAACAGGCACTAAGACCATATTACTGTACTCAGTCATGTCACAGCGTGGCAATAATGAGAATCATGATATCACAGAGCAGAGATAACGTCACAGAACAGGGATAATAAAATTGTGATGTCACGGCTAAGGGTTAGCAACCTCAGTGATGTCACTGCACATAGATAATAAACCAGCATCTTAATAAAATAATAATGCACACAATGAAGTCACAACTTAAAGAGTAACTGAACCTTTATACCAAATTTTTATGTCCCTAATGCCCCAATAAAACCTTTTTCTAATATACTTTATTAATTTAGCATTTTTATTATACTTTTACATCCCTAAAGCACACCATTGACTGTGTGCTTAAAACTCAGTTCCCTGTACACCGCTGACAGCTCAGCATTGTACGGAGCGTGAAATTTATGAATGGGCAGCAGCAGCAGCACTGTGAGTACGGGAAGGAGTGCATATTGCTGCTCCTGCCTGTACCCCCTGGAGGATTACTAACTCCTGGCATAGCACATGGGTACCCTGTACCCGTGTGCTATGCCAGGATTAGCTGGGTGGAGAGGGCTCCTGTCTGTACCTGCTCCGCTAAGCTAAGAGCTGACATAGAGTTCTCTTAGCTTAGCGGAGCAGGCAGAAGCAGGAGCCCGCTCCGCTCAGCTAATCCTGGCGGAGTACATGGTTACAGGGTACCCATGTGCTATGCCAGGAGTTAGTAATCCTCCGGGGGCTTCGGGCGGAGGAACAATATGTGCTCTTGCCCGTACTCAGAGCGCTGCTGCTGCCCATTCATAAATTTCACACTCTGTACACCGCTGAGTTGACAGCAGTGTACAGAGAACTGAGTTTTAAGCGCATAGGTGCGCTTTAGGGAGGTAAAGTTTAATAAAAATACAAAATTTATAAATAAAGTATATTAGACATTTTTTTATTGGAGCATTAGGGACATCATATTAAAATGTATTATAAAGGTTTAGTTACTCTTTTAAAGGGACTCCTTGGGCTTGTTGGATCTTAAATGATGTAGAAATCGGAAGGCTGAAGATCACCCTCAGAGGAAAAAAAAGAAAAGGGTGTTCCAGAGAATACTCTATTGAATACAGATATAACATGTTTTGGGTAAAAAAAACTCCCATTCTTCAGATACAGATGGACATATACAGATACAACACAGAGACCGTTAAATACAGTCAGAAAAAAATATATGTAGATTGGTTGAAAATCCATTGATAAAGTCAGATGGGAAAGAGAAAAAACACTTTTGTATGCAATAAAAATCAATAAATCTACTGTAGTGATGCATAATAGAGATGATGAATTGTATTTTAAAAAATGAAATAAATAAGAAATAGTCATGTTGTGGAAGTAAAGACTGGCCCAGGTTTGACCCATTACACACCTATTTTTTTAGTATTTTTTTTTAATTTTTATACAGGGTTATACAAACAGGATTTGTCTTTCCCCTGCCATTTTACCTGTGGATTTCCCGCTAATATCCTTTCTTTACCCAGGCAGCCCCTCTGAGATGAGCATCGGCGCATTTCTTGCTCTGGTGCTCTCCCTTATCCTGTGTATGGCGCAGGACAAGGGCTTTTTCATTAGATCAGGTGAATTACCAGGTCACTGCTAGTTGGAGGCTTCCGTCTAGCAGTGTTGCCAGTGACGTCACCGGCACTAATGGTCGGGCTGTAAAATGGATAGGGAGGCTCTGAAGCACGCCTCTACTTAGCAGTGTAAAATGTAAACAAAAGAGCTCTTGCTCTGCACGATACAGCGCAGGGCAAGTAAGAGCATCGGAGCATCAAGCATAAAAGAGCATCAGAGCATGAAATCGACTGTGCTCTGATGCTCATCTCAGAGGAGCCGGAGAGGTGAAAAGGAGGATATGTCTGAACCTGGACAACCCCTTTAAGTTTAGAGCACAGCCTGTTAGTTGATGCACCAAATCTATGACAAGGCCTGCACCTCAGCATAAATTAGGCGCATCTCTAAGGCTGCACAGGGGAAATCAAGACCAATGAAGAAAAAGCTAGTTTTGATAAATAACCCCCTTTAATATTTTTTTCCAAGAAAATGTTCCACTTAATCACTTTGTAACATCAGTATGTGCAAAAGAAAAGTAAGGCTTCAATACTTTCCTTCCAGTACAGCAACACTGGACCTGAGAAATGCATACAGCTCAGGTAGGCATACATTATTTATATGTACAATGTACTGCAATCGTCTATTTCAGGTCAGAAGGGCACAAGAAATAGATTGTACAATAAATTAACAGGAATTGGTGAGAGTCTAGCAGCGCTGTATCTCACAGTTGCTGAACATCTAGTCATCCCAAAATCCTGAGAAAGAAAATACCTTACATGTTCAACAGTAAATATAAGAGAAATCATGCAAGTGAAATAAACTGGCTGAAAAAAATGGTAAAGAGGATTTATTGTTTCAATTAAATAACTACGTATATAAATGTGTAAAGAATGACAAAATGAGCTGCAAATGAGTGTTTTACGGCCTGTACACACACATATGCCGTGTGTGTAATAAACCTGCTAAGCTTAAAATTACTGACTAGCAATTACTCAAAATCAATGGAATCGTTAATGTGTACTGGCTTCCTGAGTGGAGAAGGAGCTACTCTAACAGACATCATAAAGCACTACGCGACTGTGCTCTTAAACCCAAACCATAAAGGCACTGACGCCTGTCCCCTTTTGTCTGGCACACTTTAGGGACTGGACACTTTAGGAACACTATAAAACAGCCTCCTTGCTGGGAAATTGAGAGACAGAAAACAAATTTGAAACCATTTGAATGACCAAAATGACTTAAAACACATTACATTTCAGACAAAATTAAAATTAGGTTTTTCAGTCAACCAAAAGAGAAGCTTGATTTGTTTGTGCCTGAACGTCCTAGGCGCATGCACAGTGTATGAAGATGGCTAAGCTTGTGAGCCTGCTCCATACCTGACTGATGCTGTGTGTATAATAAAGCTGACACCAGACCACAATGACTGGGGTCAGAGATAACTCTGCCTCAAAGGGGTTATCCAACAAAAAATAAAACAGATTTAATCTGTTATAATAAAGTACAAACAATAACTTTATAATATACTTGCATTTCTAAATGTGCTACTTTTGTCTGATCGCTACTTTGGTCATGTAATGTGCTTCACGCCTTTCTGTACACGTCCGCTGATGTAATGTTGTCGTCTCCTATGTTCTCCTGAGCTTATGTAGACTTAACGTTATCAGCGACCCTTTCACTGCTCCCCGTCAATGCCAGGCAGTTCCACCCACTGATATAGTGCACTCAGGAGCAAGTTAAAGTGGGGGGTGAGCTTGCCAGGAGAGGAGAAGTGTTTTCAATGCTGGTAAGATATCGGAAGAAGCAGAAACAAACCAGGTTGTAAACAAATCTCGAAAGTTCTCTCAGGTGCAGTTACTGGGCTAACACCATGAACAAATGTTATGCTACAACATTGATGCAGCACATGTAGCTGATTCATGTAGTTTGAAATTTTGTGTTTGGTCTTGGATAACCCCTTTATTAAGCTGCCTGTCAAACTGTACATGTGGCAGGGCTTGACAGGCTGCCAGTAACAATCCCATAGTCTGCAATAGTATTCTAAGTCTATGGTACAATCAGAAGATCACATTTGAAAGTTACCTTGCAATTAAACCCGAATGTTTTTTTAAAGTAGACTTTGCAAAGTAATAACTTCGGCTCAAAGGGCCAATACATTCTAATACTTACGGAGCACTCGCTCCGTACAGTATTGAAACAAATTTTTATGCGATTTGCTCATCCCTACTGATAAGATTATGTAAATCGAGAAGAATAAAAATGATGGGACTTTGAAGGCGGCGAAGAAAAAACAAAGATTCAAAAATGAAAATTGACAAGGTCCTTAAGGGGGTTAATTCTACAATCAAGTACGTACCATATTGTCCTGTGTCCACATGTGCCGTTTAGGCCCTTTATAAAGAATACAGCCATATGGTATATAGAATTTGGACCAAATGTATCAAAATGGCAAAGACGACACAGACAGTAAATTTGCCACAACTTGCTAGGAATGTTAGATACATTTTTCTTCTTTATGTCACTTTATGTTCATATACACCAATACACATCCATAAAAAAAAGCATTTTATCACTCCTCTTAGACAGATTCATATGCAAAGTAAAAAAGTGTCCAAAAATATAACATTTTGCATTTTTGCATCACTCCAAGTTTTGAAAAATGGGTGAGAAAGTGGGATTAATTAGCCCGTCAAGCTGATTTAAGACAGATTAATCAACTGCAGCTTTTTAACGTCACAAAAAGCCAAAAGAAAATATGATAAAGTAAACTAGTAATGTCTGGTAGGAACAATTCTACCTATCAGAGTATAACTATGAGGAGAGAAAATTCATGGGCACTAACAGTGCATAATATCCCTCCACGCTATGTAACCATAATGACCAATGGTCATTATGGCCAACTAAGGAAGAATAATGAAAGGAAATATGGATAACCAACAAAAGTGAGGAACAGTAGAAGTAGACAAAAGACAAACTGGGGCGGCATTTGGTGAAAGAAATTTACAGTTCGTAATGTCCTATCATATGGTTCAGCAAATTGAACTAAAAGGAAAACAGTATTGAAGTAGTAGAAATGAAAGTATCCTGTCATTACCACTATTTAATCATATCAGGGTGGTGGTGGACAAGCCACGGGGAAAAGGAGGGTAAAGGGATCTCCCATGGGGTAGCAGACTCAAGACATTCACCAGCATGTATAGGTAGATTCTTAAATAGACAGAAGAAGTCTGTTAGGAGGCGCAGGGAGGGAGCTTTCCACATTACACATTTTTTTAAATATTTTTAAGAATTGGTCATGACTAGGGTTGAGCGAACCCGAACTTTAAAGTTCGGGTTCGTACTGAAATTTAGGGTTTTTGGTACCTAGACCCAAACCCGGACATTTCAGTAAACGTTTGGGTTCAGTGTTAGGCGATTTCTTGGCGCTTTTTGAAAGGCTGCAGGGCAGCCAATCAACAAGTGTTTCACTAGTCTGCCCTTAGAAGCTATCACAGCCATGCCTATTAATGGCATGGCTGTGACTGGCCAAGTGAAGCATGTGACACAGCCTCTATATAGGCTGGAGTCATGTAGCGCCGCACGTCACTCTGCTCTTCTTAGTGTAGGGATAGGATGCTGCTGCTGTGAGGGACAGATTAGGTAAGAATTGTTCAATCTTCAAACTGCAGCGATTATTGAGGGTGTTATGCTACATTTTTATACCCAGCCCTGAGCCCAGTGACAACGAAAAATTACTTTTAATCCATCTGCTAGTTCGGTGGGTGTCAGTGGCCATTTTTGCAAATGCAGTGCACTTGCAAGTGCATGTGAACTGCATGTGTGCCAGGGACATTACTTTAATTCTGTTCTGGTAGCTCAGAGGAGGACAAATTCCCTTTTTTGGCCGGTCAAGTACCCCTGCGGCCTTCAGTGCATACCTGGCAGTGAAAATTATTCAATTATATTAGTCTGTCACATATTGTATATGTTACATTTTTGGGTAACATTAACCCAGTTTTGCCTTATACAAACCCCTGCTCTGCATAGGTGACAGGGAGGTAAATTTGTAAAAATTGTCAGTTCCATTGGTGGGTGCCATTTTACCATTTTTGCCATATACAAACCCATGCTCTGCATAGGTGACAGGGAGGTAAATTTGTAAAAATCGCCTGTTACATTATTGGGTGACAATAGAAGAAAGGATCCAGCTTCTACGGTGCAGTGAATGAATTTATTTAGGCATAAAATTTTCCAGTGCAGGTAGGAACAAAAAGTCTACACGTTTTGGACCTTTACATAGTTAATCATGACACTAAGGCCTCTTGCACACAGGCGTCATGTTTGACGCCCGGATAAGAGGCGGGTGCGTTGCAGGAATCGCCACGATTTTTCCGCGCGTGTGCTAACGTTTGTAGTGCGTTTAGCACGCGCATGAAAAAATCCACATGCTTGGTACCTAGACCCGAAGTCAGACTTCATCACTGAAGTCCGGTTTCGGGATGAGTATTCTGTATATGTAATTATTTTCCTTTATAACGTAGTTATAAGGGAAAATAATCGCATTCTAATTACAGAATGCAATGTTCCCCGGGCTATAGAGGGTTAAAAATAATAAAGAATTTACTTACCTTCTCCCATTGTACGCGCAGAGCCCCAGAACGTCTTCTCTCTTGATGGTTGGGATGCTTGAGGACCTGTGGTGACATCACAGGGTCAAATGGTCCAATCATAGAAGCATTTGAGTGGACCATGTGACCCATGTGATCCTGTGACATCACGGCAGGTCCTTCATCCAACATCCGAGGAGGAAGAAACTAAGGAGACCAAAAAGGTCTCCTTACCGGGACAGAGGTCTCCATAGGGGCCTGGGCACGAATAGGAAGCCTTTCCATCCAGCAGGCCAATGACTCCTTTAACAGAGCCATTGATACATATCCTGCAAAGTAGGTTCACTAGAGGTCTGAACCTCTAACGGCAGCTGTAACACCTGGTGTAGGTTAGGTCAACAGACCAAGGGATTCCAAACCGGTCTCCCAAACTGGTCTTAGCCCAGCCTCACGAGTGCAGGTATGATCAGCTTACAATAACCGTTGACTGCTGCAATTGTAGCAGGATAGATGCTTCCTCTTGAAATCCACTTTCCTGCCTTCCGAATCCCGCGGAGAAGACATCACTGCGGGAAAAAAAGAGACAAATAAAACATTTGTAAACCACCTATCTGCGCAGGAAAGGTAGAAAAACAGACCGGAGGAAGCTGAGGAAAAAAACACCACAAGTGGAACAACACCAATTTTAGGACTCTGGGAGCTGGCTGAAAAAGCATATGCAGCCAGAGACTGAACTGGAGCACACAGCCTCCAAAAATAGGGGAAGGGGAGGGATAGCCAATCCACCCTTCCCCCAGTAAATCCTCCACAGGAAGACGCATAAAAAAATCGTGCCCGTGAAAAAATCACGGCCGGATTACCCGGAGGTGATGAAAAAGGAGAGTCCCCGTGTTACCTCCGGAAAATGGCGGCGCACAGGGACCGGGATCCCGGACCAAGGACGCCGCCAAAATACCCCAGCCAGGCGCACTGCGCGGGGCCGGCAGCAAACAAGCTGCCGGCCAAACTGACAAAGTACCTAGGAAAAAAGGGCAACGCCGTTACCCAAACGAAAAGAAGGCTCCCCGCACTTTCCAAAAGAAAGGGGGGAACAAACCGCCTAGTCCACCTGTCCAGGAGGACAGAAAAAAACACAGTGGGCTGGGGGTTGACTTCCTCCTTTTAAGGAGACACTTAATTGTTAAATTGAGTTATTAGTCTTGGGCTCATTAAACATTCCGCCGGTCCTGCCAGTCCACGGGGGGTGGTTAACCCCATCTGTGCTGCTGGTAGGACGTAAGGGAAGCTTCTCTATTCAGTAGCTTGCGTCTGTGGTCCCCACCCCACTGGGAGGGTGTAACCCTTTCAATGCCCTGAATAGAAAGCTGTTCAGTATTGCCACCATGTATAACCGCACAATGTAAACTAACAGCAAAAACTGTGCGTTTCTCATGATATGGTATATCAGAGAGATGTTTTCTGATTCTTGTTTTCAAAGCATTAGTGATGCATCCGACATATTGGATATTGCAAGGATGACATGTAACCAAGTAAACTACATATTTGGTGTTACAATTCACATATGAATGAATCGCATAGTACCTAAAATGTTTAGACATCTTCATATATCTGCAACATGTACACCTGGTATGTCCACACCGATAATTACCTATGTTTATCAGCCAAGTTGGTTTTTTATCCCCCTGCTTGGTAAACAGACTGGGGCTCAAATGGTTGCCCATGGTAGGAGCCCTGCGTGCAACACAGCACACCCCTCCGGCCAGAACTGCGGACCAATCCTTGTCGCAGTGTAACATAGGTAAATATTTGGTAACAATTCTACACACATCACGGTATTCTGTGCTGTACTGTATACTGAATGTAACTGGTGTTATAGTATTTGGTTTTATTGCTTTTCTGGATTTTGTGTTAGAAAAAATTAAGGCATCCCTATTAATGAGGGCAACTGCACCAATTGATCTCTCTACAGCTCCTTTTAAATAGTGTCTCCTAGTAAGTCTATGGAGTATATTTTTAGCTGCCATATTAAAGAGAACATCATTGAAACAATTACGTCTCGCCCTAACTTGCTCCTCTTTGGGTATGTTTCTAATCACCTGGGGCGGATGACATGATGATGCCAAGAGCGTGGTATTACCTGCCGTCTCTTTCCTATAAGTGGAGGTATTGACCCTATGATGGATCACATCGGCTTCTAGATATAAATCCAAAAAGACCATGCTTTGGATATCATAATGTAGACTGAAAGAGACCGCATTCAAAAAATGAATGCCATGTTTGATGTTCCCGATCAGACTGTGCAGGAGGACCTAAGCTTGAATACTCTTGAATACTCTTATGTCTACACTTGAACAACTATTAATTAAAGAAATGCGGACATGGTGGGACTCGACCTCTCTACAAAAGTATGTGGATAAATCAATGATCCCTAGAGGTCTAAGAATAAAAAGAAGCCCCCAACCGTTTATTTTGATTTGTTTTTATCTCAGTGGGAGAATGTTTTATCTGAATGTTCGTTTAAACTCATGCGTTTGATCATACAATATGAACAACAGGCACTTAGGGATCTCAGAGAGGAAATCAAAAAAACTCAACAGACTCTGACATCATATATTGATAGGCCTGCGTTCATTACATGGGACAATAAAACTTAAAACGGAGTTGGCAAAGATGGAAACCGATTTAATGCAATTCAAACAAATAAAATATAACTGTGACCTCATGGATTATAGTGGGAACACGGTATATACGTGGGCGGAGCAATGAGCGTACAAGCCCAAATCGATCTTGAGGAGAAACCGCCCAAGAAAAAGGACAACATCTAGAGTCTCCTTTAGCTCCACGGAAATTGACTCGTCTGACTCCGCTACAGAGGTGAATGACGCCCAGACGTGCAATAGGAATGTTCCCATGCCACCGGGGAATTTACCTCATCATTAACAGGCCTCAATAAACGAAGAGCGGGGAGGAAACACTGCAAAACCGCAGCTGTATCCTCTCCGGTACAAGAGGGACTGACGGACTTGCAGGTGGTAAATCTCTCTGCAAAGATACTGTCGCAAGACCAAATCAATGTTCTCCAGAGAGGACTTACTTTTTCTCCTTCCTCACATTTCAACCTATATAGGACTATTCTTGATGTTAATAAACTAGCTTGCAATTTAACTCTGAGGAGGCATTTCCAGAATGAATGTGTCAATGATTCTGCTATATCCCAAAGTGGGGGCCGTCGTTGTTAATGATTGTAACAGCCAAGGTTCCTTTGCCACTCATGCCACCTATACCAATAATACTACGAGGTTTGTGGAACTTATGCATATATGTACCCTACAGGATTTACGATCGCAGCATAGAGACCTTGAATTGATTAACAAATCTGTGTCGTTTTAAACTATGAACAGGGATTTTTATCCCCTTCAATCTAGGTCTCCTGCTTTAGATCGTTTTCAGGAGTCGGTGGAGGGTAAGCTCTGTGCCCTTTATAAGTCTATGGAGATTGACAGTAAGACCCCCCAACAAGTGGTATCAAAAAAATCAAAAAAATCTAATATGACACGAACGGGGTCCAGGGCCCTGAAAGGATTCAAACAAAGACAGGATCTAGTTATAAAATCAGCAGATAAGGGGGAAGCTGTTGTCATCCTAGACAAGGAGATCTATAGACAGCAGATCTTAAATATGTTGGGCGACACATCCATCTAGTTGCCATTGGATGCCAACCCCCTCCCTTCATTTCAATTGATGTTTATCAAACTGCTCTCTAGAGGTTTAGAATTCGGATTCTTAAGTAAAAAGTAGAGTTTATTAATGTGAAAAATCCTATCATGGCCATTTTTCATGCACTGCCAAAACTTCATAAGAATGTTTTTCCACCTCTGTTACACCCTATTGTAGCTGGCATAGGATTTTTCTCTGAATGACTTTCGGAATGGGTGTACTCGCTGTTGCAGCCATTGGTTCCATTTATACCTGGTTACCTAAGGGACACAAGCTCAGTCTTGCAGGCCTTCTCAAACTTTTGTTGGGAGGAGAATTTTGTCTGGATTACTGCGGACGTAACCTCTCTATATACAAACATTCCTCATTATCTGGTGCTTGTGTCTCTTAGATGGTTTCTGAACACCTACAGTTCATATACCCCACCATTTTGCGATTTTTTTGGAGATGGCAGTTGATTTCCTCTTGCGACATAATTTTTTTACTTTTGATGGGCAGTTCTACCTCCAGGTTTGGGGCGTGTCGATAGGGGCTAAGTTCTCTCCCTCCATAGCCAATATTTTTATGGCATGGTGGGAGAGGTGCTTCCTCCTCATCGACATGAACCCATTTATTGTCTCCTTTCACTGGTATGGCCGTTACATCGACAACCTGCTGTTTGTATGGTTGGGCGATGTGGCGGCCATACCAGCGTTTGGCGACTACCTCAACTCGGCGGTAGAATCCATCTCTGTCAGTCTAAATTATGATACCCAAAGCATAGTCTTTTTGGATTTATATCTAGAAGCCGATGTGATCCATCAGAGGGTCAATACCTCTACTTATAGGAAAGAGACGGCAGGTAATACCATGCTCTTTGCATCATCATGTCATCCGCCCCATGTGATTAGAAACATACCCAAAGGGGAGCTAGTTAGGGCGAGACATAATTGTTCCAATGATGTTCTCTTTTATATAGAAGCTAAAAATAGACTTACTAGGAGACACTATTCAAAAGGAGCTGTAGAGAGATCAATTGATGCAGTTGCCCCCATTAATAGGGATGCCTTAATTTTTTCTAACACAGAATCCAGAAAAGCAGTAAAATCCAATACTATAACACCAGTTACATTCAGTACACAGTAAAGCACAGAATACCGTGATGTGTGTAGAATTGTTACCAAATATCTACCTATGTTAGACTGCAACAAGGATTGGTCCGCAGTTCTGGCCAGAGCAGTGCACTGTGTTGCACACAGGGCTCCTACCATTGGCAACCATTTGAGCCCCAGTCTGTTTAGCAAGCAGGGGGATAAAAAACCAACTTGGCTGATGAACATAGGTAATTATCGGTGTAGACATATCAGGTGTACATGTTGCGGATATATGAAGATGTCTAAACATTTTAGGTCCTGTGTAAATGGGACCGAATATGAGATTCAATTGTATGTGAATTGTAACACCAAATATGTAGTTTACTTGGTTACATGTCATCCTTGCAATATCCAATATGTCGGATGCACCACCAATGCATTGAAAACAAGAACCAGAAAACATCTCTCTGATATACCATATCATGAGAAACGCACTGTTTCTGCTGTCAGCTTACATTGTGTGGTTATACATGGTGGCAATACTGAACAGCTTTCTATTCAGGGCATTGAAAGGGTTACACCCTCCCAGAGGGGTGCGACCACAGACGCAAGCTACTGAATAGAGAAGCTTTTTGGATATTCCTATTGGAGACCAGACAGCCGAAAGGTTTAAATAAAGACAGGACCTCATCCTACAATATTAAGTCGTTAATTCCATATTAGATATCAGCCTGTTGTTTATGTTTGCATGTGTAATGCATAATGGTTTGTTTAACCATTCTCTCCATTGTTCTTATGTGGGCATAGGTGTTGTTTTAATCAAGACTGATTTTGCTGCAGAGCATTATGTGTAGCAAGGAGCTCTTTATGTGTCAGTCATGTTTTGTATGTCTTAGTGTCATAATTAAGGACCACTATGTGAAGGTCCGAAACGTGTAGACTTTTTGTTCCTACCTGCACTGGAAATTTTTATGCCTAAATAAATTCATTCACTGCACCGGAGAAGCTGGAGCCTTTCTTCTATTGTTTACTCCTTATCAAGTCAGCTGATTTCAGAGGCTTTGGTTCCGTGCGCTCGGATTTAGCAGGAAGGTGAGAGCTGCCATTTACACCTGTTGTTTTTTTATTATTGGGTGACATTAACACAGTTTTGCCATATACAAACCCCTGCTCTGCATTGGTGACAGGGATGTAAATTTTAAAAAATCGTCTGTTACATTCTTGGGTGACATTAACCCAGTTTTGCCATATACAAACCCCTGCTCTGCATAGGTGACAGGGAGGTAAATTTAGTAAAAACACCTGTTAGTTCAGGGGGTCACCACAAAAAATAAGGAGAATGGCAAATAAGGGACGTGGCCCTGGTCGTGTTGCTGCTGGTGCATCTCCTGTTGCAGGGATAGGATGTGGTCGAGCCTTCAGTGTTATTTAGTAGGCCCGAATGCTGCTCTGTGAATAGTCAGGCCAGAACTAGTACAGTCGCTAGTAGATTGGGTGGCTGACAGTGCCTCCAGTATCTTCACATTGTCTCCCACCCGGTCCACTGCTGGAAGCTCCGAGTTGGCACCTGCAGGCCATGGGCATCTATCTAGCACCTCACCCCCTTGTAAATCAGCCAAGCAGTCTGAGCCCCAAGTCATGCTTATGCTTTTTGATGACTCTGATGGCAGGGTTTCCCAGGGCCATCCACCTAGCCCTGCCCCAGAAGTGGAAGAGATTGAGTGCACCGATGCCCAACCACTTATGTTTCAGGATGTGGACATGGGAGGACCACCACAGCACGTCCCTGATGATGACTGAACACAGGTGCAAACTGCTGCGGCTTTCTGCAGTGTGCAAACCGACAAGGAGGGCAGGGGTTAAGACTCGGTGGAAGATGATGAGGTCCTAGACCCCACATGGAATCAAGGTCATGCGAGTGACCTGTGCAGTTCGGAGGGAGAGGCAGTGGTCACACAGAGCCAACAGCACAGCAAAAGAGGGAGCAGGGTGCGAAAGCAGAGCAGCCATCCCCTAGAAAGTACGCCTGCTACTGCAGACTTCACCTAGGGAGCGAGCACAACAAAGCCAGCTCCAAGGTGCTCCCTGGCATGGCAGTTCTTCAGACAATGTCCTGACGACAAGACAGGAGTGGTTTGCATGCTGTGCAATCAGAGCCTGAAGTGAGGCATAAACGTTCTAAACCTGAGCACAACCTGCATGACCAGGAATCTAAGTGCAAAGCACGAGCTGCAGTGGAGTAAACACAACAAAAACCAAGAAAGGACTCAGGCTCCTCCTGCTCCTTCTTCTGCTGCAATCTTGGCCTCTTCCTCCGCCTCTGGAGTGGCAGTGGCACCAGCCACTCCGCAAAAAGAGGATATGTCAGCAACGCCACCACGTCTGTCACCTTCAACAAGCCACCACAGTGTCCCATGGCAGCGTTCAGCTGTCCATCTTCCAAAGAATGGAGCGAAAGAGGAAGTACCGCCCTACCCACCCGCGATCCCTGGCCATGAATGCCAGCATTTCAAAATTTCTGGCCTTTGAAATGCTGTCATTCTGTTTGGTGGAGACGGAGAGTTTTAAAAACCTTTTGGCCTTGGCTGTCCCACAGTACGTCAATTCCCAGCCGCCACTACTTTTCCAGGCGAGCCATCCCTTACCTGCACAAACAAGTGGGGGACAAAATCAGGTGTGCACTGCGCAACGCCATCTGTGGCAAGGTCCACATATCTACTGATACATGTACAAGTAAGCACACGCAGGGACGTTATATCTCCCTAACAGCACACTGGGTAAATGCAGTGGCGGCTAGGCTTGAGGCAGATAGCTGTTTGGCGCATATCCCTCCACCACTTAGGATTACAGGGCATTTCTTTTTGCTTCCTGTTGCCTCCTTCTTCTACTCCTCTTCCTCCTCTAACACCTCCTCCTCCGGTCAGCGTAACACCTTCACCACAAACTTCAGCACAACCAGGGGAAAACATTTGTTTGGGGGAAAAACCCCACACCGCGCAGGAGCTGTGGACGGGCATGGAACAACAGACCAATGAGTGGTTGGTGCCACTGAGCCTCATGCCCGGCCTGGTGGTGTGCAATAATGGGCGAAATCTTGTTGCAGCTCTGAGCCTAGCCGATTTGATGCACATGGCGCATGTGCTGAATTTCATGGTGCAGAAATTCCTGAAAAACTATCCCGATATGTCAGAGCTGCTGCAGAAAGTGCAGGTCGTCTGTGCGTGCTTTCGGCATTCTCACCCTGCTGCTTGCCTGTCTGCGCTGCAGCGTAACTTCGACCTTCCCACTCACCGCCTCATATGTGACGTGCCCACAAGATGGAACTCCACCTTGCACATGCTGGAGAAACTGTGCGAGCAGCAGCAGGCGATAGTGGAGTTTCAGCTGCAGCATGAACCACTTCACCGCCACTGAGTTGGCCTCCATGCGAGACCTGTGTGCCATGTCTCTTTGAAAATACGCTTCGGGAGATGATGAAAGAGGATGTGGCACAAGAGGAAGAGGAGGAGGAGGAAGGGGGATAATTTCCACAGTTATCAGGCCAGTCATTCACAAGTGGCTCAGAGGGTGGGTTCCTGCACCAACATGGATGATGAGGAGGATGAGGAGGAGGGGGAGGATGAGGAGGAACCATGTTCACAGAAGGGTGGCACCCAGAGAAGCTCAGGGCCATCACTGCGGTGTGGCTCGAGGAATACCAAGGACACAGACGATACACCTCCCACAGAGGACAGCATGTTGTTTCCTCTGGGCAGCCTGGCACACATGAGCAACTACATGCTGCAGTGCCTGCGCAACGGCCGCCAAGTTGCCCCATTCTAACTTGTGCTGATTTCTGGGTGGCCACCCTGCTGGATCCCCTTTACAAGGACAACGTGCCGTCCTTAATTCCCTCACTGCAGCATGATCGGAAGATGCACGAGTACAAGCGCACGCTGGTAGACACGCTGCTGATGGCATTCCCACCTAAAACCGGGGCCTCAGCGGAAGCACAAGGTGATGGAAGAGGAGGAGGAAGAGGTCGCCAATGCAGCCGTGCACCGCCAGCACCTCAGAAGGCAGAAATAGCATGGCCAAAATGTGGAAAAGCTTTGTCACCATGCCACAACAACCAGCACCACCAGTTGATATGCAACGTCTTAGCAGGAAGAAGCATTTCAGCAACATGATGGAGCAGTATGTGTGCACACGCCTACACGTACTGACTGATGGGTCTAGCCCTGTCCATGACATTTTTAGAGCCATTTTAGTGTCCAAAAGTTTGGTTCCCCATTGACTTCAATGGGGTTCGGGGTCAAGTTCGGGTCCCGAACTCGAACTTTGCGACGAAGTTCGGCCGAACCCAGCGAACCCGAACTTCCATGTTTTCGCTCAACTCTAGTCATGACGATCTGCTAAAATGGAAGTAAATGTTTTGTTGACCATATAAAAATGTAGTTTTAGCTTCACTTCAGAGAAGTTCAGAGAGGGTTCTTTCCACGCCGCTGCAATCGTTTGTTTTTTGGACAAGAAAAAAAAACACTAAACACTATTAACCATCAGGAGAGCTGTGGGATTCTTGGGATTCTCTTGTTAAGTAATGCCTCCCATGGGTCCTTTTGGATATTATAGCCCATTACTGGGTTAATGAGGTTATAGACTCGAATCCAAAGTCTTTTTACCCAAGGGCAGGCCCATCTTATACGCAGTATGTCACCTACAGATTGACAACTCCTGAAACAGTTGGGAGAGTAACCTGGTACTGAATGGGCTATTCAAGATGGAACTGTATACCAGCGGAATAATACTTTATAGAACATATCTTACATTAATAATGTCAGGCATTTTCATAGGTATATATATTGATACCTAATCATATTATATTCAAAATGCATGCTCATTGTCTTTAAGAAACAGTTTGAGCCAAAGTTTTGCTGTGTGGTAGAAACAGGCCAAGATGAGTTCATGCCAAGCTCAGTCTGTGTAAAAATACAGAGAGTATTGTGTCTTAAGAGTTATTGCCACAAATGTGGTCTTATCTATAAAGGAGTACACTGGATTCTCCAGACATGTCTTAGAGAACAAGGCCCATTCATATCATTATGGTCCATAGATCAACAGTGTGAGAAACATCCAGAGAGACGCCAAAATGTCTGTCTTTAGTTATTTCAAAATGTCCTAGTTAATCCTCATCTCTAATTTACGACGACGAGGGTCAAATGTATATGATGCAAAAATACCCTAGTTAACTCTTTATAGTATGGTGCTAATAGCTTGCACAACAGTGCCATCCGGAGACAGATGGATATCGTTACATCGTTACATTATACATTATAGTTGCATTATGGGTAAACATGATCTCATAGGATCTTATTACACATGTTTACACCCTCTCAATTGATTGGAGAATACTAATCCAGGGGGTGGTAATGTTAGATTACAAGGGAGATAATTACCCTAGATAGATCAACATCAAGAGGGAGAAAGGAGAGAGGCAAAGAACAAGCAGAGAGGCAAGAAGGAGAAGCTAAGAAACAAAGGAGGAAGCATAGCATTCCTACATTCCAGCCTACACCCAAGATTGAGGGGTCTACCAAGATGAAAGCCATGGTGATGGACCATCCAGCTTTCCTAGGAGCAGAAGTGAGATTCCTGCTAGGACTTGGTAAGAAACACAAAGAATGATGTTTCATTTTATTAAGACTATTTAGATAATGTGGGTAAAATCATAGCATCTATGTTGGCGAACATATTGATTTATTTATCATCTCTTTATATGAGATGTAGTCTTAGATATAGAATAATTGTGAGCCTTCATTCTACCTGCAGAAGAATCAAGTTTCATAATTTATCAGAGTATTAAATTATTGCATATATATATGCGGAGATATATTGATAGTAGCATTCTTCGCCAAGCTAGATGATAAATTCCCACTGGAAGATTTGTTCCAAGTTCTTCCAATGTCTGTTGTCTTAATAGTCTTACCAGGTTATACAGATATGAAAGTAGTATTGACAGAAGTATTAAAAGTAGTCTAGGATTTGACTACTATCTTCTAAGTTATATACTTGAATGGATTTGCCCATTACTACATGTGAGGTGTATTTTAGTTTGGTTAGAGAGGGGTGGGGAATGTATTCCATATAGATGTCTCGGATTAGACACGCCTCTGAACAGGAGTAATGGATATAATGTAACTTCCGTGCAGTTGAAGAAGGCTGGACGGGCCGAAACGCGTCCTGTGACACTTATTTTCTGGAATAAAAAGTAAACTTCTTATACGCTTGCTGGGATTCATCGATTTTCCTGATGTCTAGGATTAGACACGCCTCTGAACAGGAGTAATGGATATAATGTAACTTCTTGTTTTGATATCCTAACCAAATAGCTTTGTTATAATGTGACAAGCTGCTCTTACCCACATGTGTTTATTTACTTATTGTGAAGCTTCTAGTGCCTAATATCAATGCCATATATATTAATTGGCATATATCATTGTTTATTTACTTATGATAAGCTTGTAATGCTTCATATATCATTGCCATATATATATTCCTTGGCATATATAATCGTGTTTATATACCTATTTGTTTATAATCGTGTAACTAATAAAATCTGCATATTTTTATAATATCTGCGTATTATTTAATGTCAAAACTACATCTTTAGCATTAATGTCATCTCTCATGAAAAGAACTTATTATCTGAGGAAATAGTCGGCCTCAGATGTGAATTGTATCGATTGAGTTATCTACAATTCACCAGGTCATAATTTCGACAAGTTATGGAAAATTCTTGATTAATTTTTTTTATGACCATAATTAATAATTCTTAATTGAATTATTATAAATCCGACAATAAGTTTTGGGCACATTTATGTGAGAAATCCTAAATTTGTTTCCACTGATTATCAGTTAAGGTAAAGAAACTAATTTGATTCCCACTTCGAAATGTAGAAAATTGGGCAACAAGGAAGGGAGAGGCACTCATAGTGTAATATGTATGGTAGAGGAAAAAAAGAATATTCAGGATGATTACACTCACCTTAAGTGGTTGTGCAAACGTAGGCACAACCCTAGTGTACACAGGTGTTTGTAAGAGGTCGGTGCTGCCAGTGTCGTCTAATCCTTACTAGAACTGGTTGCCAACCCCTGGGAGGTAGGTAATGATATTGGAGAGGGTGGGGCCCTCGTGGAGATCCACCCTCCGTGAAGACACTTTGTCAGCGCGACTGTACGATCAAGACTTATCCTTGAATAAACAGAAGTTCACATCCTTATCCGCTTGGTCGTTCAGTTGCGCCGACAAAGTGTCTTCACGAAGGGTGGATCTCCACGAAGGCCCCACCCTCTCCAATATCACTTCGAAATGTGGGATAATTAAGTTCTATAAAAGGTATGTATTAGGGTGGTATACATTTCTGTGATGAGACCTCTAGCATGTGGCGCAGGCAGAAAGTTTAGAAAGCAGTCAAAGGTAGTGGGGTAGTTGCATTTTTGACAAGGGATTCAATAAAATGTTTTCGTTGGAGGTAACAAAAGGTTTCAGGGGAGGGTAGCTCAAATGGGCATTGTAAGGAAGTGAATGTAACCACATCATAAAGGGAAAGTAAGTGATAAATCCAGTCCTTTGGCTGTCCAAAGTCGAAATGATCCCACTGAATCCTGTAAAAAAATGTGTTCTTTAAAAGTGTTAGAAGAGGCAGGGAAAGTAACCAAGCTGAATATTTGGGAGAGTATTTAAGGATATGATTAGTAATAGTTGGTGGAGAGGAAGGTGAAGTGCAAAGCATGTAGTGAAAGGACAGGGGAGCAGTCTCCAAAGCTTCAAGTGACAGCCAAAGTGGGGCATCTCTGATAGAGTGAAGCAGGACTAATTGAGCTATTTGAGCTGCTTGGTAATATTTTTGATAATTTGGTACACTGAGACCTCCTTTGTGTCTATGTCTAAATCAAGTGGAGCATGCCACTCTAGGAACAGAATTATTCTAAACAAACCGAAGAGGCATTGATTACATGTTTTTCATGAAATACTTTGGAACTGTGACTGGTAGAGCTGTAAAATAATATAAAATTTGGGTAGAAAAGACTTTTATTTAGAATTAAATCTCCCAATCCAAGATATGCGGTAGTTGCTCCAGCTTTCTAGAAGTAGTCTCAAAGGAAAGGGAAATAAGAGAAAGGTCATAAAACCTCAGATGATGAGGGTGTGTTATTAAATGCTTTTGATTTAGCATTATTAATAGTGAGGCCTGCGACTTGGACAACAAGAGCAAATTAGGAAATGGGAAATATGAGGAAAATTGTTGCAATCTTACAAAAGTAAAGGGGAAGTGTTAAAATATACACCACATTTATCAAACATCATGCAACAATTGATAAATTTGGTGCAAATTACAGCAAAGCAGACTTGTGCAAAGTTGACTTTAAAAATTCTCCTTGTGATAATTCCCCTCCATGTACTCCACCTTCTGGTACAGTTTTCTTTGTAAATCTCCACCGTTGCAATTTGCTTTTTTTGATATTTTACACCAAGCACTCTCCTGCTAAATAATTACGAGATGGTGTATACTTAAATTGGCTTAGTACGGCTTCAAAAGCCTCCAGACAAATAGCCTAGCCATAATATTGATATGAAATATTGTTTAGAATAAGTGAATATTTTAATAAAAAGGATACATTTTTTAAAATGCAGAAATAAAAACACCCAATAAAATTATTGATGATAAAATATATTGAGTACTAGAACAATATGCCATCTACATGTTCACATTTAGCAAATGTTAACTTAAAGGGGTTTTCCCATCTTGCTGTTCACTTCCTGGTTTCCGGCTTCCAAGGCTGGACGGGCTTAGGCAGTTTGAGTGAAAGCCTGCCATGCCTCTCTATGACATCACACTGAGAACTCAGTCCTTGCGTGCACGTTCATGTGGATAGTATGAGTCATCAGTCGGGTAGCCTGCAGTGTCTGTGAGGCCCCTCATCTCTGCTGGGGACTCCTGAATTCTAATACAGTTTTAAAACACAAAACCTGTCTTATCTTTTAAAAACCCAATCTGTGTAGCAAAACAATAATTCACTAATATACATTAGTCCAAAAGAATCTGTCTTCCCCAGTCCCCTACCAGCACTGTGGTTGAGTCGCTTCCTATACAGCTCTGCTACATCTGTCTATTTGCCTATACCACCAGCACTGTGGCTAAATCGCCTCATAAACAGCTCTGCTACATCTGTCTATTTGACCCCCCCCCCACTAGCACTCTGGCTGAACCACTTCATATACAGCTCTGCTACATCAATCTTCCCTGAACCTCTCTTTATACAGCTCTGCTACATCTGTCTTTTGTACACTACCAGCACTGTGTTTAAATAACTTCATATACAGCTTTGCTACATCTGTCTTCCCCTCCACCACTAGGGCTCTGGATGAACCGCTTCCTATATAGCTCTGCTACATCTGTGTATTTTCACATCCCACTAGCACTCTGGCTGAACCGCTTCCTATACAGCTCTGCTACATCAGTCTTCCCTGAACCGCTTTTTATACAGCACTGCTACATCTGTCCTCCTACACTACCAGAACTATGCTTGAATCACTTAATATACAGCTCTGCTACATCTGTGTATTTCCCCACCAGCACTCAGGCTGAACTGCTTCATATATAGCTCTGCTACATCTGTCTTCCTCTACACTACCAGCACTGTGTATAAATCATTTTATATACAGCTTTGCTATATCTGTCTTTCTCTCCCACACTAGCACTGTGGATGAATTGTTTCCCATACAGCTCTGCAACATCTGTGTATTTCCCCACCCCACTAGCACTCTGGCTGAACCGCTTCATATACAGCTCTGCTACATCTGTGTAATGTGTAACTGAACGCTTAGAATTTCATTCTTGGTATCTAGATCATGAAACTCTGTGTCCCTCCATTCCATAATGCCCTCCCCTCTGTGTCCCTCCACTTCATAATGTCCTGTGGAGCGACACAGAGTTTCACGATCTAGATACCATGTATGAAATTCTACGTGTTCAGTTACACATTAGACAGATGTAGCAGAGCTGTCTAGGAAGCAGTTAAGCTGCAGTGCTAGTGTGGGAGGGGAAGACAGATATAGCAGAGCTGTATATAAAGTGATTCAAACACAGTGTTGGTAGTGTAGAGGAAGACAGATGTAGCAGAGCTGTATATGAAGATCAGCGTATATGAAGATCAGCGCATGCTCGGCCGCCCGAAGACTTTTAAGACAAAGGTGGAGAGAGAGAGGACATGCCATGCACCTGTGCATTGGGATGTGCTGACTGATGTTGTAGTAATTTTCTTGTCGCTCTCCTGTGTAAGGACACACTGTTCCAGTAATCAGTCAGACACGTTGCTCTATGGTGGACCAGGTGAGAACTGCTCTCCTCTGACCCTTTCTTTATTTACCTAGCCAAAGGGATAACAAATAGGAAGTGGGCGGGCCCAACACCTGACCACTCCCTTCAGGTACAGTACAGTCATACAGGAAGTGATGACACACACACACAGAAAGAATACCACAACATGTCTCTCAGTCACCACTAGGGGGGAATCTTGTTCAGCATCGATCAGATCAAATGCTAAGAAAGATTCACCAGGATTCTCATGTGGGCCTACTTATTCCTTATAGGAATTGAATCATCACTTCCAGCGGTGGATCAGACACATTGGAAATAACGATTGCACGTTCCTTTCATATATCGTTCTCTTAACAAATGCATACACGCCAAGCAAATAAATCCGCTCTTTGGGTGGGGGGCCCCAGCCGGCATATATCCATTCGCCAAGAAAACACTGCTTGCTGCGTCTCTATATCCGCAGCAAGATATCCACTTCCAGTGGTTTACACACTGAGAGACATGATGACAATATTAGAAAACACATCATAATAAAATTTCCACAACAGTGACCCCCCTTTTTTTCTTGACATGCCGGACAAGTATGAGAGGACCTGGACAACTTCAAAATAGGTGACTATCATTATCATGTGAATAAATGCATCACTAAATCCATCAACGATATTACAATATAGGACAATAAAGGAATTCAGTAATGTCATCCCTCTGTGTCCCTCCATTCAATAATGTCATTTTCTCTGTGTCCCTCCATTCAATAATGTAATCTCCTCTGTGTCTCTTCCTTCAGTAATGACGTTCCCTCTGTGTCCCTCCATTCAATAATGTCATCCCCTCTGTGTCCCTCCATTCAATAATGTCATCCCCTCTGTGTCCCTCCATTCAATATTGTCATCCACTCTGTGTCCCTCCATTCAATAATGTCCTCTCCTCTGAGCCCCTTCATAAAGTAATGTCATTCCCTCTGTGTCCCTCCATTCAATAATGTCATTCCCTCAGCGTCCCTCCATTCAGTAATGTCATCCCCTCTGTGTTCCTCCATTCAGTAATGTCATCCCTTCTGCATCCGTCCATTCAGTAATGTCATCCCCTCTGTGTCCCTCCACTCCATATTGTTGTCCCCTGTGTGCCTCCACTCTATAATGTCGCCCCTGTGTCCCTCCACTTCAGAATGTCCTCCCCTCTGTGTCCCTCCATTCCATAATTGTGTCCCCTTTGTCCACTCCATTACGTCTTCCCCCTATCTTCCTCCATTCCATAATGGAGTTCATCCTGAATTTCTTTATTGTCCTATATTGTAATATCGTTGGTGGATTTGGTGGTGCATTTATTCATATAAAAATGATACTCACCTATTTTGAAGTTGTCCTGGTCCACTTCTGTCTCCAGAGTCTTCGGACAGCCACGCATGCGCTGATCTTTACTCCTTTGTGCAGCGTCTAAAACGAAGCCGTGCATGCGTGGCTCTGTTTTAGATGCGGCACAAAGGAATAAAGATCATCGCATGCGTGGCCGCCCGGCGACGTGCATGTCCATGAATGAAAGGAGAGGCCGGCCACTGGATATCTGTGGATCATCTGCGCATGTGTGGCCCATGCATTCGGCAGGCGAGATGTAACATAGTATATAAGACCGAAAAAAGACATTTGATAGGGAAAAAGCAATGACAACAATGAGGTAGATGGGGAAGAATTTTATCAAGAAGGGTGGGAATTGGCTAAAACATTATATGTACAAAAATGATCACTGTCAGATCATTACCAGATTTAATAGTGATCATTGTGATAGAAATACCCCTTTAAGGGCAGGTTCACATGCATGCAGGACTTTTTTTCTCTCTAAAGTAATGGATCTTGGATACATAAATGTGCATAACGGATGCCTAAAATGCAGGATCCATTTTTTCATTTATTTTCTATTCTTCTGATGTATCAGGAGAATAGAAAAATAAACGGTAATGTGAACCCAGCCTAACGTGTTAAATACACAGATGCAGCAAAAGTCTTCCAGCGAGAAACTTTTATTAAACAAATAAAGCAAATAAACTTTCCTCATCTCTGCCGATCCCTGTAACTGCCATTCTGACACTTCTCCGGTCCCTGCTGCTCTCCATTTTTTTTTTGTTCCTGACGCTCTCCGTTTTTTGTTTTGGCACAAGACATTAGAAATGCCAAGAATCTCCTGCCCAGCCAACCAAGGGCTTAAATGGGTGATGCCAATCTTTTGCTACTGCTCTAACTTCTAATTTACTTATGAATGAAAATATTAAGCTTTGGATAGAAGTCCTCTATGATCAATATAAGAAGTACATCTTTACAATCCTTTTCATATTTCTTAGTTTATACTCCAAAACCAAAGCATAATTTTCATCTTCATTTTGTGAATTTCGCATTTCCATAGTATTTTTTAAAATCATTTTCTTTCAAAGCTAATGGCTTAAGACCTTTAGAGTGCTTTTCTATGGCTTTGGTTAAATCCAATAATGAACAGACACAGTGAATAGCATCAAAACAGGGGCAGTAATTGGAAGAGACAGCTTTCTCTGCTTTAGCTACAAAGCTCTAATGAGTTGCGGGTCTATGGTGGGCAGTGAGGGCATGGGAACAGGTGTGTGTCCCTGTTAGAAACACCTGCCCACATTTCACTAATTGCCCACGCTGCCAGGCTCTAGGCAGGAGGTAGCACCTGGTCTAATCCATCTCAATTAGACATATTTGTTTTTATTTACTTTGCCCCTTGACCCTCTTTATGGAAAAAATGGAGTAAGTACATTGAAGAAAAACAAAATACATTATTGTAAGTTTCAGGTTAATTAGCATTTCCAGTAGTTGTAAAGTAAGGTGTGCAACCTTGGAAAAACAATCGTAGAGTATTTTCAATATGACCCATCTTTCATTCCAGTGAAATTAAGTACACTGCTCAAAAAAATAATAATAATAAATAATAATAATAAATAAATAAAATTTCACATCCTGGATCTCAATGAATAAAATATTTCAGTTGCAAATCTTTATTCATTGCATAGTGGAATGCTGTCTGAATTTCATTTTAGTCATGGGATACATGGGAGATGATGGTCTACAGTGTCAAAAGCTGAAGAGATCCAGGGTATATTGTGTTTAGCACAGTCAGAAATGCCCTATGTAGAGCATTTTTGGAGCTGGCATAAAATCAGATTTCAGACACAACTGGAGCAAATGGATGTCAGTACAAAGACTTCTGTCCTCCATTGAAGTGAAGGTTAAATAAAACTGAAGCTTTAGTTTCCGATTTTAAAGTACAGGCAGGAGGATCCATTAGATGGAAGGCCGAAAACCAGTGAAAGCTGGCGAGAACCCACCCTAAGGCATATTCTTCCATTTGGTGGCCCAATCTCAGTGTGAAGGTTTGGAAGTTACAGCTGCATAACACAGTATGTTTAACCAACTTGGCAGCCCAATCCCATTGTGCTGGTGAAGTGGCTAATAAATTCCATAAAAAAATAGTATAAAGTAGTGGCCATATGGGGAGCATGGCAGCAGCAGTAACAGTAACAATAGTGGCCCCTTGACAGAATGGGGAGGGTGGCAGCAGCAGCAGTGGCAGTAACAGTGACAATAGTTGCCCCATGACAGAGGAGGAGGGGGGGCAGCAGCAGTGGCATACAGCACAGGATGGTGGCAAATCACAGTAATAGCAGAACCCAACAACAGCAGTGTGATGGCAAGGCCCAGTGGCATGCATATCCTTTAAAAAATGTAACATTTACATATCAGTAGGCCATGGCCAAGAAGCCCCATTGTAGGAATGGTAGTAGACGCAGCAGGCAGGTGTCATCAGGCAGGTGGAAGCATCAGAATGGTGGCAGCAGCACGTGACCAGAAGTAACGGCCCATTTTGCACAATATTCTGGTGTGCTAGCATACTACAGTATAATCATTCATGGCAGAATGATCTATTCTATTGGGTTAGGCACCGGTGTCTGGAAATCCTGGTTGATCCACGTCTGATTCATGTTTATGAAGGTTAGTTTCCTAACATTTGGAAGGAAAGGTGAGTTCTCTTAAGGATAACTATGCCCCCTACCACACTGAACACCTGGTCTGATGCCACACTATTGGCTGGGCAGGAAAGCATTCCCATAGCAAACTCAGTTGCGTGTCCATTAGTCCAGGGAATCTTGGATCATGGGTGTCAGGGTGGAGTCGAAGTATGTAACCAGCTGCTGGTAGTTTCTGCTGCTTGTCCCACTGCTGCTGCTGCTGGGTGGTTTCTTCAGAAGGCGGCAAAAGAAAACTGCTCATCATAGACTCCAGACTGAAGTTCCTGCTTATGGAGCTGTTGCTGCATCCCCCCCCCCACCTCCCTTAGTCATGGCATTGGAGTGTGAGCACAGAGGGTCCCCTGGGTCAGACCTTCCTGAGGACAGGCGATGGTGCTAATAGGCAGCGACCAACTGACTACTCAGCATGTCTCTATTATAGTCCATTTTTGCACCCTTCTCAGAAAAAATGCACACATTTGCGACCTGTAGTGAGGGTCTAACAATGTACATAGCCAGTAGTCATCCCTCCTGAAAATCCTGACAAATCCTGACAATTACCACGCGCATGAGGAAATTTTGATTCATTTAGAATTGAAGTTTTCATAAACTTTGGGCCGAATTCCTCTTCATTAGTGTTGATCACGAATTATCTAATTGCAAATTTTAATCGCGAATATCAGCACTTCGAGAATTCTCGAATATTTAGAATATCGCAAAATATATTCGCAATTGCGAATATTCGTTTTATGTGAATTTTTTATATGCAAATTTTCGCAAGCAAGAAAATAATGTTATTATCTTCTTGTTTGCGAAAATTTCCATTAAAAAAATCGCATACATTAGCATAACATTCGCATAAATTTGCATAAAAATTCGCATAAGATGGTATTTAAAATGTATCTTTTAAATGCCAGTTTATGCGAATTTTTATGCGAATTTTTTATGCGGATTTTCGCAAACAAGAAAATAATGTCTGAAGATTATGAATTAGCGAATTTTCGAATATATGGCGAATATTCGCCCAAATATTTGCGAAATATCACGAATTAGAATATTGCCCCTGCCGCTCATCACTACTCTTCATATGCTTCGCTTTGCTCAACATTAGCCTTGAGTATGGAGACTTACTTTACTATAATTCTAAAATATGATGAAATAGCATTTTTGGATTACTTAGGCTAACTAACACATATCATACTTTTATTCCGGCCGCCTCTCAGCATGTTTGCCCTGCTGCCGCCAGAACTCCGGCACGCCCCATTATAGTCAATGGGGCCGGAGTGGAAGTCAGGGGGCATGCGTGCACCAGCGGCAGCACAGATACAACAGGCTGTTCACCCGCTGGAACAGCCTGCCGGAGTTGCTTGCCGCTAATGTGAAAGTACCCTAAGGTTTCTAGCTCTAGTTTTTATGACGTTCACAGTTTTTTTTTGTTTCTGTATTTTTCGCCCCCATAAGACACACTTTTTTTCCTCCAAAAATGGGGGGGAAATGGCAGAGCGTCTTATGGGATGAATACTGCCATTTTTGCTTCGCGAACGCTGATACATCGCCTGCAACTTGCCGTGAGGCCGGTGCATTCACTGTACTCTTACACCGGCCCTGCCATTCACAGCAGTTCACATTTCTAAACAGTAATCCTTAACCTCCAGTAACCTTAACTTTAAAGCAGCGCTATCCTCTTTACTACCTAAAAATCAAGCTCCAGTAACAGGCAGTGTGAGCGGCGGTGTAACTTCACTCACTCACGTGACGTGCCTGCTCCTCCCACATTATAAATGAAGCAGGAAGAGCAGGCGCGTGACATCAGTGAGTGAAGTTACGCCGCCGCCCACACTGCATGTTACCAGAGCTTGATTGTAAGGTAGTAAAGAGGATAGCGCTGTTTTAAAGTTAAGGTTACTGGAGGTTAAGGATTACTGTTTAGAAATGTACACTGCTGTGAGCGGCAGGCGACACTGTCATGGGGTGGATCTGTGGATGACCCTTATGTAGGGATCTGTGGATGACACTACTATGGGGGATCTGTTGATGGCACTGTTATGGGGAGGATCTGTGGATGGCACTGTTATGGGGAGAGGGATTAATGGATGAGACTGTTATGGGGAGGGGGATCTGTGGATGACACTGTTATAGGGAGAGGGATCTGTGCATGACACTGTCATGGGGTGGATCTGTGGATGACACATATAGCATAAGATGCTATATACGGTATGTGTCGTCCACAAAACCCCCATAGCAATGTCATCCACATATCCCCCTCCCTATAACAGTATCATCCACAGATCCCCCTCCCCATAACAGTGTCATCCACAGATCCCTCTCCCCATAACAATGTCATCCACAGATCCGCCGTAGTAGTGTTATCCCCAGATCCCCCCATAAGTGTCATCCACAGATCCCCATAACAGTGCCATCCACAGATCCTCCATATTTTTAACCCCTTAATCCTCATTTTACACAGCATTCTTTATTAAGAATGCTATTATTTCCCCTTATAACCATGTTATAAGGGAAAATAATAAATTCTCCAGAATACTCTACCCGAAACCGGACTTCAGTGATGAAGTCCGGCTTCGGGTCTGGGTACTAAACATGGCGATTTTTCACACGCGCGTGCAAAACGCATTACAAACGTTTGCACACGCGCGGAAAAATTGCGCATATTCCCGCAACGCACCCGCATCCTATCCGGGCGTCAAACGTGACGCCTGTGTGAAAGAGGCCTAAAGGAAAACACAACTGATTGTCTAAAAATAACATTGCTCTGGTTACCTGAGTGGCATTTGTGGTGGTCTTGAGGATGCTCTTTCTCTGAGTAGACCACCTGGTGTGCATGAGGTTCATTGTAGTCCAGCCAACGCTGTTCTGCATATTGGGGAAACATTTATGCAAATTAACACATCATACTTTTGCTGCCGTCAGAAAGGCCCCTTTCAGACGAGCGAGTTCCATGCATTGGACTCGCAGCATGATTATGCAGCAGCTCCCAACCTGACCTCCCAACATTAGGGGGTTGCATAGCATTATATTCATTTACGATGCTATGTAACCCTTACAGTTCTGGAATGTATTGGATAACACTGACAACATTATGTCAGTGTTATACAATACATTCCAGAACTGTAAGTGTTACAAAGCATCGTAAATCAATATAATGCTATGCGACCCTGTCCGAACTGGACAGTCATGGCATACTCACACTGCCAGTTGAATGTGTGGAACTTTCTCAACTAAAAGGAGCTATGCAGGGTTTCTCATCTCCGGCCCTCAGGACCCACCTTCCGGTCAGGCTTTGAGATTATCCCACAGAATGAATACCTGTGGTAAGTCCTGATATATTGGCACTAGTTATATCACCTGCTCAATACTAAGGAAATGCTGAAAACATGACTGGTAGGTGGGTCCCGAGGACCGGAGTTGAGAAACCCTGAGCTAGAGGCTTAGTGTTCCATTCTTTTTTTCTCTGTGCTCTGAGTGACAGCTACAGTATCCAAACTGCTGCTCTTGGAGAGATGCTGTGTGTGTCTACCTCCTGGATTCAAGGTGGGCTGATTTCAGCAGGATCTCCCCTCGCACTGAAAAGTATATAATACAATGAAATGGTGAACACAGACTGTTCTCTGATGGGCCCTGCTCTCCAGCCAAACATGTGGTGACTGTAGCTAAATGAGTCTGAGGCTCATCTTCACTTTTTCAAAGGCAAGGTGGAGCCTGACAATCCTATAATCCTCCACTTCCTTGCCTCAGAGAGAAATGTGAGCCCCTAGAAGAGCAGGGGTTCATCACTGGCCATCACACATTTCAGCCATTAACCTATTTACCCATTAACATTAAGTTACAGCACCCTTTCTTCCTGAATGGCGCACCCTGGCATTCGGGCTTGTCTGGTGGTGATTGGGGTACCATTTTTTCAGCGTGCGAGGCAGGAGTGTGGATGAAGTTGCTGGCGGATGGTTAAACAGTTAGTAGCCAGGCCAGTGTTAGTAAATAAATAAGTCTCTCTTTACTAAAGAGCAGGATAGGAGTAGTAGTACATCCAACAGTTCATTTTAAGTATTTTTCTCTTGAGCCATTAACAACGTGTATTATGTTTTCTGACATGCGTATTAAAAATGGTAGTTCAGCTGAAGTATAGCTATGTCTTCTTTTCCTAATTTGTTTTAATAGCTAGTTATTTTAAATAAAATAAATTACATATACATAAATTACATATCAATATGCCGACTGTAAAAGGAATAAGCAGATCAGATATCCTCAGTAATTAAAGTGGTGGATGACAAACATTTTCTAATAATGAAACATAATGCAAGAGACATGGAGATGTCTACAGCAGTAGTTGGGTCTCTGCCCCTTATGTTCTATTATTTTTTAGATAATACTGTGACTGTGTATTACAGAAAGCATTGCTCATTGAAGCAGTTGCCATGCTAATTTAGTAGGCACCAGTGTGTCAGATGGCAAATTTTTAATTTTCAATATGTACTACAATGCTGGGCAGAGTGGTATTTAGCAAGATACATTGCACCATTCAGCACAATGCCTACTATTTCAGCTTATGAAATATATGCTGCAGCTTTTCCTGCTATTCTTCTCTGAATCTGCCCCACACCTCAACAGGCTCCTAGAAATGTGTACATTTACATTCTAAAATTGTACCATTCATATTGCTTAATGATTTATTTAATTTGTTTATCCAATGCATTTCAATTGGTTCCAGTCTATGGTTATTTGCTCTCAGACAAGTGCTTTGATTGACGCCTTCTAACCTGCAGGTATTTTAATGGCGTTTTGTGAGGTAGCCACACAACACTATATATCTTGGTCTTAATAATTTATTATACAGTTAAATGCAGAATGCTTTTAGGGCTTTTTAATTAGCTTCACCCTCTTTTCTTATTACTATTGCTGGACCTAGAGGCATGATGTGGAGGCATCTTGTTAACCACTACTGTGCAATGTCTGGAACATATAACAGAATAACTGAGTTTGGCTGATGATGCAGATTATCTACCGTGTTTCAGTTGATTCTGCTGGTTAGACAATGTTTTTTTCTTATGTATTCAGATCAAATTGTTCCAAGCAACTGGAAGATATGTTACCGTATAAAAGCTGTGGTTGTTCAATAAAGCAATGATGGATTTTTGAAAGCACAGGCAGAAGAATTGCCGAACATTTCTGTAATCTGAAAAGGAGTCAAGGTCTTCCATTAATTATGAAGCTTCTCAACTAATCTTAGGAAATTCTCGGTGCAGAAATATGAACACTGCACAAATGATAGGATGATGTTACTTGAGTATGTATTTATCATTGGTACATACTGGTTTCTCCATTGAAAAAAGTTGGCACACTGGGTGCTTGTATATTAGGTAAACTTAAAAAAGGTTCAATATAATGAAATTGTTAGAATAAAAATTGGTCATATAACGTTTAGGATGGATTCACACCTAGATTTTTTATTAGTGTTTTTCAGCACTTTTACATTTTTTGGTGTCCTTTTTTACATAAATATTGTTGATGTGTTTATTCTAAGAAAGTTTATGGGAAATATGAAATGCAGAACACACAAGCATTTTTTTGCTAGTGGCAATGTTTTTAATATTGAGGTGTTTTTATATCTGTGGAGTTTCTTTTTTAACCCTTTAAGGACCCTGAGATTTTCCACTTTTGGGTTTTTGTTTTTCGCTCCCCACATTCCCATACTAACTTTTTTATTTGTCCATGTCGTGGCCCATAACAGGTAAGATTTAGCGTTAGAAGGATTTTATGTGGCTGTCATGGCCCATAACAGGTCAGATTTAGCATTAGTACCACTCACGGGACAGCCTTGGCGTGGCGAGTGGCTTATTACCTTTTGATCAAAACGTACACTAATGTCCTCTTATAGCTTCTATCTTGGGCAGAGTTCTGGTTGCAGAGTGCTGTTGCATTTTTTTGTTTGTATATAACTGTTTTGTAGTTATGTGTATGGGGCTGTAAGAAGGCTCATTTTTTGCGGGACGATCTGTTCTTTTCAGTAATACCAATTTGAAGTGTGTGCGACTTTTTGATCACTTTTTCTAAAAAAATTATTGGGTAGTTGAAGTGACAAAAAATGGCAAATTGGCTGTTTTTATTTTTTTCTCATTACCACATTTGCCGTATGCCATTAATATTGTTGTATTTTAATTGTATGGGCATTTTCACATGCGGCGATACCCATGATGTTTATTTTTTTATTGTTTAAGTATTTTTATTTTAAGAAAAAGGGGGTGATTTGAATATTTTTTTTTTTTAAATATTTGTAAAAACTTTTTTTTTAACTTTTTTTGTTACTTTTTTTTAAGTCACCTTGGGTGACAATAACTGGCAATCATTAGATTGTCCATTGTCTTCATTGATGGCTTTAAAGCCATTAATGAAGACTTCATTTGCACTATATCAGGGATGCTCAACCTGCGGCCCTCCAGCTGTTGTAAAATTACAACTCCCACCAGACCCTGCTGTTGGCTGATAGCTATAAGCTGTTCGGGCATGCTGGGAGTTGTAGTTTTGCAGCAGCTGGAGGGCCGCAGGTTGAGCATGCCTGCACTATATCAATACAATACTGCCACCTAGTGGCTTGTATTGGTATAGTCATAAAATAGGCTCTGAAGCCTGTTTGAGGCTTCAGCCTATTAGAGCAATGTAACAGGTTCCACGATCTCAGTTGGGGAACGCTGTTACCGGAGTGGAAGTGCGCGACTTCCGCTTCCAGACTGCACAGATGCCGTGGTCCCATTTGACCACAGCATCTGAAAGGGAAAATGTATGCGTTCAGCCTTATGGCTGACAAACAATACACCAAATATTAATTAGCAAATTGACTTTATTAATGATGTAGTAAAAAGACATAATAAAACACATACATTAGAGTCAACATAGTACAGTGGATTAAAAATCACAAAAAGAGTGTCTCCAGAAAGGGGGCAAGTAATGTACAAAATACAGCAATTTAATGTTTAAGATCACATATCATAATATGTTCCCTATCATAAATAGTGTATAAACTACAGTCAACAGTGGAGATAGGAAAACCGCAGCACGCCTTTGTCACCTTTTTCTTTTCTTTTTTTCAACAGGTGCGACCTTTCGACTTGGCTTGAAAAAGACCGTCTAGGTCGAAACATCGCACTTGTTGTTGAGGAAATAAAAAAAAGAGGTGACAAAGGCATGCTGCGGTTTTCTATCAAAATCTAGACTTGTTTTATATATATTTTACTCACTTTCCTGCAATCCAGCCTTTCATCTGCTTCTGATCAAATACCATCTTGACTAGAGATGAGCAAATTGATTCTAAACAATTAATCTTGCATTTCCCAAAAATTCATACTCCACCTTAATCTAATTTTATTATCTTAATCTGAAGATCCGTGCAAAATGGAAGCCACCATGTTACATGTCAGAAGATAGAGAAGAAGGCATCTGACAACAAAAAGGGAGAATTTGTGGACCAAAAATAGGACATGCTTTATATTTTTCGTTGGGCTACGGAATGGACATACGGATGCGGACAGCACACGGTGTGCTGTCCGCATTTTTTGCGGACCCATTGAAAGGAATGGGTCCTCATCCAATCTGCAAAAAAAACGGAATGTACACGTAAACAAAATACGTTTGTGTGAATGTAGCCTTACTCATAGCTATATGTGTTGCTGTCACTTTGACATTACTAATGCTATCTTGGCGTTAAGGAGTTTGAAAGGAGGTGGCTACAATCCAGGGAGACACTAGAATGTCATAAATGACTTTGACATGGCAATTGGAGCACTTTCGATTTGGGTCAGAACTGCCGACTGATTTGTTATAATCTGACCCAAAACAAATTTAAAGAAATTCAATCATCTCTATCCTTGAGTTTTAGATTTCATCCTGGTATACCTTTCTCTGTGCTATGCTTTCAATCCCATAATGCCTCAGCACAGCATAACCAGAGCATTTGGAGCCAGTGCTAGTGTATCTCTGTTTCCTGGTAAGACATTGTAATTATCCTCCTCTCTATATTCTTCTAAATAGGCTAAGACTCAGAATGCTGAACTATGCCAGCCTTCATAACTGAGTTACAGGAATCTGTGTAATCATAACCAGCAACTGGCATAGGAGTTGACGTCTCTCTCTGTGGAGAGCTTGTGTGTAATAGTCCATGTAATTAACCACCTCCCGTCACGCTAACGCAGAAAGGCGTGCGGGAGGTGGTTCTCTCAGGTCTCGATCACGCCTATCGGCGTCATCCCGCGAGACCTGAGATTTCATGTGTCACTGCAGCCCGACAGTTAAGAACTTAATCTACAGCCTGCCAGCGCTGATAATGGCTGTAGATGTCAGATAATCGCATCCAAATCGCATATAAGACGCTGTTTTGTAAACAGCGTCTGATATGCCTACTGCCCGCTGTTCTGGTGGTCCCTTTTGCTTGGGACCACCAGAAAACACGGGCAGCTATGTAAGTGCACCAATCACCACACACCAAACCCTAACCCCCCCCCTGTCACTTATTAACCCCTTATTAACCCATGATCACCCCATATTAACTCCCTGATCACCTCCTGTCACCCCCATGTCATTGATCTCCCCCCTGTAAGACGCCATTCAGACGTCCGTATGTGTTTTGCGGATCCACGGATCCGCAAAACACGGTTACCAGCAATGTGCTTTCCGCATTTTGCGGATCCGCACATTGCCAGAACTATATAGAAAATGCTTTTTCATGTCCGCAATTGCGGACAAGAATAGGACATGTTCTATATTTTTGTGGACCCGGAAGTGCGGATCCGCAATTCTGGATCCGAGCGGGACAAAGTCTGTCCCCATAGAAATGAATGGGTCCGCAATTCCGTTCCGCAAAATGTGGAACAAAATTGCGGAAGTGTGAATGGGGCCTAAGGGTCCCTTATCACCGCCAGTTAGTTAGCTACTTGTTAGGTAGTTAGCGCCCAGCCCACCGCACCGCAGTCACTGATTTTGGCAGAGATTTTTTCATCCACATTGATCGATACGAATGAAGAAATCTGTGCCGTTAATTTTTTTTTTCAGCCCAGAAGCTGAACGGAAAAAAAAAAAATCTCATTACCCGTATGCTCAATAAAAGGAGAATAGCAGAAACTCCTAATGCTGGCCATACGTGTAATGATTGCGGAGACCCTCAAATGCCAGGGCAGTACAAACACCTCACATGTGACCCCATTTCGGAAAGTAGACACCCCAAGGTATTAGCTGAGGGGCATATTGAAGTCCATGAAAGATTGAACTTTTTGTCACAAGTTAGCGGAAAGGGAGACTTTGTGAGAAAAAATAAAATAAAATTTCTGCTAACCTGTGCCAAAAAAAAAAATAATCTTCTATGAACTCGCCATGACCCTCACAGAATACCTTGGGGTGTCTTCTTTCCAAAATGGGGTCACTTGTGGGGTATTTATACTGCCCTGGCATTTTAGGGGTCTTAAAACGTGAGAAGTCTGGAATCCAAATGCCTAAAAATGCCCTCCTAAAAGGTACTCATGGAAATTTGGGCCCCTTTGCGCATCTTGGCGGCAAAAAAGTGTCACACATGTGGTATCGCTGTACTCAGGAGAAGTAGGGAAATGTGTTTTGGGGTGAATTTTTACATATACCCCTGCTGGGTGTGAGAAATATCTATGTAAATGACAACTTTTTAAATTTTTTTATACAAAGTTGTCAGTTTACAGTGATATTTCTCTCACTTAACATGGGTATATTTAAAAATACACCCCAAAACACATTTCCCTACTTCTCCTGAGTACGGCGATACCACATGAGTGACACTTTTTTTGCAGCCTAGGTGCGTTAAGGGGCGTAAAGTCCAACGAGTACATTTAGGTTTTACAAGGTTGCTCACAATTTAGCCCTGCCCAAAATGCCAGAACAGTAAACACACCCCACAAATGACCCCATTTCGGAAAGTAGACACCCCAAGGTATTCACTGAGGGGAATAGTGAGTCTGTGGGAGATTTTTTTTTTTTTTGCCAGAAGTTAGCAGAAATCTAAACTTTATTATTATTATTTTTTCCTCAGAAAGTGTAATTTTTCGCTAACTTGTGAAAAAAAATGAAATGATACATGAACTCACCATGCCCCTCCGCAAATACTTTGGGGTGTCTTCTTTCTAAAATGGTGTCATTTGGGGGGTATTTATACTATCCTGACATTCTAGCACCTGAAGAAACATGACAGGTGCTCAGAAAGTCAGAGCTGCTTCAAAGTGCGGAAATTCACTTTTTTGTACCATAATTTGTAAACGCTATAACTTTTACCCAAACCAATAAATATGCACTTATTGGATTTTTTTTTATCAAAGACATGTAGAATAATAAATTTAGATTAAAATGTATATAGAAATGTAGTTTTTTAAAAAAAAAACATTTTCAACAGAAAGTGAAAATTTTTATTTTTTTGCAAAAATTTCGGTCATTTTTGACAATGTCAGCAGCAATGAAATACCACCAAATGAAAGCTCTATTAGTGAGACGAAAAGGAGGTAAAATTAATTTAGGTGGTAAGTTGCATGACCGAGCAATAAACCGTTAGAGTTGTGAAGTGCCGATTTGTAAAAAAGGGCCTGGTCACTAAAGGGATATAAACCTGTGGCCTTTAAGTAGTTTTAAAGAGGATCTTTCATGGGTCCAGACATTATGAAATGAGTAGGAGGTGGTACAGGGATGTAAGGTCACTTATCAGTTTATCTGTGCGGCGCTCTGTTCCCCCGCTGTGCTCCCCTTTTACTTTTCCTGCCTGGTATGGAAATGAATATCATCACTACAGGGAGGAGGAGGCTGCCCTGTTCCTCAATGGGCGTCTCCTTCTCCCTGGCTGTAGCGTGTTCCAATCACAGCAGAGAGTGTCACAGCTAGTGTTGATGGCAAATATTCTAATCGCAAATTTGTATCGCGAATATCGGCACTTTGAGAATTAGCGAAGATCTAGAATATAGAGCTATATCTTCGAAATCGCGAATTTTCTAGATTTTTTTTCATCAGTACCCTCACTGCTTCTTGCTTGTGGGCCAATGAGAAGGCTGCAATGTCTTTGTCTGAGCTTACTAACATCCCTAGCAACCAATAGTAAAGTTGCCTACCCCTTACTATATAGGAAAAAAGTAACAAAAGTGAGCCACGCCTGTATTGCAAGCGCAATACGTGCATATTACATTGCTGATTTTCACAATGAAGAAAATAATGACCGGAGATCACGAATTCTAGAATTTGCAAATTTATGGCGAATATTAGGTCAAACATTTGCGAAATATTGTGAAAATGACTATTGCCTATGCTGCTCATCACTAGTCACAGCCAGGGAGAAGATAAACTTCTTTTTCTCCATGGCTGTGATCCTCTCCACTGTGATTGGACCACGAGAAGCAGATGCCCATTCAGAAACAGGGCAGTCTTTTCCTCCCTGTACCAATGATATTAATTTCCATACCAGGCGGGAAAAGTAAAAGGGAGGCACAGCGGGGGAACCATGAAAGGTCCTCTTTAAAGTACACTGAAAATTCTGGTGCCTGTAGGAGTGACATTATTTGTTTCTACTTGAGTAAATGGGGATAAATCTGTGTCACTGATGGATCTAAGGTTCAAGAACACATGGATGCTTTAATCTTGGGCAGTATTATAATAATAAGGGGGGCTTAACCTTATTTACCAGTAAATTTCCTTGTACAGTAGAGAGCAGGGACATCTCCCTGTAGTAGCCGTGCAGTGTTATAGCAGACTGATTATTGGGTCGCTGAATTACAAATCTCTGTATATAGTACATGCCAGTATATTGGGAATTGTATGGGTTAGTTTGTGGGAGAGCGGTACTAAACACAATCTTGACTTGGGGTGAAATTAACTTACATACATTAAAAGGGTTATCCAGGTTCAGAGATTAACCTAGATAACCCTTCTTCACCCTCCAGCCTGTATGAGTTGAGCATCGGAGCACATAGAGCAGGACAAGGGCTTTTTGTTTACATTTTTACACTGCTAGGCAGTGCCTAGCAGAGCCCGTTATGTCGCCGGATCTGCAGAAAAAGCCCTTGCGCTGCGTTATATTGCCCAGGGCAAGGGAGAAAAATGGAGCAAGAAATGCTCTGAAGTTCAACTCATATGGGCTGACTGGGTGAAGAAGGGGTTATGTCCGTGTTCAGAGCTGGACCCCTTTAATTAATAAAGAATCATATATGTTATTATGTAACTTCCAGTACCAGAAAGTAACTAAAAGGAGGCATATAGTGAACTAAAGATCTGGACATCATTTTTCTGGTTCAGCGATAAAACCCATGAACAGGCTAGAGGTTCTGCAGGTTCTGAGGTTCTGACTTATGTTTAAGAAGGATTATAGAGAGGATCAGGCCGATTATTGGCAGATTACAGGCTAATGAGACATCTTCCTATTCTGCACTTTCTCAAGTGCTAACTAATTGTAAAACGCAACTTCAATGGAGAATGCTAGCAGTTTTTTAGGAAATGTTCTTACATCCATCGTTATTGCTCTTTTTTGAGCCCTTTAAGATAGACAGCTTACTGCTGCGGTTCCGGATGCTGTGTTCAGCGGTGATCTGCGGCCGATGCTTCCCATTTCACAGCTGAAGTCCTGGGCTCTGTCTGTGTGGGTGCTGTTGTTCTGGATCAGCTCCGCAGTTTGCTCTCAGCCCTGGCCATAGCATGCTTGCTGTTTGTTCCTGCTGCACTTCCTTAAGGGCCAGCACGCATCACTTCCTGAGCTTTGTGGCTTAGGTCATGTGAGCTCGCTGACCTATCCTAGCCCTCCTGTGCATATATAAGTGACTCAGCCCCCTTCCCGGATGCCTCAGCGTCAAGGTCCTTGTGTCCTGCTAAGGTTCCTGATAACCACTTGTGTTCCAGTGTTCCTCACTCGTACTTGTGTTCCTGGATTCTGCTACCCGTCTGATCCCTGCCTGTTTGACTTGACTCTCCAGCTGCCAACCCGGATTGCCTGACCTGTACCTGTGCCTCCTGCCCTGACCTTTTGCCTGTCTGACTACACTTCTGCCAAATCCTTTGGTCCTGCACTGTTGATCCTGGTAACGACCCTGCCTGCTGACATCGCCTGTACTTCTGGTACTTTTCTCCGGTACCTCCTGATCCGCCTGGACCAGCTGCCTCGTATGCCTATCCTTCTCAAGAGGTAGCGTAGCGACCTGATGTTCCCCTCCGGAAAGTGTATCCCCACCATCAGGGGTACTGTGAAGAATCGAGGGGTTCACTTAGACAACGCCTTTAGAGGATGTAAGATACGTGGCACAGTGGGTTCACACCCGCTGATTCGTGACAATAGGCCTCATGTAATGAATATGTCCATCAATAAAGGATATCATTTTAGGGCTTTGGAAAATTGGATTTTTACACTAGACAACCCCTTTAATATCAAACCTATAATCTATAATTAATTTCATTTAAAGCATTATTCCCATCTAATACGTTAGTGGCATATCACTAGGATATGCCATCATTGTCAGATAGGTGTGAGTGCCAGCTCTGGGATCTGCTCCTATCTCCAAAATGAGCCCCTCAACGTAAACAGAGGGCTGCTGCACATGGGCAGCCACCCTTCATTCACTGCTATGGAAATTCCAAAAATATCTGAGCATTGGCTTGGCTATTTCTGGCAGTCCCATAACAGTAAAAGGAGACGTGGCAATGTATGCTCAGTGCGCTCTCTATTTACGACTATGGTCCTCCTGAAATTAGCTGACCGCAGTTGCTCAGGTACTTTCAGATCTCCTATAGCAGGGAATGGAGAGCATGTCGTGAATGTACGGTGTGCTCTCCTTCACTTCAGATGACCCAGTCTGGAGATAGGAGCGAGTAACAGAGGTGAGACCAGAACCAAACACAAATGGAATATCCTAATGATATGCCACCAATGTCTGAGATGGGAACACCCATTTAATAAATATGTTTTATTGTGGAAATTAAAATAATTTTAGAAATTACTGCACTTTCATAATTTCATAATTCATCAGAGTAAACTCTATTCAGTGATTTATGTGTAAGAAGAATTTAAATTTGAAAACATATACTGAAAGCTGGAGAGGAAAGGTTCTTAGAACGGCAGGAGTTAAATGACTAGGGGTGCATCAATTATTGAGCACCTTCAAAGCCTGCAGTGTGTGGCATGCGTTCATTTCCTTTGTACATTGTAAACAGGATCTTGCACCTGAGGCAGACTCTAATAAATATAAATATAGCTCCTCATAATGGAAGTTTTAAGCTTCTTCTGGACACCACAGGCATGCTAAGTAGAAGCTGAAATAAAATAAAGTTATGCTGATGTCATAGTTATATATAATTCAAGCCAACAATAATTTAGAGGACAAGCATTCAAATGCAGATTGATAATGTCCAACACGAAGCAAATCTGATGCACGGTTATAGTGATGTATAGTGATATACATCCAGTCTATGTAGAAGCACATCATCATTCTTGGATTCATCTTTGGTAGCTCTTATCCCTAAATTAAATAAGACTGTAATAAAAAAAATTCACAGTTTTATGCAATTGTTTATCAGTGTTTTCATCAGCAGAAGCATTCATTTCATTGCAACATTGTACCAATTGCATTTCAATAATAAAGCAAACCTGATCCTCATTCAGATGGCCTAATGTTGGGCACATTTTATCTTCCATATTGCAGTCTGAATTCCTGGTCTGACCACTAATGATTCAAACTTACTTCATTGTAAATCCCTATGCTGGTCTTAGTTTGGGTCATAGATCCATGTTCTGGACAGGATTTGTGGCTGTAGTATGGATGCTAAAATGTGCCTTGCAGTCTTGTGATTGTTTTGCTATTTGTTTTATAGGCAGAATATAGGCTGCCATAGCTGGCAAACCAAAGCCTCTTGACATGACTACACCAATCAGCTGATTATTATATGTTTGGCTCCAGAGACCTCTGGCAAACTGCTGATTTTCTGAGGAAACTCACTGCGAGCTGCATATTTGTAGTATTGTATTCTACCATTCAAAAGAATGTCTTCCAGAGTGATACCTGTTGCTTGTCAGTTCCTGTTGAATAGATGTGGTTCCAAGGGAAGGATTCACTTCTATAAACCTTTATGTCTTAAGAGTCACTGTACCTCCACACAATTTAATTTAATACAGAATGGTCTGACTAGCAAATTTCTAAGCCATTTAAACAATATGCCTGCATCCACCTGAAAAAAAGGTGCAAAGTCATGGCCACTAAGGGTCTCACTTCCGCCGAAGTTGCAGTCCACTGCCTATTGTCAAGCAAGATCCATCCTTGGTAACAGAGACACAGAAGATGGCTGGGAGGAAGTGGAGGTGTGTCATAAGATCATAAGCCTGATAAAATAACTACTTCTACACTTCTTCTGAACATCACAAGAGCCTCCTATATACAATATCTATATAAGTATAATTTATCTCTCCTTATCTGTTCTGTGTGCTCTGGAAACTATGAAAGCATAGTGGGAAATAAGGGAAAGGACGTCACAGCAGTACAGTGCAGGCAGACTTGGCAGAAGGGATACACTCCCTGCTTCTGAGTGGAATGCATCTAGCTGTGTAGCTGAAACAGAAAATAATATGGCTGAAAAAAATTAGGGAAACCCAAACATAACTCCTCCTTCACAGTTTTGATTCTAGAAAGAAGCACATCTATTTTGCAAACTTTTATTTGAAATGGCATATAGACAGAAGAAGTTGCTAAAAAACCCTTTAGACTGTATATTCTCAATATATCTTGAGTGGTTTAAAATTTTAATCGTCTATAATTGTCTAAGTCTCTAATAATGTGAATAAGAAGTATATTATTATTTGCAGACTGCTTCACTGATAATTAATCTTTTTGCGACATTCAAAATACATACAATACACAAATATAAAAATAAAATATATACAAATATTCTTGTTTTTTTCTCTATGCATTTTTGTTTTCCTTTTCTCTTCTTATTTTCCCAGTCTCTCTTTTATTGTACAAGATGATTAAAAAGGATGGTGGAAAAATAAATGGCTACAGTTAAAGAAAATCCTGATGTTGAAAAATTAGACCAGTGCTGTGCTTGGTTGCATGGTTGCTAAAGCTGACACAGTCAGCTTTAAGGGGCAGGTTTAAGCTTTTGACATCACAGCAAGGAGAAGCTTTTTGCATGTTGAATTTGCAAGAATGAGGTCTGTTGTGACAGTACAGCAAAATTTTCAAAATAAATTTGGTAAATATGCTAGGCATAGAAGCTGCATTTCATGTTTGGTAAGCAATGTGAAACCACTGGCTTTTTATGTTATGGGAAAAGTACAGGTCCAGGTTACACAAAGACTATGGAAGAGATAGTGAACAGGATTCAAGCCGTGTATGAGCATAGTCCTAGAAGTCGAACAGGCTGACTGGCTGGTGTTCAGAAATGAGGCTACTTTTCATCTTGGTTTGGACAGTCAATTGCCACAACATTGGTATCTGGGCCTCAGAACACCCACATGCTCTTATTGAGCACATGAGGGACTCACCCAAAATAAATGTGTTCTCTGCAATGAGAAAGTGAAAAGTCTAGGGTCCCTTCTTTTTTGAAGAGGGTACTGTCACTGGCCATTACTACCGGGGAAATGTGTTTAGAGAATGGCTTGTGCCACAGATTGAGGATGGTCATAGTCTACCAGCAGGATGGTGCTCCTCTACCTCTCACATAACTGAATGAAACAGTAACAGAATGCTGGATAGTCTACGCCAGAATAAATGATTCAACAATGTTGCGCTGACCTCCACAATCACCAGATCTAACACCCTGTGACTTCCTTCTGTGGGGCTACAACAAGAACTCATTGTAACCCCCACCTTCCGAGCCACAAGATCTGAATGACCTGAGATAATGCATTATTGACAAAAAGGAGTCCATATCTCAGGACAGAACTGGACTACTGATTAGACATCTTCCATGTCACTAATGGAGCACGAACATTTGTAGTATATAGATAAAACTTCGATATATAGTGTGACTTTTCATGTTAATACATTTGTGTTATGTACTCCCAGTTATAAATATACAATATATATAATTCCCAAAAATTTCGGACGTTATGTAAAAGGTTACTAAATGTAAATAAAAACAGAATGCAATGATTAGCAAATCTCATAGACCATATTTTTTTCACATAAAACAGATATCAGATGTTGAAAGTGAGACATTTTACCATTTTATGAAAAAAAAAAACCTCATTTTAAACATGACGGCAGCAACACATCTCAAAAAAGGGGCAACACAAGACTGGAAAAGTAAGTGGCACTAATAAGGAAAACTACGTTGCTTACCGGTAACTGTTTTTCTCGATACCCATGACGGCACCCCTGCGACTCAGGACCTCCCATTGGACAGGAAACCTGAGAAGATAAAAGAGCAACACCCCCTGCCAAGCACCAGTTAATTAAATAACCTGTCCAGGAAGGACACCAACATGTGTAAAGTAAAAGCAGCCACCCAAAATAAGAGGTTAGATAGGTAAACAATCTACAGGATACATAGTATATATCCAAGATAATATGTCTAACGGAGCATATATATATATATATTTATATATATATATATATATTTTTTTTTGGGAGGGAATTATGAGGGGTGCCATCATGGGTATCGAGAAAAACAGAGACCGGTAAGCAACGTAGTTTTCCCCTCACCCTATGACGGCACCCCTGCGAGATAGAATATAAATCTTAATTTAGGGAGGGACTACAGCCTGGAGCACTCCTTCACCGAAGGAAGAGTCAGAATGAAGCTGGAGCCTATAATGTTTTAAAAAAGTGTGTGGAGAGCTCCAAGTTGCAGCCCTACAAATCTGGGCTAATGAAACATTTGCCTTTTCTGCCCATGAGGCAGACACCGCCCTGGTAGAGTGGGCTCCAAATCCCTCTGGAGGAGAGAGGCCTAGGGACAAGTAAGCCTTGGAGATGGCCTTCTTTACCCATCTGGCAATCACCGCTGTAGAGACTTTCCGCCCTTTATTTCTCCCCTGAAATTGTATCAAGAGATTCTCGTCTATTCTCCAAGAAGATGTGGCCGCTAGGTAAGTTGTCAAACATCTACAAACGTCCAAGCAGTGAAATTTTTCCTCCTCTTGATTCGCTGGTTTCGGAAAAAAGGAAGGGAGAACAATATCCTGGCTTCTATGAAAGTTCGTCATTCCTTTAGGCTGGAAGGACGGGAGAGGACGAATTATGACCTGGTCATCCTGGATGGAAGGAGGAAAAGCGGAAAAGGCTTGTATCTTGGAAATTCTTCTGGCAGAGGTGACTGCCAAGAGGAAGACCATTTTGATGGACAGCATCTCTAGTGAGATTTCTCCCAGGGGTTCGAACGGAACTTGCGAGAGGGCTGTTAAGACTTTGTTAAGGTCCCAGGGAGGAGATAAAGGTCTCAGGGAAGGATGAATTCTGCCAGCAGCGGAGAGGAAGCGCTTGATCCAGGAATGGTTTGTCAGTTGGTAATCATAAAATAACTTAATGCGGCCACTTGTACCCTAAGGGTAGATGCTTTGAGACCCTTGTCCAAACCTGCCTGAAGAAAATCCAGAATCCTAGGGATATCAGGAGGCCGGAAAGGGTCAGGTTCTGATTGTAAAAAGGTTGTAAAAATTGACCATATTTTCTGGCGGTAGACACCTTCCGACTAGTCAAAATGGTGGACACTACTTTTTCTGACAGACCTCTATTTAGCCAAATGGTCCATTCAATTTCCACACTGCCAACTTGAGGATTTCTGGATTGGGGTGAAGAACTGGGCCTTGTGATAGAAGATTCTTTTGCGGTGGAAGCATCCAAGGAATGCCTTGGGTCAGATTCTTCAGGGTAGTATACCAGATCCTTTTTGGCCAATTTGGGGCTACCAGGATGATGGAGGCCCTTTCCTTCATTACTTTTTTCAGAACCTGCGGAATAAGAGAAAATGGTGGGAAGGCATACCCAAATTCTTGGTTCCAGCTCTGTGCCAATGCGTCGATCGCTGTAGGATTGTCTGCCGGACTGAGGGAGAAGAAGCGTTCCACCTTTCTGTTGTCTCGGTCTATAGTCGGAAGACCGTATCTTTCCATCACCTGAGAGAAGACTTCCGGACTTAGACTCCATTCTCCCTGATTTAGCTGTACTCTGCTCAGGAAATCTGCTAGGACATTTTCTTTCCCCTTCAGATGGATCGCGCCTAGGGATAAATTCCTTGCTTCTGCTACTGAAAAAATCTGCAGACTTAGGGATAGTAGAGTCGGCACTCTGGTGCCCCCCTGATGATTTATGTAGGCCACTGTGGTAGCATTGTCCGAGTAGAAGATAATCCTTGTATTCGTTAACTCTGGTAAGGCTTCTGTCAGAGCCATCTGGACCGCTTTTAGCTCCTTGTAGTTTGATGAGCATCCTCTTGTTCTTAAATCCCATCTGCCCTGCCAACACCGGTCTCCGGAATGTACACCCCAGCCCCAAGGACTGGCATCCGTTGTCACCGATATTGGGTTGGGGAAGGACCAGGGGATTCCTGTTGAAAGGTTTTCCCGGCAGGTCCACCATAAGAGGGACATTCTTGCCTGGGAGGAAAGATGGAATTCCTTGTCCAGTGAAAAAGTTTGACCGTCCCATACATTTAATATTTCGGCCTGGAGCTCCCTGGTATGGATCTGTGCGTAAGGAACTGCTGGTATTGTAGCCGTGAGATGACCGAGTACCTTCATTGCTCGTCTGAAAGAACAAAGATAGGAATGGAACAAGTCCCAGACATGATGGACTGTAGACTGTACCTTTACATCTGGAAGGAAGGTTTTCTGTACAACCGAATCCAGAATCAACCCCAAAAATGTGCAAACCCGGGACGGTTGAAGGCAGGACTTTTGGGCATTTATTTTCCAACCAAGGTTGCATAGAGTTAACTGTACTTGAGTCAGGTCTGTCTGAAGAGATTCTTTGGTTTTGGAAACAAACAGGAAGTCGTCCAGATAAGGGACCAGTATAACCTTTGAGATCCTGAAAAAGGCTACCATCTCTGCTACCACCTTGGTGAAGATTCTTGGAGCTTGGGAGACTCCAAATGGAAGAGCTTTGTACTGTAGATGGATCAGGTGACCCTTCACAATCGCTGCAGTTCTCAGGAACCATTGGGATGCTGTATGAATTGGGACATGGTAATAAGCATCTTCCAAATCTATGCTTGCCATCCAACAATCCTGGAATAACAAGTTCAGAGTGGAAGAGATGGTCTCCATTTTGAATGGCTTGTATTTTAGGAACTTGTTTAATTTTATTAGATTTAGAATCATTCGAAAACTGCCATTGGGCTTCCTGACTAAAAATAGTGGGGAGTAGAATCCCCTGCCTTCCTCCTCCCTGGGGACCCGGCAAACCACACCTTTGGAAATTAGGGATAAGATTTCTGACTCCAAAACAGCCGCTTTGAGAGGATCTTTGGGGAAAGGGGTCTGAACAAAAAGATCTTGGGGGTAGGACAGGAATTCCAGGCGAAAACCTCTCTCTATTCCTCTAAGAACCCACTTGTTTCGGGTTATCTCCCGCCAGGCAGGGAGGAAGAAGGAAAGTCTTCCCCCGAACTGGGATCTGGCGTCACTGTTTGTGGGCTTATTCTCCTGGGGTTTAAACAAAAACCCGCCAGATCTTTTCTGGAACTTATCCCTCTCTTTTTTATCATAGGGCTTCCCTCGGTGTCTTCTAAATCTAGACTGTGAGGGACGAAAAAAGGATGGTCTCTGCGGGTTAGGGAAGCCCTTTTTTTTATCGGATGCCTTCTCAAGTATGTCGTCTAATGATGATCCAAATAGCCTATCTCCTTCACATGGTAAGGCACACAGCCTAGCCTTTGACCCTTGGTCACCTTTCCAGGATTTAAGCCAAAGGGCTCTTCTGGCCGCATTGGACATGGCGGAAGACTTAGCCGAGAATCTTATGACATCTGTAGAGGCATCCGTTAAGAAGTCAGCTGCTTTGGCTAAGGTGGGAATTGAAGCCAAAATTTCTTCCCTAGATTTCTTCTCTTTCACATGACACTCAAGCTGGTCTATCCAGAGTCTAAGGGACCTAGCTACCCAGGTAGATGCTACGGCAGGCCGAAAACAGGAGGCCGCAGATTCCCAGGCTCTCTTCAAATACACATCAGCTCTCTTATCAAGAGGGTCAGATAAGCATCCCAAATCTTCAAAGGGTAGAGCAGCCTTTTTAGCTACTTTGGCCACCGGAGCATCCACCGCGGGTGCCTTATCCCAATTGGCAGATACCGTATCACTAAAAGGATATTTTCTCTTGAGAGAGGAGGGAATAAAGAATCTCCTATCAGGATTCTTCCATTCTTTTCTAATCAATGTTTGCATATTTTCATGGATGGTAAATATTCTATGTTTTCTAGGCCCTAAATTCTGGAAGGCTTGATCCGCTATTGACCTAGAAGGTCTGTCATCTTCTAATTGCATGGTCGCTCTGACCGCTTTTAGCAGAGGTTGAGTGTCCTCTGGAGGAAAAAAGGATCTACTTGCATTATCGGTATCTGAAGAGTCCGAATCACTAGAAAAAAGCTGACCCGACTCCTTATCCTCGTCTTCCGAGGAATCCCAGTCCGCTAAGCCTGAAGATCTATCTGGAGACTTATTGCGGGCTTTAGTAAATGCCTTGAGCGACGCCTTAACTTCGGATCTGATAATACTTTTCATGGACTTCGTTAAAGTTTGGGATTCCTCTGCCATAAGCTTGTCAATACATGCTGGACATAACGGTTTAGTATAAGAGGAAGCTAGGGCCGCACTGCATCCCGCGCACTCCTTATGTTTGGATTTGCTTGATGACTTTCTTGGTGGTTTCTACAATACACAGCATACCATCAAGTAAGAAAATGTACGTTCTTACCAAAGGTGATATTTCCTCCCCACTCCTCAGGCATTTACCGGACTGGTGGGCCTCAAGGGTTCCTGGGGTTCAGCGCGTCCATCAGATGGATCTGTCATCTCTGAAGGGATCCTCCTCACAACCCCCTCCAAGAAGATGCTTGCACCAGGAGGTTGCTGCCAGGGTGTGATAACACGCCGGCTGCCTTCCCCTGTGGCCCATTTTATAGATTAAAGACGCGCCTAGGCGCCACTTCCTGGTTGAAAGGGGGAAGCCACGCCCCCTTCTGACCTCACAGCTGAACGCCCCGGCGTACGCGGCGTCAGCCAGGCCGCGCATGCGCATCCCAACGCCCCCAAGCCACAGCCGCCGCAGGAAGCCGGCGGCCCGGCATTCAGGAGAGGGAGGCTGGACTCGCGCGCATGGAGGGAGCCGCCCGAACACGGCCGCAGTGGCTCCCCCAGTCAGGAAGTGGACAGGAGAAGGGCAGACTTCTGGAGCACGGCTCCCGGCACGGCCACAGGAACTGCCGGCTCCACAGGGTGAGGCCCCCAAAGGTAAGACCCGACCGCCCTCGGCGTCTGGTGCAAAAAAACGGGGATGAAAATTAGGAAAAAAAGGTCCAACAGACAGAGGACCCCACTTCTCAGGACCTATCCATTGGACAGGAAACCTGAAACTGGTGCTTGGCAGGGGGTGTTGCTCTTTTATCTTCTCAGGTTTCCTGTCCAATGGGAGGTCCTGAGTCGCAGGGGTGCCGTCATAGGGTGAGGGGAAAATACAGTGGGAGGTGAATCACATGACTAGGTATAAAAACAGCATGTGAAAGAGGCAGAGTCTCTCAGAAGTAGGGCTGCAGCTATCGACTATTTTTGTAATCGAGTATTCTATTGAGTACTCTAATAAAAACTCATCAGCCGCTCCACTCTGTGCCATCAGCTTCCATCAGCTTCCCCCTCAGTGCCATCAGCTGCCCCCTCAGTGCTACCAGCTGCCCCCCAGTACCACCAGCTGCCCCCAATGCCATCAGCTGCCATCCAGTGCCACCAGCTTCCCCATAGTACCACTAGGTTGCCCCTAGTGCCACCTGCTTGCACCCCAGTGCTACCAGCTTGCCCTCCGGTGCCACCAACTGCCCACCATACCACCAGGTGCCCCCCAGTGCCATCAGCTGCCACCTAGTGCCAGCAGCTGCCCCCTCAGTGCCATCATCTGCCCCCTCAGTGCCATAAGCTTCCCCCCAGTTTCACCAGCTGCTCCCCAGTGCTACCAGCTGCTCCCTAGTGCCATCAGCTGCCATCCCAGTGCCATCAGCTACCACCCCACTGCCGTCAGCTGCCCCCTCAGTGCCACCAGCTGCCCCCCAGTGCTATCATTATGCCCCCCAGTGTCACCAGCTGCCCCCCAGTGTCACCAGCTGCCCCTGAGTGCCACCAGCTTCCCCACAGTGCCACCAGCTTGCCCCAGTCCCACCAACTTTCCCCCCCAGTGCTACCAGCTTGCCCCCCAGTGCCACTAACAGCCCCCCAGTGCCACCAGCTTTCCCCCCAGTGCCACCATCTCCCCCTCCTAGCCATGTCCCCAGTGTAAGTACTTACTTTTTCTGTAGGGGCGCTGCTCCAAAGCTCCTCCATCTTCTTCTCTGTGCGCTGCACTTCTGTCCTGTTTTCACACAGCGTCGTGTCATAGTGTGCACTTTTGTGTACTCTGAGCTGACGATGTGTCAGGATACAGTGCAGCGTGGTACGGGTGACCACGAAGCAGTGAGTAATAGCAAGCACTTCACTCCTGCTTCGTGGTCACATGACACAAACGAATCCTCTATGCAAAAAATTTGCATTGAGGATTTTTTTGTGTCGAATTACTCAAATCAATTCAGTAATCTTTTCAGCCCTACTCAGAAGCACAGCTTGCATATCTTGAAAGGCACTATCAATGCTGAACAGTATATAGTGGTTTTAGAACAGCATGCACTCCCATCCAGACAATGTCTCCTTCAGGGAAGGCTTTGCATATATTAGCAAGACAATGCTAAACCACATACTGCATCTATCACAATAGCATCGCTTCACCGGAGAAAAGTGCCAAACTGGCCTGACTGCACTCCAGACCTTTCACCAACTGAAAATATTTGGTGCATCATGAAAATCCGACTAAGAAGACAAGGACTTTTGAGCAGTTAGAATGCTAGATTAAACAAAAATAGGACAACATTCCTCTCTCAAAACTCAAGAAGTTGGTCTCCTTACATTCCAGAAAGTTACAGACTATGGTTAAAAGAAGGGGAGGGGATGCTACACAATGGTAGACATTGCCTTGTCCCAACTTTTTAGAGATGCAATACTGCCATCAAGTACTAAATGTATTAGTATGACATCACCACGGTGGTGCAGTGGCGGGGTGTGGTGACATTATCAGTGATGACGTCACCTTTCCCAGCCGACATAATGATGTCATCACATCATCACAACACCTGGTAAGATTTCGCGCAGTGTCATCAATCATTTTAGCTGACTGAAAATAAGATGGGCATGTTTTAAAAAAATTTCTGATCAACCAAATATCATTTGTTTAAAGAAAGATTGTTCATGGACAAATATTCTTTCTAGGAAATGTGTGGCCAGTTTGAAAGACTAGAATGGCCATTATGGACTAAAATGTGTATGTCCAGGGGCGGATTGGAAGCTAAATGTGGCCCGTGAAATATTGTTAAGGTGGCCCCATATTGTAGGTAAGTGCAAACTGACAAAAGGCAGGGAAACATAATAAGGCAGGGACAACAGAAGAAGGCAAGACCAGCAATCCCACAGTGCATAGCAAAACACATAGCGCCAGCTGAACAAATACCACAGTGCAGAGCAATATACCACCCCAGCTGAAGCAAATACCACAGTGCAGAGTAATATACCGCCCCAGCTGAACCAAATACCACAGTGCAGAACAAAATACTGCCACCTGCTGAACAGTCTTCAACTGTATCACTGTCCTGAGGACATAGATACAGTTCGATTCAGGATGACACCTGCAGCTGCTGGCCAGGTGCATAGGAGAGAATCAGATCATTATGTCACTGGCTGGCGGCCGTGAGAAGGGCTTGGGTGGCCCTCCTAGTGATTGGCCCACCAGGAAATTTTCCTGTAGGGTATATGGCCAATCCGCTCTGATCATGTCTGTGAAATGGTGGTTCATCAAATGGTTTGTTCAACTGCTGTTCAACCAATATAACTGCTGTTCTATCTTATATGTACAGTATGACCATCTTTAAAAGGGTTTTCCAGGAACTAAGAAAATGAAAATACTTAAATATTACTTCATTATAAATATATTACCAAATACTTTTCATTAGTTATAATTGCTAGTTTTGTCCGGGGAGCAATCATTACGAGAAATAAAATTGCCGTCAACCTATTAGTCCACACAAAACCTGCCCTAATTACACAGGAGAACAAGTTAAAGAGCTGCCATCTTCCTCCCTTACTTGTCAGGGATTATGATCCTGAATACAGTTTAATATGATCTTCAGCTGAATTTCTGTAGGAATGGAGTTCATGAGGAGACATGAAGTACAGAGAGGAGGTGGGGATGAGGCTAATGAGCAGCAGCTCTTGTATGCAGTCTCCATTACCACAATCTGTCCTGTCCGTCCTCCCTGTACTTCATGTCTCCTCATGAACTCCATTCCTACAGAGATTCAGCTGAAGATCTTATTATCTGTATTTAAGATCATAATCCCTGACAGGTAGGGTAGGTAGAGAGGAGGATGAGGCAGCTCTTTACCTCAGTGTTGTGAAGTAACTTGTCCTCCTGTATAATTAGGACAGGTTATGTGTGTACTAATAGGACGGCGGTTATTTTATTTCTCCTAATGATTGCTCCCTAGACTAAATGAACCATTATAGCTAATGAAATGTATTTGGGAATATATTTATTCTAAAGAAATATTCAAGTATTTTCATTCTCAATTCCTGGAGAACCCCTTTAAGGTTAAATTTAGCAATCATTTTAGACAACTGATTATTTCATTGGTCAACTAAAATGTATCTTTCATTTGTTATATTTCCCGTTCATTTTGGTCAACTTCAGATTAATGTCTATGGCTACCTCTTGAATGGAAAGTTCCAAATTTATATTACCATCAATAGCATCAGGATAGTGCTGGTTGTACTGCTATGAATGCCTGTGCATTGCAAAATGTTAACTGATTAAATGTTCACTGACTGAAAAATCTGTGGAAAGAATCCCTCCCAAAATAAATAAATTAATGAAAGACCAGGAAATATTTATATAAAAATTGCATTCATAAGTATTCCAACCTGTCCATATAGTGTGCCAGTGTGAACAAAGCATAAGGAGTCCAAACAGGTTAATTCTACAAGGCCATTTCTTTTGCATGTCTAAGAATTTGATCAACAGAGAAGTTCTAACACATAATAAAAATTTAATAGTTTGATATGAGACATCCTATCAGTATCTTTTTGGAGTGTTGGAGGCAGTGGCGTACATAGAGAAATAAGGGCCCCATAGCAAGGATCAAACCAGGCCCCCCACATAGGACAGAAGGGTTTCTGCCTAAACCCATTTCAATAACTCTTGGGCTATTTATTCCACTGCCTCATTTGCTGAAAGTTGTTCCTTTAGAGCAGGGGTGCACAACCTTTTCTGGTTGGGTGCCACATTGTCAGCCTGAACCAATTCCAAGGGCCAGAAATAAAACTTAAAGGGGTATTATCACCTGAAATACTGTATTTTTGGCAGATTGAACATACAGTATATACTGTAAATGTCTAGTTACAGTTCTAGGACTCCCATGTAATAGGAGAATACATGAAAGATACATGTAATTAGCCATAAGACATAGACCTATATGTCTTTTACTAGATGTTTGGGGGCCGCACAGAAGGGAATCAATGGCCGCATGTGGCCCCCGGGCCGCAGGTTGTGCACCCCTGCTTTAGAGGGTAGAGTCCTGACCAAGTTTTCACCTCCAGTAGGAGGAGATAATCCCAACCAGGGCTGGGCCCCCTCTTGGCCTAGGCCCCATAGCAGTAACCAACACAAATAAGGGGGAAATAACACTTCATGCTAATGATGACATATATCACATTCAAATCCATGCTCAGTGCTGTAAGGCAACAGTACTTACCACAAAGCCACCATGTGTAATGTAGCGGGGGTGGACCTACTGTGCCACTGAATGGCTTTGTAACTGCATTGTCTATCTGCCCACCCCCATAGATGGCACACCCAAAGCTCCAAAAGCAGCACAAGCTATCATGCACACCACCTCTGATCCTAAGGACTCGTATTTGAACCAAAAACCTATAACAAAGATAACATATAATATCCCAGTTGTACTAGACTAATTCATTAATAGTTTGCAATAGAATAGAGGATGCTGACCAGTTGAAATGGAGCCCAGCCCACTGACCACCCCTTAGTGATATAAGTAAACACAAAAAAATTCTAAAAAATGGCGGGCTCACAATACTTTGCATATGACTTTACTAATTCATGTATATAATACAACACACTAAAAAACAATACATAAATATAAATTAAAAAAAACAGAATTCATACACCCTATTATATGATCACGGTCCCTTTAAATGCGGAGCTCTCGCATATATAATGTTCATATAAAAAATATATATAAAAAACGTAACAACACGGTTTCCTTGTCTTGTAGTTCTTCACTTTGGACCGGTCCAGAGATTTGAACTTACCATTATTATTGTACCACTGAGCAAGGAACAGTAGGTTCTGAAACGTGTCTGGTGGTGGTTTCCAAGCTGAAGGTGTGCATCGATATCTACCAGTGTTGTGGTACAGCAGAGCCCCGGCCTGCTCTTGGCGCATGCGCGGTGAAGCTCGAGAGGAGACGCTGCATATTCAAGCCGGCATGTAACACGGTCTGTCTGTGGGAGACGAGCGCTCATTGTATCAGGATCCGTGAGTAACAAATACATAAAGCATTTTTGAAAACAACTACGGATTAAAGAAAGCGCTTTAATAATATAATATATACGCATTACATACGAGTTAACTGGCAAACAATACAATAAGCCACTCAACCACAAGGGAGCAGACTGTTACGATGTTCTATAAGTTTGTTACCAATTAAGAGTATCTTGCAATTCAGTTAACACTGAAGAGAGATATAATTGCCAAATATCAACTGACAATACTAACTGCACGCCAAAGTGAAGAACTACATGACAAGAAAACTGTGTTTCTAAATTTTTTATACAAATGATTTTTTTATATGAACATTATATATGCGAGAGCTCCGCATTTAAAGGGACCGTGATCATATAATAGGGTGCATGAATTCTGTTTTTTTTATTTATATTTATGTATTGTTTTTTAGTGTGTTGCATAATGCCCATGAATTAGTAAAGTTATATGCAAATTACTGTGAGCCAGGCATTTTTTTGAATTTTTTGTGCTTAATTAATTAATACACCTATGTGTCAAGTACATATGTTTAAAATAATTAAATGCAAAAACAATACTATTATGCAGGAAAAAGTGAAATAAGTGTAAGTAAAAAGTGATTTAAGTATATATTAAAGATTAAGCAAATTAAAAAGTTCCACGGTTATTAAAATTAATATTCTGATTAACGTTCAAAGTGCTAATTACAAAAAAATTTCCTAAACATATTAAAAATGTTAAAAAGGGAAATTACTAGTGCTATAGTATCATATGTGTGCAGTAAAACAAAAAGAAAAAAATGCATAAAAAAGCATTAAAAAACCATAAAAATGCAAAAGAAAAAAGGGGGAAGAGAAAGTATAATATTTAATTAAAAACCATTATATAAATCCATAAACTCATACTCCATGTTCGTGTAAACGATACATAGTTTCTAACATTACTTCATATCAAAAAGTTAAAAAAGGGTCATATTCACTGCAAGTATTGCTATATTCTCAAATATTTACTGTTGATTTGTTAGTCCAAAAATGTTTATAGGGACAGTCCACTTTTTCTGAAGATAATCCACATTTATTTCCTGAATAACATTCTTTCTTTTAGTATACTTTCTTTGATCCTCCATAAATTGCTATCCTTCAATTCTTGTATATACAGTATCTTTTCCCTCCACCATCTACCTTATAAGAGAAAAATAAGTAAAATGTATCACCCCTTTGGGCAGCCCTCGGTAGACAGGGTGTATGGCGGTTCTCACCCCACTATGACACAGTCCCTCCACCCACATCTTGCTTGGAGCTCTTATGGATAGAAGGAGGATCTTCCTCTTCTGCCAGGGGTCGACTTGGGAAACCCCTGCCCAACTCAGTACACTCTCACCTGGTTACCTGGTCAACAGGTTTATTTTGGAAAAGGTGAACAATGATGAAGATCATAAAGATAATGTAATAAAAAGAACAGAGCACAGATTGCAATTCTGTCTAAGGGAAACCCCAGATGATACTGTAACAATAAGCAGTGATGGTGAGCACACTCACACACTCCTTTAACCCCTTCGTGACCACCCATACGTGTTTTTACGGCGGTCACTAAGGGGCCTTAGGCTGGGCTGCCGCGTTTTTACGGCGGCCCAGTCTAAGCGCTGCACGGCTCCCCCGTGCAGCGGGGAGCACGGACCCAGCTCTCACATGAGAGCCGGGGCCCTGCTCTAACAGCCCGAACCGGCAGGAGTGCCGATCCGGGTTGTTTAACACTTTACATGCCGGGCGCAATGGCGCCTGCTGCATGTAAAGTGGTAACAGAGGGAGCGGACTCCCTCTGTCTCCTATCAGCACCCCGCAAATGCGATTGTGGGGTGCTGATGTGCTGGGAAGCTTACCTGGCTTCCGTTCAGGGCCACGAGCCTGTCTTCCGGCATCTCCAGCAGACTGTGCCTCTCTGGCGCAGCCTGCTGTTCAAAGTATTTAGTATCACTGTAATCGTACTGACCCAGAGAATAAAGATATTATGTTATTTTTACGGAAAAATGAACGCCGTAAAATTTATAATGTAAAAACGCAGTGGCAGTATTGCTATTTTTCCCCATCTCCCTCCCAGAAAGAGTTAATAAAAGTTAATCAGAAAGTTACATGTACCCCAAAATGGTGCCATTAAAAACTACATCTTGTCCCGTAAAAAAGAAGCCCTCATAAAGCTATATAGACGAAAAAAAAAAAAAAATTAGCTCTTGGAACGAGACCATGAAAAAAGGAAGTAAAACGCTTGGTCATAAAGGCCCAAACAGGCTTGGTCACTAAGGGGTTAATAGACAACTATAGTATAACTTCCCAACTATCAGGAAAGGAAGAGATGTCCAGCTCCAAAAATAGTGGTAGAAAAATCTTATATCTTTATTCTGCGGTAATAAAAACTTCCATACATGATGCTAAAGTCAACATGTTTCAGACCATCACATATTCAAGGTCCTTCCTCATGACAACAACTTCCCAACTATCTACTCCTAGCACTCAGCTTGCTATTAAAATTTAACTCCTGTCTAACAATTAACCTAGTCTGAACATTAGGGCCCGGTTGCCGAAACGTTGGCATGCTAATGTTGGTGCACTTACAACTATCCTCCCCGGGAACCAGCTGGTGGCTGTAGAATTCATAGGCTTGGATGGCTGTGGAGTTTGTGGCAGGATCCTCTTGGGGTGCAGGGCAATTCTCCTCCAGGAATGCGGGCAGGATTGTAGATGTAACTCAGTAGCTGGACTCTCTCCTTGCACACAAGATTCACAGGTGCTGTCTGGCTTGATTGTACTGTCCTTCTTGAAGCAATGCTCATATCTGTTTGTGGAGATCTCTCAGTCTCTCTGTCTCCTGGCCATGCTGCTGTCTCTAAAGTGACTGCTGCTGCACTTCCTTCTTTAGCTTTTCCCAATGGTCCTCCTGCTGTTGGCTGCAGGGAGGGGCAAGTGCTCATGGTATTTGTAGTCCACTTCACCTTAGGAGAATCTCTGCTAATGCCTGCTGCTGTGAGTCCCTGCTTGCAATTGACAGCAGCAACATCTGCTTCTTCAGCAGGGGTTACAAAAAATAATAATTAAAAACAACTAAGTCAAAGTTTCCCCATTAAAACCATAGTTCACAGAAAAGCACTAAATCCAATACTTTTATTTAATCCTCTCAGTGCCAGAGTATCCAATCCCAGTGTTCAGATCCACAACCAGCTATTTTGGCCGTCATAAAATTATGTATTGGGTATTATTTTAGCAGCAGCAATATACCACTGGCTGTGATTAAAGAGGCAGTGAGATACAGTTATTTATTTAGGCACTGTTGTTATGTACTAGGGATACTGCAGGAGCACCTAGAGGCTGTTGTTATTAGGGGATCCTTTCTCCAAGGGTTTGGATGTTTTCATTATTGATATTTCATAAATTATACATTTTTATTGGGAACAATAATGCTTAGTTTTCTTATTTGGACAAGGATAAAGGCAAGCGACATAGGGCTAACAGGCAGAGGACTGTCACAAGAGGTCATAATAGACAGTAAGCACATTTTTACAGGAACAAGACACAGTAGGTAGAAACCTTTTAGGCCAGCCACCTTCCCATAGTGAAAGTGCAATATTTACCCCAGGGAACGCTGTCATTGGCTGGGCACAGATTAGCTTGTGTCTGTGCTGCCCCTTTAAGAGCTTGGAAGATTGTGCACACAGGCCCTATACTGTACATCATCCAGAGCAACAGGAATGAAGCTTCGTTTAGTGGGAGGGATGAGTACTCCAGAGGCCAGGCCCATTGGGAGGAGGACGCCAGTGGATATGAACTGCCAGCATTACACCATAGCACTTTTGGCACCTTTTTATTTTATTCCATACTTCGCTACTCGTGTGTCACTATCTGACTTAGAAGACTAAATTCTTTTCTTTGTAGTTTTTTCAGAAGGATATATTAGTAAAGTTCCAAATGAAAGGTGAAAACTATTTTGTGCCCCATTATATTTGCCATGTGGTGCTTGTCAACATTGCTAAATGACCAGTAAATATTTCTTTATTAGAAATGTCAGCATGAAGTACCTAGCATCAATGGAAGTCTACACATTTTCCAGAGTCCATTAAAGGTGAGTTCTACTGAATGCTTGATTTAACAGTCATTTTAATGATCTTGTCCTCTGCTGAAATGGAGTTCAATATAATTTATTCTAATTTAATACAAATGTCTAAATGTGTCTGTTAATATACCACATTTGCATCCTCAGCCTAAGTCAAAATTCTCAGACACATATATACACTTTACAGAGCACAAAATAAATTATATCATCCATTTTACAGCTTCCTTGACACTCAGGTGATGTTCTACAAGGTCAATCTTGCTATTTGTAAATCTCTGAAACTTAGGCTAGATGCGCACGACAGTCAAAAAAAAAGTCCATGAAAAAGGACACACTCACAGTTTTTCATGGCCATTTGCTTCAGTGTGTGCATCTATTTTCTGGCTGTGTGTCAGTTTTTAATGGCCGTTTTGCATCCGTTTTGCATCAGTTTTTCATGTCCGTTAAATTCGATTGCCAGTTATTTCTAGACCCATCTTTCTGAGAACACCCACAGAATGGTAGGCCCCCAGCTAAAATAATGTCCCCCATAGTGTAGTATTATTTATTTATTTTTTGCTGCCCCCAGTTTCAATAATGCCCTCATCTTAAATAATGTTCCCCATAGTGTAGAAACATTTTTTTTTACCGCCCCCAGCTTTAATAATGCCCCCATGTAGGCCCTAATCTTAAATAATGTCCCCCATAGTGTAGGAATTTTTTTTTTTAACGCCCCCAGCTTTATAATGCCCCCCCATGGTTTAAATAATGCTCCTATAGTGTCCCACAGCCAAAAAGAAAAAAAAACAAGAAAAAAAACCCCCTCACCTTATCCAGTTACTCGCGCTGCAGAGATATCTTCTCTCTTCACAGATCGGGACCTGCTGAAGGTGCGTAATGACGTCACTGCATGCTCCCACGTGGTTACGTCACCACGCATATCGCAGGTCCTTCGGCAGGTGCTGCTCAATGAAAAGAGAAGAGACTGCCGCACCACAGGCAAGTGGATGAGGTGTGGTTTTTTTTAACCCCTAAATGGCCTGTGTACCCATTTTAATGGCCGTTAAATAGGTGCAATCCTGTCAATCGGTCGTTAAAAACTGTCCCATTGCTTTCTATAGGTATATCTGACCTTGAAAACATCCAAAAAGAGGACATGTCCTATTTTTGGACGGACGCTATTCACTGGCCGTTAAAAGAGTGGCCATGTGAATAGCCCCACAGACTTTCATTGGTGCTAAAAATGGCCGTGTGACGGCCATTACTTAGGCTGGGTTCACACGGGCGAGTTTTCCGAGTGGGTGCAATGCGTGAGGTGAACGCATTGCACCCACACTGAATCTGGACCCATTCACTTCAATGGGGCTGTGTACATGAGCTGTGATTTTCACGTATCACATGTGTGTTGCGTGAAAATCGCAGCATGCTCTATATTGTGCGTTTGTCACGCAACGCAGGCCCCATAGAAGCGAATGGGGCTGCATGAAAATTGCAAGCATCTGCAAGCAAGTGCGGATGCGGTGTGATTTTTACGCATGGTTGCTAGGAGACGATCGGGATGGGGACCCGACTGTTATTATTTTCCGTTATAACATGGTTATAAGGGAAATTCTTAATACAGAATGCTAAGTAAATTAAAGGGGTTAAAAAATAAACAATAATTAAACTAACCTAATCCACTTGTTCGCACAGCCCGACTTCTTTCTGCTTCTTTCTTCTTCTTTCTTCAGGACCTGTCAGGAAAAGGACCCGTGGTGACATCACTGCGCTTATCACATGGTCCATCACCATGGTGATGGACCATGTGATGAGCACAGTGACTTCACCACAGGTCCTTTGACAGGTCCTGAACAAAGAACAGGAGACAGGCAGCTACTCCCTCTGCTGTCTGTGGGGGCCACTCAATGCAGTTTTTGAAAAGGATGACAAATAAACATTGTACATAAAATATTGAAGAATATTTAATTTCATAGTGATTTGGCTTTAGTTCCATGAAACAGGAAAGTCTATGTAAAGCATTTTGCAAATCTAGTTATCAAATTATTTATGACTTGTTTTTGTGCATTCTGGTTTTGTACACGATTCCTGGACATAGTATTTATGTCATGGGAGCATCTGCAAAATTTATAGCTCTTAGGCCTCACACGACTGCTCTGTTTTTTGCGGCCCATTATAGAGGTGCCTATTCTTGTCCGCAAAGCGGATAAGAATGGGACATGGCATACTTTTTTTGCAGGGCTATGGAACGAAGCAACGGATGCGGACAGCACACGGAGTGCTATCCGCATCTTTTGCGGCCCCATTGAAGTGAATGGGTCCGCACCCAAGTCCGGACCACATATTAGGAGACCAAAAGTATAAATTACAAATGAGAGTTGGGGGTACACTGTTACAGCTTTTGAATCAGAGCGTGCATTTTTTATCACTACTAGCCTGTTGTGTTCATTTTTATTGGCAATAATTATTCTTGCAGTCTCAAAAAACATGGATCCATTTTTTGTCAGGGATATTCTTGGCATTAACCATCAAATTTAGCTCTGCTGCATCTGTATGTTGATGTTCAATTGGCCTATGGCAGTGGTGGCGAACCTATGGCACAGGGGCCAGAGGCGTCACTCAGAGCCCTGTCTGTGGGCACCCATACCCTGGAAAAAGTCTAAGGTGAACCAATAAGCCTTAGACTTTTCCTGCCATTCATCAGTGCAGAGCACGCTATGAAAGGCAAAGGCAGGCTATTATAGCTAAATGCTAAAATACATGTGTTGGTGCTTTGCAATAAATACGTGGGTTTTGGGTTGCAGTTTGGGCACTCGGTCTCTAAAAGGCTCGCCATCAATGGCCTATGGCATGATGTGGCAGTAAATCTTCTATGTGAGGGGGCAGAATCTTATAAGATGTTAAGAGCTAAATGTCCAGTACCCCAGAACAGGAAGTACTTGCAAATTGTTTTCTGTTTAATGCATGTCATTTAGTGTCATTTAATGCTCTGTATACCCAGTATGGTTATGGATAGAAACAACATAGTTACAACTTCAGTTATCAACTTCGGCACATCCTCCTACAGGAAACTTGGGTGTGGATCCTAGGTCTACCAATTGCTTAATCTAGAGAGTTCCAGCAAGTAGAGGAAGATTGAGGAAGCAACTCCATGTACTCTATTCATCCCAATACTGAACTAAGTCAAGAAAGGGAGAAAGAGACAAGAAGGTTAAGAGACCTGCATGGCTAAGCATTGCAGTCAGTAAAGTATCCTGCTATCTAAGCTATTTAGACTTTACTGCAGTGAGTGGAATACAATTAAGACATTCTTTACACTCAGTAATGACTTGGCCAGTCTTATCTTAAAAAAAAACCTCAGTGGGAACTGTATTTTTGCATTTATTCTGCCACATCTAGCCTGGTTACTGACTCCACCATACGCAAGCCATTATATTCTACACTCCCTGCCTTGTACCCATACAACACTTAACATCACGGGCACCCCAACTATCATCAAGCAGGAATTCTAGAACCCGAGTGAGCTTTGAGGGAGAATGGGTGCACCCTTCTTTCACTGCATGACGCTACGGAGCAATGGTGTGAGGAAAGCCACTGTGATTGACTGTAACATTCAGAGTCACTACCACTCCCATACTGCACTCTGGCTCCTCTTGAGCTCACTGCAAATAGAGATATCTCACAGAGATGCCCTGACCAATCTAAATTTGCTCTAGCTATCTAGCAACCATAATATATAGTTTATATGACCCTGTAACATATGTCTCAAATCCAGATGATATAGATGATAGATAATGAAATAATGATCAGCCAGTTTGCCGAGATGATGTAAAGCAGCACTTGGAAACCTATATGATTGCTATTCAATGCTCGGGAGCTTCTAGGAAAGAAGAGATCTGTACAGATTGCACTAAATGGAGCATGCCATGAAATAAAAACACCGGTGTCTGCCTGACTAGCAGAGGCCTACATACATACACTTCTATAGGTGCCCTATAGAGATGAGCGAATCGAAGCTGACGAAGTAGAATTCGATCTGAATTTCAGGAAAAATTTGATTCGCAACTAATGTGAATTTCCTTGCGCTTCGTAGTAACAAATCGCAATTTTTCCTAAAATAGAGGCCACACGTGTGAGGACTGAGGACATGGGGCAAGGAACTCTGGGAAGGCGGGGTCACCCAGATTGACATGCATGCATGCAGCCAATCGGCAGCCAGCCCTGTGATGTCACAGCCCTATAAATACGCCGGCTTTCTTATAATCAGACATTTTCCAGCATTCTGAGTGCAGGGACAGACGTGAGAAGGTGCTAGGGACAGCAATTGGAAAAACCTCATTGTGGAAAAAACTCCTGAAAAAACAATTTATAAGTGCAGGGAAAGAATAGGGAGGAATCATTTCACAGCATCTTAGTGCAGGGAGAGACATCAGAAGGCCCTAGGGACAGTGCTAAAAAAGCGATATGCAAGTTCAGGGAAAGGATAGGGAGAAATCATTTTACAGCATCTTATTGCAGGGAGAGACGTCAGAAGGTGCTAGGGACCATGCTAGAGAAGCGATTTACATATGCAGGGAAAGATAATTTGGGGATCCAAATAGCCATTATACAGACCTGTCATTCCAGCAATTTGTTCTTGGGGTGCAAGTGCTATATTGAAAAGCCTTTAGTGGCTTATATCTGTGGAGACCAAATATGCAGCTATATGTGTTGAAAGCGTTTAGTGGTGTATTTCATAACAAAAATAAAAATATATTCTCAGTTCACTTCTGCAGCTATATGTGGTGAAAGCATTTAGTGGTGTATTTCAGTCGAAAAAGAAAAATATATACGCAGTTCACTTCTGCAGCTATATGTGGTGAAAGCATTTAGTGGTGCATTTCAGTCGAAAAAGAAAATTATATACGCAGTTCACTTCTGCAGCTACATGTCGTGAAAGCATTCAGTAAAATATTTCATAACAAAAAATATATATATACACTGTTCACTTCTGCAGCTATATGTGTTGAAAGTGTTTAGTGGTGTATTTCATTACAAAAAGAAAAATATATTCTCAGTTCACTTCTGCAGCTATATGTGGTGAAAGCGTTCAGGGGCATATTTCAGTAGAAAAAGAAAAATATATACGCAGTTCACTTCTGCAATTATATGTGGTGAAAGTGTTTAGTGGTGTATTTCAGTAGAAAAAGAAAAAATATAAGCAGTTCACTTCTGCAGCTATATGTGGTGGAAGCGTTCAGTGGCGTATTTCAGTAGAAAAAGAAAAATATATACGCAGTTCACTTTTGCAGTTATATGCGGTGAAAGCGTTCAGTGACATATTTCAGTACAAAAAGAAAAATATATATGCACTTCACTGGTGCATTTATTTGTTGTAAAAGAGTTTAGTGGCCTATTTCAGTACAAAAAGAAAAAAATATTCTCAGTTCACTTCTGCAGTTATGTGTTAAAAGTGTTTAGTGGCCTATATCATTACAGAAAGAAAAAAAATACTCGGTCATTGCGCCCCTCTGTGGCCTCCTTCTGATGCTGCTGCTGCTGACACCTCTAGACTCTGTCATTGTGCCACTCTTTGGCCTACTCATGCTGCTGCCACCTCCAGACTCTTTCATTGTGCCGCTCTGTGGTCTCCTCATCCTTCTGCCACCTCCTCACTCTGTGGACTCCTCATGATGCTGCTGCCACTTCCAGACTCTGTCATTGTGCCGCTCTGTGGTCTTCTCATGCTGCCGCCACCTCCAGACTCTGTCATTGTGCCACTCTGTGGCCTACTCATGCTGCTGTTCCTCCACACTCTGTCATTGTGCCACTCTGTGGCCTACTCATGCTGCTGCCACCTCCTCCAGACTCTGTCATTGTGCCACTCTGTGGTTTCCTCGTGCTGCCATGACCTGTAGACTCGGTCATTATGCCACTAGGTGGCCTCCTCATACTGCGGCCACCTTCAGACTCTGTTACCGTGCCTCTCAGTGACTTCATGACTGGTCCACTATTTTGGCTTTCGGCCTGGCTGACATAATCATTTATTTTACACTTCTGATCTGTCAGAAGGAAGGAAAAATGAGACGCACAACGGATCTTGTATGTGTAGCAGCTTTAAGGCCTGTATGGTCCTATCAGAATTGGCTTAGGATTTGGTAGCCAAAAGCAGGAGTGGGTAGAAAACACAAAAGGCATGCAAATATTCCATTCACGTGTCATCTCTGTTTTAAATCCACTCCTGTTCTTTTTGCCTTTAGCAATACTGATGGATTATTGAACAAATGCTGACCAAGTGAAGGCATATGCTACACAGACAGGATCTGTTTTTTGTGGGGTATTGTTCTGACGGATCAGAGGAAGGGCAAATTAATCGGTGGCATTAAGACAAACTTACTGCTGACACCCCGTCCACTCTGTCGGGGGGCTCTACTTGTATAAGCGTTTAATAGAACAGGTTCTGTAGACATCTATGTGGAATAAGCTGATGAGGGTGTAAAAGGAGTACGCTTCTTCTTGACGCTAACATCTACCTGTAAGGCTGAGTTGATACTTGAGGTATTTGGTCAGTTTTGGCCCCATGACTGCCCAAATAAGTGAAGTATGCAGTAATTCTAAGAGCAACACCTGTCATGTGCTTGTCATACTGACTCACAGTATTGTTTCTCTACCACAGCAGACTCCCTAAGCATGTTACTGCAAGGCACAGTGTTCTACACCCCTAGTTTTTTTTATTGCGATTGGCTGTGAATAAATTCCGATCGAAGCACATTTTTCCGGAAAATTCGGCGAACCGTCGGATTACATTTTTGAAAAATTCACTCAATAGTGCCCTATTACTGCCAGGTGCACTGAACCTTAACTGCAAAGCCCCTACAGTTCCATATTATGGAAACATAAGCATCCTGTATGCTGCAATAAAATATTATTTTCTTGATGATTCTTAGATTTGTATAATTAAACAATGCAACCCAAAAATTCACACTTCAGGCAAAGGGGGATGTTCTAGCTCCTGGTCCGCTTCAATTACTGCCTAATTTCCCAGACTCAAATGGGAAACAAACTGACAGTCAGTCTATGTGTAGTTTACAAAAATATATGACGAGTTAAAGTTATAATATCCTTGAAAAGGTTCTCAAAATGTAAGCATATAACAAGGAATGAACTAATTTTATAATTTCCACTTCTCACTTCATTGTGTGATGATTAGATATTCTTTACAATGACTTTCCAAGGCATAATTGTTGAGTTTTCATAGTCTCTGTGGCTCAGTATTCAGTTGTAGAGCATTTCTCTTTTTTATTTAACAGTAAGAAGCACCTCAACTGAATGCACAGAAATCTGGAACACCATGACCTTGTCAACAAATTTCACCATATGAAGAAATAAACGTGCCATTTACAGTATACTACTATATGAATAGAATGTAAAATGGGAGCTTTAGCACAGTTGTCAGGTAATATACAGATTCAGAAAGTCTGATTATTATGGTTCAGAGTTTGAAAGGTCATGATTAGAGCTTTGCCGAACTTCGACAATATATTTATTCTGTTCAGAATTAATTCTTTAATAGTCATGATAATAAGGTATACCCAGGCCACTCTGCCTATTCATATTTATCCCACTTGGTGGCCCAATCTCAGTGTGACGGCTTGGAAGTTAAACTGCCAGGAGAGTGTATTGCCGTGTGCATTATGTTCTAGTGCAACCACATTCATATTCAGTCTGTTCTCTACTTAGATTATTATAAGCAGGCAGGTGTACATAATCGCTGTCTACATCACTGTGCAGTGCACCAAGATTAACCCCTTCCCGACCTATGACGTGTATACCCATCATAGAGCACTGCTATTTAGCGCTCCATGTCGAGTATACACGTCATGGCATTAAACTGTCACCATGTCTGCAGACATTGTGACAGCGCTGAGACCACGGCTGTTTCACACAGCCAGAGATCTCAGCTAACCAGCCTGGCACCAATGGGGGCAGTCCCGGGCGAGCGATCGCTCTGATTGTCTAGTCTGTACAGACTAGCCAATCAGAGCATGCTAATGCCGGCTAAATGATTCTGATCCCCGCAATCCGTGACTGAACCGTGATCAGAACCTTCTAAAATGTACAAATTATATGCTCCCCCTCCCCCTGCAGCCCTCAATGTGCCCCGTTCAGCCGTCCATGTGCCCCCTTCATATACATACGTCGGCAGGCGGGCTGGAGAGCGATCCCCCATGTGTGATTCCCCTCCCCCCGCCCCCCTCCCCCCGTTCATTTTCAGGATGGCCAGAGCGGTTTAGAAGAATGTCAGCACATTGCGTACACTCTGCTTCAAACGGCAGACATCTGTGCTGGATGTCTGCCATTTAACCCTTTCCATGCCGCGGTCCATAGGCACCGCTACATGGAAAAGGTTAACAGGGAGGGAGCTCTCTTCCTCTCCCACCGGGGGCTGCTGTGCCATTGCAGCCACACGATACTTGACCCAGAGGGAGGGCCCCCCCCTGACCCAGAGGGAGGGCCCCCCCCTCCCTCCTTCCCCTATCAGCCACTGCTCTGTTGTGGCAACGGCTGATGGTTACCATGGCAACCGGACGCCTTCACAGGCTTCCGGCTTGCCATGGTATAGCAGATTACGCTTCTGCTAAACACGGCAGCAGCTTGATCAGGCTAAGTGTAAATTCTTAATACACTACAGTACACTATATAGTGTACTGTAGTGTATTATACAGGCATCAGACCCACTGGATCTTCAAGAACCAAGTGGGTCTGGTTAATGAAAATGAAATTCTTCTTATAGCCAAACATTTATGACTGATTAAAAAAAATATAAATAAAATACACTACACATGTTTGATATCACCGCGTCCGTAAAACCTAATCAATAGAACGGTCATGTTACTTTCCCCGCACGGTGGACGCCGTAAAGAAAATAAAAACTTTTTGCCCACCTCAATTACCAAAAAAGGTAATAAAAGTGATCAAAAAAGTCGTATGTACGCCAAAATGTTACCAATTAAACCGTCACCACATCATGCAAAAAATGAGCCCCTACATGAGACAATCGCCCAAAAAATTAAAAAAAATATAGCTCTTAGACTATGGAGACACTAAAACGTTTTTTTTTCTTTTCTAAAATCCTTTTATTGTGTTAAAGTAAAATAATAATAAAAAAAGGATACATATTAGCTATTGCCGCGTACGTAAGAACCTGCTCTATAAAAATATCACATGACCTAACCCCTCAGGTGAACACCATAAAAAATAAAAACGGTGTAAAAAAAGCCATTTTTTGTCACCTTACATCACAAGAAGTGTAATATCAAGCGATCAAAAAGGCGTATGCCCCTCATTATAATGCCAATCAAATCGTCATCTCATCCCGCAAAAGATAATACCCTACCTAAGACAATAGGTCAAAAAATAAAAAAACTATCACTCTCAGACAATGAAGACACTAAAATATGATTTTTTTGGCTTCAAAACTAGTATTATTGTGCTAAAGTGAAATAAATAAAAAAAGTATACATATTAGGTATCGCCACGTCTGTAAAAACCTGCTCTATAAAATTACCACATGATCTAACCTGTCAGTAAATAACTGTAAATAACAAAAAATAAAAACGGTGCCAAAACAGCTATTTTTTGTTACCTTGCCTCAAAAAAGTGTAATATAGAGCAACCAAAAATCATATGTACCCTAAAATTGTACCAACAAAACTGCCACCTTATCCCGTACCTTCCAAAATGGGGTCTTTTTTTTGAGTTTCTACTCTAGGGTGCATGTCAAATGTGACATGGCAACTTAAAATGATCCCAGTGAAATCTACTCTCCAAAAACCATATGGTGTTCCTTTCCTTCTGCACCCTGCAGTGTCCCCGTATAGCAGTTTACGAACACATATGAGGTGTTTCTGTAAACTACAGAATAAGGGCAATAAATATTGCTTTTTGTTTGGCTGTTAACCCTAGCTTTGTTTGTTTAAATGATTAAAATGGAAAATTTGCCAAAAAAGTGAAATTGTGAAATGTCATCTCCATTTCCATTAATTCTTGTGGAACAAATAAAGGGTTAACAAAGTTTGTAAAATCAGTTTTGAATACCTTGAGGGGTGTAGTTTCTAGAATGGGGTCATTTTTGGATGGTTTCTATTATGTAAGCCTCACAAAGTGACTTCAGACCTGAACTGGTCCTTAAAAAGTGGGTTTTTGGAAATTTCTGAAAAATTTTAAGATTTGCTTCTAAACTTCTAAGCCTTGTAACGTCCCCAAAAGAGAAAATGTCGTTCCAAAAATGATCCAAACATGTAGACATATGGTGAATGTAAAGTAATAACTATTTTTGTAGGTATTACTATGTATTATAGAAGTAGAGAAATTGAAACTTGGAAATTTGCTAATTTTTGCAAATTTTTGGTAAATTTTGTATTTTTTTATAATTAAAAATGATTTTTTTTACTCCATTTTTACAGTGTCATGAAGTACAATATGTGACAAAAAAAACAATCTCAGAATGACTTGGATAAGTAAAAGCTTTTTAAAGTTGTCACCACATAAAGTGACTCATGTCAGATTTGCAAAAAATGACCTGGTCCTTAAGGTGAAAAATGGACCGGTCCTGAAGGGGTTAATAGCTAATCCCTTCTGTTAAACAAAACTAAAAGCATTCAGCACTCTTCAGTAAAGCAAAAAAAAAAAAAAAATGTGCGTGCCCCTGCAGGAGCTGTGTCTAAATGGCTCCTTAGTGGAACAAAATAAAGAAATTGAGGCAGCGCCAATAAAGTAGTGGAGAAAAAAAATGTTCTTTAAATGCATCCCTATCTGATTCTTTACACAAACTATTTTTCCTGCACAGAAAATCTGGTACAGTTTTCTCGCTAGACTCACCCGTTCAAGTGAATAGGTCTTCAAAAAATACTGACAGCACATGGAAGCGCTCCATATAAGGTCAATTTTTTTTTAATTCAACCTTTTTTGCAGATGGAACACAGAAATTTTTTTCATCATTGCATCACTCATCTAAAAGAGTTTTTAAAATATTGGGCAAACCTTTAGTGTGGTTCAGCACCAGCGGGTATAGAGGCAAAAGCCAAACCAAGGTGGTGGAGGGGGAAACGTGCAGTGAATCCCTGAGGAGCTGGAGCAGAGGATGGGAATGGTAGTGGCCCTGATGATATATTGTGTCACAATGTACTCTCTCAGGCAGTTACTTCCTTGGGATCGGTGCTGTGAAAATATAGTTTGAAGAATCAGTCCAGAAATAAACGTATACAAGTCTCTAATTACTTAGTGCAAAATATAACTCATGGTACCTCCAGCAGTATTAAGTAAAAAGTGCAGTTTATGGCACCAGATGAAGAGGTATAGTGGTTGGTTGGATGGAAGTACTCTAGCACTAGCAGGCACTTGTGGATATAGGTGTCCCTTGTGATATAGGCTTGATGTTAGTCTGGCCTGGGGGTGTAGTCTCTCACCTTGCAGTATTGTCTATAAAGCTGGAATTTCATTCATAACTCTATCTTATCACACTTTCTGGAAGGAGATTCTGATGATCTCTCTGGAGTTTTGGTCTCACAGGAGAATTGAATACAGTTCTTAGGAGTAGTAGCCATGGTATGTGTTTCCTCTCCCTTTGTTATCTGAACTGGAACTCCCTCTCCGAGCAGGGGCAGGATTGGCCCACCCCTACCAAGAGGGGAGGTACAGGGTGGTTAGCCTTGTTCCTGCCAAACATTGCCAGACATATATTCCCTAGCTGGAATATAAATATTAAAATACATAAGAATACACAATACATAACTATCTAAAACATAAGCAGATACCCCCCAGGTCTGGGCATGCCCACAACAAGGTTGTCACAATGGTATCTCTAGTTTTGACAGATTTCTGTGGAGTCTCCCTATTATGGGGAATTGTTTTAATTTAAATATGTATATGTATTCGAGCAATACATGAGAGGGATTATTGTACGGCTGGGAATTATAGAAAACCAGCGGTGTAGCTACAGGGAATATACAGGCAACGGTCTTCTCTACTAGTTATGAGCGAGCACCACGAGTGTTTGTCGCATTGCTCGAGTGTCCTCCCCGCACGTTTGACACCTTTTAAGCAGCCAGTCAAGGTCCAGGTAAGTAATTCCCGCCAGTGTAAGGCCATAGCCATGTTAGCTGTAAGCCTTACACTGATTGGCTGGCCGGAACACGTGATACCATTTCATATAGGAGCTGAGGTCCGGTGCTCGGCTCATTCAGCGTCAGGGAGAGCAGACAGTAGGCAGGGACAGATAGTGTTTTGCTGTAAACTTACTGATTTTACTCTAAAAACCTTATTGAAAGACCTAACAGTCCTTTTAAGGACTACAGTGTGTGTAGTGCAACACTTTTTTTTTTATTTTTTAAGAAGGGGTTTGCTTCAGCACTATCAGAGACAGGCGTCACCAGGAAGGGACAGAATAGCGAATATTTTTTACAAATATTGACAGCGCTAATTTGCGAATATTTTGAATATAGTGCTATAGATACGTAAAAACTAATATTTGTTTTTTTTTTGGGGGGGGGGGTTCCTTTTTTTTTTAAATCAGAACCCAAGAATAGATACCATTAACAAAGATAGAGAATATAGCGCTATGTTCTCTATCTTCGTTAATTCTAGCAAGTCAACCAATAGGAAAGTCATAGCCCGTTCAAAGTGTCATTCGCAGTACGTGAATATTACATTATGTAATATTCGTGTACTGCGAATGAAACCTTGAACTGGGTATACCTTTCCTATTGGTTAGACAATATAGCGCTATGTTCGTGTTAGTTATCTTCGCTAATTCTAGCAATACAAGTAAACTTGCCTATACACAGCTCAAAGTTGGATGCGCAATGCGAGAATATTAGGTAATATTAGTCGCATTGCGCATCAAACTTAGAGCGGGGTATATGCAACTTACTTTACTATTGTTTGGCTGGGTAGAATTAACGAATATGACGAATACGCATATAGCGCTATATTTTCTATATTCGCTAATTCTAGCAAGCCAACCCAATAGCAAAGTTGACTGTACCCAGCTCTACGTTAGATGCGCAATGCGAAAATATTACTTGGCCTATTTTTGGCAATAAATAGAATAATGAGTCAGTATTCTATTTATTGAAAAAAAATAGGTAAAAGTAATATTTTCGCATTGGGCATCAAACTTAGAGCTGGGTACAGTCAACTTTGCTATTGGCTTGCTAGAATTAGCGAATATAGAGAATATAGTGCTATATTCGTATTCATCATATTCGTTAATTCTTCCTAGCCAAGTAAACTTGCCTATACACAGCTCTAAGTTAGATGCGCAATGCGACTAATATTACTCAAAATTCTCGCATTGCGCATCCAACTTAGGGCTGTGTATAGGCAACTTTTCTATTGGCTTGGCTTGCTAGAATTAGCAAACATAACGAATATAGCGCTATATTCTCTATATTCATTAATTCTAGCAAGCCAACAAATAGTAAAGTTGCCTTTATACCCTGTGCAAAGTTCCATTCGCAATACGCGAATAATTAAATTGCATATTATTCGCGATAAATAAAACTAGAATACAAATATATGACGAATATTCAATCGAAATATCGCGAAATATCGCAAAATCGAATATGGCACCTCCCACTCATCACTACAGATTAGTGACATCTACAATACGCCATCATAAAGCAGTGTGTTGGGCAGATATTATAAAAAGGGGCTTATTCACTACAGTGTGCCTGGTACTGAGATATACACTGCACAATCATTAGGCAGTGTGTTGGGCAGACATTATAAAAAGGGGTTTATTCACTACAGTGTGCCTGTACTGAGATATACACTGCACCATCATAAAGCAGTGCGTTGGGCAGACATGATAAAAAGGGGCTTATTCACTACGGTGTGCCTGGTACTGAGATATACACTGCACCATCAGATAAATTATTTTTTCTGGGGAAATTAACCTAACTTGTGCCACATCTGTGTGTAAGTTCAATGTATTCATCTGTTAAATAGTAAAATATATAAAGTGTCTTATATAGATTAACATATTTAGAGTTACATAGAGAAAATCTGAGTTCAAAACTGAATGTTTTTTGTTTTTTTTTAAGTTTCTAAACATGCACTATTTCTGATCAATAGTATCCATTAATGTGAGAGTTCACATAGTCTTCTCTATTAAGTGCATTGATTTATGCAGCTATGTAGGACTGGGGAATGTCACCATTGATGGACTAATGCTGTCTTTCTCGTGAGTTCCTTTGTTCTACTGACATGCCTTTTGCCCAGCAGTCCTTTTCCATAGATATGTTAAAAGCAAATTAGAGCTGAAAACTTGTAATAGAAAACTTCAGAAAATCCATATACTATTTTGGTATGATGTATGAGACAAAAAAAAAACATTAAAGGCAAAAAACATAAAATTGCTTAAAAAGGGTTGTCCCATGAATAATGTAAAAAATAAAAAATCAGACATTCTATAGGGCATGACAATCTCTTTCTAACAAAGCTAGAACCAGCCCTGTACCTCACATGGATCGAGAGAGCTTCCAATTCATTGCTCTGCTAGATTTATATCATTAGCAGCTCTAGTGGCACGTCCCTTCAGCTGCAGCTCAGGGGACATGTCCTTTCTACTGCATCTCTCCCCTATCTCTCTCCCTATCACAGCTCAAGAGGCAGTTGAAGGATGAAACTGAGCATGTGCATCCACTTCAGAGAGGTGGGTAAAGAAATAAGAAAAAGACGGCAGGTGGTGCTATACAGATAGATTTTATTGAATAACTCAGTGGCTATACTTTCCTAATTACATGCATAAATGTTTAATTACATGCAGTTACAAAAGTATTCAGATCCAAGTGCATGATATTTTTCTTGAAACAACCCTTTTAAGATGAAGGTGTATTCTTGAACACCATTTTGTGTGTCAGAACTGTTTTTGTGTTGCAGGACTCCAAATTCATTCACACAGCAGTTAAATGATAAAACTTTGGCAGCCTGAGGGCAAGCTCACTGCACACGGATTTATAACGCTCCTAAGCTTCCCCTGTTGGTAAATGTAAAAGATACTCCCCCAAATTATCTATTTTCACTTTTGCTCGAAAGTGAAAGGTGGCCTTTTTCTAGATCTATAGATTGTGGAGCAGGGGGTTGTCACACCAGCTGTGGTAAAACTACAACTTCAAGCATACTCCATTCACTTCTCTTCGTATTCACTTCTCTTTGAATGTAAATTCAAAAAAACACTAGAAATTCCCCTAATAGAAGCTCTGCATCTACAGAATTGAAACAACACATGTACAGTATGAAATCGGTGGAAGCAATTTAGAAAACACAAACATGTTCAATATGGGAAATGATAAAAAGTTAATGTAGCTTATACTACAACTAATACAATAGTACATACTATTGGGGTCATGTATCAAACTGGTGTAAAGTAGAACTTGCTTAGTTGCCCATAGCAACCAATTAGATTCCACCTTTCATTTTTAACAGCTCCTTTAGAAAATGAAAGGTGAAATCTAATAAGCTAATTCTACTGTAGATCAGGTTGATAAATGACCCCATATATTCTTAATAGATAGTCAGTCAGTCAGTTTTGTCTGCAATTGCGTTTAGTTGTTCAGTTTTTTCCGCGTGGGTGCAATGCGTTTTGATGCGTTTTTCACATGCGTGATAAAAAACTGAAGGTTTACAAACAACATCTCTTAGCAACCATCAGTGAAAAAAGCATTGCATCAAAATGAATGGGTCCGGATTCAGTACGGGTGCTATGCGTTCACGTCACGCATTGCGCACGTGCGGAAAACTCGCTCGTGTGAAAGGGGCCTAAGTGTGTAAACAAAGACAGCTGTCAATCACCGATAGCTTTACACAGATGAGGTAATGATTGATAGTATTCTCTGTGTAAGTGTGTTTACATAGGTAGCTGTCAGTCACTGATAGCTGTATACGTGGGAAATGTTATCAATGATTGATAGCATTCTCTGTGTAAGTGTGTATACACGTACATCTGTCACATACAGCTGTACACAGAGAGGTGATATCACTGATTGATAGAATTCTCTGTGTAACTGTGTATACATAGATATCTGTCAGTCACTGATGACTGTACACAGGGGAGGTGATATCAGTGATTGATAGCATTCTCAGTGTAAGTGTGTATACATAGATAGCTGTCAGTCACTGATAGCTGTACACGGGGGAGATCATATCACTGATTGATAGTACTCTCTGTGTAAGTGAGTATTAGGGCTGAAACGATTACTCGATTTTTTGCATCGAGGATTCGTATGTGTCATGTAACCACGGAGCGAGAGTAAAGCGCTTGCTATTGCTCACCGCTCCGTGGTCACCCGCCGGCTCCGTACCGTGCTGCACTGTATCCTGACACATCATTAGGTCATAGTGCACTTAAGCGCGCACTATAACCCAACGCTGTGTGACCTCAGGATGGCAGTGCAGCACGCAGAGAAGAAGATGGAGGAGCTGTAAAGCAGCGCCCCTACAGGAAAGATAAGTATTGGTGCTGGGGACATGGTTAGCATGGGGAGATGGTGGCACTAGGGGGTAAGCTGGTGGCACTGGGGGCAAGCTTTTGGCACTGAGGGGGCACCTGATTGCACTGGGGGAGCCTTATGGCACTAAGGGGGCAGCTGATGGCACTGGGGGGAGCCTGATGGCACTGGGTGGCAGCTCACGGCACTGGGATAGCAGCTGTTGGCACTAGGGGGCAGCTGATGGCACTGAGGGGGCAAATGATGGCACAGGGGAGAGCCTGATGGCACTGGATGGCAGCTGATGGCACTGGGGGGGCAGTTGATGCCACTGAGGGGGAAGCTGATGGCACTGAGGGGGAAGCTGATGGCACTGAGTGGGCAGCTGATGGCACTTGGGTGACAGCTAATGGCACTGGGGTGGCAGCTGGTGGCACTAGGGGTCAGCTGGTGGCACTTGTGGGCAGCTGGTGGCACGGGGGGAAGAAGGTGGCACTGGGGGGCAGCTGGTGGCACTGGGGGGGAAGCTGATGGCATGGGGAGAAGCTGATGGCACAGGAGAGGCTGATGAGTTTTTATTTTTAAAAAAATGTTCTTTTAATTCGTTTTTGTTATTAGAGTACTCGTTGGATTAATCGATAGAATATCCGATTACAAAAATAATCGATAGCTGCAGCCCTAGTGTGTATACATAGATAGCTTTCAGTCACAGATGTTGTACATGGAGAGGTGTTATCAGTGATTGATAGCATTGTCTGTGTAAGTGTTTATACATAGATAGCTGTCAGTCACTGAGAGCTGTACACAGGGGAGGTGATATCACTGAAGATAGCATTCTCTGTTTAAGTGTGTATACATAAATAGCTATTAGTCACTGGTAGCTGTACAAAGGAGAGGTATTTAGTTAAGAAAAATCTATGATCTAAATGTATAAATTACACCTTTTACTGAATCTTTTCCTACAAAACTATTGTCATGAACTAGCGGGTGTGGGCCCTCAGTGTCAAAGGATGAGGCAGAGACAAAGCAATGGGTCAGAACAGATGACACAGGTACAGGTCAGGTGATCTGGGGCAGCAACAGGAGAGTCGAAATAGAGCAGGCAAGGATCAGACAGGTAGTGGAATTCAGAAACACAAGCATGTATGAAAGCAACTTTAGCAGGACATAAGGACCTTTGATGCTGCAGCAACTTGGAAGTGGGCTGGACCACTTATATAGGTGCAGGAAGGCTGGGACTGGTCAGAAGTAGAGATGAGCGAACATTAAAAAAAAGTCAGTTGTTCGGCGTTCGGGTGGTGGTAAGTCGCGCATCCCGTTATGGATTCCACTATAGCGGCATATCGAATCCATAAGGGGCGGCTGCCACCAACCCGAACTGTTGAACAGCCGAAGGACCTGGGGTGACATCACTGTCATGTGATCAGTGCACGGGGCGTGGCTCAGCACGGGATCAAATCCAGTACTGAGCCATGCCCCCTGCACTGATCACATGACAGTGATGTCACCCCAGGTCCTTCGGCTGTTCAACAGTTCGGGTTGGTGGCAGCCGCCCCTTATGGATTCCATATGCCGCTATAGTGGAATCCATAACGGGATGCGCGACTTACCACCACCCGAACGCCGAACAATGGACTTTTTTTTAATGTTCGCTCATCTCTAGTCAGAAGGTAGGCACAGATCACATGTGCCTCACCCTTAAATCACAGGAAGTGCTTGCCAGAATATGGAGCCTGGGATCACAGCGGTGAGTAGGGAAACATTGGCGGTCAGCAACCACTGTTACAACTATATATGAATCTACTCAGCTCCTCCTGCTCTATAATATGCTGCCTGTAGATTACACTACATTTTCATGGTGACAGGTTATCATTAATGAAGATTCTTGAGTTGTCTGTTAGTAGCATTTCCTGAGGAGCTGATCAATTTCATTTCTCAAATTACATCATGTAGTTCTCTTCCAATGCAGCTATGATAAAGCAAACTGCGGGAATAAACTGCCCATTTGTATTCATTAATAGGACATTTTTATATCTATACAAAAGAAAATAAGACACTTTTCACATCACACTGTTTTAGTGCTTGCAAACATAAAAGTAGTAATTCTCAAATATAACAAACAGCAGATATAAAAGATGATACATGACTGCATGATTTCTTCTGTGTTTTCTCATGTGAAACGTATGAGAATTTCATGACATGGCACATTTCATCGCATGGTTGATGAAAATGGAATAGAACAAATCAAAGTACATACTGATAACAATATGGTTGAATACAGTGGTTCTGAATGCGGGGAAATGATGAGACATTTTATTTGTTATAGAACAAGTAGTATTTGATTTCCAGTGTCTGGTTATTGTTAGTTTAGTAGCCATGACCATATGAGCTATCATAGATCTAAGTTCAGCCGGGAAGTGATCCAGGCCTATAAGAAGCAATGCCAATTGTGGGGATAGATTCATTTGGTAGCTCAGTATAGACTTTAGTATTGTCTCTGTTGCAGACCAGAGAGGTCTAATAGCATCACATTCCCCATAAGGTGTAAAGCAAAGTGCCCTTCCTTCCACATTGTCTCCAACGCCTGTTTGAAGTGTTTGGGTACATCAAATGTAGTCTACTAGGTGTATAATACCATCTTAGATAGGTCTTAATAAAAGCTTCTCTGTGAGTGACACTACTAAAGTATTTGTAGATATTGGAAAATAGACTGTGCCAGTCAGGTAGTTCAATTTCAAGGTGTAAGTCTTTTTTCCATTTTTCCATAAATGTGTTTTTAGTCGTGTCTTGTGTCTCTATCAGCTCATTATACAATAGAGAGATGGCACACTGCAGATATAGGAAGTGTTGCGCTCTATCAACATAACTTGAACATATGAGAAAATAGTTGCATACATCAAAAGCAAGGTACCTTTCTTCCAATTCAGATGGAATAGTTGGATGGACAGCATCTTCACCTACACACCTCAACCTTGAGAACTTAAGGAGGAAACCTGTTCTTTTGTTCTAACATTTCTGCAATACATATAATCCAATAGGATACAAACTACACTGAAAATGTATGGAAAATTTTGCATTCTGCTTTATATGTTATTAAAGGCCTAAGGTCATTTTCTACTCATATTTTCCGCTACTAATTTCTTATCACAAAAATGCGACTTGCCTACCAGTGAAGCAAATGTTCAGAGATGATCACGTTACCTAGATATTTTGTAGGAATATGTTTGCTTGTTCTTTATAATTCCACATTGTTAATAATGTTAATAAAGACTACACCTATCAGCAACTGTATAGATAGCAATCATTATACAAACAATGAAAACGTATGATTATTTTACTTTCCCTCAACTTGTAATTGACGATGGAATTTTCTTATTTTTTTCTGTTATCATGTTAAGATAACAAATTGTATCATATATAATTGTAAAATCAATACAAATATTGTTGCAAGAACAAGTAGTACTTTTTTCTAAACACTTTCAGGCAAATTAGCTTGCAAAACATTTCTCTCATCTCCTTCGTCTCAGTACCTTACACCATATATTGTAGATACTTTCCAATACTATATATATATATATATATATATATATATATATATATAATCCATTTCCAAAGATTGCTTGCACATAATAGAATAATAATGTATGTATATGCTATGTATATATACAGTATTTAACAAAAGTGAGTACACCCCTTACATTTTTGTAAATATTTCATTTTATATTTTCATGGGACAACACTGAAGGTATGACACTTTGACACAATGGAAAGTAGTCAGTTTACAGCTTATATAACAGTGTAAATTTGTTGTGCTCCGAAAATACTGTAACTCAACACACAGCCATTAATGTCTAAACCGCTGGCAACAAAAGTTAGTACACCCCTAAAGGAAAAAGGCCAAATTGTGCCCAAAGTGTCAATATTCTGAGTGGCTAACAGGTGCCATAGCCGCCGGGTTTCTGCTATTAGTCATAAGGCTGATCACATACATTTTGCCCTTCAGATGCCGTGGTCAAATGTGACCCCGGCACCTGAGCAGTGCTTCCACTCCTGTAACAGAGTTCCCCAGCAGAGGCTTCGGAGTATATTAGAGGAATATACCAATACAGGCCACTAGGTGGCAGCACTGTATTGTTATATTGAAAATTAAGGGTTCAATTATGGCTATATAGCCATCAATGAACACAATGGGCAATCTAATGATTGCCAGTTATTGTCACCCAGGGTGACTAAAAAAAAGTAATAAAATAAGTAAAAAAAAGTTTTAATTGTATTTAAATGCCCATACAATTAAAATATAATAATATTAATGGCATGCGGCAAATGGCGTAACGGGAAAAAATAAAAACAGCCAACTTGCCATTTTTTGTCACTTCGACTCCCCCAAATTTTTTTTTAACCGCCTCAGCCCCCCTAGCTTAAACACCCTTAATGACCAGGCCACTTTTTACAATTCTGCACTACACTACTTTCACCGTTTATTGCTCCGTCATACAACTTACCACCCAAATTAATTTTACCTCCTTTTCTTCTCACTAATAGAGCTTTCATTTGGTGGTATTTCATTGTTGCTGACATTTTAACTTTTTTTGCTATTAATAAAAATTTAATACGATTTTTGCAAAAAAATGACATTTTTCGCTTTCTGTTGTAAATTTTGTTTTTAAAAAACTACATTTCTATATAATTTTTTCTCTAAATTTATTGTTCTACATGTCTTTGATAAAAAAAAATCCAATAAGTGTATATTTATTGGTTTGGGTAAAAGTTATAGTGTTTACAAACTATGGTGCAAAAAAGTGAATTTCCGCATTTTGAAGCAGCTCTGACTTTCTGAGCACCTGTCATGTTTCTTCAGGTGCTAGAATGTCAGGATAGTATAAATACCCCCCAAATGACACAATTTTAGAAAGAAGACACCCCAAAGTATTCGCGAAGGGGCATGGTGAGTTCATGTATCATTTCATTTTTTTTTCACAAGTTAGCGGAAAATGACACTTTCTGAGGAAAAAAAAAACATAATAAAGTTACCATTTCTGCTAACTTCTGGCAAAAAAAAAAAATTCCCACAGACTCACTATGCCTCTCAGTGAATACCTTGGGGTGTCTACTTTCCGAAATGGGGTCATTTGTGGGTTTACTGTTCTGGCATTTTGGGCGGGGCTAAATTGTGAGCAGCCCTGTAAAGCCTAAAGGTACTCGTTGGACTTTACGCCCCTTTACGCAACTAGGCTGCAAAAAAGTGGCACACATGTGGTATCGCCATACTCGGAAGAAGTAGTGAAATGTATTTTGGGGTGTATTTTTACATATACCCATGCTGGGTGAGAGAAATATCTTTGTAAACTGACAATTTTGTATAAAAAAAATGTAAAAAGTTGTCATTTACAGAGATATTTCTCACACCCAGCATGGGTATATGTAAAAATACACCCCAAAACACATTGCCCTACTTCTCCTGAGTACGGCGATACCACATGAGTGATACTTTTTTGCAGCCAAGATGCGCAAAGGGGCCCAAATTCCAATGAGTACCTTTAGGATTTCACAGGGCATTTTTACGCATTTGGATTCCAGACTTCTTCTCACGCTTTAGAGACCCCTAAAATGCCAGAGCAGTATAAATACTCCACATGTGACCTCATTTTAAGAAAGTAGACACCCCAAGGTATTCCGTGAGGTGTATGGTGAGTGGAATATGAGACTTTATAAGAAAAAAAAAATGAAAAAAATAAATTTCCGCTGTAGCTCAGTTTTAGGGTTTTGGCAATCTTCTTAAAGCCTAGGCCATCTTTAGGTAGAGCAACAATTCTTTTTTTCAGATCCTCAGAGAGTTCTTTGCCATGATGAACTTCTAGCGACCAGTATGAGAGAGTGTGAGAGTTATAACACCAAATTTAACACACTAGCTCTCCATTCACACCTGAGATGTGTGAATCCTCATGTGCATTTTTTTGTCTTAAGGTCACTGTTGGGGGGGGGGGGTAAGGGGATGGTTGCAGTTTTCAAATCCACCTATGAACTCAGAGTTAAAGTCACTGAAACCACTCCTATGAAGTTAAGGAGCAATAGTCTTTTCTTAAGGAACACCCCTTTTGTGATGTCATGTCTGCTATTTAAGTGAATGTATCTTGAATAATGCAATCTTGCTCAGGGGATGAGAAGATCTTTCCATGAAACCAACTTGTGTGTCTGGTCTCATTATGAAAGCAGTATGGCACATGCATACTTATACTTCTAATTGATTTGACACCACACAAAGAAGATGAGAATTGCATGAATTGTGATAACAATTTGGCGTCCCTGAGTGGGCAGATGGCTTGCGTTGCTTCCGATTCCAATGCCACAAGAGGACATACGCAAAACCATCAGAAAAGGTCACATGCTGCAGCAAGGTAAGAAAGCTTTATTTCTTACATACCTTCTTTGAGCTTTTTTCCCAAGTTGATTCTCAAGAGTTGAATTGGTGTTATCACGATAGAAGGGTTCAAATTATTCCTGAATATGAATATTCCTTCTTTGTGTGGTAGGACGTGCTGGAACTAAGCAGGTATTGATAGACCACTGAGTTGGATATCCGTGACTAGTGTTGAGCGAACAGTTCGAGCATCGTTCGGGTTCGTACCGAATTTTGGGGTGTCCGGGACCCGGACCCGAACCGAACATTTTTGAAAAAGTTCGGGTTCGGGTCCGTTGTTCGTCGATTTCTTCCCGCTTTCTGAAGGGCTGCACGGCAGCCAATCAGCTAGCGTTTTACTTCTTGCCCTAAGAGCCCATCACAGCCATGCCTACTAATGGCATGGCTGTGATTGGCCAAGTGCAGCATGTGACCCAGCCTCTATTTAAGCTGGAGTCACGTAGCGCCGCACGTCACACTGCTCTGATTAGTGTAGGGAGAGGACGCAGCTTCTGTCAGGGCGAGATTAGGCAGGTTAAAGTCAGCAACAGCACCTAATGAACGGATCGATCTACAGTTGAGAATCATTGAACTTCTGCTAGTTACTTGCTCGCTGGTTTTTAGGCTGCACAGAGCGTTTTTCTGTCACTTATTTTCTGGGTTGATCGGCAGCCATTTTGTGACTTGTGGTGCAACAGAACAAGCTGCCACCAAGTCCATCAATACTAGTTTTTTTTTGCTATATCCTACATCAGGGGCTTGGCTGTGCTAATTGTCACCCCTAGAAACTCAGGATAGCAATTTCTTTATTTTATTAAGGGGTTAAATACAATTGCCCAAATACCAATACCCTAAATCTGGTGTTCCAGCTTTGGCTAGACAAGTATAATACTGTCTGCTGTCTGGCAAAGGATAGATTATTTTCTGGGGTGAAATTCAATTGCCAAAATAGCAATACCATAAATCAGTGGTTTCAGCTGTGGCTGGCAAAATAGAATAGTGTCCGCCAAAATATATATTTTGTTCTAGGGTGAAATTAATCTTGCAAAATAGCATTACCCTGATTCTGGTGTCCCAGCAGTTGCAGGCCAGATTTCATAGTGTCTGCCAAAACACATATTTTGTTCTGGGGTGAAATTAATCTGGCAAAATAGCAATACCCTGAATCTGGTGTCCCAGCAGTTGCAGGACAGATTTCATAGTGTCCACTAAAACATATATTTTGTTCTGGGGTTAAATTAATCTGGCAAAATAGCAATACCCTGATTCTGGTGTCCCAGCAGTTGCAGGACAGATTTCATAGTGTCCGCTAAAACATATATTTTGTTCTGGGGTGAAATTAATCTGGCAAAATAGCAATACCCTGAATCTGGTGTCCCAGCAGTTGTAGGCCAGAATTCATAGTGTCTGCTAAAACATATATTTTGTTCTGGGGTGAAATTAATCTGGCAAAATAGCAATACCCTGAATCTGGTGTCCCAGCAGTTGCAGGCCAGATTTCATAGTGTCCGCTAAAACATATATTTTGTTCTGGGGTGAAATTCAATTCCTAAAAGCAATACCATAAATCAGTGGTTTCAGCTGTGGCTGGCAAAATAGAATAGTGTCCGCCAAAACATATATTTTGCTCTGGGGTGAAATTAATCTGGCAAAATAGCAATACCCTGATTCTGGTGTCCCAGCAGTTGCAGGCCAGATTTCATAGTGTCCGCTAAAACATATATTTTGTTCTGGGGTGAAATTAATCTGGCAAAATAGCAATACCCTGAATCTGGTGTCCCAGCTGTTGCAGGCCACATTTCATAGTGTTTTGCAAAACATATATTTTGTTCTGGGGTGAAATTCAATTGCCAAAATAGCAATACCCTGAATCTGGTGTCCCAGCTGTTGCAGGCCAGGATTCATAGTGTCCGCAAAAACATATATTTTGTTCTGGGGTGACATTCAATTGCCAAAATAGCAATACCCTGAATCTGGTGTCCCAGCTGTTGCAGGCCACGTTTCATAGTGTCTTGCAAAACATATATTTTGTTCTGGGGTGAAATTCAATTGCCAAAATAGCAGTACCCTGAATCTGGTGTCCCAGCTGTTGCAGGCCAGGATTCATAGTGTCCGCAAAACATATATTTTGTTCTGGGGTGACATTCAATTGCCAAAATAGCAATACCTGAATCTGGTTTCCCAGCTGTTGCAGGCAGTTCATAGTGTCCGCCAAACATATATTTTGTTCTGGGTGACATTCAATTGCCAAAATAGCAATACCCTGAATCTGGTGTCCCAGCTGTTGCAGGCCACGATTTCATAGTGTCCGCCAAAACATATATTTTGTTCTGGGGTGACATTCAATCTGCCAAAATAGCAATACCCTGAATCTGGTGTCCCAGCTGTTGCAGGCCACATTTCATAGTGTCTTGCAAAACATATATTTTGTTCTGGGGTGACATTCAATTGCCAAAATAGCAATACCCTGAATCTGGTGTCCCAGCTGTTGCAGGCCAGGATTCATAGTGTCCTGCAAAACATATATTTTGTTCTGGGGTGACATTCAATTGCCAAAATAGCAATACCCTGAATCTGGTGTCCCAGCTGTTGCAGGCCACGTTTCATAGTGTCTTGCAAAACATATATTTTGTTCTGGGGTGAAATTCAATTGCCAAAATAGCAGTACCCTGAATCTGGTGTCCCAGCTGTTGCAGGCCAGGATTCATAGTGTCCGCAAAAACATATATTTTGTTCTGGGGTGACATTCAATTGCCAAAATAGCAATACCCTGAATCTGGTTTCCCAGCTGTTGCAGGCCACGTTTCATAGTGTCCGTCATAACATATATTTTGTTCTGGGGTGACATTCAATTGCCAAAATAGCAATACCCTGAATCTGGTGTCCCAGCTGTTGCAGGCCAGGATTCATAGTGTCTTGCAAAACATAAATTTTGTTCTGGGGTGACATTCAATTGCCAAAATAGCAATACCCTAAATCTGGTTTCCCAGCTGTTGCAGGCCACGTTTCATAGTGTCCGTCAAAACATATATTTTGTTCTGGGGTGACATTCAATTGCCAAAATAGCAATACCCTGAATCTGGTGTCCCAGCTGTTGCAGGCCAGGATTCATAGTGTCTTGCAAAACATATATTTTGTTCTGGGGTGACATTCAATTGCCAAAATAGCAATACCCTGAATCTGGTGTCCCAGCTGTTGCAGGCCAGGATTCATAGTGTCCTGCAAAACATATATTTTGTTCTGGGGTGACATTCAATTGCCAAAATAGCAATACCCTGAATCTGGTGTCCCAGCTGTTGCAGGCCACGTTTCATAGTGTCTTGCAAAACATATATTTTGTTCTGGGGTGACATTCAATTGCCAAAATAGCAATACCCTGAATCTGGTGTCCCAGCTGTTGCAGGCCAGGATTCATAGTGTCCGCAAAAACATATGTTTTGTTCTGGGGTGACATTCAATTGCCAAAATAGCAATACCCTGAATCTGGTGTCCCAGCTGTTGCAGGCCAGGATTCATAGTGTCTTGCAAAACATATATTTTTTTCTGGGGTGACATTCAATTGCCAAAATAGCAATACCCTGAATCTGGTGTCCCAGCTGTTGCAGGCCAGTATTCATAGTGTCCGCAAAAACATATATTTTGTTCTGGGGTGACATTCAATTGCCAAAATAGCAATACCCTGAATCTGGTGTCCCAGCTGTTGCAGGCCAGGATTCATAGTGTCTTGCAAAACATATATTTTGTTCTGGGGTGACATTCAATTGCCAAAATAGCAATACCCTGAATCTGGTGTCCCAGCTGTTGCAGGCCAGGATTCATAGTGTCTTGCAAAACATATATTTTGTTCTGGGGTGAAATTCAATTGCCAAAATAGCAATACCCTGAATCTGGTGTCCCAGCTGTTGCAGGCCAGGATTCATAGTGTCCGCAAAAACATATATTTTGTTCTGGGGTGACATTCAATTGCCAAAATAGCAATACCCTGAATCTGGTTTCCCAGCTGTTGCAGGCCACGTTTCATAGTGTCCGTCAAAACATATATTTTGTTCTGGGGTGACATTCAATTGCCAAAATAGCAATACCCTGAATCTGGTGTCCCAGCTGTTGCAGGCCAGGATTCATAGTGTCTTGCAAAACATATATTTTTTCTGGGGTGACATTCAATTGCCAAAATAGCAATACCCTGAATCTGGTGTCCCAGCTGTTGCAGGCCAGGATTCATAGTGTCCGCAAAAACATATATTTTGTTCTGGGGTGACATTCAATTGCCAAAATAGCAATACCCTGAATCTGGTGTCCCAGCTGTTGCAGGCCACGTTTCATAGTGTCTTGCAAAACATATATTTTGTTCTGGGGTGACATTCAATTGCCAAAATAGCAATACCCTGAATCTGGTGTCCCAGCTGTTGCAGGCCAGGATTCATAGTGTCTTGCAAAACATATATTTTGTTCTGGGGTGACATTCAATTGCCAAAATAGCAATACCCTGAATCTGGTGTCCCAGCTGTTGCAGGCCAGGATTCATAGTGTCTTGCAAAACATATATTTTGTTCTGGGGTGACATTCAATTGCCAAAATAGCAATACCCTGAATCTGGTGTCCCAGCTGTTGCAGGCCAGGATTCATAGTGTCCGCAAAAACATATATTTTGTTCTGGGGTGACATTCAATTGCCAAAATAGCAATACCCTGAATCTGGTTTCCCAGCTGTTGCAGGCCACGTTTCATAGTGTCCGTCAAAACATATATTTTGTTCTGGGGTGACATTCAATTGCCAAAATAGCAATACCCTGAATCTGGTGTCCCAGCTGTTGCAGGCCAGGATTCATAGTGTCTTGCAAAACATATATTTTTTTCTGGGGTGACATTCAATTGCCAAAATAGCAATACTCTGAATCTGGTGTCCCAGCTTTTGCAGGCCAGGATTCATAGTGTCCGCAAAAACATATATTTTTTTCTGGGGTGACATTCAATTGCCAAAATAGCAATACCCTGAATCTGGTGTCCCAGCTGTTGCAGGCCACGTTTCATAGTGTCTTGCAAAACATATATTTTGTTCTGGGGTGACATTCAATTGCCAAAATAGCAATACCCTGAATCTGGTGTCCCAGCTGTTGCAGGCCAGGATTCATAGTGTCTTGCAAAACATATATTTTGTTCTGGGGTGACATTCAATTGCCAAAATAGCAATACCCTGAATCTGGTGTCCCAGCTGTTGCAGGCCAGGATTCATAGTGTCTTGCAAAACATATATTTTGTTCTGGGGTGACATTCAATTGCCAAAATAGCAATACCCTGAATCTGGTTTCCCAGCTGTTGCAGGCCACGTTTCATAGTGTCCGTCAAAACATATATTTTGTTCTGGGGTGACATTCAATTGCCAAAATAGCAATACCCTGAATCTGGTGTCCCAGCTGTTGCAGGCCAGGATTCATAGTGTCCGCAAAAACATATATTTTGTTCTGGGGTGACATTCAATTGCCAAAATAGCAATACCCTGAATCTGGTTTCCCAGCTGTTGCAGGCCACGTTTCATAGTGTCCGTCAAAACATATATTTTGTTCTGGGGTGACATTCAATTGCCAAAATAGCAATACCCTGAATCTGGTGTCCCAGCTGTTGCAGGCCAGGATTCATAGTGTCCGCAAAAACATATATTTTGTTCTGGGGTGACATTCAATTGCCAAAATAGCAATACCCTGAATCTGGTTTCCCAGCTGTTGCAGGCCACGTTTCATAGTGTCCGTCAAAACATATATTTTGTTCTGGGGTGACATTCAATTGCCAAAATAGCAATACCCTGAATCTGGTGTCCCAGCTGTTGCAGGCCAGGATTCATAGTGTCTTGCAAAACATATATTTTGTTCTGGGGTGACATTGAATTGCCAAAATAGCAGTACCCTGAATCTGGTGTCCCAGCTGTTGCAGGCCAGGATTCATAGTGTCCGCAAAAACATATATTTTGTTCTGGGGTGACATTCAATTGCCAAAATAGCAATACCCTGAATCTGGTGTCCCAGCTGTTGCAGGCCACGTTTCATAGTGTCTTGCAAAACATATATTTTGTTCTCGGGTGACATTCAATTGCCAAAATAGCAATACCCTGAATCTGGTGTCCCAGCTGTTGCAGGCCAGGATTCATAGTGTCTTGCAAAACATATATTTTGTTCTGGGGTGACATTCAATTGCCAAAATAGCAATACCCTGAATCTGGTTTCCCAGCTGTTGCAGGCCACGTTTCATAGTGTCCGTCAAAACATATATTTTGTTCTGGGGTGACATTCAATTGCCAAAATAGCAATACCCTGAATCTGGTGTCCCAGCTGTTGCAGGCCAGGATTCATAGCGTCCGCAAAACATATATTTTGTTCTGGGGTGACATTCAATTGCCAAAATAGCAATACCCTGAATCTGGTTTCCCAGCTGTTGCAGGCCACGTTTCATAGTGTCCGTCAAAACATATATTTTGTTCTGGGGTGACATTCAATTGCCAAAATAGCAATACCCTGAATCTGGTGTCCCAGCTGTTGCAGGCCAGGATTCATAGTGTCTTGCAAAACATATATTTTGTTCTGGGGTGACATTGAATTGCCAAAATAGCAGTACCCTGAATCTGGTGTCCCAGCTGTTGCAGGCCAGGATTCATAGTGTCCATAAAAACATATATTTTGTTCTGGGGTGACATTCAATTGCCAAAATAGCAATACCCTGAATCTGGTGTCCCAGCTGTTGCAGGCCAGGATTCATAGTGTCCGCAAAAACATATATTTTGTTCTGGGGTGACATTCAATTGCCAAAATAGCAATACCCTGAATCTGGTGTCCCAGCTGTTGCAGGCCAGGATTCATAGTGTCCGCAAAAACATATATTTTGTTCTGGGGTGACATTCAATTGCCAAAATAGCAATACCCTGAATCTGGTGTCCCAGCTGTTGCAGGCCAGGATTCATAGTGTCCGTCAAAACATATATTTTGTTCTGGGGTGACATTCAATTCCCAAAATAGCAATACCCTGAATCTGGTGTCCCAGCTGTTGCAGGCCAGGATTTATAGTGTCTTGCAAAACATATATTTTTTTCTGGGGTGACATTCAATTGCCAAAATAGCAATACTCTGAATCAGGTGTCCCAGCTGTTGCAGGCCAGGATTCATAGTGTCCGCAAAAACATATATTTTGTTCTGGGGTGACATTCAATTGCCAAAATAGCAATACCCTGAATCTGGTGTCCCAGCTGTTGCAGGCAACGTTTCATAGTGTCCGTCAAAACATATATTTTGTTCTGGGGTGACATTCAATTGCCAAAATAGCAGTACCCTGAATCTGGTGTCCCAGCTGTTGCATTCCAGGATTCATAGTGTCTTGCAAAACATATATTTTTTTCTGGGGTGACATTCAATTGCCAAAATAGCAATACCCTGAATCTGGTGTCCCAGCTGTTGCAGGCCAGGATTCATAGTGTCCGCAAAAACATATATTTTGTTCTGGGGTGACATTCAATTGCCAAAATAGCAATACCCTGAATGTGGTGTCCCAGCTGTTGCAGGCCAGGATTCATAGTGTCCGCAAAAACATATATTTTGTTCTGGGGTGACATTCAATTGCCAAAATAGCAATACCCTGAATCTGGTGTCCCAGCTGTTGCAGGCCAGGATTCATAGTGTCCGTCAAAACATATATTTTGTTCTGGGGTGAAATTCAATTGCCAAAATAGCAATACCCTGAATCTGGTGTCCCAGCTGTTGCAGGCCAGGATTCATAGTGTCCGCAAAAACATATATTTTTTTCTGGCCTGGGGTGAAATTCAATTGCCAAAATAGCAATACCATAAATCAATGGTTTCAGCTGTGGCTGGCAAAATATAATAGTATCCGCCAAATGCTGTTTTGGCATTCAATTGCCAAAATAGCAATACCCTGAATCATTTGTCCCAGCTGTTGCAGGCCAAGTGTAAATCTGTCCATAAAAGGATACCTCTTATCCAGGGCCTAAATACTAGCCCTAAAAGAGATATTCCCCTAAATCAGTGGTTACTGCTGTGCCTGGATTAGTGTAATACGCTACATAAACAAATAGGCAGATAGTGTTAGGTGCCTGTAAAAAATGGCCTAAATTTGAAATCAATACATTGGGCCAAATATCTTTTGGGCCTGCTACTGGCCACCGCCACCAGGGACCGAGCACCCCAAAGGCAGCTTCAAGGAGTTCCCTGGCATGGCACTTCTTTAAACAATGTGCTGACGACAAGACCCGAGTGGTTTGCACGCTGTGCCATCAGATCCTGAAGCGAGGCATTAACGTTCTGAACCTTAGCACAACCTGCATGACCAGGCATCTACATGCAAAGCATGAACTGCAGTGGAGTAAACACCTTAAAAGCAAGGAACTCACTCTGGCTCCCCCTGCTCCCTCTTCTGCTGCTGCCTCGGCCTCTTCCTCCGCCTCGGGAGGAATGTTGGCACCTGCCGCCCACCAAAAAGAGGATGTGCCACCGACAACACCACCTGCGTCACCAAGCATCTCCACCATGTCACAAGGCAGCGTTCAGCTCTCCATCTCACAAACCTTGGAGAGAAAGCGTAAATACCCACCTAGCCACCCTCGAGCCCTGGGCCGGAATGCCAGCATTTCTAAACTACTGGCCTTTGAAATGCTGTCATTCAGGCTGGTCGACACAGACAGCTTCAAACAGCTGATGTCCATGGCTGTCCCACAGTATGTTGTTCCCAGCCGCCACTACTTCTCCAAGACAGCCGTGCCTTCCCTGCACAACCAAGTATCCGATAAAATCAAGTGTGCACTGCGCAACGCCATCTGTGGCAAGGTCCACCTAACCACAGATACGTGGACCAGTAAGCACGCCCAGGGACGCTATATCTCACTAACTGCACACTGGGTAAATGTAGTGGCGGCTGGGCCGCAGGCGGAGAGTTCCTTGGCGCACGTCCTTCTGCCGCCAAGGATCGCAGGGCATCATTCTTTGCCTCCTGTAGCCTCCTCCTCTTACTCGGCTTCCTCCTCCTCTGCTTCCACCAGCTCATCCAGTCAGCCACACACCTTCAACACCAACTTCAGCACAGCCCGGGGTAAACGTCAGCAGGCCATTCTGAAACTCATATGTTTGGGGGACAGGCCCCACACCGCGTAGGAGTTGTGGCGGGGCATTGAACAACAGACCGACAAGTGGTTTCTTCCGGTGGGCCTCAAGCCCGGCCTGGTGGTGTGCGATAATGTGCGAAATCTCGTCGCAGCTCGGGGACTAGCCAGTTTGACGCACATCCCTTGCCTGGTATATGTGTTGACTTTGTTGGTGCAGAAGTTCATTCACAACTACCCCGACACGTCAGAGCTGCTGCATAAAGTGCAGGCCGTCTGTGCGAGCTTCCGGCGTTCACACCCTGCCGCTGCTCGCCTGTCTGAGCTACAGCGGAACTTCGGCCTTCCCGCTCACCGCCTCATATGCGACGTGCCCACCAGGTGGAACTCCACCTTGCACATGCTGGAGAGACTGTGCGAGCAGCAGCAGGCCATAGTGGAGTTTCAGCTGCAGCACGCACGCATCAGTCGCACTGCGGAACAGCACCACTTCACCACCAATGATTGGGCCTCCATGCGAGACCTGTGTGCCCTGTTGCACTGTTTCGAGTACTCCACCAACATGGCCAGTGGCGATGACACCGTTATCAGCGTTACAATACCACTTCTATGTCTCCTTGAGAAAACGCTTAGGGCGATGATGGAAGAGGAGGTGGCCCAGGAGGAGGAGGAGGAGGAGGATGAGGGGTCATTTCTAGCACTTTCAGGCCAGTCTGTTAGAAGTGGCTCAAAGGGAGTTTTTTTGCAACAGCAGAGGCCAGGTACAAATGTGGCCAGCCAGGGCCCACTACTGGAGGACGAGGAGGATGAGGAGGAGGTGGAGGAGGATGAGGATGAAGCAGGTTCACAGCGGGGTGGCACCCGACACAGCTCAGACCCATCACTGGTGCATGGCTGGGGGGATACGGAGGATGATGACGATACGCCTCCCACAGATTACAGCTTGTCCTTACCTCTGGGGAGCCTGGCACACATGAGCGACTACATGCTGCAGTGCCTGCGCAACGACAGCAGAGTTGCCCACATTTTAACGTGTGCGGACTACTGGGTTGCCACCCTGCTGGATCCCCGGTACAAAGACAATGTGCCCACTTTACTTCCTGCACTGGAGCGTGGAAGGAAGATGCGCGAGTACAAGCGCACGCTGGTAGAGGCGCTCCTGAGAGCATTCCCAAATGTCACAGGGGAACAGGTGGAAGCCCAAGGCGAAGGCAGAGGAGGATCAAGAGGTTGCCAACGCAGCTGTGTCACGGCCAGCTCCTCTGAGGGCAGGGTTAGCATGGCAGAAATGTGGAAAAGTTTTGTCTCCACGCCACAGCTAACTGCACCACCACCTGATACGGAACGTGTTAGCAGGAGGCAGCATTTCACTAACATGGTTGAACAGTACGTCTGCACACCCCTCCACGTACTGACTGATGGTTCGGCCCATTCAACTTCTGGGTCTCCAAATTGGCCACGTGGCCAGAGTTAGCATTCTATGCCTTGGAGTTGCTGGCCTGCCCGGCGGCCAGCGTTTTGTCTGAACATGTATTCAGCACGGCAGGGGGCGTCATTACTGACAAACGCAGCCGCCTGTCCACAGCCAACGTGGACAAGCTGACGTTCATAAAAATTAACCAGGCATGGATCCCACAGGACCTGTGCCTCCCTTGTGCAGAATAGACATTTATAACTGCCTCCCCCTCAACCATGTATTCTTGTACTCCGGGGAACTTCTTTATTGAATCCTCATTTTTTTAACTTTACCATGATCTTGCGGTGCAACCAAAAGTTGAATGAACCTCTCCTCTGTCTGGGTGGTGGGGCCGAAATACCTGAGAGTGGCCTTCTCCGGTGGTGGTTAATATGGCGCATGATTCCTTGCTGTGGGACCTCTCCCCTCTGTCTGGGTGCTGGGCCGAAATAACTGAGAGTGGCCTTCTCCCGTGGTGGTTGATATGAGGCATGATTCCTTGCTGTGGGACCTCTCTCCTCTGTCTGAGTGCTGGTCCGAAATACCTGAGAGTGGCCTTCTCCGGTGGTCGTTGATATGACGCATGATTCCTTGCTGTGGGACCTCTCTCCTCTGTCTGGGTGCTGGGCCGAAATAACTGAGAGTGGCCTTCTCCAGTGGTGGTTGATATGACGCATGATTCCTTGCAGTGGGACCTCTCTCCAATTGATATTGGTTAAATTTTATTTTTATTTTAATTCATTTCCCTATCCACATTTGTTTGCAGGGGATTTACGTACATTTTGCTGCCTTTGGCAGCCCTCTAGCCCGTTCCTGGACTATTTTACAGCCTTTTTAGTGCCTAAAAGTTCGGGTGCCCATTGACTTCAATGGGGTTCGGGTTCGGGATAAAGTTCGGGTCGAGTTCGGATCCCGAACCCGAACATTTTTGGGAAGTTCGGCCGAACTTCCCGAACCCGAACTTCCAGGTGTTCGCTCATCTCTATTGGTGAGCCATCTAGGGAGGTGGCAGCTAGAATAGCGCAAATAGCTATTTTTTGCCACTGGTTTATTGTGTGTACTACAAACTATTTTTGATGCTTCTATTTTAATATCTAGATCTAAAAAGGTTTTCACTTTTTGGCCAACTATAGGAGTGAAATGTAGATTTTTATCATTTATATTGATTTCTGTTAAAAGGGAATCAAGTGATGTTCTATTGTCTTGCCAAATAAACCAAATATCATAAATATAACGTCGCCAGAGCACCAGAGTCACCCACAGCCATGGCTCAACTACCTCCCTCTCCCAATCGGCGAGGAAGAGCTTGACGTAGCTGGGGCGAATCTGTTGCCCATGACGGTCCCAGTACGCTGGAGGTAAAATGTACCTTCAAAATTAAAATAATTATGAGATAAAATATATTGTATTGTATTCAAAAGAAATTCACTTTGTTCCCTTGGTAAATAATTTTGGTCTTGAAAGGTCTGCTTTAGTGCTTGTAAGCATTTTGTATGTTCTATAACTGTGTACAGTGAACTCACATCAAGTGTTCCCATAATGTAATGATCTTGCCATTCGATAGTCTCGAGTATCTCAATAATTTGCGTTGTGTCCTTTATATAAGAAGGAATTTTCTTTACAAGTGGTTGTAGCCACTGGTCTATGCATTTTGACAAGTTTGATGAAACGCAAATCGATACCCGAGACTATCGGCCTACCCGGTGGTGCTTTGAGATCTTTGTGCACCTTGGGGACACAGTAGAATGCTGGCACTCTTCTCTGTGTCCCCAAAATGAACTTTGATTCATTCTCATTTAAATATCCCTTTTCTAGGCCTGTTTTACATATTATTTTTAGTTCATTATAGTACTCTTCAGTTGGATCTTTTGTTAATTTTTGATACATTGTAGTGTCATTTAATTGTCGTGTACATTCCTCTATATATTTTACTGTATCGAGTATCACAATAGCTCCTCCCTTATCTGCAGGGCGTATTGTTATTTCTTGCATTTGCTGTAATTGTTTAATGGCTTCCCTTTCTCCCCTACTCAAATTATTATGAGAATTAGTTCCTTTTAGATTTCTCAATTCTTTTTCTACACTTTTCTTAAAACTAGTGATCTGCTCACCCATTTCTTGTTTGGGATATTTCCTAGACCTCTCTTTCAAGTTTGTATGTTGAAAATGGGACTGTTCAGTCCCATCGTAGTTTGTAATATTAGAAGCTATAGGATTTTTTAGGAAATATTTTTATAAACATAATCTACGAATAAACTTTTCAATCCCAATATAGGTTGTAAATTTGTCAAACTTATTTGTTGGGGCAAATTTTAGCCCCTTATTCAGTACTTTCTCTCGCATTTCAGTTAACTGGTAGTCACTAATATTAATGATGTTCGATGGAACTAGTGATGTCTGTGCCTGTAATTGTTTTTTCTTAGAGTGTCTCCCTCTTCGTATTTTTCTTGTGCTACTCGTGGTTGATTTTGTTTCCTTGGATATTGTGAAGTGTTCTGTTCTCTCCTGTTGTCGTATCCCCTGTTGGTGTTTGTGATTCTGTGTCTGTTGGTTGATTCCCAACTTCGATGTCTCAAATTGTAATTGTGTTGGTTGTTGACGTTTCTGTGTGGTGATGTCCTTAGATTGCGTGTTATCCGAGTTGGAGTGGGTGTTTTCCTCATTCTCACTCTGTGGTGTGGGGGTGTGAAATCTAAAAAACTTGGTGATGCCAGTGTGTCATATTTGTTTGTAGTGGGTACATTGTATTGTTCCTTTCTCTCATCTCTTATTTCTTTTTTATCTTTTTTAGAATTGTGACTACTAGATGTTAGTTCTGTATTTTGTGTTAGTTGTTTTTCATCTCTCCTATCTAGATTTTTTAATTTCTTTACTTTTCTTTGCATAATATCTTGTTCTAAGTTATCTAGGTTTTGGCAAATCCTCTGTTACCACTTAGTTGTTTCCTCTGTTTCTGGAAATGTAGTGATGTCTTTTTTGAGAATATCTATTTGTTCCGTTAGTTGTTGTATAATGGATAACCTTCTTTCTATTATTAGTTGGACCAGTTTTTCTGATTGTGCATATAAAAAGGAGTCCCATTGTTTTTGAAATTCATCGTCCAAAATGTCTGTTGCTGGATTTTTTGTAATCAGCAAACCTTTTGGAATATATCTCTTTTGTAAATATTGGCTTAGCGCAGACACTTCCCATTTATTTCTTAGTTGTTTTTGTAATAGATTTTCCAATTTTCTGTAACTGTTTTCCCTATTAAGAATAGAATTATTAGCAGTATCTTCTGACACTTCGAAAATAAAACCTTGTATTTTCTGACATTTTAAGTCCATATGTTCCCAAATTTTCATATTGATCTTACAAGGAGCACTGCCAATTGGGTGATAATATATGGGCAGATAGACAATGTGTGTGGCGGCTCACTGTGTAGACCAATATGACAGGTGCTCACCCCTGGCAACACCCAGGCCAAATGGGATATAAAATAAAACAAACAACAAATTTTTATAATGCAGTGTCTGCACGGATGCACCAAACGTCAGCTTGCATGTGTTCTGCAGCCCTGAGCACCAATAAGTAAAATTATTTTTTTACTGGTCTCTTTTGTGCTCAGTTCACTTTTTTTTTTTGTGTAAAAAATACATTTAGTGTTAGAAAGAAATCATTTTTAGGTAGTGTTAGTGTAGATTTTTGCACGCACATAATATCTGTGTGCATGCATGCGTCCTGCACCTGCTGAGTGCTGATAAGAAACATCCATTTTTCTGATCGGTCTGCTCAGTTTACTGTGCAATTTTTTTTTCCTGTGTAGTTAGTTCTATATATACTATATATATATATAATTTACTCACCTAAATTTTTGTTTCCTGGAGTCCGTAGGCAGCACATGACGAATGGGTTAAGTCCCCTCAGTACAATTAGGATAGAGACACATTATACAACAATAAACTAAATTAATTGACTAATTAACAGGCCATATAAGGCTACACACAACACCAGATCCTCATATTTGTATGCAGCAGTAATTTATTAATAAGGGAGGGTTAGCTGTGCTGCCTACGGACTCCAGGAAACAAAAATTTAGGTGAGTAAATTTTCACTTTCCTGATCGTCATTGGCCGCACATAAAGAATGGGATCTGATATGCAGTACTCATTGGGAGGGAGCACTGGGCGCAACTTGGAGCACTCTTTTGCCAAATGTCGACCCTTCAGCTGCCAAGATGTCTAGTCTGTGGTGCCTCATGAATGTGGAAATGGTAGACCATGTGGCCGCTCTACATATTTGATCCAGTGAAACTTGTGCCAATTCTCCCCAGGAGGAAGCTGTGGATCTTGTAGAGTGCGCTTTCAGAGAAATTAGGCAAACCAGCTTAGATGCAGAATTGAACCCTTGATCCATCTAGCTAGTGTTACTTTGCTAGCTCTATTTTCTTTTGTTTTGCCCCTGAATTTTAAAAAATAGACCTTCCGACTTCCTAAAAGAGGAGGTAGCTTGGAGATAAGCCAGCAATGCTCTTTTCACCTCCAAAAGGTGCCAATCAACTGTATCCAGAGGAATCGAATGAAGAACTGGAAAAGAGAGCTCTGGGTTAAGGTTAACCACAGATGTAATTTTTGGGAGAAAGAAGTGTACAGGTGGCTCTCTGTTGTCACAGTATGGTACGTGGTGCTTCCGTATAGTAGTACCCCAAAGACCACAAATAAATATTATAAAGTTAAATTAATACGTGCACTCTGCTATATGTAACTGCATTGAATTCATTTATTTGAAAAATATAAAAATATAAAAGAATATAAAAATATCAGAGTATCCAATTGTTGTCACACTGTTGAGTGAAACTCAGATATTACACGTGGTCTCCACTATAATAAAGTTAATCCCTAACTCTTTCAGTTAGGCCTCATGCACATGACCGTTTTTTTATGCTGTCTGCAAAAACGGGTTCCGTTGTTCAGTGATTCGTGTCCGTTTTTGCCTTCCGTTGTGTTTCCGTGTGTCTTCTGTTTTTTTGAGCGGACATGACCCAAAAGATTTTACCAAAAGACAGGCTGACAATTTTTCCCAAGTGCCTGCCAAGGGATCCGCAGAAAAAACGGACACGGAACACGGATGACACACGGATGGCCATCCGCATTTTTTCACGGACCCATTGATTTGAATGGGTCCGTAAACCGTTTTTCACGTACAAGAATAGGACAGGTTATATTTTTTTGACGGACTGGAATCACGGACCACGGACGCGGAGGACAAACGGTGCATTTGCCGAGGTTTCCACGGACCCATTAAAAACCAATGGGTCCACAGAAAATCACAAAAAACGGATTAACGGACACGGAATCAAACAACGGTCGTGTGCATGAGGCCTTAATCTCTGATCATGTTTCATAACCTTAAAGAACAGTATTGGATTTAGAAGGAATATAAATAAAAAATAAAAAGAGAATATAATAATTATCAAGCTTATAAAGATATCAAATTGATGAAATTATGGAATTATGTGGAGTACGTCAGCATCAGCACTGGTCAATTTACAAACCACTGGATAGTATTATTGGGTTAGTGTGTGAATTACATGCTGATTGAGAGTAGTGTTGCTGACATATAATGCTGTGGAGGAGTCTGTTACATCAAGTATAGTTGTAGTAGAGTACATTTGTAACAGATGATTCTGAGGCAAACTATGTGTCAAAATGCCAAGACTTGGGAAACAAGAAACAAAGCAAATGAAAAAAGGACCAGTCAATCAAACTGTAATGGATCGTTCCAAATACTGATATCTTTGATAATGATTGTCCATTCAAAAGTCCTCTCCAATGAGCATAGAAATAAATGTTTCCAAGTGTTTCAATCCGGAGTGCTCCCAATCACATAGCACATTCAATAAGAATGTCAAAAGAGTATTACATCTATTATTATATTTCACCGTGTTTGTGGTAAATATTATGCAATCATAAATGATCTTATGAATTTTATGCGGATTTACATGACCACTGAAGAAGGGATCAGGCATCCCGAAACGCGTATTGGTTTTGGCTCATGGTCTACTCTAATAATTTTAATCTAAACAGTTATTTTTGTTTTATCAAAAGCGCGCTTTTCCACTAACAGAAAGTCTCCATCAGATGACGTTGTATATCACGTGGGACGTCACAAATATACACACATCCGAAAAACACTTGGAAACATTTATATCTATGCTCATTGGAGAGGACTTTTGAATGGACAATCATTATCAAAGATATCAGTATTTGGAATGATCCATTACAGTTTGATTGACTGGTCCTTTTTTCATTTGCTTTGTTTCTTGTTCCCCAAGTCTTGGCATTTTGACACATAGTTTGCCTCAGAATCATCTGTTACAAATATACTCTACTACAACTATACTTGATGTAACAGACTCCTCCACAGCAATATATGTCAGCAACACTACTCTCAATCAGCATGTAATTCACACACTAACCCAATAATACTATCCAGTGGTTTGTTAATTGACCAGTACTGATGCTAACATACTCCACATAAGCTTGATAATTATTATATTCTCTTTTTATTTTTTATTTTTATTTTTATATTCCTTCTAAATCCAATACAGTTTTAGGGTTATGAAACATGATCAGAGATTAACTGAAAGAGTTGGGGATTAACTTTATTATAGTGGAGACCACGTGTAATATCTGAGTTTCACTCAACAGTGTGACAACTTTTGGATACTCTGATATTTTTACGTTCTTTTATATTTTTCAAATAAATAAATTCAATGCAGTTACATATAGCAGAGTGCCCGTATTAATTTCACTTTATAATGTTTGGGAGAAACCCTGGCATAGTTCGTAGGATTATGCAATCACCCAGATCTCTTCAATATGGCTCCTTACATGAAAGGGCTTTCAGTTTACTAACATGTCTGGCCGATGTAATTGCGACTAGAAACAGAGCCTTCATAAACACATTATTTTGAGAGGGTTCGATTGGTTCGAATGGATCTTTTAACATAGCTGATAGAACAACATAACAGGAAGGAACGGGAGAAGTAACAGGGGGTCTTAGGTTCCTTAAGGCTTTAAAAAAAGTACGTACTATTTGATTATTTGAGAATTTCCCCTGTAATTGGGCAATAATAGCCGTAAACTGCACTTTTAAGGTATTTGCTCTCAAACCTTTTGTAAATCCCTTCTTGAAGGAAATGTAAGACCGACTTAAAATCTTCACGCATAGCCGAGCTTCTATAGACTCTGTTATATATTTTTATAGTAGAAGGTTTTCGAGCGGCAACCATGGTATTGCCTAATTCTAAAGTAATGTCATTAAAGACTGCCACTCAACCTCCATGCCGCCAGTTGTAGACTGTTGGGATTGTGGTGAGGAAAACCCTTCTGGAGATGTAAATCCAGGCGGAGAGGTATCTTCCAAACTCTCCCTTTGGAAAGGCATAAGGCTAGAGAGAACCATGACCTTCGAGGCCAGAATGGAAGAATTGCTATCGCCTCTGCACGATCTTCTCGTATCCTCTTGAGGACCTTTGTTATGAGAGGGATTGGAGGAAATACATAGATTAGGCCCTCCTACCCAGCTAACTGAGAGACCGTCCATTGCCATTGCCTGCCGGACCAATGAATGGAGCAGAACCGACTGAGCTTTGTATTCTTTTCTGTTGCCATGGCATCCAACCAAGGTTTTTCCCAGCGAGACAGAATGTTGTTGAATACTCTTGGATTTAGACCCCAATCCCCCCGATGTAAACGTGTATGGCTGAGGAGATCCGCAGACTGGTTCAGAATCCCTTTTATATGGATCACTGAGATGTCCTTTGTGAATCTTTATGTCCAAGTCATCAAGATGGAACACTCCTTGAAAAGATTGTGACTCCTTTTGCCCCATTGTTTATTGATATAGAAGATGTTTGGTAAATTGTCTGACTGGACTATTATTTTGCAGCCGGAAAGATGTGTCTGAAAATGAAGAAGTGCTAGCCTCACTGCTGTCAATTCTCTGCAATTGGAGGACATCATCGCTTCTTCTCTCGTCCATTTTCTCTGAACCCATAGAACGTCTACATGGGCACCCCAGCCCCAAGAGCAGGCATCCGATGTAATAATTTTCTGGCAATGGGGGTTCAGATCCCTGCCCTGCAGTAGGTGATTCGACGAGACCCACCACTTCAAGTCCTGGCGTGTTGAGGGAAATATCACTATCTTCTTATCCAATGAACTGTAATTTCTGTTCCAGCTGGATAGAATATTGTTTTGTAACGTTCTCATGTGGGTTCTGGCCCAAGGCACGGCCCCTATACAGTTGTGTTCAAAATTATTCAACCCCCACTGAAATTGAGTGTTTTGGCCAGTTTGACATTGATTTTGATCATTTCAGTCATCTTGTTTACAATTAAATCAAAGAGGCACTTGTAAGTCAGACAAATATAACATAACATTTATAATGAAATAACCACAAATGTCTTTTCTGTGCTCACATCATTATCAGTTTTATTCAACCCCCAAGTGACATTCAATCTTAGTACTTAGTACAACATCCTTTTCCAGTTATAACAGCTTTTAAACGTGAAGCATAGCTTGACACAAGTGTCTTGCAGCGATCTACGGGTATCTTCGCCAATTATTCATGGGCAAAAGCCTCCAGTTCAGTCACAATCTTAGGCTTGCGCGCTGCAACTGCTTTCTTTAAGTCCCACCAGAGGTTCTCAATCGGATTTAAGTCTGATGACTGCGATGGCCACTCCAAAATGTTCCAGCCTTTAATCTGCAACCATGCTCTAGTGGACTTGGAGGTATGCTTGGGATCATTGTCCTGTTGAAAGGTCCAACGTCTCCCAAGCCTCAGGTTTGTGACGGACTGCATCACATTTTCATCCAATATCACCTGGTACTGAAGAGAATTCATGGTACCTTGCACACGCTGAAGTTTCCCTGTACCTGTAGAAGCAAAACAGCCCCAAAGCATGATTGACCCCCGCCATGCTTCACAGTAGACAAGGTGTTCTTTTCTTCATAGGCCTTGTTTTTCCTCCTCCAAACATAGCGTTGATCCATGGGCCCAAACAGTTCTAATTTTGTTTCATCAGTCCACAGAACACTTTTGTGGTTTGTCCACATGACTTTTGGCATACTGCAGTCGACTCTTCTTTTTCTTTGGAGACAGCAAGGGGGTGCGCCTGGGAGATCTGGCATGGAGGCCTTCGTTACGCAGTGTGCGCCTTATTGTCTGAGCTGAAACTTCAGCACCCGCATCTGACAAATCTTTTTTCAGTTCCTCAGCAGTCACACGGGGACTTTTCAACACTTTGCGCTTCAGGTAGCGCACAGCAGTCGAAGTCAGCATCTTCTTTCTGCCACGACCAGGTAGCGTTTCAACAGTGCCCTTTGCCTTGAATTTGCGAATGATGCTTCCTATGGTGTCTCTTGGTATGTTTAACATCTTTGCAATCTTCTTATAGCCATTGCCCTTCCTGTGAAGAGAATTCACCTCTTCTCTTGTCTTCCGGGGCCATTCTGTTGACTTCACCATGTCTGTAAACACACCAGTAAATGTCTAGAAGGAGCTGAGTCTTACAGTCATTTTAAATCTGCCTAATTGGTGCTTATTATGCTCGATTGCTGCTCCTTGACATCCACGGGTGTTTTCAATACCTGATCGAAAACACTTGAATGAACCTCTGTTCTTAAGAGTGGTCGTCTTTAAGGGGTTGAATAATTGTGTCAATGAAGAAATCACAAAAAAAACATTTAATACTGTATTACAAAAACAATTGATGTCATTTTAGTTGCATTTGGTTCTTTAAAAAGTCCTTGTAGGATTTCATTCTGAACACAATTACAAATGTACACTAAATTCCCTAAAACCCCTTACAGCAATGGGGGTTGAATAATTTTGAACAGAACTGTAGATGAGGCCAGGAGACTCAGTATCTTCATTGCTTGACGTATAGAGATCTTGGTTCTGGACAGGAGGTGACAAATTCATCTGTGAATAGAAGATACTCTTTGTGGCGACAACCTGATTGCCATGCGCTGAGAATCCAGGTCTATATATATTTAAACAGAGACATTTTTCAAATTTTTGTTCTGTACATCACCACAGTGGATTTTGAACAAAAGAATTCAGATGCAGTTGAAGTTCAGACTTTAAGCTTTAATTCAGTGGGTTGAACAAAATGATTGCATAGAAATGTGAGGAACTAAAGCATTTTTTAAACTTCGCCATACTTTTTTTTTTTTTTTCTATCATTCTGGTAGAGGTTGATCTTGGTTTCATCTGTCCAAAGAATATTCTTCCAGAAGTGTGCTGTTTTTTAAGATTTTTTTTTTAGCAAAGTCCAATCCAATCTAGGTCACCAGTGATTTCTTTCTTTCTCAGGAGTTACCAAACTGTAGATTTTGCCACTCCTAATAGTGTAGCAATTTCTCGGATGGGTTTTTTCTGTTTTTCGCAGATGAAGGATGGCTTGTTTCACCTGCATGGAGAGCTCTTTTGACCACATGTTTACTTCTCAGCAAAATCTCAAAATTCAAGCACCAGACCTCAAATCAACTCCAGGCCTTTTATGTGCTTAATTGAGAATGAAATAATGAAGGAATTGCCCACACCTGCCCATGAAACAGCCTTTGAGTCAATTGTCCAATTACTTTTGGTCCCTTTAAAAACAAGGTGCCACATGTAAAGGAGCTGAAACTCCTAAACCCTTCATCCAATTTTAATGTGGATACCCTAGCTAAAAGTCTGGACTTTATGTCCATTATATAACTATATACACTTGTAGGGATCACAGCACTCAGCAGATAATTGGCAGTTATATAGGGTGCTCGTTTCTTGTTGGCCCTGACTCCACTTCCAGGGGCCTGAGTATTATAGACAATATATTTGAAACGGCACACCAAAAGTTTTTGATTGCAATTACACTTTTTATTCAGCCAGACATTTATGCTTTATGCAACGTTTCGGGCTTACATAGATAGCCCTTCATCAGGCGGTATATCAAAACGAAAAAGAGAGAGATAAGAGGCATATAATCAGTATATAGTACATAGTGGGAATATACAATATAGAAATGTGAACAGGTGCATACATCAGTACACAAATATATATACACATAGGTAGGTCAATGGTTGTTTGACCTGTAACCTTAGGTCATATTACCAAGAAGGTATTTTATATGGACGTACAGCTGATATATAAGGTATTAAGTTGTTTGGGACAATGGGGTAAATTTGACAATCTTAATAGCATGTGGTGTACCCGCACTATCAAGTGCCTGTGAGGATGTGATAGCTGCATAATGATAGATAGTGCGGTTGCCTGCTGCATATAATCGCCTAGGGCACAGTGTGGATCCGATTATAGTACACATGAAGCTAACATCTAACATCTAATCCACTATGTAAAACGCCTATGTAGAAAGCCTCTCTGTGGAAAGGAGTGGAGGTCAGAAATGCAGGACAAGGAAACCCTCACCTTATAGATCCATTTGCAGGGAATATAACTATAACTTGAATATTTTTTAGTAAACAGGTAATAAAAACAAAATTTGTGTCAGTGCTCAAGTATATATGGACCTAACTGTATATAAATCACAGAAAATAGATACAGAACATCCTGCACGATATTATAGTAATTTAATTATAGATTTATTGGTAATGGTTCTCGCACACATCATGTGCGCATTTGCCCTTTCTGACCCTCAAAGATGGGTGTTACCGGTTAGAGGTGTGTCTCTGCACAGTCTGATACTATTCAATAAGTGCTGCCAATGTCAGACTGTGCAAGGACACACCTCAAATTGGTAACACCCATCTGGACCTTCACTGCAGACTACTAGCAATTTATCCATACCTTCTACAAGGAATTATACAGGAATGGCAGTACATAGAGTCAAAAAAATAGATGCTCCATAGTTGTCATTACATTGGGAGATGCAAGTAGTTACACTTACTAACAAAGATGTGTAAGGAGAGGTGACAGGTCATCATTAAGTCTAATATACAGTCTTGAAGTTTGCGATAAGTTTTTCCTAAGCTAAATAATATCCTCTATCACATTATCACACCATTATACAGCTTCAAGCTTGTTTCCCTCCTAAAATTTTATGGACATATAAGCACCAGGTTCATAAAATGCTCAGAATTTCCCCTTGACTATTTATCAGTATAGTTTTTTTTTTTCATCTTCTGCTAATAAAACATCTATTGGTTACATGTTTCAAATAAATTTGTAAAAAGACGCAGGTTTTGCCTGATGCAGACCTCCACTGAGATAGCCAGTTAATTTGATTTTGCATATTAAGTGGAAATTTAATATCACATTTATTTTATGACAGTTATACCTGCAATGTGTTTTCTAGGCAGGTACATTAATTATTCCACTTAATGTTTTAACAGCACAAATAGTGAAGCATATGATTGAAATTTAAAGCCAATGAAAATGGTTGCCTTTGACGGTAAATTACAAGAACAGACAATTGTTGATAGGTGAGGTGGCAAGAGAAATCCCACACAGTGAAAGGAATAAAAGCACATTTTACTCTAGGGTATTTTTACCTTTTTGTGTGTTAAGTTTACTACTGGCTATAAAAAATCCCTTAGGAATTCAATTTCTTCTATTCAAATTCATACTACAAAAGGAACATTAAGAATATATCACATTTAGACATTTCTGTATTGAGATTTTTTCTACATTTGACAAAGACTGATGAGACATGTTTAAGCAGGGGTTACAGCTACCATCCATTCATGTATGGTTAATATACTAGCTTCTAATTAACTACTTTGTGACTACACTTTATAGCTGTTTTATATTTTCTCCGTTCTTTGTACTATTCTGTGTAGTTGTTTCAGGTAATAGTTTATAAATGGATTGTGGATGCACAGTTTAAAAAGTTTTCAAGACCATAGGTACGGCGCTGCAAAATTATGGATCACTCTTGGATCATGTTAAAATGGTTCTTTTTTATTTTTAGTAAATATCTACGTGTTTTGGGGGTACAGAATGCCCCCTTCTTGTAATGCTTCAGACACAGTTGCATCCAGCGTCCCACATGACGTGTCAAACGACCAGGTGAAATGTTCTCTGAGTGGAGACCAGGTCCTAAAGTCCACCTTGTAAAGGGAATTTTGTGGAGCCTTTGAATCCTTGACTGGATAGTGATGTATCCGCACAAAATATGTAGAAATCAACAGAAGATCCACAGGAGATAGTTCGCCCAATGCTGCCCAACCATACGCGTTTCGGAGGTCCTCCTCCTTCCTTAGTGGATGCCATTTATAGCTACATGTGGAGACCTAGCTGCCATCTGAACATTTACCACTGGAGCGGTAACGTTTTTTCTGCACATTAGTACCACTAATACTCTATTCACCTCTTTTTTTATACTGTGGGACTCTAGTATAGTCTCCAAGTGAGAACTTGGGGGTTATTGGACCTCAGTAAAACACCATCACAGCAATTTACATCCACTGAGGAGACTCCATTGCCGTTTATGTCAGTATTTTTATTTTGTTACTCCGTGAATGTAACATCCGCATTTTTACGCCATCTACTGGTAAAGTTTTAGCGTGGGGTTTATTTTCATGTTTATATTTCAGTATGTTGTAGATTTTCTGTCATTTTATTAAAATAACTTTTATTTTACTATTTGTGTTTCCTTGCATCCTGTCCTGATATTGAGTGCCCACTCTGTAATCTCCTTACGTATATTATATGTCTACCTGAAGTTGTAGGGATATATGTCTACACATATTCATATCTACTGTACATATACATACAAATATTCCCATACTGGCTGCCTGTATAGGAGGGTGCATGTATCCATGCTCTCTCCATGTACAGAAACCCCACATGGATCATCTTTAAACTTCTCTTAGAACAGAGGTGTATAATATATGGTTGTCCCCGTTTGGTGGCAGGTTAGGTGGTATTTTATTTTATGTTTCCTCGTCCCCATCCTCATCCCCATCCCATATCATGAACAGGTCATCAATGTACCTTTTGTAATACTTGATATGTTTATAGACGAGCCCCCACCATTAAAAACATATTAGCTCCAAGTCGACCAAAACAACATACTCAGGAGAAAGAGGAGAAACTGCCCAACCATCGTCTTAAAAAAAGTAGCTATAGATGTGGGGGTAAGAACTGCCTATGTTCTAAGCTCATCACCCACGGTCAAACATCCTTCAGTTCCAATCACAATGGGACCACCTTTCAAATAAAATACCACCTGACCTGCCACTCAACTTATGTCACAGAAGATAGGGTCCAATCAGGGTCCCATACATGTTTAATCTCAGAGATTCCATTTCATTTTATTTTAATTCATGGTCCATTCTAATATTTAATAATTTTCACTAATTTTATTAATCATATTCATGTTCTTTTTAATATCATGACCGTATAGCAGTATTCAGAAATATGGGATTAGACACCATAAATTAAACATGCGACGCGGCAGTGTACCTTTTTTTCCTCCCATTTCCTTAAAATTATTTTCCTTTGTATATATGCAATTTTCCTATTTTATATTTTTTGGTTTTTGTATTTTCATTTTTCATCTATTTTTCATTCTATCTTATTGTTACTATTTTTTAACTATCATTATTTTTATAGCACAAAAATATGGACTCTATATACCCCAACCACAGAAGAATTACCTCAACCGCAAACAAGAAAATCCCAGTGCCAATCATATCCTCCTCCCCCTCTCACTTACCGATCCCCCAAAGGATCGGCAAACACTCTCCACCGCCTCACAGTATCTCCCCGACACCCCGATCACAAAAGCAGACCGGACTGCACACAGCCGCTCCGTTCTGTCAGCTGCAGCCGGAGCAATGTGAGGAGAAAGCGCGCAGCTGCGCTGAAGAATAGCCGATATGAGAAGAACAAGGGCAGCTGCATTTCTACTACAGCAGGGGAAAGGCTTGGCCAGATGTGGCTTCCCCTGGAGGTAACAGACGATCACAGGGTCAGTGTCTATTTAAAAATGGCTGGTAAAAATGATTAATTCAAAAAAAATTTTACAAATATTTCATAGTATGTCCTTTACAAGGCAAAAAAACAACAACAAAAAACAACAGTTTTAGGGAATGGTGAATCTTATAGTTTCTGGGTTCATGGTCTTATGGAGTGGCTTCTTATCGATTTTTCAATGTTAGAATATGAAAATTGTGCCTAAGGGAAAAGTACAGAATATGAATTATATTTGTCTGTTTGAAAATCTTACTTAAAGGGGTTGTCTCATCACAGAAAATAGGGGCATATCGCTAGGATATGTCCCCATTGTCTTATAGGTGTGGGTCCCAGAAGCACATATATCGAGAACAGAGCCGCGCAAGGTGGTGGCTGGAGGACTTGAGTCCGGCCACCACAAAGCAAGCTCCCCATAGAAGTGAATGGGAGCTCACCACACATGACTGGCCACCGCTCCCTATTACTTCTATGGGACCAATGGAAATAGCCTATTTTCATTGGCCCCATAGAAATTAATGGAGGGCGGCTGCGCATGTACAGTGCGCCCCCCAACACTTTCTGGGCTTCGTTCTCAATTTAGGCGCAGGTCCTGGCGGTGGAACCCGCACCTTATAAGACAATGGGATATGCCACCATTGTCTTATAGTTGCGGGTCCTAGAAGCACCTATATCAAGAACAGAGCCCGCAAGGCCACCACCGAGCATTCTCCCCATAGAAGTGAATGGGAGCGCACCGCACATGACTGGCCAGCGCTCCTATTCACTTCTATGGGACCAATGGAAATAGCCTATTTTCGGCAGCCCCATAGAAATTAATAGAGGGCGCACACACAGTGCACCCTTCAACATTTTCTGGGTTCCGTTCTCGATATAGGTGCAGGTCCCGGCAGTGAGACCCGCACCTATAAGCGAACGATATGCTCCCAATGTCTGTGATGAGACAACCCCTTTAAGACTAGTTCTGAATCAGTATATAGGTAAATTTACACAGAGAGGCCTCCAACCATAGCTGAACAGATTTATCACAGCAGCTCAGGCTGAATGATATATTCAAGTGCAGGGCTAGATACTTTAGTCTAACTTTATACTAACTATTGCTTTGCTTAGTTTGAGATGCTGGAATTGAGAAACAATTTTGGCACAAAATGTTGCATATTGGTTATTCCCCTTTCCAGTGAAGCCATAGCACAATACTGATAAGCCATCCCCTTGTTGAGCTACTTGCAGAAACTGTAAAGTTTTAAATGATAAAATATATCATCCTGGAGTCTAGCCTTGCTTAGTGACTGTAGTGTTCTAGCTCTTTCATGGTAGGACTTTATATCAAATAGTTTAGTCTAGGAGAAACAAATGTATAGATTCCTATAATTTTAAGTGCAATAAATCATTTGAGTCCTTGCATAGGATGTTGATAATTTTAACTATCATCTCTATAAACAGGCCCAAAGGTGCAGGACTTTGTAATTCTTTTTACATCAAAGTTGAGCTTCCACTAATTGGAATTCAGCTAGTCTTGCATTTCCATACATATCCTCTCTGTAACAGTAGTCGCTTATTTTACCAAGTGGTAAATATAAATTGAAAATAATATTCGTGACAGTATAGAACACAGTGTTGGACTGGGGTGCCCACCCTACAGCCACAGTAAATGGAAATATTTTTGGTCCGATGCACTTGATACAGTGGGCAAAACAGCATTATATTGGACACTACTACACTATATCAAAGTTTTTCTGATTAAACAAGGAACACATGGCTTTTAGTTTTAGTGTTATTTAGGGCTCATGCACACGACCGTATTTTCTTTCCGCTTCTGTTCCGTTTTTTTGCGGACCGTATGCGGAACCATTCACTTCAATGGGGCAGTAGAATATACAGAAGTTACTCCGTGTGCATTCCGTTTCCGTTTGTCCGCATGGCCGATCTGGAAAAAAAAAGTAGTGCATGTCCTATTATTGTCTGCAAATCACGGTCCGAGGCCCCATTCAAGTCAATGGGTCTGCCAAAAATACGGAACGCATACGGAACACATCCGTATGTAATCTGTATTTCATCCGTATTTTGCAGATCCATACTGTAGAAATGCTATGCCCAGCATATATTGCTCATGTGTTTGGTTATTAATAAGTTACTGTTTCAGTATACGATGCGCAAAAAACAGATCAAATACGGAAACAATATGGATATGTTTTGGGCAATAACAGAACGGAAGAGAACTTAAACTAGAGGAAAAAAACCTCAGATACTGAACAACGGATCCGTGAAAAATGGACCGCAAAACAGCAACGGTCGTGTGCATGAGCGCTTATAGTCATCAGCGTGGACGTTACACACACATAGACATTTCTTGCCCTAGATAAACCACTCAGTCCCTCAGCCAGGCTAAACAACACCCAAAGTGAAGCAAATGTTTGCCAGCAAATTGAAAAGTTTACTGGAGTAAATATACCCTAAACCATAACTTTTCAAGACACTTGAGCACTTGAGAAAGACCCTGTAGGGGTTGGTACATGGTGGTGTATGGAGTATTCACTCCTAAACTTTTCCATTAAAGATGCTGCTGAATTTTTGCTTCACTTAAGGGCTCGTTCACACGACCGTGCCGTGTTTTGCAGTCCGCAAATTATGGATCCGCAAAACACGGATGCCGCCCGTGTGCCTTCCACAATTTGCAGAATGGAACGGATGGGTCTTTTAGAAATGCCTATTCTTGTCTGCAAAACAGACAAAAATACAACATAAATAGAACTGCTGTCCACATCTGTTACAGCCCCATAGAAGTGAATGGGTCCGCACCCGAGCCACAATAAATGCGGCTTGGATGCGGACCAAAACCACGGTCGTGTGAACGAGCCCTTACCCTGATATTTATTCATCTTTACTATGTTTACAAAAAATTTATTGTGCATTATATGGTGGTATCCATGGTAGTAGCAATATAATGTATGATGGCCGTATTTGGAGTCTGTATGGTACAGATCCAAAAAAGAGTAATGTGCATGACCGTTCACACACAAACCATGTGATACCTTTATAAATTTACATTTTACTTCTTTTGCACAGAAAACGTCAATAATCATGCAACTGCGGGAGCGGGGGGGTTCCCCACAAAGAAGGTAGGGACATTCTTTTAGCATTCCTGCCTTCTCTATCATTAAATGGATGCTGTGTTAACAGATCAGGCAGCAGCAATACGACTTTCAGCTCTGGTCCTAGTTATCATGTGTTTGCACGTGCTGCTGGGACCCAAAACAGTTTTGCAGTCTTGTTCAACCTCTCTGTGGCTGTATTCCCCCTGTAAATTGGACTAGAATCCCAGCCCCAGTTATAGGAGAAGTTAGCAATAAAAAAATGTAATGCTAAATGCCCCCAAAGGTTTTGAATAAAAATAAAAAAGACAAAAAATAAATAAATGCCACCACACTAAACAATGCCACAGTAGCTTCTAGCCCCATAGAACCACATACATCCCCTAGATCAAAATGACTGCTATAGAAAGGGTACATCATTTTAAAAAGTATTTTAGTTACACTGTCATTTTTTAAAAGTGAAATACAGAATTTTTTATTTTTTACTTTTGTCCCAGGTATAAAAAAATATAAATAAAAAAGGTAAAGATTATTTTTTTTATGTAACAAACAGAAAAAAAAAAACATGGCTGTCAAATTGTATGTACTAAAAAAAAAAAAAAGAGGTCAGGAAGAGGGCTAACAGCCCCTTTACACTACAAAGGAAAGGAAGTGTTCCACAGTATGGGGAGGAGAGATCACTAATGCCATTGCTAGTCCCTATACAGAATAATTGTTTGCCGGCAGCAGAGGGCTGTTTAGTCAGCACAATCTGCTGCTGGAAAATGAAGATTTTGGCTACCTGATGAATGAGTGTTTTGTGCATCTTTTTCAGCGGCGCATTTACACCGTCAGATCATTGCTGTCAAGCATTCCTACGAATACTTGTTAGCAATTATCTGGGTGATGCTCAGCTAGTCTAACGCTGGGTTCACACTTGAGCGTATTTGATACGCGCGTTTTACGTGCGTTTTTGTGCGCGTATTACAGTGCGTTTTTGGAAATAGGAAACGCGCGTTGTACGCGGGTTTGTGTGATTGACCACTCTGGCATCAATCACAATACGCGCGACAAAACGCCCCAAAGAAGCTCCTGTACTTCTTTGGGCCTAGGGCATTTTACAGCGCGTTCGTATGTGCTGTAAAACGCTCAGAGGAGAACCATGCCCATAGGGAAACATGGGTTTTCACCTGTTGAGCGTTTTACAGCGTGTAGGAACGTTCTGTAAAACTCTCAGGTGTGAACCTAGCGTCAAGGGGCCTTAATTAGACCATTAGCCGTATTAAATTAGATAAATCTCATACACACTTTGCTTTTTCATTCTGTGCAGAAACTGACTTGGAATGCAGATATAAAAATCCACAGCATGTCAATTGCTCGTATGTGTTTTTTTTTTCTGTGAAGATTTCACCCATTGCGATCTGCAGCAAAACCGAAACAAAATCACGAGTAACACATACAGTTTTTGGTTCAAATTTGGTGCTTCCTGGAGATGACTGGGTCAGGCTCATAAACAAAAATTCCCTGTGGATTTCTGTGCAATTCCACAACAAAAACCACAACTGTTACTTTTGCTGTGGATTTGATGTGTTTTTTGCTGCAGATATCTCCCTTGTATTGGAAAGGTTGAAATCTGCATAAAAAATGGACAAAATTGTTATGCTGCAGATTTCAAAATCTGCATGGCAGGTCAATTTTGGCATGGAAGAAAAGATCAAAGTATACATGAGATTTGTCTAATCTCATACACTTTGTTGGTGCTGTATTACACTGCGGTTTTTCGCAACAAGAATCCACACAGAAACACAGCATGTAAACCACAATCTGTGCAGGTGGCTTAAGGGTGCAGCATTTGCAGTAAGGAAAACTACAACTCCCAGCAGGTCCTGAAAGTCTGCATCTGACAGGACAAGTTGGGAGTTGCAATTTCCAGTGGGGAAGGCAGGAAAAATATGGATTTTATTTTTTCTGAATAAATACTATTTTGGCTTGGCAACTGGCCTGTGACCTGGCCTGTCTTCTCAGCCTGTGGTCTCTTTGAGACTATGGCTTGCTGTTTCCTTCACGTTCCACCACAGTCCACCAACCGCCACCTGATCTTGAGTGTCATAGTAACATAGTAACATAGTTTATAAGGCCTATTGCACACGACCGTATGGCTTTTTCAGTATTTTGCGGTCTGCAAAAAACGGATCCGCAAAAAATATGGATGACGTCCGTGTGCATACCTTTTTTTGCGGAACGGAACAGCTGGCCCCTGATAGAACAGTACTATCCTTGTCCGTTATGCGGGCAATAATAGGACATGTTCTATCTTTGAACGGAACAAACGGAAATACGGAAACGGAAGGCATACGGAGTACCTTTTTTTCCTGGATATATTGAAATGAATGGTTCCGTATACAGACCGTATAAGGAACGCAAAAAATGGAACGTAAACCGAAAAAAAAAAAAAAAACGGTCGTGTGCAAGAGGCCTAAGGCTGAAAAAAGACATCTGTCAATCCATTTCAGCCTGTTATCTTGCAAGGCAGAGGAAGGCAAAAAAAAAACTGTGAGGCAGAAGCCAGTTTACCGCACTTTAGGGGAAAAAATTCCTTCCTGACTCTAATACCTGGATCAACAGCCCATCTCTAGTAGCTATAACCTGTAATATTTTTACCCTCCAGAAATATATACAGGCCCCTCTTGAACTCTTTTAGGCCTCTTTCACACGGGCGTCATGTTTGACGCCCAGATAAGAGGCGGGTGCGTTGCGGGAATATGCGCGTTTTTCCCACGTGGGTGCAAACGTTTGTAACGCGTTTTGCACACGCGTGAGAAAAAACGCCATGTTTGGTACCCAACCTGAAGCCGGACTTCATCACTGAAGTTTGGTTTCGGGTCTTCTGGAGAATTGATTATTTTCCCTTATAACATGGTTATAAGGGGAGATAATAGCATTCTTAATAAAGAATGCATTGTTAAATGAAGTGGAAGGGGTTAAAAATAATAAAAGTTAACTTACCTTAGCCACTTGATCGCGTAGTCACGATCTCTCCTCTCTTTCCCTGCAGCATCTAAGATCTACAGGACCTGTGATGACGTCACATCACATGGTCCAATCACATGGTCCATCTTACCATGGTGATGGACCATGTGATTGGACCATGTGATGTGACATCATCACAGGTCCTTTAGATCTTAGATGCTGCAGGAAAGAGAGGAGAGATCGCGACTCACGCGATCAAGTGGCTAAGGTAGTTAACTTTTATTATTTTTAACCGCCTCCACTTCATTTAACAATGCATTCTTTATTAAGAATGCTATTATTTCCCCTTATAACCATGTTATAAGGAAAAATAATAGAGATTGGGTCCCGTTGCTAAGCAACAATGCGGGAAAATCGCAACGCATCCGCACTTGCTTGCGGATGCTTGCGATTTTCCCGCAGCCCCATTCACTTCTATGGGGCCTGCGTTGCGTGAAAAACGCAGAATATAGAACATTCTCCGATTTTCACGCAACGCAGAAGTGATGCTTGAAAATCACCGCTCATGTGCACAGCCCCATAGAAATGAATGGGTCCGGATTCAGTGCGGGTGCAATGCGTCCTCCTCAGAAAACTCGCCCGTGTGAAAGGGGCCTTAGTGAACTCACCATCACCACCTCCTCAGGCAGAGAGTTCCATAGTCTCACTGCTCTTACCGTAAATAATCCTCTTCAATGTTTGTGTACAAACCTTCTTTCCTCCAGACGCAGAGGATGTCCCCTTGTCACAGTCACAGTCCTGGGGATAAATGGATAATGGGAGAGATCTCTGTACTGACCCCTGATATATTTATACATAGTTATTAGATCTCCCCTCAGTTGTCTTTTTTCTAAAGTGAATAACCCTAATTTTGATAGTCTTTCAGAGTACTGTAGTTGCCCCATTCCAGTTATTACTTAAGTTGCCCTCCTCTGAACCCTCTCCAGCTCTGCTATGTCTTGTTCACAGGAGCCCAGAACTCCATCTCTGGTCTGACTAGTGATTTGTAAACTGGCAGGACTATGTTCTCATCACTGGCATCTATTCCCCTTTTGATGCAACCCATTATCTTATTGGCCTTGACAGCAGCCTCCTGACACTGGTTTCTACAGTTTAGCTTGCGGTTCACTAAAATTCCTAGGTCCTTCCTCTGGCCTTCTGCAAGATCATTAATAAATATATTGAAGAGAGTAAGGCCCAATATTGACCCCTGTGGTATTCCACTAGTGACAGTGAGCCAATCTGAGTGTGTACCGTTAATAACCACCCTCTGTTTTCTGTCACTCAGCCAGTTACTTACCCACATACAGACATTTTCCCCCCATTCCAAGCATTCTCATGTTATATACTAACCATTTTTGTGGTACAGTCTTAAATGCTTTGGAGAAGTCCAGATATACAACATCCATTGATTCGTCGCAGTCAAGTCTAGAACTTACCTCCTCACAGAATCCTATTAAATTAGTTTGACATGACCGATCTCTCATTATTTGCTTATTTTCATTGAGGTACTCCAAGATAGCATCTCTTAGAAAACCTTCAAACAGTTTATCCACAACAGATGTTAAAAGATAGGTCATCAGCATTAAAATCTCGAAAAACCCCTTTAAACATTTTTTACCTGTTTACTCTGAGGCAATTGTTGTAATACTGGGGTGGTATGCATAACAGAAACGGGACGGAGCCGTTTTGCAGCCCATAGACTTCTATCATGCCTCTAAAGTCATTCCGTTATGCATTCCGTCATAGAATTGCATTATGCATTCCGTCATAGAATTGCGTTATGCTTTCCGTCATAGAATTGCGTTATGGTCCGTACGGAATCCATAATGCAATTCACCTTTTACCACGAAATGAAGTGTAAACTACTTTCCTAACGAATTAGGCAGATCAGTGATAAAATCCATAGATAAGTAGGGATCCGGAAGGCCGAGTACGTGTCACCTTAGTGCGTGCACAGACACTACAGGTCGACACATAGTTCTCAACACACTTACGCAACCCCGGCCACCATAATCTATGAGAGATGAGGTCGGCAGTAGATCTGCTCCCAGGGTGTCCCGTGAGCACCGCACAGTGATGTTCCTCAAACACCTTGTTACACAATTCAGATGGCACAAACAATCAATTTCCCAGAGGGGCAAGAATCTGGTGCGTCTCCCTGGGCCTCTAACACCTTCATCTCTAGCTTAGGGTATAGGGAAGATATCCCCACCCCTTCTGATAGAATAGGACTCTGATTTTCAAAATCACCACTTTCAGGAAAACTACGTGACAAGGCATCTGCCTTGATGTTCTTAACCCCAGGACGATAAGTGACAGTGACATTGAATCTGGTGAAAAACAAAGACAATCTGGCCTGCCTCAGGTTCAGTCGCCAACTCCAGGTAAGCCATATTTTTGTGATTTGTGAACACTGTGATCGGATGAATTGCCCCTTTCAACCAATAACGCGATTCCTCGCGATAGCACTCTGAGTACAGATAATGTAGTAGATGTCACCTGCAGTCCTATGTAACACCACAGATAACACAGTGATAATTCTCTGAGTACAGATAATGTAGTAGATGTCACCTACAGTCCTATGTAACACCACTGATAACACAGTGATAACTCTCTGAGTACAGATAATAGATGGGTGTGAGGCCACAGAATTCAGAACAAGTACAGTGTGACCTGAAGTCTGGGGCCAGGCTTTGCAGTGTGGGCCAATCCTATAACCCCCCCCCCCCCAAACATATATGTGGATGGACATTAATATTATATCAATATAATGGTACACAATATACAGTAGAATACAGCAGCAAATACCTGTTACATCCAGTGACGTCTCCTGTGATGTGGACTTTCCTCAACGTCTTCATTCGGAGATAAGACTGCCATCATACCTTCTTTCAGCCGCATCTCTGCAGTTTCACAGAATTTTTTTTAGATTTCCGCCTTTATTATCATCCTCAGATAACAGACCTCCCCTCCCCCATACTGCCCATAAGTATAATGCCCTCTGTATAATTACAATATATCATGGCCCCTCTGTGTTATTATTATTTTTAATATTATAATGGCCCCCGCTGTATTAGGCTCCATTCACACGTCCGCAGAATGTGTCTGCATACGTTACGCAATTGTGCGGAACTGGTGCGGATCCATTCATCCTCTATGGGAACGCAATGGATGCGGAAAGCACACGGTGTGCTCTTCGCATCCGCATTTCCGGATCAGCCTGCCGAACTTCCGGTCCATGGCTCCGGAAAAAAATGGAAGATGTCCTATTCTTGTCCGCAGCTGGGGACAAGAATAGGTTGTTCTATGGGGGAGCCGGCCGGGTGCATTGCGGATCCGCAAAACACTATGGACGTGTGAATAGACCCTAATAGTAATAATTATGGCGCCCTTCAGCCCCTGCAGCATACAGTCCCATGTAAAATACATAACTCCCCGCCTTCAGCCCCTCCAACATACAGTCCCATGTAAAATACAAAACTCCCCCTGCCTTCAGCCCTTCCATCATACAGTCCCATGTAAAATAATATCACCCCCCCCCCCCGGCCTTCAGCCCCTCCAGTGTACAGTCCCATGTGAAATGCATCTCTCTCCTGCCTTCAGCCCCTCCAGCATACAGTCCCCATGTCAATAATATCCCACCCCCCTCTTCAGACCCCTCTAACACACACTATCCAGTACAAGGATTATTCCTCCTCCATTTAGCCCCTGCAAAATGCCCCCAAAGTAAACATAACAATCATACCAGTCCCATGTAAATAATATCACCCCTCCTGTCTGCAGCCCCACCAGCATACAGTCCCATGTAAATAATATCACCCCCTCTGCCTGCAGCCCCACCAGCATACAGTCCCATGTAAATAATATCACCACCCCCCCACCCCGCCTGCAGCCCCACCAGCATACAGTCCCATGAAAATAATATCACCCCCTGCCTTCAACCCCTCCAACATACAGTGCCAAGTAAAAGACAAAACTCCCCCTGCCTTCAGGCCTTCCAGCATACAGTCCGATGTAAAATACAAAACTCCCCCTGTCTTCAGCCCCTCCAGCATACAGTCCCATGTAAAATGCATCACTTTCCTGCCTTCAGCCCCTCAGCATACAGTCCCCATGTAAATAATACCCTCCCCCCTCTTCAGACCACTGTAACACACATTTTCCAGTACAAGGATTATTCCTCCTCCCTTCAGCCCCTGCAAAATGCCCCCAAAGTAAACATAAAAGTCCATTGTAAATAATATCACCTTCCCCTGTCTGCAGCCCCTCCAGCATACAGTCCCATGTAAAATACATCACTCTCCTGCCTTCAGCCCCTCCAGCATACAGTCCCCATGTAATAATATCCCCCATCCCCTTTCAGACCCCTCTAACACACAGTCTCCAGTACAAGGATTATTGCTCCTCCCTTCAGCCCCCCCTCCCTTCAGACCCCTCTAACACACAGTCTCCAGTACAAGGATTATTGCTCCTCCCTTCAGCCCCTGCAAAATGCCCCCAAAGTAAACGTAACAGTCATAACAGTCCCATGTAAATAATATCACCTTCCCCTGCCTGCAGCCCCTCCAGCATACAGTCCCATGTAAATAATATCACACACCCCCGCCTGCAGCCCCACCAGCATACAGTCCCACGTAAATAATATCACACACCCCTGCCTGCAGCCCCACCAGTAAACAGTCCCATGTAAATAATATCACCCCCCGCCTGTAGCCCCTCCAGCATACAGTCCCATGTAAATAATATCACCTTCCCCTGCCTGCAGCCCCTCCAGCATACAGTTCCATGTAAATAATATCACCTCCCGCCTGCAGCCCCTCCAGCATACAGTCCAATGTAAAATACAAAACTCCCCCTGCCTTCAGCCCTTTCAGCATACAGTCCCATGTAAATAATATAACCTTCCCCTGGCTGCAGCCCCTCCAGCATACAGTCCCATGTAAATAATATCACCTCCCCGCCTGAAGCCCCTCCAGCATACAGTCCCATGTAAATAATATCACTCCCCTCTTCAGACCACTCTAATATACAGTCTCCAGAACAAGCATTATTCCTCCCCCCTTCAGCCCCCCCCCCCAGTAAACATAGCAGTCACTCTTCTCCTCCACTCACCGACCTGCAGCTTCTGCTCCTCTCTCCTGCAATGGGCTCTGTAGAATCTCCCGCACATTGCGAGGCCCCGCCCCCTGGATGACAAGACTCCGCCTCTTCCTCTGACATCATACCTCCCTGGAGCAACTCCATTCTAGTGCTCTACTGTCTCATAGGCTTCAGACCACTAGCCTGAAGCCTATGAGAACGGTTCGCATCAGGAGTCTGCAGATGGCAGTGCAGCATGGAGGTGATAATTAGGGTGTGCCCAGGCACACCCGGCACACCCCGTGTGCACGCCTATGAGCTCAACAGAAGATGGGTGTTGCAACAGGACAACGACCAAAAGCATAGAAGTAAATCAACAACAGAATGACTTAAACAGAAGAAAATACGCCTTCTGGAGTGGCCCAGTCAGAGTCCTGACCTCAACCCGATTGAGATGCTGTGGCATGACTTCAAGAAAGCGATTCCCACCAGACATCCCAAGAATATTGCCGAACTGAAACAGTTCTATAAAGAGGAATGGTCAAGAATTACTCCTGACCGTTGTGCACGTCTGATCTGCAACTACAGGAAACGTTTGGTTATTGCTGCCAAAGGAGGTTCAACCAGTTATTAAATCCAAGGGTTCACTTTTTCCATCTGCACTGTGAATGTTTACATAGTGTGTTCAATAAAAACATGGTAACATTTAATTCTTTGTGTGTTATTAGTTTAAGTAGACTGTGATTGTCTATTGTTGTGACTGAGATGAAGATCAGATCACATCTTATGACCAATTTGTGCAGAAATCCATATGATTCCAAAGGGTTCACATACTTTTTCTTGCAACTGTAAGTCCGGCAAATCCACTGCTAGCTATAGGGGATATTAAGACTGGCGTATAAAACACCAGTCTTAATAAATGTGCTCCTAAGTGAATTTTATAATGCTATATATGGATGAACCTATAGATTAAAATAATGATATTACTTATTTCACCATGCATTAAGAATCACTCTTCTATATCAAAGCTGTCTTAGGGTACTTTCACACTTGCGGCAGGACGGATCTAGCTTACCGGATCCGTCCTGCTGCAAGTGTGAAAGTACCCTTAGGAATAGAAAATGGTCGAAATGTAAGACAGCTAAGAAGCTGTCTTAAATTTAGAAGTGGCGGAGGATCCGCCAAAGTTATGAAGAGGCCAGCCCCTCTACATAACTCCGGCAGGTCCACCGCCAGCTATAAGGGGATATTAAGACTGACGTCTAAAGCGACAGTCTTAACAAATGTGCTCCTATATGAATTTAGTAATGCCATACATGGATGAACCTATAGATTAAAATTATTATATTACTTATTCCACCATGCATTAAAAATCACACTTCTATATCAATGGAAAAATAAGATTAGAGCTTTCGTAATTCAGAGTGGAAAAAGCTAAAAAAAAAATAGCTGCATCGATATGGTTTTAAATTGTTTACCTTTATTTAGAAGCTAAGTATCACATGATTAACAGACTAAGTTTCATCTACGTAAAAGTCCTTTGTTATTTAGCGCAGTCAATATGGGATATATTAGTCTATTTCTTAAATGGATTTAGTCATAAAACACTTTTATAACATGTCAATCAGAGAAGGGCTTGACTATACCTGGGCCATAACACTGCATTGTAATTGCACTGGCTTAATACTTTATTGAATTTTACTAGGGCCCATGTGCTATTGTAAGAAGGAGAACTGTTTGAGATAGGGATTTGCTTTTAAGGAAATTACATAACTTCAGTGTAGATCTATGGCCTTGGTGCCATTCCATGTTCTATGTTTTTTGGAATGTCAGTCAGACATGTCATAAAATTAAGACTGCTGGGGATATGGCATCTGAGACCCTGACTAATTCTTAAAAAGTAGCTGGTTTAGTTTCTTTTTTGAGATGACAGGAGGCCACACATGCACTGTCCCCTCTCTATGATATGAAGGGTGCTTATTCCTCTCATTCAACATTTAATAGATTCTGGCTGTAAATGATGGCGATAAGGTCTGGACCAAATTAGGTTCATTCTCAGGACCATTGGGATTCTCAGATGGTAAACTATTATATTATTAATTGAGTTTTAAGTGCATTTTGGGACAAGTCTTCTAATAGGATTGTGTAAGTAAGATGGGTCATCCTCTTTCAGGAGACAGCCAGAGTAGAGAGTCCATTAGAAAGACTCATGCCCTGGTATAAACACAGCCTAACCATTTATTACACCGACTTTTATTTCACTAAATTGTTGAGTTTTTGAGTAGTGATCCTCACACTAAAAAATAAATCTCTAGTTTCCATCACTACCATTGGAGTGCTGTGATATCCTTTATACTGTTTCTGGAACTTTTGATCAAGGTCTGTGTCATGTGCACCAAGTATATACCTATGGTCTGTATTTCCAGTGCTGTTGTTGGTTGTTGTCTTCTGTTATATATATACTAGCAGAAGGATCCGGCTTTGCACGGATATATATCATCTATTTCATTTAATGTTTGTGTGTGTCGTTAAAAGATATCGACAGTATCCCCCATAACAGTGACCTCTACAGCACTGTGGCCCTTCTAACAGTGAAGTCCACAGTCCCCCACCCCTTAACACTGCCCCCACCACAGTTCCCCGCCACTTTAAAATGGGACCTCCACAGCAGCCTATCCCCTTAACTTTGACCTTCACAGCAGCCCACCCCTTTAACAGTAAGTTTAACAGCACCCCATTCCCTTGACAGTGACCATCTCAGGGGCCCGCCCCCTTAACGGTGACCTCCACAGTACCCCGCTACCTTAACATTGACCTCACAGTACCATGCTGCCTTAACAGTGATCTCCACAGCAGTTTACCCTTTAATAGTGGCCTCTGCCCCCTTAACAGTGACCTCCACAGTGTCCACTCCTTTGACAGTGTCCTCCACAGCGGCCTGTCCCCTTAACAGTAACATCCACAGTGAACGCCTGTTTAACAGTGACCTCCACAGTGCCCGCCCCTTTGACAGTGACCTCCACAGCACCCTGCCCCTTTACTGCTAGGGCTACACAACGACATGTGTCGCGCAACATTTTGTCTCAATAATTTTTATAATGATAGACTATGGTGTCGCACTGCGACATGTGACATACTGCGACTGTGACACAACAGTCGCCAAAAATTTATCCAAGATGTATTTTTCTGCGACTGTCGCATCACAGTCGCAGCATGTCACATGTCGCGGTGCAACTTAATAAACTATCATTATAAAAATTGTTGCGCGACATTGGTGTTAAATCAATGTCGCGCGACACAGGTAGCAGTGTAGTTGTGCCCTATGTATCGTGCGACTTATTGTCGCGGGACACATGTTGTCGTGTAGCCCTAGCCTAAAGCTGAAATGGCTGGGTTGTTATGGAAACCTGGAGAAAAACTGTGTGTATGTGGAGACTGAGGGCCCGCAAGCTGCTATTGGCTGATAAGGGACATGTGCCCGTGTGTATGGCAGTTGGAATATGAAGAGAAAGACTTGCAGGCTTCTATTCGCTAATGCTGATAATTGTTTGGGAATATCTCAGAAACGGTACGGTCTAAAACCTTCCTGGACACCTGATGTACCTGTGTTCCAAATTTGGTGAAGATTAGTCCAGTAGTTTGGTCGCGCATAAACAACAGGCAGACAGACGTCGGGACAGACAGAAAGTCATTGTGTACTGGCATGTTACCTCCACAGTATTCTTTCTCAGATGGTAAGTGATATGTGTACCAAGTTTAGTAGAAGTTGATTGATGAGTTTTTGAGTTACAGAGCAATCTGTGTGTAGCAAAAATAGTTGGAGCATACAAACTCCATGCAGCTGCTATGTATGACCCCCACAAGATTTCTTTCCAGGTAGCAAGGGATGTATACCAAGTTTCGTTGAAATCGATGGTTGCGTTTTTGAGTGATCGCGGAACATACATACATACATACACATATATACATCCTTCTATATACATATATATATATATATATATATATATATATATATATATAGAAGATATATAGATATATATATAAAATTCTTCTGTCAACAGCGATCCTGGGTCCTGGCAGATCCACTTCCGACTTGTGCTTGATAGGCACAGGATAGCATTAACTGTGTTGTGACAGGGCCTGTAATGTACGAAGGGGGCTGTCTGTCAGGCTTATTTCAGTCGATAAGCCAGCCTCCATCATTCATCAAAGCTGATGTGTAGATAGAGAAGGGAATTGGAATGAGCCTGCCGATCAGCCACTTCATACACAGGACAGGTCAATGGCCTACAAAAGAACTGCTGTTCTGTGTCACGCTCAAGCCAGAAATGGACAGACTGGGACCCAGGATGGTGGCTCACAGTGGGAGATAGGGCGTGATGTATTTTTCAGCTGGACCAAAATGTAACTCGGCTTAGCAGTGCTAGCGGTGTTACTGCATCTTGTATGTGTGGGCAGCAGAATTTTTTTTTTTTAAATTAGAGTCTTGATTTAATTGAAGAGTATTAAATGGATATTGGCTCAGGAACAACATCTCTATAATTTCCTGTATCAGATAAGCATTTCATACAGCATCGTACATTATACTCAAATCTAAATTTGCATCCTCTTCAGGCTTATCTATGTTGTCCCTCTTTAACACAAGTACTTGACTAATGCCAGAACAAGCTTTGCCAAAAGACTGTATTAACCCCAGTGGCTCTCCTAAGATTCTGCTTTCAGATACATTTTCCCAATCATATTTAATGCATGATTATAGCTTTTATCTAAAAGTCAGCTTTTGCAAGAACAAAATTGCAGACAACCTTATAATTAGACTTGAATATCATGCTGACACCAGCAACAAGACCCTGAGAAATCATCATCATCTGGCACCATATACATGAAGATTCAAACATGCAGACAGGAAAACTTGTTTTTTTAACGAATATGCAGTCTGTAACCTGATGGGATAGTCACTCTCATTGTTTATGCACCATAATTGGTGAAGGAGCAAAAGCCGACTGACCAATCTAAAAAAAAAAAACAAAAAAAAAAACTGTAAATTTGGTCTTTATATTAAAGGGCATCCTCAGCAGGTTTGCATCCATGAAACTGGCTAACCTGTTGTATGTGCGCTTGGCAGCTGAAGACATCTATGTGGGTCCTATAATAAAAAGTTAGATCCGCCCTGCTAAAAGTGATATAATCACTTATCAGATGAAGGGCTCATTCATACAACCATATGTTCGCCGTGCCTGTGCAGCGGTCCGCAATACACGGTCACAGGCCTTACGAATCCTGTATTGCGCTGCGAACCCATTGACTTGAATGGGTCCACGATCCCAAAATATGGCAAAAGATGGGACATGCCCTATCTTTTGCGGTGCAGGGGCACGAACCCAAAAGCCCACACAAGCACTTTTCTATTGGCTTCTGTTTCTATGGGCTTCTGATCCCTGCCTCCGTTCTGCAAGGATAGGACGTGTCCAAGCCCACGTTCTTCTGTTAGACTCCTGTTCACACATAGATAACGTTATTAACTCTTGCCATCCACTGCTGCAATAAATTCAGCACGGCTGGTTGGGTGGTTTTTATTCTTTTGATGTGTGCTTTTAACCCATTTGTTTGTGAGTATAACAAATTCCTTTTTGGAAAATATTATCTGTGGTGCTTCACTATTTTCTGGGTCCCCTCTCCCATATCTCTTATCTAGGGAATTGGGTGTGGTTACTTTAATTGAAAACCAAAGCTGATGAATTTACCACAGCAGTTGATGGCAGCAGTAAATAACGATATCTCTGCGTGAACAGGAGTGGGCATCACCCTTCATCTGATAAGTGTGTATAGAACTTTTAGCAGTGCGGATCTGACTTTTTAATGTGTTTTATGACTTTCCTCATATGCACTCAGCAGAGTGTCGGTCCTATGTTCATATGTGTCCACATTGCTGAGAAAGATTAAGTTTTAATATATGCAAATGATTGTGTAGGAGTAACGGGGGCATTTCAGTTACACCTACTGGCTCAGCTCTCACTGCAACTGATGCTCCTTTTCCAATCTGACTGACAGGGCAGGGCAGTGTACGTGTGATATCTCCTTGCCCTGCCCTCTTCTAAAGTCAATCAAAGTGGAGAGGGCGTGCCAGTTGCAGAGTGAGCTGAGTCTCTAGGTGTAACGGCAATGCCTTCTTAGCTCCTAGAGGCTAATTTACATATTTTAAAACTTAATTTTTCACAGCAATGCAGAAACATATGAACACGGGACCAACACAGATTCCTTCAGCTGCCAAGTGCACATGTAACAGGTCAGCCAGTTTCATAGGTACAAAGCTGATGACAAATGCCCTTTAATGTTAAACCCCTTAGTGACCAGCCTGTTTTGGGCCTTACTGACCAAGCTTTTTTCTTCCTTTTTTCATTGTCGCGTTTCAAGAACTATAACTTTTTTATTTTTCCATCTATATAGCTTTATGAGGGCTTGTTTTTTGCAGTTTTTAATGGTGCCATTTTGGAATACACATAACTTTCTGATTAACTTTTATTAACTCTTTCTGGGAGAGAGATGGGAAAAACAGCAATACTGCCACTGTGTTTTTACGGTATAAATTTTACGGCGTTTTTTTAAACGTAAATATAATATAATATTTTTATTCTCTGGGTCAGTACAATTACAGTGATACCAAATACATATAGTTTTTTTTACATTTTACTACTTTTTTTTGCAATAAAACCCCCTTTTTAAAAGAAAAATAAAATGTTTTTGCATTGCTGCTTCCCAAGACCCATAACTTTTTTATTTTTCTTTCTATGGAGTTGTGTGAGGGCTTGATTTTTGTGGGATGACTTGTATTTTTCGTCGGTATCATTTTAGAGTAAATGGCGTGTTTTGATCGCTTGTTAGTAAGTTTTTTCGTTGGCAACTAAGAATTAGCAATTTTTTTTTTTTTACGGTGTTCACCGTAGGGGATAATTTACATTTACGGATGCGGAAATACCAAACCTTATGGGGAAAATTTGTTTTTTTGCAATTTTTTTCATTGAAAAGCGTATTTTCAATGGAAAAAAAAGGCTTACATTTTTTTAGGCCATTTTTTTATTGAATATATGAGTTGTTTTTTTTTACCTTTTTTTACCACTTAATAGTCCCACAAGAAGACTATAACTGACAGCTTTTTGATTGCTTTTAAAATGTAATGCACTATCCCTCTCTGGCGCAGCCTGCTGAAAATTACTGAAGGCTGGTCTGGGGCCTACTTCAGACCCCAAGTAGCCTTCACACACATCCACACCCCGCAATCGCATTTGCGTTGTGCCAATGGGAGACAGAGGGAGCCCGCTCCCTCTGTTAGCACTTAGCATGCAGCGGGCGCCATTTCCCGTGGCATGTGAAGTATTAAACAGCATAGCATAAGATGCTATATATGTGTCATCCACAGATATCCCATAACAGTGTCATCCACAGATATCCCCATAACAGTGTCCTCCACAGATCCCCCATAACAGTGTCCTCCACAGATTCCCCATAACAGTGTCATCCACAGATCCCCATAACAGTGTCATTCACAGATCCCCATAACAGTGTCATCCACAGATATCCCCATAACAGTGTCCTCCACCGATCCCTATAAGTGTCATCTGGATCAACTTGTAGGAAACAGGCCGAACTGGATGGACAAATGTCTTTTTTCGGTCTCATATACTATGTTACTATGTTGCTTATCCACAGATCCCCCATAAGGGCCATCCACAGATACCCCATAAGTGTCATCCACAGATCCTCCATAAGTGTCATCCACAGATCCCCATAAGTGTAATCCACAGATCCCCCATAAGTGTCATCCACAGATCCCCCATAAGTGTCATCCACAGATCCCCCATAAGTGTCATCCACAGATCCCCCATAAGTGTCATCCACAGATCCCCCATAAGTGTCATCCACAGATCCCCCATAAGTGTCATCCACAGATCCCCCATAAGTGTCATCCACAGATCCCCCATAAGTGTCATCCACAGATCCCCCATAGGTGTCATCCACAGATCCCCCATAGGTGTCATATCCACAGATCCCCCATAGGTGTCATATCCACAGATCCCCCATAAGTGTCATCCACAGATCCCCCATAAGTGTCATCCACAGATCCCTCATAAGTGTCATCCACAGATCCCCCATAAATGTTATCCTCAGACCACCATTAGTTCAAAACCCACCAAAAGCACACCTTTTGGTTCAAAATATGTTTTTTTTTCTTATTTTCCTCCTCAAAAACCTAGGTGTGTCTTATCATCGGGTGCGTCTTATAAATCGAAAAAGGCGGTAATAATGTGAATGCTCACACTGTCATATTGTCACGGTCCCTCCTGTGAGAGAGGTGAGAAGATCGGATAGACTTGCTGCACGTGAGGCTACCTCACAGGTCTCTCTGCTTTCCTCTATGTATGTTGTTTAGCAGGATCTCACCTCTCCTCAGGTGCCGCTGGTTATCAGTGATGAGGCTCTAATTAGGTCCGGCTGACACTGCTGACCATGCGGTTGACAGTTTCTGCTTGGAGTTGCTAGAGCTTGGTTGTCTTGGTTCTCCTGCTTCTCCATACAGCTCTAAACTAAGTACTTGTTGCCTCTGTTGTTTGTTATTCTGTGGTGTGTGTTGTTTCCAGGCCTCAGGAAGATGCTCCTTCATCAGGGAAAAAACCAGCTGTCTCATCTCCTGCTACCTATCCTAGGGATCGTCAGTTATAACAGGGCATAATGTATCCGGCGTATGAGCATTTCCATCATCAGGATCTGCTCATACTGGCGGGAGTTAGGGAAAGGCCTAGGGATTACTAGGAGGTCACCATCCCTCTTCCTTAGCTTTTGAGGCCTAGACTGTTGTCTATTGCTTGTTGTGTGTATTTGGAGTTTTCCCCTTCACCATAACCTGTGACACATATTTAGTGATGCATTTTGTATAGGATCCATTTATCTAAAGCAAGTATATTAAAAAAATAATATATATATATATATATATATATATATATATATATAAACATAAAACACAAAATGAATTTTCAGCATTCCTTTATGAAAATATATTAAATCTCTAAATCAATTCTTGGTAACAAAGGGAAAGCATTAATTATAAGCTTACTCGCATAAATTATTGGTGGTCAGATTGTTGTGTGAATTAAACATACAGCTCAAATAAGAATAATTTGTGCTTCAAGTTGATCAGATTTTTTGCCTTTCATATCCAGATGCTTAGGGCATTATTATAAATGATCAGGTTGAAAGTTATGTGTGAAAGCATAATTATTAGTGTAGGGCAACAAATTGCAGCTCTCAAACAACAAGAGGACAAGTGAAGCAAAGTATACTATTAGTGCCCACTCCATCAGTTTCTAGCATAAATTAACGGAACCTGGCAAGATTTATATCAAGTCCCAGCATTATTGAAAGTATTTGAAATGTTATGTTTCCATGGTAAAAAAAAAAAGTAAGCAATTTAATTTGCACTAGGGATATGGCTTCCATTACCAGCATACGAATGGGTGATGTGGAGGAGGGTAAGGGTCTCTGAACTTGTTTTTCAGGTCAATGAACAGTTAACCGCTTGCCGACCGCACGTTGACTATATACGTCTGGGTGTTCGGCACATATCACAACATGGACATTTTTTAAAAGTCAGTGCAGAGACCACAGTTACATGCTAATTGTAACTGCAGGGCTTCCCGTAGAGAAGACAAGGATGTTTATTTTTTGTTGCCGTTCCTGCCTTCCCCATATCTCTATATGCAGCGCTGAACAAGTGCTATCTATAGAGGTCAGGAAATGGCAAATGCTGCTTCCTGCTCCGGTTCAAGTAGTCATGTGATTGCCAGGGGGCCAGGAGCGTTTTCAGGCTGCTGGGTCTTAGCAGACCCAGATCAAGTCTGCAGTGAAGTTGTATAACTATGTACAACCTCTACGGGGCTATATTCCTCCTGTAAGTGGGGCTACAATGTCAGCCCCAATTACAGGAAAAATCTGAAAAAATTGTAAAAAAAAACTGTAATGCTAAATGCAAAGGTTTTGTATCAAAACAAAAAAAATTAAGATAAAAGAAAAAAGATTCCGCCTTGTCAGAATCCATAACCCATACATCTCATATATCAAATAACCTTTATAGAAGTGAAACATAATTAAAGAATATTGTGCTATTAGCAAAATATAAAAAATGTAAAAAACAGGCTTTTCCCTCTTTTTTACATTTTCATTTTTATAAAAATAAAATACTAAAGCAGAAATGACATAAAAATAAAACCGCATGTATTACTGAAAAAATAAAAAGAAGGGTAAGGCCTCGTTCACCTTTCCATTTTTCACTGACGTGTGCTGTCCGCATTTTCCACGAACAGCAAACGTACCCATTGATTTAAATGTCTGTGTTTACATTTCAGCATTTTTTTACTGACTGTGGGTCAGTAAAAAAATCACGGAGACATACACTACTTTGATCCGTGATGTGGACCAAGCACGCCCATAGAAGTCTATAGGTCTGTAAAAATCACAGACACACCATAGATGGCATCCGTAGTGCATTCCAATTTTAACTGAAGAGATTATTTGGAAATTAATTTTCAGCCGAGCAACGTCAGTGAATTACGGATGACATACGGATGGCAAAAACAGACACACAGACCAACCATGTATCCTTCATGGACATCTTCACGTATGAAACACGAACGCTTTTTCTCACGGACGTATCACTGACACGGAAATGTGGATGAGGCCTAAGAGTGATCAGCTCACCTAGATAATGATGTTCCTCAAATACTTGGTGCATGAACACAGGGCTGACTCCCAGCAGTAGGCATCCAAAAAAGGTAAGTTTGTTTAGCCCTACATAAAGTCTTTCTTAGATACCGTAACACATAAAAACTATTAAAAATACCACTTACATGTTTCAAGTGGAAAAACACTCTTCAAAAAAACAAAATTTACAAAACCAAATGAAAAAATATATGGCTTTCGAAGGCGCATGTGCTAAAAAATGGAAGATGCTCCTGGTCACAAAGGGAGGAAGAGTCGTAGAAAATAGCAAAAGCATTTTCGGTAACCGTATTAACAAATGCAACAGTAATATAGATAAACATAAATTAGTATCACTTCTAGTTAAATTTGTCAGTAGTCATGTTCTGGTTCAGAATCTTATTTGCCATACCAGGTAAAATTCAAGCTCTGAATTATGGTCAGCTGCTAATAATGCCGGGAAATAGATCTAAGCTATTTGTAGGCAATGTTGTGGTATTTGAAATGTCTGTCTGATGCATTTCAGTGGTAAAGAAGTCAGCAAGTGCTGCTTGGTAATGCTTATTAATGTAAAATGTTCAGAAACCATTATAGCAAAATAAATATCAGGACGACAGCAGACACATTTGTGGTTTATTTTGTTTTCAGTGGTCTGAGGAGTAAAAGCTCTGCATTATCCTGATTAGGTAGATATGAGCAAGGCAGATAAATCAGTCTCACGTGGAATCCGTTTTCTCAGAATTTAGATGATAACTGTATGTGGAGGACTGCTTTTAATGGATGGCAAACTTTGCATCTGCCCAATGTCCCCTGTTCCAGTGTCCCCAGAGGCCGACTGGGAATTTAAAGCGGCCATGGAAAAAACCTAAAAGTGGACCCATGTTGTAGGCGAATCCAACTTAACAGAAGGTAGGGCAAAACAAGAAGGCAAGGACAACAGAAGTGAGTGAGACCAACAGTTAGTGCAGCACAAAATACCCTACAGCAAAACAAAAATACTATAGTGCAGCATAAATACTGTCCTATCACCATACTGAAAACAGTAGTATGGAGGTACTGGTTTAATTCTCCACTTTTTTTTTTTTTGGTGGTATACCGTTGGGGAGTGACATCCCCTGTAAACCGTGCACCCCACCCATCTACCTTGTGCTTTTAATCAGTAGCATTACATAGATGGATCCTACTTTGCCCAATTGTAGGCAAAAAGCCCAGGAAAGGCATGGACCTGAGTAGAAAGTATCACAAAGCTGGATCTTACTTTGCCAAGATAGTAGGCTGATAGCCCAGGAGAGGCATGTGTTAGAGTAGGTCCCGTCTGTTTGAAGACACATTGTCGCTCGTAGATGGGCCCGACATATTTTCCATCAAAATTATTCGCAAAGAACTTCTACTTTTTCTTACAGTAAGTATAGCAACAATGCAGTTTCCTTTTTTTTATTTTTTATGAATTTACTGTTTACTTATGTCTTTGTGCATTAAGCAGTGTGCTGTTACATGTATTTCTATGTATGTATTGCATTTTAGCGAAGGTAGCGTGCACCTATGCCCTTATCTATATGCATTATGGAGGTGCTGGTTTAATTTTCCTCTTTATTTTTTGTGCATACTGAAAACAGTGGCACATTTAAATTTTGTGACCCTTTTGTTCATACCTTTCACCGAAGTATTAACGAAATACACAATAGCATTAGGAATTATTGGTCCCTTTTACAAAAAGCATACCCTAGAGGAATTCAAAAACCCCTTCTTGGCCTGTACACGCCACCCCAAAAAATTACGGGATCTATTGGTGAGGGCTGATATTGGATCTTCCAAAACTTTCCCTAAACAAACTTTCCTCTGCACACAGAAGACGGGTACATTCCCATGTGTACATTGTCTTTAATGTTCCAATCTCCAAAACGGCTCCCACATATATCACCTACAGTCAGGTAAAAGCTTCCCTATTCATGGTTTCTTTACATGCGAGTCTATGTGAGAGAGACGACACAGTAAATTCAGGACTGTATATGTCAGCATAAGTCCATCATAGACAGAAAAACTTACTAGTACTAGTAGCAGTACCGGTACACTTTCACTTTGCAGGCCACAATGTTTCCTAACTTAAGTATCAAGTAATTGAACAGATTACACCATCCAGAAGAGGGGGCGATAGGGTTAAACAATCAAAAATCAGAGAGGCATACTAATCTAATCATATATGATACACACTAAAGGTCTTCTTGCCAAGATAACTTGTATATAGATGTGTGGATCAAATTTTTGACCTATACTCCTTTTTTTTCAGACATACTAGCATGGGACTCTGGTGCCGCCTGATTGGGTATTCTTTTATAGTTCCCCTTTTTTCCACCCCTACCCTTTCTTTCTTTTCCCTTTTTTTCTCCATATTATTTTTTTTTATTTTTTTCTAAGTTTTGCCATTTTTTTCCCTTCTTTTCAGATAACATGATTAGTATGGTTCTTGTCTTCCTATCTATTCCCCCTTTTTGTTTTGTACCTCTCTGATGAGCTAGATAACATTTTTTTTACCACTTAACAATATGGTCTGTTTGCATAAAGTGTCTTATCTAATACTGCAATGGGATACAGGTTTAGGTAAGCTGCAAAGCATGTCCTACTATGTATCATTATTCCAGTATTAATCAGCACACAGCAACAAGGTATAGGAACGTTCCAGCTCTCGTTCACCTCAGAACGAGGCTTGACATACTCCGCTCGCTAGTGCACATGCACAGCATTCCTTGGCGGCCGGTGCGCACTCCACCTGAGTACAGCAAGGACTTTACTGTATATATGGCTTATCAGAGTTGCAAAGAAGGCTAATGCCCCTGGGTGCAGAGCAATAATATTCCAAGCATAGCAGTCTAATGGACACTGTTATTCCTCAATATGCCTCTAATTTCATACAGAGGCATATAAAGGTTTTTTTTTCTGTATGATTCCACAAATTGGAACAGAAAAAGGAAATGGTGGCATGTCCTACTGGAACACTGTATTATGCAGGTGGTATTACTTTATTCTTTATTATCAAATATTATCAATGGTCTACCAAATTAAGAGGGAGTCAGCTAACTTATAACAGCCCACTGGCACAAATCAGAATGTCATCCAGCAACTAAAAGGTTTTGATGTGCAGAGGAATAGTAGCTGCAATACATAGTTTGATTCAGTTCCTCCATTATTCTCCAACATTAGTCTGTTTAAACAACTTCACAAATCTTCCAAGTCACTCATTAGTTATTACAGTAGCTCAATTACAAGGAAGCTATGACAAGCATATACTTTCATATCAGTTACTTTCTTCTCATGCTATGGCATGATATGTTTTAAGTTATGTTTCTTTTGCATCTGTACTCTACGAACAGCCCCTTCCTTCAATCCTGTGGCTTTTTTGGTTTCTAGAAAACTCATTGGATGTAGACAAGTGTATTATGTACAAATACATCGAATATGCACCCTAAAATCCCCCTGAAACACATTTAACTGCTCTAATATTAAATTTTTTTTTTTTTTTTTTTTTAAAGAACAGCATACAAAGCCTATAGGCAAAATGTATAACCTCAAGTAGGAATTTTATGTCAGATGTCTGAGCCACTTAGAGGACATAAAGTAACTAGCATTCATCACAATTTAAGTAAGATTTCATTATTATCACTGGAATGTCTTGTCCTGTCAGTACAAGTTTACTCTTAATGGCTATCATTGTAGTATGCGATGATGTCCATGCGCCATCTACGTATGAGGCTTGTTTATCAGTAACTACAAATGCTAAATTGCCCTGCCCTATAAAAGCTCATTTTGTGCTGTACTAAAATGTATGCGTAATTATGTTCCACAAAATAAAGCACAAAACCAAAGATTATATTGTGCTGTTTAAATCATAAAATAAAGACTATTTATAATAATTATAATATCATCATTGTATGAAACGTTTCACCATTTAAAAGGTGTTAAACTTAGCACAGATCAGTGTTCTAACCTTAAAGACTATGGAAAATCATGCTAATGATTTCCTTGAGCTAAATGGGATATTCCGGTTGCACAAAGTAGTATCTATGTTACAGGGTTTCACTATGTAAATGGATTACTAATATAATGTTATTACCAATTTTGAAGTTTTTATCTGTAATAAAAGTACCTGTTTTGTCAGCCATGGATATGACCTGTAGTTTTCTGTGTAGCATGGTCGAGCATGCTCAGTTATTCTCTGCCAAGCTTGCTTCCTTATTAGCAGGATGAGCATTTGCCTTCAAGTAAAGCACAAAGACGTTGGGGCATGTAAGTCCCGCCCACTTATGGGGTTGTATTAGCTCCACCCATTTTAGCCCCAGGACAGTGCGAGAGAATCATGGGCAATGTAGTCAGAATGTTTGTTTTCAACTCATGTGATGTAAGGGAGAACAGTAGTATAACGCTGGACCCCTGAAAACTGGTTCTGTATGGGTTAAGACTTCGACACACATTATGCGCATTATTAAGCACAACAGTACAGTTTAAAAAATAGCTTACACAACCGGAATACCTCTTTAATATATGTTCACTACATTCCAGTCTGAAATGTTCATGATTTCATCCATTATCAGGCCCCCTGATAAAACCTGTTCCTGTTAGTTTTAAACATTTCTCATGCCTTTCAGTAATACAGGCTGGATCAGTGTATATAGGATGCTGCTGTCTTCCTCTCCCTATCTACAGCATATGTGATCTGCCCACATTGGATTCCTACCCACCTCTCTACTATGCTGTCACCTCAATCAAAAAGAGTAGTGAGGGGGAAAGCTGCTCGGCGAAGGAGTTATGCACATTATGTAGAAGCAAAATACAAGGATCCTAGAAGTCTAATCTCTTAGATGCTGCTGCTAAAGCTGACATCTACGTGGTTAGAGAGAAAGGAGGCTCCCTTTCTCACCCTTTGCCCCACAATGCAATAGCTGGGTGCCAAAGGGTTTCTATGGCAGCTAGGGCATGGCCAAAAAGGCATTATGTGAGTTTTACTGCAACTGACTTGATACACAGCAAAGAAACAGAGGATTGCTTATATAATGTTCAAGCTGTAGGCAAAAATGAAAAACATTCAAGCAAAAAAAAAACTGTTTTTGTCGGTAAACATGATGCTTTACATAAAAACATTTTTTTTTAACTATGAAAAAGAAGGATCCAGCACTGCCTTTCTCTGAACTGTAGACTTTATTGAAACGTACACATGCAATTAAGAAAGACTGAGTTTTTTGACACGTTTCAGTCAACACTAGCCCTTTGTCAAGAATAAAATCTCACACAAAGCGACAAGTAAAATACACATTTGGAAAATCAGGTAGCCAATAGCGAATCAACACATTCATGATCAGATGAATATCATTAGGTCTCCACAGGTTCATGACCAATTATTCAAGGAGAGGAGTAGGAGGGGAAGATGCCTATAATGAAAAAAATAATACTTCATACACATGATAACCTTAAAAATTACATCTATCACTGCTCACCCTACAATAAAGTGCATAATATATCATGATAAAACATCCTACTAATATAAATTAATTTAATAATAATAAATTACATCCTGTATTTTATTTAGACCATTTGGGGCTCTAGTTTCTAACATGAAACTCTGAGGAACTCCTTTCAATCAGTTTGAAGAAATCTCTTCATAGTATATCAAGAATGGCACTGTACATTGTACAGTGGCTGTACCTGATATTGCAGATCAATTCAATTCACTTAAATGGGACTGAAATGCTGAAAGGCAATGTGCCCAATGGATGTGGCGTTACAGGCAAAGTTATAGCTATCCATCATCCTGAGCGCTATCTACAGAGCTTCTAAATCTCTCTGTCTGATCAGTGTTTGTATGGTGAAGGAGGCCAGTGGTAGCTTGCAGCCTGGGGGACTGGTTGCAACTGCTGTGATCGCTATAGTTATGCCAATGCTGCCAGGCTTATGTCGAAAGGCTTGCACTGCTAAAATATTACATGCATGTGCTCCCTGATTGTCACATTTAGAAGACAGGATTTTTCTTCTAAAAGGACTTTTCTTCTACTAAGTGCGTGTGTGTGTGTGTATGCGTGGGGGGGGGGGTAACATATCTAATCACCCACAGATCATAAAACTTGTCAACACTTTGGCTCAAATGTTTAAAGCGCCTATATCACTGAGGTTTATGGTATATTCAATTTCTGAGTAAAATTAATATGTAATGATAGGTGCATGGTGAAACATGAACTTCCTGTACTTTTATCTTTACCAGTTGTTATGCAGTTCAGTCTATCATCAGTTCAGACTTTCAGCCAAATTTTTATGCATTTTTACAAAGCAATACATTAAAGAGCAAAGTTGCATGAAGGCACCAATAACGGCAAAGTGATTGGTATCGTTTTTAGAATGTGCCAGTTATGTATCTTTAAAATATATGGGGGAAATTATCATGATTAAAAACATGATTCAAACAGCAGAGACCAGTGGCAGATGTATTGGATCAGCACTACGACTGATCTCATACATTTAAACCCCTCGATGCCATGGTCCATTGTGACCACAGCATCTGAGTGGTCCGGAATCTGGAGCCGCACACTACGGCACCTGTAACAGTGTTCCCTGGCTTAGATTGGGGAACCTGTTACAGTATATTAATAGCCCGAAGTCTCAATCAGGCTTCGGTAACTATTACTAAAATATACTAATACAGGCCAGCAGGTTTCAGCACTGTATTGCTATGTTGTAAATGAAGAACACAATGGGCAATCTAATGACTGTCAGTTATAGTCACTCAAGGTGACTTAAAAAAAAGTGAAAAAATTAAATAAAAGGAAAGTTTTTAAAAATATAAAAGAAATTGGTGGTATTGTTGCAATTGTACTGACCTGGAGAATAAAGGTAACATGTCAATTTTACTGCATAGGGAACACCATAAAAAAAAAACCTAAATTATTAAATAGTGCCATTAGAAAGTACAACTTGTCCCACAAAAAGGCTATGTGATCGTAAAAAAAAAAAAAAAAGTTATGGCACTGGGAAGGGCGGAAAAATGAAAACGCAACAATGGAAAACCGTAAGGTCCTCTAATGGTTAAAGTAATATTTGAAGTCAGTTTTCTTGAGTCTGTGTTGAAGTACTTTGCACATAATTTATCAAATGTCATATGATATTTTTAAATTTGGCGCATCTTTAGTCCTAATACTTTTAACTAGAAATGCTACTACAGTCTTTATGCCACACTCTACTGGAGTGAGTTTGCAACTTTTTTTTTTTAGTACTAATTAAAAAGTCGCAGTGATAAATCTGCATTGAAACTAAGTAACAGAGCTAAACATGCTCATTGTTCCACCCATTTTTAAAAACTGAAGTGAGTGGTAAAAAATTGCAAAAAGTCACTCTTTGTACTGGTGAACCCAAAATGTCACAAAGAGCATATTTTGTGACTTTTTAATGCAAGATTTCTGAAGTGCAGGATGGGATGAATTTGCCCCTGTGGTTACGAGGAATAATACAATTTTTAAGCTTATAATTCAGGTTTTATTTTTGTTTATTAAAAGTGTAAAAATTGTTATGGCAGCAAAAGTGTCAACATGTCAAACACTCTTGAGAGAATTGATTCAAAATGAATTGAAATTTTAAAGATTTCTAGGTAGTCCAAAACTTTTGCAATTTGTTTCAGATGAATTGCTCAAAATGATGGCCACCATCTTATAGGTCAAAGAGGAAAGCATCTGCCATTTTTGAACTCTTTTAACCCTTTAATTACTGCTGAAGTGTGTTTGTATGGCAGCCATTAATGGGCTTTATTCTAGGCCACCTTCTTTTTACAGCTGACTAGAATAAGCAAATCATAGGCTTTCTGTGCATCAGAAAGCAGGAGCTTGGCTTTCATAGGACAGTCAGGCTACTGCTCTAAAGCCATGGATCATCAGAAGCGCTGATCCTGCCATTTAAACCATTAGATGCCATAGTCAATAGTGACCACTGCATCTAAGTGGTTTATGCCTCATTCACACGTCAGTGTTTTGGTCAGTGATTTCCATCAGTGATTGTGAGCCAAAACCAGAATTGGAGCCTCCACAGACATAATGTTTAAGGGAAAGATCTGCGTTTAGAGCCGCCCCTGGTTTTGGCTCAAAATCACTGGTGGAAATCACTGACCAAAACACTGACGTGTAAAGGAGGTATTAGAAGGAAGGAGCTAGCTCTTTTAGGCATCAGTGAATTAGATCACGGTGTTGATTTCTGTATCAAGTTGTGCCAAAAACGTAGCCTAATAGTGCTTGTTAGTATGCTGCTGACCGAATAATGCACTTCAATACATACATACTACATAAGTAGTACAGTATATTGAAAAAAGCGATCAAAGGATCACATGTCCAAGTCTCTTTGTTGAACTAATAAGTGGTAAAAAAAAAGAGTTAAAGAGTTAGAGTAAAAATATAGCTTTTCCATTGAAAAAAATGCTTTTCAATAGAAAAAATTGAAAAAATTAAATTCCTTTCACATACAGTATTTGATATTGCTGCATCTGTAACAACCTGCATTATACAATTATCACGAAATTCATCTTGCACGGTGAACACCATAAAAAATGCCAAAATTGCTGTTTTTTGCATATTCGTCACCAATAAAACAAAATAAAAAGCAATAAAAAAATGTTATATACCCCAAAATGATACCAATTAAAGCTACAAGTCATCCAGCAAATAACAAGCCCTCACACAACTCTCCAGAACAAAAAATTAAAAAGGTATGGGTTTTGGGATTATCATTTTGTTTAAAAAAAATGAGGGTTTTATTGTGCAAAAAGTAGAAAGAAGAAGAAAAAACTATATGTATTTAGAATCACTGTAATCATACTGAACCAGAGAATAAATATATTGTGTTATAGGATTAACATTATAACATTTGTCATTATTATGACATTTATGCACTTTATTTGGGTTGCAGTGTGCTTTTTCTGTGTGTACTTAGCCATGGCAAAGTGCACCTGCAGATTTGGATGTGCTGACTGACCCTCTTTTCCTTGCAGTATATATATATATATATATATATATATATATATTAGTATAAAAGCCAGAAAAGCTGTTTTGTCTCATAATTTATACTGTACATAGTTCACTGTCATGAAGTAAAATAGAGGTAATTTTCTAGCATAAATCTTATTCCCGAGCTCTCTAAATTGTACCAGAAACGTAATTATTACTGTAGATGTTTTCATTCAGGAGTGAAAATGTACTAAATACATACAGTATAGATTATTTATAATTTATTAACAAGCTTCCAAATATCACAAATGTGATATAGTACCATATTTTCGCCCTATTACGCGCACTCCCCCCCCCCCCAAAGTGGGTGAAAAATGATAGTGTGTCTTATAGGACGAACACAGGGGGTGGGTAAAAAAAATGGTTGGTGCTTTGCATGTGGCCGGCACATAGCAGGCTGTACTGCATAAGGACAGCAGCCTGCGATGTACCGGAAATAGATCCTGGCATGTACGGTACCTTCTGAAGAAGCCCAGTGCTTCGGCATGGATAACGGCCCAGCCGGCAGCGCTCCTGCAGCATTGATAATGTGGGCGGTGCGGCATAGCATGTATCCTCCATACAGTGCAACTGCAATAGTGATTAGCCTGCCTCAAAATAAAGGCAGACAAAAACATACTGTATTTACCAGTCAACCAGCAAGATTGGAGTTATTGTGAATCATCAACATCAATCTTGCAACTGCCATTTTTTAAACATGATGGGGGTCACTTATTTTAATGTCAGGCTGGGCACATGCTTTTGGAATGGGCCCCATGTGCCTCACATTATTAGTAAGTGACCCCCAAAGTTTGGTACCTTCTCAAATGATGGGCAATGTGGGGTTAATGTGACTTACAGAATCCAGGCCACTTATTATTAATGTGAGGCACATGGAATGACAGACAAAATTCATAAGACTATGTGCCAATAACATTAACTACGGTTAATGTTTATAATGTTAATATATAGTTCTGTTATTTTTTTTTTAACGCACCTTTTGTCAAAATATTTTTCTCCCCTATTTTCACCCTCTAAAACCTAGGTGCGTCTTATGGGCAGGTGCATCTTATAGGCCGAAAAAATATGGTATATGTCTATATGTATTAGAAGTAAAATAGTGCATGCCTGTAGACTTGTAATATGGGTCCCTGGATGTGTCTATTCATTTAATTGTTAACACTAAGATGAGTAAAATTGGCTTCTAAGTTAAAGGGGTTGTCCGAGTTATTTTTTTGTTCTTTCTATGTTCTTAACTAGGCAAATATAACAACTTTACAATTAACTCACTTTATCTGGGGTGCCTGGTTTATCAGATTCACTGAGGGTCACATGACCTGTGATGTCAGCTTCTCTCCCTGCTCTGATAAAGTTCATTGCACAAGCCTGTTGTGCTGGCCACGCCCGCCTTCACTGCCGGGCTGTCTGCTCTCTCCTAGGATTCTTAACCCCTTCAGCTGCAAAGACTGGGTAGCTGCAGGCAGTGAGGAGACAATGCTGGGCACAGGAGCTGACAGACTAGAGAGGGCATGAGGTGGGGGGAAGATCCTGTGTGTATTAGCAGTGTCATTATACAGCTAGGACTTGTAGTTCTACATATACAAGATGTTGCAGATTCTCCCAGCACTCAGGGCAGCTCTCATATCCACTCCCTTAGCAGAGCAGGGGGAGGGGAAGAGATTGTTGTTATTGCATGTAAACAAGGGCCAGAAAATAACCAGGGAAATGAGGAAATATATATATTTTTTTTTTGCCTAAAACTTGCAAAGCTTAGTCATATATAGCTGCCCATCAAATTTTCAGTGCTATATTTTATTTTTCATAACTCGGACAACCCCTTTAACCTATTTTTTTTTTTGCCTACCTTTTCAGGAGATGGACATGTTTTTTCAGCCTAGCAACCTATGTTAATATGATATGCACAGCATTATTTATATACCAGTTGGTGACATGCCATACTGTAATTGGATGAATGTTTTTCTCTTCTCTGGGTGGAGGTGGTTATGGGTGGGTGGCATCTGAGAGATGATTTAATATTTAGACAATTGTAAAAGAGAAAAAAGGCATTGTGTCATGAACTAGGGAGTGGGGAAGGGGAAGTGCACCCACTAGCTGCCACCCACGCCTCTGTCCCTGCCTACTTACACTACCTGTCCTAGGCTACGGGGTGTAACTGGGCGTTGGTCCCTAACCTCTATAAGTGCAGAGAGGCAGAGCGGACAGAGACAGATTATAGCAAGGCAGTAGCAGGGAACCCTGCAGGTGGATCTGAAGTCACGTAAAGTGTCAGGAGCAATACTGAAATGTTAGAGATAAACACTTACGTAGGCGAACAGGGGTAACAAGGACGGTAAACAAACACGCCAAGGGTCAAACCAGGATATCACGTCAGTACACAAGGAATAGCAAGGACGAGTCTGAGTACAAGCTGAGGGTCAAACCTGGAGGTCACGTCAGTACACGAGGGCAGGCGAGGATGAGTCAGAAACAAAAACCAAGGGTCAAAATTCAGAGTAGCAGAAGCACTGAGTAATAGCAGTTAGGCACAGGACCAAAATCACAGGCAACCTGTGGCTAGCAGGCTGCCTGTATAAATAGTGAAAGGCTAAGGTCATGTGACGTGGCCAGCGTCACATGACCTGCCCAGACATGGAAGCCGAGCACCGAGTGGCCAGCTCGGTGCTCAGCCAGATGCTGTTGCCAGGGGAACGGAGGATGCTGACCTCACAGACAGCAGGAGCGCGGTCGGGTCAACACCGCCCGCTGTTACCTTGGAGACGGGGACGCCGCATTATTCACTGCTCAGGGAGAGAGGCAGCATGCCGGCGGTGCAGCGCAGGAAGATCACGTCGCCGGCGCCCTGTGACAGTACTCCCCCACCCCCCCTTCACGAGGGGCTTCCGGACCCAAGGACAGTGGAGACGGATTCCCAGGGTTTTCAAGATGAAACCTCTTAACCAACCTATCAGCGTGTGTTCTATGAGTAGGCACCCAGGACCTTTCTTCAGGTCCAAAACCCTTCCAATGAACCAGGTATTGCAGTGAGTTTCGGACCTTCCTAACATCAATGATCCTAGAAACAGCAAACTCATCTTGACCTTTAACCTCCACCCGAGATGGAGGTTCCTGTGGAAGAACAACAGGTGAACCGTACTTTTTGAGCAACGATTTATGGAACACATCATGAATTTGAAACGTGTCTGGTAGTTTCAGCTTAAAAGATACCGAGTTAACAATGTCAAGTATTTCACATGGTCCTATAAAACGTGGAGAAAATTTCCTAGACGCCCCTTTTAAGGACATATTTTTGGTGGATAGCCACACCTTCTCACTGACCTCAAAATTAACTCCCTTAGTTCGTTTCCTGTTAGCTTGCTTTTTCTGAACCTCCTGGGCTTTCTCCAGGTTCAACTGAACCTGGGCCCAGACTGTGCACAGTTCTGAAGTAACCACATCCGCCTCAGTGTTAGGCGAAGCCACCGAAGAGCAAGAACCAAAATGAGGGTGAAACCCTAAATTGCAATAAAACGGAGATACCCCCGTGGATGAGTTCACCCGGTTGTTAATGGCAATCTCCGCCAGCAGAAGGTACTTTACCCACAGACGCTGGTTGTCAGAGATATAGCACCTAAGAAATTGTTTGACGGCCTGATTAAAGCGTTCCATCTGCCCATTAGTCTCAGGATGAAAGGCCGACGAAAAGGACAATTAAATTTCGCATCTCTGGCAAAAGGCTTTCCAGAATCTGGAAACGAATTGGACACCCCTGTCAGAGACAATATTTCAGGAATTCCATGATACCGAACAATGTGATCGATAAACAAGGAAGCCAAAGTCTTGGCACTAGGGAGTTTACTTAGAGGAACAAAATTTACCATTTTGCTGAAGTGGTAGTAACTTACCCACAGGACAGGTTCTAGGAGTTTTGGACCTTGCACATATCTCGCAGGCAGACACATGTGAACTGATGTCCCTAAATAATGTAGCCCACCAGAAGGTTCTAGATACTAATTCCTTAGTGGCTTCAACACCAGGATGACCACAGAGCACAGAATCATGGCACTCACGCAAAAGTCGGAGACAGAAATGGCCAGGAACAAATAACTTATCTGTGGGTGTTCGTGCAAGAGCGAGATGTTCTGTATATTTGATCTCCGAAGAGACGTCAGCAGACACCGATGTTATGATGATGTTAGCTGGTAAGATGGGTTGAGGGGGCATGTCAGGAGGTTGGAAGGCACAAAAACTTCGAGATAAGGCATCAGCCTTAACATTCTTACTTCCTGGTCTGAAATTGATAGAAAAGTTACACCGAGTAAAGAACAAAGCCCATCTGGCTTGCCTAGGATTGAGACATTTAGCAGACTCAAGGAACAATAGATTTTTATGATCAGTGAGAACCGTGACACAGTGTTTGGCCCCCTCCAAAAAGTGTCTCCACTCCTTAAATGCCTACTTAATGGCCAGTAATTCACGATTAACAATGTCATAATAGCTCCTCGAAGAAGAAAATTTTAGTGAAAAAAAGCACAGGGTCTTAGATTGGTGAGCTTAGGCGATCCCTGAGAAAGAACAGTCCCCCACTCCATCCTCAGAAGCATCAACTTCAACCACAAAAGGTCTCTTCTGATCTGGCTGAACCAAGATTGGGGCATCTTGGAAGCACTTCTTAAGGGTTTCAAAGGCTTTGATGGCCTCAGCCGGCCAATTAACCAGATCTGTCCCCTTCTTGGTTAGGTTGGTTAGCGGCTTGGCAATAACAGAATTTTTTTTTTTTTACATTTTCTATAATAGTTAGAGAACCCCATAAAATGCTGCAACACCCTTAGGGAAGATGGTGTCACCCACTCCATTATAGCCCGCACCTTCCCTGGATCCATCTTAAATGAATGAGGGGTAAGAACATAACCCAGATACAATATCTCTTGTACCCCAAACACACATTTTTCTAACTTGGAGGACAGCTTATTTTCTCTGAGAACTTCGAGCACAAGTTTAAGATGGGACATATTTTTGTTTTAGTTATTATAATGGGTACAAAGAGTTAAACTATTTTTAGTAGTCTTCTCATCTTTGAAAAGTTAATATTGAAAGTTTGACTACAGAATGTTATGAAAATTGGAACTATGCTCACTGCCATCATTTAAACATTACTTTTTATAAAGGGTGACAAGTTGCTATATAAAACTACTCCAAGAACATGGTACCATGCTGCCTTAATAGTCCCCTGCTCAATGGAAGCACAATGCCTACATTGTCTACCCTTAAGAAAGACAAGTTTATTAGTTATAAGACACATGATTCCTGAGTGCAGCCACCTTCCTAATTTCACAATAACCATGATCAAGATGTATAATTTTGCTCAGTGTGAAGTAAGAATTAAGTTCATAGTCTGTAATTTTGAATAAAATGGCTTGTAATGATTTTTTTTAATAAATATGATACTGCTTTCTTTTTAGGAAAGCCACATTTAAAAGGTTCCTTTATTTTGCAAGATTTCATATGCATTCAGTGAAAAATGTAGTTATAATACTCTCTACAAAGTACACCTTGATTAAACTTAACTAATGCACTGCTAAAATATGGACTTTTGGGTTACTGTCAATGAGCTGCAGTGGTTTGTGTTATACAGTTTACACTCCAATCATAATCAGTTCCAGCTATTTATATGTAGTCAGTAAATGAACAGTCAGTTCTTGAAGTCCATGGGGTAAAAATCTAGGTGACTTTGAAAACAGACAAGTTGTAATGGCTAGAATACTAGACTTAAGAATCTCCAAAAGGTCTTGTAGAGTAGTTACTACTTATAAAAAATGAAACCAAGAAAGGACAACTGTTGAACTCGGAACAAGAATTCAAAATGCTCATGGGGATTTATTTATTCCCATTCTGGTCAGAAGTCACAGAAAAGCTACTGTAGCGCAAATTCCTGTAAAAATAATTGCTGGGGTAAAAGAAAGGTTCCAGGACACATAATCATAATGCAAAGCAGCTTGCTCTGCATAGGATTGTGTAGCAACCGTGTGTCCGTGCTCACCCCTGTCCTTTACTGAAACTGCCTACAGTGGGCATGTTAGCTATACCAATCACAACTGTTCAGTGAAGCAAAGGAAGAAGGTACCTGCTCTGATGAATTATGTTTTCTTAAACATCATGTGAAATGCCAGGTGCATATGAGTCACTTGCCTGCAAAAAAACATGACACCAGGATACACTATGGAAGATAGCCGAGGCAGCATGGTGCTCTAGACAATGTTCTGCTGTTAAACCTTAGATCCTGGTATGTAGATGCTACTTTGACGGGTACCACCTACACCTCTTCATATCATTGGTTTTCCCTAATGGCAGTGGCCCCTTTCATCAAGATAATATGTCCTCCACACAACAAAAACATTTTAACAAATGTTTTGTGTAACATGACAAGGAGTTGACAGCATTGACATGGCCTCCAATTTCCCCAGATCTCGATCTGAACAAACATCTATCGGTTCCCCCCTTGAAACTTACAGGACACTTTAAAATTACTAAACCATGCTTTACAAATTGCCTGTGTAGCCCTAATGTTAAACACATACAGTTTTCAGATGATCCAGAAATTCAGCCAGCAGTTTGACTTTAGTATTTTAAGATCAATTATGAAAATATAAAATTAAGGAATCTCTACTGTCTTTAACTGGTTAAAACATGGCTAGTGTGTGAGAGATTGTAACCTTCTTCCTAAGCATGCTGGACTATTGAACCTCATTAATCATAAAATGGTACAATAATATTTATGTTTCCTGGAAAGAGAATGCGTATAGTATCTCTGCCATTTTTTCTTATAGCAAAGGTTGTTTGCTTGCAGAAAACAAACAGAAGAAAGTCATTTGCACAATTTTGCCAGAAAAAATAGTTATCTGAAATAAGAATGTTAAAGGTGAGCTCAAAAAGAGTAGAAATAATCAAGATTAATGAATAATTTGGGAAGAGCATCCTACCTCTGCCAATCCACATTACTACCAAAATGTGTATTTTTAGTACACTGGGATTTCTTTTTTTTTTTTTGTGTTGAGCGAATCAAACTCCACAATGGAATTTGATCCAAATTTCAGGGAAAATTTGATTTGCAGTGAAGCCGAATTTTCTTGGGCTTCGTGGTAGTGAATCGATTTTCTCTTAATAGCGGCAAAAAATATTTAAAAAATGTCTTTTCTGATCTGTTTCGTCACAAAACGAATATTTGTTATAAAATTTGGCAAAGCAGCCAAGTCGAATTTTTGAAATACTTCTCTCATCACTAGTTTCTTTCATAGCTGAGAGTGATTGGGACCTTAATGCTCTCAATTTCCTGTTAGAAAATGGAGCATATAGCCCTTAAATTCAAGATTCTAAAGTGATCCATTCACTATAGTAACTAACACCACAGGAAGTAGCAAAATGGTTGCATTTTAATGGGATATGGAGATTAAGTTCTGAAAATGAAGCCTTCTCTGACATCACTTCCAGCTCTATAATATTGACTGAAGCTGTATTTCGTAGACTACCAGCTCTGCCCACCTCCAGGAGAAGGGAAATTAAAGAAAGATTATCATCGCACATATTTTGTTGGATTAGTTGTATTTTTCATTGGTACCATTTTAAGATAAATTTGACCATTTGATAATTTTTATTCCATTTTCAGAGGTATGACAAACAAAAATAATAACTGCAGTAATAAATTAAAACTTTTGTTTCAGGTTGCTATGTACACAGTTATACAAATTTTGTATATTTTTTTTCTTGTTGTTCTTTTTCCATAATAAAGCCTTACAGGGTTGGCACTTTGTTAAAAGTTAAAGTTACTTAAATGTCTTTTCTGCCTGCTTCTGTCATCCTGTTGCAATATCCACCACATTGTTTCTTCCATGCAGTTTTTGGCTAGGGCTACTGCTCCTGCATAGAGTGTCTATGCACTGTGTTGGCAGCACTGGCCCCTGTAATTGATGTCGCTCAAGATGGTTAGCATCCCAAACCCCAACCTGATGGCTGTGCGAGCTCCTCTTCTGTGCTTTATTGCACAGACTCGTGTCCAAAATGCTGCGTGTGCGCTGTTGAACGTTAGCCTAGTGCTGAATACACGGGTGCTAAATAGGAGCGGGCACTTGAGTATAGAATGCCAATGTGCACACTCCAGTCTAAAGATGGCTGAGCGGATGGGACACTAGAGTTAGGAAAATCTTCAACAGCGCAAAAACAGCACTCCAGACCTGGAGGCTATACAATAGAGCACAGAAAAAGAGCATGCATAGCGGTGGGAACCATGTTGAGTGACAGCAACTACAGGGGCCAGCGCTGCCAAAACAGTGTACAGGAGCTGTATACAGGATCAACATCTCCAGCCAAAAACTGCATAAAGAAACAATGTGGTAGAAATTGCAACAGAATAGCAGAAGCAGGCATAGAAGACATGTAAGCAAGCTTAACAAATAACAAAGTAGCCAACCCCTTTAAGTATTGTAAAATACTTGATTTTTAAAAAAACATTTTTTAACTAAATTCTTCTAGGGTACTTCGCATGTGATCGTTTGATTGCTTACATAATACAGCCCAATAATTGTGTAGTACAATGTATTATACCTGCCTGACCGTCAGCTTATTACGCCAACCTTGCCACTCACAGAGCCTAATGGGCTTTTGTAGCTGGCAAACCCATATATCTTTGTAAAGGCTCCTTCACACCAAAGTTATTAATTAGAGTTGATCGAGCTTGGATGCTCGAGTAGAACACTTTGGGATGCTCGGGTGCTCTACAGAGCAACCGAGCACAATGGAAGTCAATGGGAGAACCCGAGCATTAAACCAGGCACCCCTGCTCTGAAGAAGTGAGAGTGCTCGGTCACACTGAGGTCTATGCAGAAGATCACAGTACAGTGAGTGAATCCCCCAGAATCCATAGCTTAGGAGTCCCACATATGCCCACATATGCAGTCAGTGCTTGGAGACACCCAGTGTATTTAAATGTAATTTAGTCTCTATTTCTGAAATGTTTATACAGGAATTTGAACTCACAACCTTCTATATTAAAGACAAGGACCTTAACCACTCAGCTATAAAGCTGGATGATAAACTGTGTCAGAAAAACCTCTTAGTAGTTTGTCATATAGTAAGTATTCCTTTACAGCAGAAGTATTATTTTATATTTCACTGCAGGTTAACATGTAGCTGTATAGTGTAGTGTTTAAGGTTCTTGGATCTAACGTAGAAGGTTGTGAGTTCAAATCTCGACAGAAACGTTTTAGAAATAGAGGCTAAATTAAATTTATATATATATTTTTTTGCAATTCTAAAAAATGTATGGCACAAAATAAATGTGCAATTCACCTTTTATTCACCCATGTGGACAACGTGACGTTTCGGCACAAGGCTAGAGCCTTTCTCAAGCTTGAAAAAGGCTTTAGCTTTGAGCAGAAACGTCGCGTTGTCCACATGGGTGAATAAAAGGTGAATTTTATAAAATTTTTTGGATTGCTGCCCATTTTTCTCAATTGTATTTGGAGAACTGGCTTGTTTTCTCGAGGGTGCTTCACCCACTCTCTATTTTTGACAGCGCTGACATCTTTATATAGATATATATATATATATATATATATATATATATATACATATATACTTATAAAGAATACAGTTCAGAGCAGCACTCCCTTAGGATGGCGGAGTGCCAGTGTTATGATCTAACCAAGGCTGAGTTCATATTGAAAATGAAAAACCGCAGCACTTTATTATGGCTAAAAACGTGTATATATATATATATATATATATATATATATATATATAAAATTTGAATTCACAACCTTCTACAATAGAGCCAAGAACCTTTCGGTAGACCCCAAAACATTGGGAAATAGAAAAGAAAACAAAGAGAAAGTGCGCTGGAGTATAACATAGGCTGGGTGAGGCCGGTATACATGTCTATTATGCACAAGATACGGACAATTTCTGTGGGATCCATGCCTGGTTCATTTTAATGAATGTGAGCTTTTCTACCTTGATGTGCCCAATTTGGAGACCCAGAAGTTGAATGGAGCAGACCCATCAGTCAGTATGTGTAGGCGTGTGCACACATACTGTTCCACCATGTTGCTGAAATGCTGCCTCCTGCTAAGACGTTCCATATCAGCTGGTGGTGCTGGTTGTTGTGGCGTGCTGACAAAGCTTTTCCACATTTTGACCATGCTAATCCTGCCTTCTGAGGTGCTGGCGGTGCCCAAGCTGCGTTGGCAACTTCTTCCTCCACCTTTGCCTTCGCCTTGTGCTTCCACTGAAGCCCCGGTGTCAGTTGGGAATGCCATCAGTAGCATGTCTACCATCGTGCAGAATATATTTCCCAGTCACTTATGCATGTAGGGGTAGTGTGAAAGAAAAATGGGGTACAGATCACCCAACAATCTAAACGCCGCCAAATTTACAGAATATATTTCCCAGTCAGGTATGCAGTGCAGGGGCAGTTTGAAAGAAAAAAGGGGTCCTGGAGCCACTAAAACATGATTCTGTAATGTTATCTCCATTTGCCATTAACTCTTGTGGAACACCTAAAGGGTTACTAAAGTTTGTAAAATCAGTTTTGAATACCTTGAGGAATGAACGTTCTTAGATGGAGTCACTTTTTTGGAATTTCTACTCTAGGGGTGCATCGCGGGGCTTCAAATGTGACGTGGTGTAAATGAACCAGTCCATCAAAATCTGCCTTCCAGAAACAATATGGCCTTCCCTTCCTTCTATGCCCTGCCGTTTGGCCATACAGCAGTTTACGACCACATATGGGGTGTTTCTGCAAACAACAGAATAAGGGCAATAAATATTGAGTTTTGTTTGGCTGGTAACCCTTGCTTTGTCACTTGAAAAAATGAATTAAAATGGAAAATTTGACAAAAAAAATTGAAATTCTGAAATATTATCTCCATTTGCCATTAACTCTTGTGGAACACTTAAAGGGTTAACAAAGTTTGTAAAATAAGTTTTGAATACATTGAGGGGTGTAGTTTCTAGAATGGGGTCATTTTTGGGTGGTTTTTATTATGTCAGCCTCACAAAAGTGACTTCAGACCTAAACTGGTCCTTAAAAAGTGGGTTTTGCTTCTAAACTTCTAAGCCTTGTAATGTCCCCAAAAAAATAAAATGGCATTCCCAAGTATTTTTGGAGTTATTACTATTATAAAAGTAGAAAAATGTAAATTTGGAAATGTGCTAACTTTTCAAAATTTTTGGTAAATTTGGTATTTTTTTTATAAATAAAAATGAATTTTTTTTACTCCATTTTACCAGTGTCATGAAGTACAATATGTAAGAAAAAAAACATTCTCAGAATGGCCTGGGTAAGTAAAAGCGTTTTAAAGTTATTCACACAAAAAGTGACACTGGTCCTTAAGGTGAAAATGAGCCCGGTCCATAAGGGGTTAAATGTAGTGGGTCTGACTGATTAGCACCTTTTGACATGACCATTAAGTGTGCTTTGTAACTAACTGAGGCTTTATCGTGATATGATTTATTAACTAATGTATTGTTTGATTATTTGAATATTTTTTTGTGTTGATTAACTCATTGCTTCATTAATTTTGACTTTATAAGGGCTATTCTCAATTCATCAGGATATATAAATATACTTTTAACCACTGGATGGTCAACCAAGTAGAAAATGTTATAAAAAAAACTAAATGGTCCGGGAAAAAAAAATGTGATTCAAGTTCAGCAAAGAGTTAGCAAATAATTCATATTATTAAGTGCATAATGCATTTTATTTGGAATAGAAATACATTTCATGCCGGGCCCGTAATACATTTATAAAATGTTTGAATTGCCATCTGCAGTAATACTAAATGGTGTTTTTTAAATAGATTCTAATCCTTTTTTGCATACCAAAAATTGCTAAGTTTACGTTAAGGAGGGAATATCCAAATGATGTGTAATCTTTGTATAATTAAAAAGTTCTAAAACTTTCTCATGCACCTTTTTTTAAATTCCCAACCATTTTCAGGACATGTGCTTGGTGTCTGAAAATAAGAGCACTCTTATTTACATTCAGGGGCAGCATACCCTTACATATCTAAGGCCTGTTTCCCACTGCCGGAAGGCCGTTCCGGCATGGAATGTTGGGAACCTGCTGGACCAAAACGCAGTGGTATTTATCCGGCTGCTAATCCTGCTTTTAACTAACGAGTGGATACATTTAAATCTAGTCTGCCAAATAAGCTCAATGAAGCAACACTGTAGAAATCTTGCAGATCCTTTACTGCAATTAGATATGAGCGAATTTCTCAAATTTGATCCAAATTTATTTACGGCGAATCACGTGAGAGAGCCTTTATAGTGGTGTATAACACTGTGCCTTGCAGTAACACAAATAGGGAGTCTGCTGTGGTTGTGAAACAATACTGCGAGTCAGTATGACATACAGATGACAAGCGTCGCTCTAAAAAACACTAAACACTTCACTTATTTGGGCAGTTACGGGTAAAAAAAAACTGACCAAATAACTCAAGTGTGAACTCAGTCTTACAGGTCAATGTTAACGTCAAGAAGAAGCGTACTCCTTTTACACCATCGGCATCTGATTCCACATAGATGTCTACAGAACCTGTTCTACTAAATGCTTATACAAGTAGAGCACCCCCCTCCCCCCGATAGAGTAGAGAGGGTGTCAGCAGTAAGTTTGTGTTGACGTCACTGAATTCTTTGCCCTTCCTATAATCCATATAACCCCCAAAAAACGGATCCTGTCTGTTGAGCATCCAACTTCACTTGGTCAGCATTTAGTCAGTAATCCATCAGTATTGTTAAAACCAAAAAAACAGGAGTAGATCCAAAACAGAAATGACATGTGAATGGAATATTTGCATGCCTTTTATGTTTTGTACCAACTTCTGCTTTTGTCTACCAAATCATAAGCCAATTGTAATGTAAAATATGGACCATGTCATGCAGACCTTACAGCTGTTACATAGACAGTATCCGTTGTCTATATAGTCTCATAAATGATGATGATGATGATGATGATGATGATGTCAGCCAGGCCGAAAGGCAAAATAGTGTCCCAGTCATGAAATGTGGAGGGTGGCCCAATGACAGTCTGGAGGTGGTAGCTGCATCAGGAGGATGCGACAGAGTGGCACAATGACAGTGTGGAGGTGGCAGCAGCAGCATTAAGAGGACACAGAGTGGAACAATGACAGAGGGGGGAGGTGGCAGCAGCAGCATCAGAGGGAGGCAACAGGGTGGCACAATGACAGTGTGGAGGTGGCAGCAGCATGAGGATACCACAGAGTGGCACAATGACAGAGTGTGGGGGTGGCAACAGCAGCATTAGGAGGAGGCCACAGGGTGACACAATGACAGAGAGTGGAGATGGCAGCAGCAGCATCAGGAAGAAGCCACAGAGTGGCACAATGACAGTGTGGAGGTGGCATCAGCAGCAGCATCAGGAAGAAGCCACAGGGTGGCAAAATGACAGTGTGGAGGTGGCAGCAACAGCAGCATCAGGAGGAGGCCACAGGGTGGCACAATCAGAGTGTGGAGGTGGCACACGAAACACAGAGAGGAGGGAGGGAAGTGACCACTGAACTTCACCCTCACCCCCTGTCCCTGCCTACTTGCCTTGCAAGTCCTAGCGAGAAGAGACAACTTGTCGACAAGCCCTAAACTTAAATATTTGCAGGGAGGACAGACAAGGCAAAAAGAGAATAGTCAGACAAGCCAGATCAAATGCCAGGACAGCAATACGGTACCAAACGGAGAGAGCGGAGAGTAGTCAGAAGCAAGCCGAGGTAAATACCAGGAGGGAACGTCTGGACCAAAGGAGCAGGAAACCAGGGAGTCAGGAATACGCAGGGGATCAAATAATCAAACAGCAGGATCACATGACGGACCTTAATAACAGGCAATCTGTGGCCAGCAGATTGCCTGTTTAAATAGGGCGCCAGAGGGGTTATGTGACGTGGCACCTCGCAGGCCAACACATAGGCCTTAACATCCTTGAATAAGTTAGGCCACCAGTAGGACCTAGATATCAGTTTTTTGGTGCCCTCAATACCAGGATGCCCACAAAAAATGTTGGTGTAGTTGTCGGGGCCAGATGTTGTTCAGCCTCAATAAGAGTCACCAGATATTGGGACAGGGTGGCTACAAAGATTTTAGCAGGCATCCGTTGCCTGAAAAGCACAAAATCTCTGAGACAACGCATCGGCCTTCACGTTCTTACTTCCTGGCCTGATAGTGATGTAAAAATTAAAACGAGTGAAAAACAACCCCCATCTGGCTTGACAGGGATTCAACCTCTTAGCAGATTCAAGAAACATGAGATTCTTGTGATCAGTGACCACAGTGACACAATGTTTGGCCCCCTCCAGAAAGTGTCTCCACTCCACAAATGTCCATTTAATGACCAGCAACTCCCAATTCCCACATCATAATTTCTCTCAGTAGGGGAGAATTTTCTGGAAAAGAAGGCGCAAGGCCTAAGATTGGTAAGGCTGGGAGGGCCTTGAGAAAGAACCGCCCCAGCTCCATCCTCTGAGGCATCCACCTCCACAATGAAAGGTTTTTCCTGATCAGGCTGAATCAAAACAGGAGCACTACTTAAGGTTTTTTTTAAGGTCTCAAATGCCTCAATAGCAGCAGCTGACCAGTTCTACAGATCCATCCCTCTTTTAGTGAGGTCAGTAAGGGGTCTGGCAATCAATGAAAAATTTCTAATAAATTTACGGTAATAATTGGCAAATCCTAAAAAACGCTGTAGAGTCTTCAAGGATGACGCTTTTATCCAATCCATAATTCCTAGAACCTTGCTAGGATCCATTTTAAAGGCGTGAGTGAGAATGTGCCCCAGAAATGAAATTTCCTGGACCCTGAACACACATTTCTCCCTCTTGGCAGCTAAATGTTTTTTTCTCAATATTTCCAATACCAGTTTAACATGAAAAACAAGAGATTCACGATCCGGGAAGAAAATCACACATTTACCCAAGAACTCTCTGAAAATGTCGTTCATAAAATTTTGGAACACAGCTGGAGCATTGTTGAGTCCAAATGGCATAACCAGGTACTAAAAATGCCCGACTGGAATATTAAACGCTGTCTTCCATTCATCTCCCTCCTTAATTCTGATTAAATTATATGCACCCTTAAGATCAATTTTTGAGAAACAGGCGGCCCCCAGTATTTGATTAAATAAATCAGGAATCAACAGGAGTATTGGTTTTTGATCATAATTTTACTTAATTTACGATAATCGATACAAGGCCTGAGGCCTCCATCCTTCTTTTTAACAAAAGAGAATCCCGCCCCATAGGAGATACTGATGGTCTAATGTGCCCCTTAGTGAGACTTTCCTTAATATAATCCTCCATGGCCTGGCATTCTGGTTTGGAATGATTATACAAACGACCCTTGGGAAACCTGGCCCCTTCCAGCAATTCAATGGCGCAATCATAGGGCCTATGGGGAGGTAGAGACTCGAGGAGGAGAACACATCCAAGTATTTCTCTATAATCATGGGGAATACATCGGATTCTGCTGAGACCCCAGCTTTCATCATGGACAGGCACGAGTCGCAACTTACTCCCCATTTCACTAGTTCCCCCTTAGTCTAATCAATGGTGGGGTTATGCAGTAAATGCCACGGCATCCCCAGTACTACCTCTACTGGTAGATTTTTAAGAACCAGCAGGGAAAAAATTTAGGAGTGACACCCCCACGGTCAGGGAAATGTCAAGGGTGAACGTCTCAACAGAGCCGCCTACCAGGGGGGTGGAGTTGATTGCCATGATGTGAATAGGATTAGGCAGTGGTAAAATGGGAACACTCAATTTTAACACAAAATCATGATCAATAAAATTGGCAGCAGAACCCTGCTTCCCTTGTAGCTATTCCCCTAGGCAGACCCATAAGTCAGTGCGTGTACTGTTCCAACATATTGCTGAAATGCTGCCCCCTGCTAAGACGTTCCAGATCTGCTGGTGGTGCAGGTTGGTGTGGCATGATGACAAAGCTTTCCCACATTTCGCCAATGCTAACCCAGCCTTCTGAGGTGCTGATGGTGATCCAGCTGCCCGTGAGCTGGCTTGGGTGCCACCCTGCTGAGAACACGGTTCCTCCTACTCCTCCTCATCCTACTTATCCTCCTCATCCTCCAGAACTGTGCCCTGGCTGGACAATTGTGTTCCAGGCCAGGGCCTATGTTGGTGCAGGAACCCACCCTCCGAGCCACTTGTAATTGGCTGGCCTTAAGTTAAGGATAAGGCGTGTATATAGTTTTGTTTGTTTGTATGGTTAGTGTAGCTGCATTATAGTTATTTTAATATGTTTCTAAGTAAATTTGTAAATAGTTTGTTAATGGTTTGAGTGAAAGGGGGGGGGGTGTTGTGTGTGTTCGATTAACTGAATTCATTTTCACTGTCTGGTGTTTAGGAATTTCTGCACCCCAAATTCAGCACATGTGGCAGGCAGGGGATGTGCGTCAAACCGGCTAGGCCCAGACCTGCTATTACATATTTCTCCCTTTTAACCAGGCCGGGCTGAAGGCTCAATGGCACCAACCAATCATCCGTCTGTTGTTCCATGCCTGTCCACAGCTCCTGCGCGTTGTGGGTTTTTTCCAACAAACACACAAGTTTTAAAACAGACTGCTGTCATTTCCCCTGGCTGTGCTGCTGTGGGTGGTGAAGTGCACGACAGGGTGGTAGAGGAGGAGGAGGAAGCAGAGTAGGAGGGGGAGGAGTAGGTAACAGGATACAAAGAGAAATGCCCACCAATACTCGGGGGCGGAAGGACATTCGCAAAAATTCTATCTGCCTCTGGGCCAGCCGCTACATTTACCCACTGTGTTGTTGGTTATGTGGATGTTGCCATAGATAGCGTTGCGCAGTGCACACCTGATTTTGTCCGCCACTTGGTTGTGCAGGGAAGGGATGGCTCGCATGCAAAAATAGCGGTGGCTGGGATACACGTACTGTGGGACAGTCACCACCATAAGGTTTTTAAAACTGTCAACCAGACAGAATGACAGCATTTCAAACGACCAGGAAGTTTGAAATAAGGCATTCAGAGCCAAGGGTAGGGGGGTACTTCCTCTTTCGATATCTTTTTCTCTTCAGTGTTCAGGAGATGAACAGCTGATAGCTGAACACTTTCATGGGATTTGGTGGAGATGCTTGGTGACGATGACAGATGTGGTGGCGTTGCTGCCACATCCTCTGTTTGCTGGGTGACAGGTGCCACTGTCACTCACTTGGGCTCAAGTTTAGAACGTTTATTTATTATTTTTCTCTATTTTATGTTATTTTAAGTCATTTCATTATCCACATTTTGTTGCAGGGGATTTTCCTACATTTTGCTGGCTTTTGCAGCCCTCTAGCGCTTTCATGGGCTATTTTACAGCCTTTTTAGTGCCCAAAAGTTCGGGTCGCCATTGACTTCAATGGGGTTCAGGTTCGGGGTGAAGTTCGGGTCCAGTTCGGCCGAACTTCTCAAACCCAAACATCCAGGTGTTCGCTCAACTCTAGTCACCATGGTTCCAATTTTGAGTTGTCACGGAAAAAGCCAGGATTCAACTTCTTGATGAAGGACACAAAGCAGTTCCTCCCCTTTGTAACTCCATTCGCCCAGGTAAACGAGGTGCAGAACAGCGGGACACCGCCATGCCCTGCACATGTGATATGCTGGGGGGGGGGGGGCACTGTGTATTGTCCCTGTAGTGGAGGATGAGGGCACGATGGAGGATAAGCAGGCAGAGCGGACATTGTTGCAGGACCAACGGTGTGAGAACATGGAGGCGAAAGCTGCGTCACCTAGCCTAGTTGCTGGTGTGGCTGTGCAGGAACCACATTCACCCAGTGGGCCGTAAAGGACATGTATTGTCCCTGACCATAGTTAAAGCTCCACACGTCGGCGCTGCTATGCACTTTGGCAGACACCTACAGGCTCAAGGACTGGCCCACCTTCTGTTCTACATACGTGTGCAGGGCTGGTACTGTCTTTTTGGCAAAGAAATAAAGGCTTGGGACTCTTCACCTCGGCTCGGCACAAGCTATCAGTTATCTGAAAAGTGCAGAGTGCACCACTAGTAAAAGGGAGGGACAGCAGCACCAGCAACTTGGCCGGGAGCACATTCAGCTTCTGAGCCTTTGGATAAGTGCACGCATACTGTTGTCTCTTGGCAATAGATTCGGTGATTGATTGCTGACCGAATGACTGAGTGACGAGGAGTAGGAGGAGGATCAGGAGCATCATGACCAGCAGATGATGGGAAGGACAGACAGCCCTCTTCGGCTGATGTGGTGGAGCCTTGATTGCCTGAAATCGAGTGATTGCTACTGGGTGATGCTGCGGCAGGCTGGACCACCACATGGAAGTCAAGGTTCTCCCAGGCCACTTTATAGTGACGCAGCATATGTTGACCCAGGGACGTGGTGCCAACATTGGCACTGTCTCCACACTTCACCTTTTGCCCACAGATTCTACAAATGGCCATGTTCACCTCCTCTGGCAGCTTAACAAAAAACTGCCACACCGCCGAGTAGGTGATTTTACCCCCAACACTCTGCACTGCCTGACTGCTATCGCCGCTGCTTCCGTGAACCCCTGCATCACTACTTTCTGGACAGGTAGGCTCCTGGGAAGCAGGTGGTCTAACCCAGGCATGTTTGGCTCTCGACCTCCCACTGCTGCCACCCTGCTGACTCCCAGCCATGCTAGCGACTTGCTGGCTCTGCCGCTTCCTTACGGGTAAGCTGCCATCCTCTCCTCCCAATGATGATAAAGCACCTAATTCATCGGCTCCCAAGTGCGATTAGCTACATCTTGTCTTCACGTCACTGATGTCCTCATCAATGGTCTCTGGGTCAGGAACCTGACCGCTCGCAACACCAGCTCTCATGCTACTCTCCTCATCACTACTTGCCCGCCTACCGGAGGATGTCTCCTCCACATCTTGGCTGGCCAGTAGCTGCTGACTGTCCTCTAGTAGCTCGTCCTCGCTGTATAGTGGAGCTGAGCCCACAGCATATAATACTTCTCTGGCTGAGGGAACAGAAAAGGACAGAGGCAGGTTGAGGACAGGGGAGAGCACAGGGTCTGCTTCCGGGCCATGCCAACTAAGGGTTGTGTCTGACGAACGCACCGACTCTTGGCTGGGGGTGTCTGATGTCACTTGGGACGAAGTGGATGACCGAGCGAACTATTCAAGAACCGCTGGTTTGCTGGTCAAGACACGACCGCTAGATGACAACGGGAGCTCAGGCCTCTTGCTGCGACTCCTGCTTCCATGCCCCCTTACTCTACTGTGACCTGTTCCTGCGCCAGATACATTTAGGCCTCTGCCACTCCCCTGTGCAGGGCCTGGCACTTCTCTGTCTTACATACTGTTATATCAAATAAATAAACAAAAAGTAAATAAAACTCCCCAAAAAAGTCTGTAATTTTCTCACTTCACCACACAACGGCTAATAAACCACCTTTTTTCCCCCCACTAATAGGAGCCAAAAAGGGCTTTAGAACATATAACTGCACTGCTGAACAGCAAATAGGCCCTTATTTTTTCCACTGATGCACGCCACAGAAGGCTTTAGAACATAAAACTGAACCACTGAACGGCAAATAATATATATTTTTTTGCCACTAATACACTCCAAAAAGGGCTTTAGAACATATAACTGCACCGCTGAACGGAAAATACTATTTTTGTGCCACTAATACACGTCAAAAAGGGCTTTAGAACATATAACTGCACCGCTGAACGGTAAATATAAATATTTTTTGCCACGAATACACACCAAAAAGAGCTGTCATTTTTTCACTTCACCACACAATGGCTAATAAGCCCTTTTCCCCCCACTAATACAAGCCCAAAAATGCTTTAGAACATATAACTGCACCGCACACGGCTGTATCAAACAACACTTGCACCCCAATAACAAGAACGGTTTGCTGGAATTACAGAGCTATATATTGGCAATTTGGATCCGCAGACCGTGCAGCAAGGTGTAATAGGATTCTTCCTATTACCCAGGCTGTAACCTCCCCTACTGAACCCTGTTCTGCTTTAATACTGTATAAAAATCCTCCCTATCCATTCACTACACTTCTAATGCTCTTTCCCTAAACTTCTTTTGAGCAAAATATAAGTTTTCAAGTCTTTTCTAGCGCTGTCCCTAGCTTCTGCTAACGTCGCTCCCTGCACTAAGTACACTGGAAAATGGCTGAATCCAAGATGGCTGAGGCTATTTATAGGGCTGCATGCATGGCATTGTGGGTGATCCCTTGTTCCCAGAGTTCATTGCTCCATGTCCTAACACGTGCAGCAGCCATTTTAGGAAAAAATGTGATTCGTTACCACAAAGTGTGAGGAAATTCAGATTCGGTGCAAATTGAATTTTTCCTGAAATTCGGATTGAATTCCACTTCGTCAACTTCGATTCTCTCATCTCTAACTACAATGTATCACTCTGGAGTGTTGGCTGCTCAGCTCACAGAGCATTGACTAACCTGGATATGATTGAATTCACTTCTCACTTTTCTCAAATTTACGATAATCAAAAAATAGATGACTGCATATTGTTTTTTGTTTTGTTCTGTTTTGTTCAAAGTAAAATAAATAACATATTCTGGTTAAATATTAGATTTTGGGTCTTTAAAGTGTAACTGCCATTTTTTTAAAACGTGTTGGGCAATTGATTGTAAACACATTTTCAATATATTTTATTTATTCATTTTGGATTTTGGATAAATTTCGTAGCAAGTTTTAGAAACGTACGTACGCGGGGGGCAGGGCAGCACAATCAGTGAGGCATGTCTTTGCTATTCATTACTGCACTGAATAGTGAAGATGGGCAGAAGCTCCTTAACAATAGACTTCAGGGTCAGTTTTTGCATTAAAAATCCCAAATCAATAAATAAAGTTACACTACATTGATAAATCTGCCTTAGGTTGCTGCCACACTACATTTTTTTCCAGATTTTTTGGGTTGATAAAACAATGAGATCAAAGTCCTACATTTATTATAGCTCTTTTTGGTCAGGTATGTTTTATTCACACAATGCTTTACTTGCCTTTTTTTTTTACTCTTTTTGTTCTATAGAGAATTCTATGAAACCAGGCCACTCCCTGACCCTTATTTTGTGTCAAATGCCCTGAGAGTGGTAAGTAGTATAAAAACCTCAACACTTGCTATGTAGTATTAAAGGGGGTGCCTTGTGAAGACAGTCACTGTTCAAGAACCTTATTAGGGTGTTTGAGCATTATAGAGGAGGTCTCCATTTGGGATATTCATATATGCATAGCTCCTTCTTATTCCCAGTCCACTCTGGCTTCTGAACATGTTCTTATAAACATTCCTAGGGCCCTTTAGCACAGGCAGGGGAATGGGCCCAGTTATCAGGAAAGAACATTCGTACGAATGCTTATTCCCATAAATTGTCACATGTATGTCACATATGTTTGCAATTGGCTGACAAATGAGCACATGCTTGACTAGTTGTTTTGAATGGGCTGCACTTGAATGGGGAAAGTGCAGCTGTTTTTTTTGGGGGGGAGATGGCTAGAAAGTTGGAGGAGTGTTTAAACTAAGGAAGGGGGGGAGGTAATTACATTATAGGAGGGGAAGATTGTAAAGATAGTTACCCAGGGCAGGGAAATAAGACTAGGGGTGGAATGGAGGGAGGGACTAGAACAGTTGATAAGGAAACATGTAAGGTAAAAAATATACAAAAACCTCTAAATTGTATGCATACTAATGCCAGAAGCCTGACTAATAAAACTGGCGAACTGGAAGCAGTAATGTCTGAAGAGGAGTATGACATAGTGGGAATAACTGAGACAAGGCTGGATGATAGCTATAGCTTTCTCTATACAGTTGTGTTCAAAATTATTCAACCCCCAATGCTGTAAAGGGTTTTAGGGAATTTAGTGCACATTTGTAATTGTGTTCAGAATGAAATCTTACAAGGACTTTTTAAAGAACCAAATGCAACTAAAATGACATCAATTGTTTTTGTAATACAGTATTAAATGTTTTTTTTTGTGATTTCTTCATTGACACAATTATTCAACCTCTTAAAGACTACCACTCTTAAGAACAGAGGTTCATTCAAGTGTTTTCGATCAGGTATTGAAAACACCTCTGGATGTCAAGGAGCAGCAATCAAGCATAATAAGCACCAATTAGGCAGATGTAAAATGACTGTGACACTCCGCTCCTTCTAGACATTTACTGATGTGTTTACAGACATGGTGAAGTCAAGAGAATGGTCCAGGAAGGGCAATGGCTATAAGAAGATTGCAAAGATGTTCAACATACCAAGAGACACCATAGGAAGCATCATTCGCAAATTCAAGGCAAAGGGCACTGTTGAAACGCTACCTGGTCGTGGCAGAAAGAAGATGCTGACTTCGACTGCTGTGTGCTACCTGAAGTGCAAAGTGGAGAAAAGTCCCTGTGTGACTGCTGAGGAACTGAAAAAAGATTTGTCAGATGCGGGTACTGAAGTTTCAGCTCATACAATAAGGCGCACACTGTGTAATGAAGGCCTCCATGCCAGAACTCCCAGGCGCACCCCCTTGCTGTCTCCAAAGAATAAGAAGAGTCGACTGCAGTATGCCAAAAGTCATGTGGACAAACCACAAAAGCTTTGGGATAGTGTTCTGTGGACTGATGAAACAAAATTAGAACTGTTTGGGCCCATGGATCAACGCTATGTTTGGAGGAGGAAGAACAAGGCCTATGAAGAAAATAACACCTTTCCTACTGTGAAGCATGGTGGGGGGTCAATCATGCTTTGGGGCTGTTTTGCTTCTACAGGTACAGGGAAGCTTCAGCGTGTGCAAGGTACCATGAATTCTCTTCAGTACCAGGAGATATTGGATGAAAATGTGATGCAGTCCGTCACAAACCTGAGGCTTGGGAGACATTGGACCTTTCAACAGGACAATGATCCCAAGCATACCTCCAAGTCCACTAGAGCAGTGATGGGCAACGTGCGGCTCTCCAGCTGTTGCAGAACTACAACTCCCAGCATGCAAAGCCTGTCTATAGCTATCAGCCTACTGCAGGGCATGGTGGGAGTTGTAGTTTAGCAACAGCTGGAGAGCCGCACGTTGCCCATCACTGCACTAGAGCATGGTTGCAGATTAAAGGCTGGAACATTTTGAAGTGGCCATCGCAGTCACCAGACTTATATCCGATTGAGAACCTCTGGTGGGACTTAAAGAAAGCAGTTGCAGCGCGCAAGCCTAAGAATGTGACTGAACTGGAGGCTTTTGCCCATGAAGAATGGGCGAAGATACCCGTAGATTGCTGCAAGACACTTGTGTCAAGCTATGCTTCACGTTTAAAAGCTGTTATAACTGGAAAAGGATGTTGTACTAAGTACTAAGATTGAATTTCACTTGGGGGTTGAATAAAACTGATAATGATGTGAGCACAGAAAAGACATTTGTGGTTATTTCATTATAAATGTTATGTTATATTTGTCTGACTTACAAGTGCCTCTTTGATTTAATTGTAAACAAGAGGACTGAAATGATCAAAATCAATGTCAAACTGGCCAAAACACTCAATTTCAGTGGGGGTTGAATAATTTTGAACACAACTGTATATGCCTATGACTGGGTGGTAGAGATGAGTAAAGTTTTGAAAAATTAGTTTTTTGGCCATTTCAACAAACTTCGTCAAGAAATTTAATTTGTTGCAAATAATTTGTCATTATTTGTGATAAATCAGGTATACCCAGGCCACTCTGCCTAATCATATTCATCCCACCTGGTGTCCCAATCTCAGTATGAAGGCTTGGAACCTAAACTGAAGGGAGATTGCATGGAGAATGTTTCACTGTGTGCATTACATTATAGTGCACCCACATTCATAGTTAATCCGTTCTGTAGGTACTGTGCTGTCAGTATTACAGGTGTAATTTATCGGCGTCTGCATTACTGTGCAGTTCACATAGATTCATAGCTAATCATTTCTGTTAAAAAAAAAGAAAAGCACACAGCACCCTTCAAAAAAGAACAGAAAATAAATAAAAATGAAGCCTGTATTTTAAGCATCCATAAAGCCACTTCCATATGGTCAGTGTTTGATCAGTAATTGTTTTCCAAACAAAAAGAGAGTAAAACTAACCTTAAAATATTATTAAATTATATAAATGGTAAAAAGTATAAATCTGAAGGTGTCAGTAGTGTTGATCACGAATTTTCGAATTGCGAATTTTAATCGCGAATATCAGCACTTCGAGAATTCGCGAATATTTAGAATATTCGCTTTATGCGAATTTTTAATATGAAAATTTTCGCATGCAAGAAAATACTGTCATTATTTTCTTGTTTGCGAAAATTCGCATAAAAAACTTGCATAAATTAGCATAAAAATTCGCATAATTAGCATAAAAATTCGCATAAACTGGTATTTAAAAGGTATCTTTTAAATGCCAGTTTATGCGAATTTTTATGCGAATTTATGCAAATTTTTTTATGCGAATTTTCGCAAACAAGAAAATATTGTCTGGAGATTACGAATTTGCGAATTTTCGAATATATGGCGAATATTCGCCCAAATATTCGCGAAATATCACGAATTCGAATATTGCCCCTGCCGCTCATCACTAGGTGTCAGCCCTTTACAAAGTGATGAGGAGAAAGCAACGTTATTAAAAAAAAACAATTCTAAACTGTATTAACTAAAGAAAATACACTGTCAGATGAAATGCATAATGTAAAAGTAAATTCCCAATTAAAATTGTCCTGTCTGAACCAGGAACAAGTACAGCGGCGTCTTAAAAATAATAAAATAGACAAATCACTGGGCCCTGAAGGCATACACCCCCGTATTCTAAGAGAATTAAGTAATGTCACAGCCAGACCCTTATTTCTGATATTTAAGGACTCTATACTGACAAGGAGTGTTCCACAGGATTGGCGCATAGCAAATGTGGTGCCAATATTCAAAAAGGTTCATAAATTCTGAATAAACCACGGCACTCTTATTTTATTTTGTTATAATTTTGAATCCATCCTGAGGGAGTAATATTAAGTCACTGGCCAACGTTTCGGTCCAACCTAGACCTTATTCACGGTCTTGGAGATTGTAGGAGTTATTATGCAGGATTAGAGTTGAGCGAACACCTGGATGTTCGAGTTCGAGAAGTTCGGCCGAAGTCAATGGGAATCCGAATTTTTGGGCACTAAAAAGTCTGTAAAATAGTCCAGGAAAGGGCTAGAGGGCTGCTAAAGGCAGCAAAATGTAGGTAAATGCCCTGCAAACAAATGTGGATAGGGAAATTAATTAAAATAAAATAAATTCAAATTAACCAATATCAATTGGAGAGAGGTCCCGTAGCAGAGAATCAGACTTCAAGTCACCCACCAATGGAGAAGGTCACTTTCTGTTATTTCGGCCCCAGCACCCAGACAGAGGAGAGAGGTCCCATAGCATAAAATCAGGCTTCATATCACCCACCACTGGAGAAGGCCACTTTCAATTATTTAGGCCCCAGCACCCAGACAGAGGAGAGAGGTCACACAGCAAGGAATAAGGCGTCATATCACCCACCACTGGAGAAGGCCACTTTGAGTTATTTAAGCCCCAGCACGCAGACAGAGGAGAGAGGTCCCACAGCAGAGAATCAGGCATCATTTCACCCACCACTGGAGAAGACAACTTTCAGTTATTTAGGCCCCAGCATCCAGACAGAGGAGAGAGGTCCCACAGCAGAGAATCAGGCATCATTTCACCCACCACTGGAGAAGGCCACTTTCAGTTATTTAGGCCCCAGCACCCAGACAAAGGAGAGAGGTCCCATAGCACAGAATCAAGCTTCAGCAGGTTGGCAACCCAGTAGTCCGCACACGTTAAAATGTGGGCAACTCTGCTGTCGTTGCGCAGGCACTGCAGCATGTAGTCGCTCATGTGTGCCAGGCTCCCCAGAAGTAAGGACAAGCTGTCCTCTGTGGGAGGCGTATCTTGATCGTCCTCCGTATCCCACCAGCCATGCACCAGTGATGGGCCGGAGTCATCGCCACTGGCCATGTTGGTGGAGTACTCGAAACAGCGCAACAGAGCACACAGGTCTCGCATGGATCTCCCAATCATTGGTGGTGAAGTGGTGCTGTTCCGCAGTGCCACTGACGCGTGCGTTCTGCAGCTGAAACTTCACTATGGCCTGCTGCTGCTCGCACAGTATCTCCATCATGTGCAAGGTGGAGTTCCACCTGGTGGGCACGTCACATATGAGGAGTTGCGGGTAGGCCGAAGTTACGCTGTAGCGCAGACAGGCGAGCAGTGGCAGGATGTGAACGCTGGAAGCGGTCACCGACGGCCCGCACTTTATGCATCAGCTCTGAAATGTCGTGATAGTTGTGAATGAACTTCTGCACCACCAAATTCAGCACATGCGCCAAGCAAGGGATGTGCGTCAAACCGGCTAGTCCCAGAGCTGTGACGAGATTTCGCCCATTATCGCACACCACCAGGCGGGGCTTGAGGCCCACTGGCAGAAACCACTCGTCGGTCTGTTGTTCAATACCCCGCCACAACTCCTGCGCGTTGTGGGGCCTGTACCCCAAACATATGAGTTTCAGAATGGCCTGCTGATGTTTACCCCACGCTGTGCTGAAGTTGGTGGTGAAGGTGTGTGGCTGACTGGATGAGCTGGTGGAAGCAGAGGAGGAGGAGGCCAAGTAGGAGGAGGAGGCTACAGGAGGCAAAGAATGATGCCCTGCGATCCTTGGCGGCGGAAGGGCGTGCGCCAAGGAACTCTCCGCCTGGTGCCCAGCCGCCACTACATTTACCCAGTGTGCAGTTAGGGAGATATAGCGTCCCTGGCCGTGCTTACTGGTCCACGTATCTGTGGTTAGGTGGAGCTTGTCACAGATGGCGTTGCACAGTGCACACTTGATTTTATCGGATACTCGGCTGTGGAGGGAATGCACGGCTGTCTTGGAGAAGTAGTGGCGGCTGGGAACAACATACTGTGGGACAGCCATGGCCATCAGCTGTTTGAAGCTGTCTGTTTTTACTAGCCTGAATGACAGCATTTCAAAGGCCAGTAGTTTAGAAATGCTGGCATTCAGGCCCAGGGCTCGAGGGTGGCTGGGTGGGAATTTACACTTTCTCTCCAAGGTTTGTGAGATGGAGAGCTGAACGCTGCCGTGTGACATGGTGGAGATGCTTGGTGACGCAGGTGGTGGTGTCGGTGGCACATCCTCTGTTTGGTGGGCGGCAGGTGCCAACATTCCTCCCAAGGCAGAGGAAGAGGCCGAGGCAGCAGCAGAAGAGGGAGCAGGGGGAGCCTGTGTGAGTTCCTTGTTTCTAAGGTGTTTACTCCACTGCAGTTCATGCTTTGCATGTAGATGCCTGGTCATGCAGGTTGTGCTAAGGTTCAGAACGTTAATGCCTCGCTTCAGGCTCTGATGGCACAGCGTGCAAACCACTCGGGTCTTGTCGTCAGCACATTGTTTGAAGAAGTGCCATGCCAGGGAACTCCTTGAAGCTGCCTTTGGGGTGCTGAGTCCCTGGTGGCGCTGGCCAGTAGCAGGCAAACTCTCTTGGCGGCGGCTGTTCTGCTTTTGCCCCCTGCTCCCTCTTTTGCTTCGCTGTTGGCTCGGTCTCACCACTGCCTCTTCCTCTGAACTATGAAAGTCAGCAGCACGACCTTCATTCCATGTTGGGTCTATGACCTCATCGTCTTCTGCATTGACTTCCACCCAGTCTTCCTCCCTGACCTCCTCCTGTTCAGTCGGCACACTGCAGTAAGACGTGGCAGTTGGCACCTGTGTTTCGTCATCATCAGAGACTTGCTGACTCTGATGAGGTGGTATTCCCATGTCCTCATCATCAGAAAACATGAGTGGTTGTGCGTCAGTGCATGCTATGTCTTCCACTGCTGGGGAAGGGCTAGGTGGATGCCCTTGGAAAACCCTGCCAGCAGACTCTTCAAACAGCATACGAGACTGCTGCATAACTTGAGGCTCAGACAGTTTCCCTGATATGCATGGGGGTGATGTGACAGACTGATGGGCTTGGTTTTCGGGCGTCATCTGGGCGCTTTTTGCAGAAGATTGGGTGGGAGATAATATTGTGAACGTGCTGGATCCACTGTCGGCCACCCAATTGACTAGCGCCTGTACCTGCTCAGGCCTTACCATCCTTAGAACGGCATTGGGCCCCACCAAATATCGCTGTAAATTCTGGGGGTACTGGAACCTGAGGTAATTGGTTCACTAGGACGTGTGGCTGTGGCAGAATGGCCACGTCCATTCCCAGCACCAGAGGGTCCACTGACACCATCATGACCGCGTCCGCGTCCCTTACTAGATGTTTCCCTCATTGTTGCGGTTCACCAAGCACCACAATAAGAAAAATTATATTTGGCCCAATGTGAAGATGTCAAATTCAGGCCTTTTTTTAAAGGCACCTAACACTATCTGCCTAGTTATTTATGTACCGTATTTCACTAATCCAGGCACAGCAGTAACCACTGATTTGGGGGAATATCAATTGTAGGCCTAGTATTTATGCACTGGATGCAAGGTATCCTTTTACGGACAGATTTCAAATATCCCTGCAATTGCTGAAACACTAGATTTATGGAATTGCTATTTTAGCAATTATATTTCCCCATAGACAGAAATATACCCTTTTACGGACAGATTTAAACTAGGCTTGCAACAACTGGAACACTAGATTTATGGAATTGCTATTTCAGCTATTAAATTTCACCACAGACAGAAATATACCCTTTTACGGACAGATTTAAATAAGGCCTGCAACTGCTGGAACACTAGATTTATGGAATTGCTATTTTAGCAATTAAATTTCACCATAGAAAGAAAGATACCCTTTTACGGACAGATTTCAAATAGGCCTGCAACTGCTGGAACACTAGATTTATGGAATTGCTATTTTAGCAATTAAATTTCACCATAGAAAGAAAGATACCCTTTTACGGACAGATTTCAAATAGGCCTGCAACTGCTGGAACACTAGATTTATGGAATTGCTATTTTAGCAATTAAATTTCACCATAGAAAGAAATATACCCTTTTACGGACAGATTTCAAATAGGTCTGAAACAATTGGAACACTAGATTTATGGAATTGATATTTTAGCAATTATATTTCACCACAGAAGGAAATATACCCTTTTATGGACAGATTTAAACTAGGCCTGCAACAACTGGAACACCAGATTTACTGTATTTTTATTTTTGGAACTGTATTTCACCACAGAACAAAATCTATCCTTTGACGGTCACTAGGGAAATTATCCAGTCACTGCTGTAACATTAGATTCTGGGAATTGCTATTTGTGCAATTAAATTTCACCACAGAAAAAAATATATATTCTTTGCCAGACAGCAGCCAGTATTACACTTGGCCAGCCACAGCTGGAACACCAGATTCAGGGGATTGCTTTTTGGCAATAAATTTTCAGCCCAGAAAAAAAAAATTATTTTGGCTGACAGTATTACACTTAGCTAGCCAAAGCTGGAACACCAGATTCAGGGGATTGCTTTTTGGCAATTAAATTTCAACCCCAGAAAAAAAATATATATATTTTGGCTGACAGTTTTACACTTGGCTAGCCACAGCTGGAACACCAGATTCAGGGGATTGCTTTTTGGCAATTAAATTTCAACCCCAGAAAAAAATATATATATTTTGGCTGACAGTTTTACACTTGGCTAGCCACAGCTGGAACACCAGATTCAGGGGATTGCTTTTTGGCAATTAAATTTCAACTCCAGAATTTTTTTTTTATTATGGCCAACAGTTTTACACTTGGCTGGCTAGCCTAGCTGGAACACCAGATTCAGGGGATTGCTATTTAAGTGAATTTCAGTTTAACCACTCAATAATATATAGAAAATTCTTTCCTGAGTTACTAGAGGTGACAAAATAAGCACAGCCAAGCCCCTGGTGTAGGATATAGCAAAAAAAAAAAAAAACTACTATTGAGAGATTAATGGACTTTGTGGCAGCTTGTGCTGGCACACCACAAGACACAAAATGGCCGCCGCCGATCACCCCAGAAAAAAGTGACAGAAAAACGGTCTGCCCAGCCTAAAAACAGTGAGCAATTCACTAGCAGTAGTTGAATGATTCACAGCTGTAGATCTTTCACTTCATTAAGTGTTTTTGATGAGTTAATCCCTGCCTATCTCGCCCTAACGCAACAGCTGCATCCTATCCCTACACTAATCAGAGCAGAGTGACGCGTAGCGCTCCGTGACTCCAGCTTAAATAGAGCCTGGGTCGCATGCTGCACTTGGCCAATCATAGCCATGCCAATAGTAGGCATGGCTATGACTGCCTCTTGGGGCAAGTAGCATGACGCATGTTGATTGGCTGCTTTGCAGGCTTTCAAAATGCACCATAGAAATCTCCGAACAACGAACCCGAACTTTTACGAAAATGTTTGAGTTCGGGTCCATGTCACGAACAACCCAAAATTCGGTACAAACCCTAACTATGCTCGAACTGTTCGCTCAACACTCTGCAGGATACTCAAAAAGGGTCCAAAAACAGAGCCCGGAAACTATAGGCTGGTAAGTTTAACATCTGTCGTGGGTAAACTGTTTGAGATGTTATCTTGGAGTACCTCAATGAAAATAAGCAAATAACGCCATATCAGCCTGACTTCATGAGGGATCAGTCATGTCAAACTAATTTAATCAGTTTTTATGAGGTAGTAAGTTCTGGACTTGACTGCTGCGAATCAATGGATGTCGTATATCTGGACTTCTCCAAAGCATTTGGCACTGTACCACATAAAAGGTCAGTATATAACATTAGAATGCTTAGACTGGGGTAAAATGTCTGTATGTGGGTAAGTAACTGGCTCAGTAATAGAAAAAGGAGGGTGGTTATTAACGGTACACACACAGATTGGGTCACTGTCACTGGTGGGGTACCACAGGGGTCAGTATTGGGCCCTATTCTCTTCAATAAATTTAATAATGAAATTGTAGAAGGCCTGCACAGTAAAATATCAATTTTTGCGGATGACACTAAACTGTGTAAAGTTATTGACTCTGAAGAGGACAGTTTTCTGCTACAGATGGATCTAGATAGTTTGGAGGCTTGGGTAGAGAAGTGGCAGATGAGGTTTAACACTGACAAATGTAAGATTATGCACATCGGAAGGAATAATGCAAGTCACCAGTACATACTAAATGGTAAAACACTGGGTAACACTGACATGGAAAAGGAACTGGGAATTTTAGTGAATAGCAAAGTACGCTGTTGAAACCAGTGTCAGGCAGCTGCTGCCAAGGCCAATAAGAAATAGGTTGCATCAAAAGGGGCATAGAAGCCCATGATGAGAACATAGTCCTGCCACTTTACAAAACAGGGGTGAGTTAGACCACACATGTTGAACTGTGTACAGCTCTGGGCTCCTCTCAGGTGTAGCTCTGTGTAGCTCAGGTGCAGAACCGCATGACATGGTGTAGCTTTGCATAAGTGATATGCTGGAGGACCACTGTGAACTGTACCTACTGTAGAGTGAGGACAAGGTGGACGATGAGGAGGCAGAGGAGGACATTGGTGCAGGAATCCCAGCATTACAACGTGGAGGTTATGGTTGTCTGGGCAGGAACCACATTTACCCAGTGGCCTGTGACAGACATATATTTTTCTTGACCATAGTTACAACTCCATACATCAACGCTGCTGTAAACTCTACCAGACATCGAGAAGCCAAAGGATTGGCCCACCTTCTGGTCAATGAACAGGTGCAGGCTGGTGCAGCTTTTTTGGAAAAGTAATGTTGGCTTGGGACACTCCACCCTGGGTGGGCACAAGCAATCAGGTCTTTGATGTACCAGCAACTTGGTCAGGTGCACATTCAGTTTCTGCTCCGTTGGATGACTGCAGACATACTATTATCTTTTTGCAATCGCCTCGATGATCAATTGCTGTTGAAACAAGTGACGAGGAGGATTAGAAGGAGGAGCATCAGCGGCAATAGATGACATTGAAGGGATGGGAAGGAACGACAGCTTCCTTCTGTTGATGTTGTCGAGTCCTGACTGCTGGAGAGGGGGTGCGCGATGGTATGGGATGCTGTGATTCCTGCGTCAGGCTGTAATATTAAATGAGTGGCATGGTTTTCCCATGCCAATTAATGGTGATGCAACATGTTTTGACGTAGGGCCATTGTGCTAGCATTAGCACCCTGGCCGCACCTCACCTTCTGCCCACACATCCTAATGTCCCCCAGAAACTTTGTGAAAAATTCCCACACTTACATTTATAGCATTATCCCTCCACCACTCTGTGATGCCTACCTGCCGCTGCTTTTATGAACCTGTGCATTGCTAGTGTGTTCCTTACAGGTAGTCTCTCAAGTAGCAAGCGGTATACCCCTCCTGCATTTGTCTGCAGATCTCCCACTGCTTCTACCCTGCTGTCTCAAGGGCATGCTTCACTCTGCTGTCCCACTTGTACTTTTCCACCCTGCTGTCTCATGATACTGACAGAGTCCACAGATGGGGGACACCTGGGAAATAGTGAACATAAAAAATTAACCTTTCAATTGTCATTCAAAAGAGTTCTTTCTCAGGGCACAAAAATGGCAAGCTTTCAAAAAGCAAAATGTGTAAAATATGGGAATAAAAGGGTGAGGACAAGAAAAAAAAAACAATGTGGATAAATAGAATTGTAAGGCCTCTTTCACAAGGGCGTGATTTCCACGCGGGTGCAATGCGTGAGGTGGATGCATTGCACCCGCACTGAATCCGGACCCATACATTTCTATGGGGCTGTGCACATGAACGGTGATTTTCACGCATCACTTCTGCGTTGCGTGAAAATCGCAGCATGCTCTATATTTTGCGTTTTTCACCCAATGCATGCCCCATAGAAGTGAATGGGGTTTCGGGAAAATCGCAAGCATCCGCAATCAAGTGCGGATGCAGTGCAATTTTCCCGCATGGTTGCTAAGAGACAGGACCCGATCTTTATTATTTTCCCTTATAACATGGTTATAATGGAAAATAATAGTATTCTCAATAAAGAATGCTTTGTAAAATGTGGATTAAGGGGTTAAAAATAAAAAACTTAACTCACCTTAGCCACTTGATCGCGTAGTTGCCGATCTCTTCTGTCTTCATCAAGCATTAGCTGCCATCTAAAGGACCTGTGTTGACGTCACATCACATGGTCCAATCACATGGTCAATCACCATGGTAATGGACCATGTGATTGGACCATGTGATGAGCTCAGTGACCTCATCACAGGTCGTTTAGAAGGCAGCTAATGAATGAAGAAGAGATCGCAACTACGCGATCAAGTGGCTAAGGTGAGTTAAGTTTTTTATTTTTAACCTCTCCATACACATTTTACTAAGCATTCTGTATTGAGAATGCTATTATTTTCCCTTATAACCATGTTATAAGGGAAAATAATAAAATCTTAAGAATACTCAACCCGAAACCGGACTTCAGTGATGAAGTCCAGGTTCGGGTCCGGGTACCAAACATGCCGATTTTTCCCACGTGTGTGCAAAACGCATAAAAACGCTTTGCACTCATGTGGGAAAATCGTGCATTTTCCCGCAACGTACCCGCCTCTTATCCGGGCGTCAAACAAGACACCCGTGTGAAAGAGGCCTAAAGGGAGCAATTAATGACAAAAATAAAGCATTTACAGTATCTTGCAAAAGTATTAACCCCCCTTGACTTTTTTTATGTTTTGTCACATTACAGCCTTAAGTTCAATGTTCTGTTAATCTGAATTTTATGTGATGGATCAGAACACAATAGTTGGTAAAGTGAAATGAGAAAAATATATAAATAAAACTATTGTTTAGAAATAGAAAACTGACTGACCTGTGCCCTTCAATCTCTGGGTCAGTACGAATACGTACGAACGTATGTATACATTTCTTTATTGGTAAATGGGGGGTGGCATGGGGAGGATCCAGGACAGGAGGTGGGATAGGCCAGGGGTGGGTAGGGGGGGGGGTTAGGGGGCCCAATTCAGATTCTTGGTATGGGGCCCAGTGATTTCTATGTACGCCCCTGTCCATAGAGTTGGGATTTATGGCAGAGTGGCCAGAAAAAAGCCATTACTTTCAGCTAAAAACAAAAAGGCAAGTTGTGAGTTTGCGAAAAAAGGCATGTGGGAGACTCCCAAAAAGTCTGATCAGACTAAAATAAAAATTTTCTACCATCAAAGAAAATGCTATGTCTGGCACAAACCCAACACATCACATCACCCAAAGAACACCATCCCCACAGTGAAAAATGGTGGTGGCAGCATCATGCTGTGGGGATGTTTTTCAGCAGCTGGGACTGGGAAAACTAGTCAGGGTTGAAGGAAAGATGGATGGTGCTAAATACAGGGATATTCTTGAGTAAAACCTTTACCACTCTATGCGGGATTTGAGCCTAGGACGGAGCTTGACCTTCCAGCAGGACAATGACCCCAAACACACTGCTAAAGCAACACTTGAGTGGTTTAAGGGGAAACTTTTAAATATGTTGAAATGGCCTAGTCATAACCCAGATCTCAATTCAATAGAAAATCTGTGGTCATACTTAAAAATTGCTGTTCACAAGCGCAAACCATCCAACTTGAAGGAGCTGGAACAGTTTTTCAAGGATGAATGGGCAAAAATCCCAGTGGTAAGATGTGGCAAGCTTATAAAGACTTATCCGAAGCGACTTGGAGCTGTGATAGCCGCAAAAGGTGGCTCTACAAAGTATTTACTTTAGGGGGGTGAATAGTTATGCACATTGACTTTTTCTGTTATTTTGTCCTATTTGTTGTTTGCTACAATAAAAAAAATCTTCAAAGTTGGGGGCATGTTCTGTAAATTAAACGATGCAAATCCTCAAACAATCAATGATAATTGTAGGTTGTGAGGCACCAAAACATGGGTGAATAGTTATGCACATTGACTTTTTCTGTTATTTTGTCCTATTTGTTGTTCGCTACAATAAAAAAAATCTTCAAAGTTGGGGGCATGTTCTGTAAATTAAATGATGCAAATCCTCAAACAATCAATGTTAATTCTAGGTTGTGAGGCACCAAAACATGAAAAAAGTCAAGGGGGGTGAATACTTTTTGAAGGCACTGTAAAATTGCTAAAAAAGAAAGGTAGTGAGGAAGCATTAATAAAACTATAAGGAAAAAATAGAATATGTAAAAGACAAATAAAAGCAGCCAAGCTGTAGACAGAGATACTCATAACCAAAGAGAGTACAACTAACCCTTCAATTATATAAATGCCAAAAAGTTTAAACTTGAAAGTGTTGGCCCTTTAACCAGTCCCGGACCGCCGTACGCAGGATTGCGTCCTGCGGGCGGCCGGGATCTTCTGAGTGGACGCATCGGCGCGTCCTCTCGCGAGACCCGTGAGTTCCTGTGAACGCGCGCGCGCGCGCGTTCACAGGGGCGCGCGTCTCGAGAGTTAAACTACATGTATACCAGACGCTGTTTTGTGAACAGCGTCTGGTATACCTGCTACCTGGTCCTCTGGTGGTCCCATTTGCTGGGATCGACCACCAAAGGACCATGTAACACAGGAAAGTTGCACCAAACACTACATTAACCCCACCCCTCACCTATTAACCCCTTGATCACCCCATCTAGACCCCCTGATCACCCCCCTGTCATTGATCACACCCCTTGTAAGGCTCCATTCAGACGTCCATATGTGTTTTGCGGATCCGTGGATTCACAGATCCGTGGATCCGATCCGCGGTTCCGATCCGCGGATCCGATCCGCAGATCCTCAAAACACGGACACCGGCAATGTGCTTTCCGCATTTTGCAGATCCGCACATTGCCAGAACTATATAGAAAATGCTTTTTCTTGTCCGCAATTGCGGACAAAAATAGGACATGTTCTATATTTTTGCGGAACGGAGGTGCAGACCCGGAAGCGCGGATCCATAATTCCGGATCCGAGCGGGACAAAGTCTGTCCCCATAGAAATGAATAGGTCCACAATTCCGTTCCACAAACAGAATTGCGGACGTGTGAATGGGGCATAAGGGTCCCTTATCACCGCCAGTTAGTTAGCTACTTGTTAGGTAGCCCACCGCAGTCACTGATTTTGGCAGAGATTTCTTCATCCACATTGACCGATGCGAATGAAAAAATCTGTGCCGTTCATTTTTTTTTTTTTCAGCGCAGAGGCTGAACGGAAAAAAAAAATCTCATTACCCGTATGCTCAATATACGGAGAATCGCAGAAACTCCTAATGCTGGCCATTTGCGGAGACCCTCAAATGCCAGGGCAGTACAAAAACCCCATGTGACCCCAGTTTAGAAAGAAGACACCCCAAGGTATTCCGTGAGGGGTATGGTGAGTTCATGCAAAATTTTATTTTTTGTCACAAGTTAGTGGAATATGAGACTGTAAAAAAAAAAAAAAAAAATCAATTTCCGATAACTTGTGCCAATTTTTTTTTTTTTCTGTGAACTCGCCATGCCCCTCACAGAATACCTTGGGGTGTCTTATTTCCACAATGGGGTCACATGTGGGGTATTTATACTGCCCTGGCATTTTAGGGGTCCTAAAGAGTGAGAATCCAAATGCGTAAAAATGGCCTGTGAAATCCTAAAGGTACTCATTGGGTTTAGGGCCCCTTTGCGCATCTTGGCTGCAAAAAAGTGTCACTCATGTGTAGTGTTGAGCGAACAGTTCGAGCATCGTTCGGGTTCATACCGAATTTTGGGGT